>OY728119.1:2064722097-2065988233 GCA_963277665.1 Viscum album
TAAATATCATCATGGTATCCCTAGTGGGGGTGGCCTAATGGTTAGGGTTGTTCACTTGATTCCATATAGTCAGGATTTCAATTCCTTTTGGTTATGATTTGACATCATAATAATGTGGATGTTGATTTAATTCCCTCCAAAACATGTCGGTAGTATGGGGTGGGGCTATTTTACCTAGTCAGCTTCAGATGTCATATTGAGACACAGGTCTTGGTGTACTTATAGAGAAACAATCCAAATTGGGAAGAGAATGAGATATAAATAGGGTTTTTGGGGTTTAAAAAAAGAGTATTAATGTAATACCTGAGATGGTCCTATAATAGGTAATCATTACATCCCTAGACTATTTTCCAAATGAATATCCTATTATTTTATCATTATAATATAAATAGTTTATGGTTATATTTAATAGAAAAATTTTGAATTTTAGATTTTTAATTTTACTAAATGAATATAATTTTTTTATGTTTTTAAGTTCAAATTTAGTTTGGGGTATTTTTTTAGATATTTCAAAAATAGTTTATTTTTAAGTGAATAGTGAAAAATATTATATTTTACAAAAAAATCAATTATTTTCATTCCTAATATGTTTTATATTTTAATATAAAGTAACATAAGATCCATCTGATAAAAAATTAACTTATTAATTAAATAGTAATCATCATTATATTTTTTTTATATAATATTATTCTTATACTTAAAACATATTTTCCTAAAAGTGCTATTTTTGTTGCGTTTTGCGCACCTATATTAAAATTATCTTTTTCCACATATTCAAAATGAATCCTAAAAAATGGATCACATATTTAGAATCAATTTTTTAAAATTTATTAATGAGGTCAATTTTTTTCATTTTGAATAGTAATCATGGTAAAAATATTATCACCTCGGTAAAAGGGGTAAACGGGATAACTAAGGTAATACCTTTGTGATAAGGTCTTAACATCTCATATTAATTTTTATTGGAAGAGTGGATTTTGGAACTAATCACCATAGACTGAAAATTTAATTTTGTATGTTCCACTTATAGATTGGTAAGACACTTATAATCCTTAATAGATAAAAATAATTACAAGTGTGTCAGTCACCTCACTTATAAAAGGTAACCTACTCTCTTCTATTATTCACACCACTTAAGATATTTAACTCAACCATGATCTACCCAAATACCTTACCTGCATCCCTAAGGACTTCATAGAGACCTGGTGTCACCTAAAGAGAAATACTAGAATTCTTAAAACATAATCCAAAGGATGTTTTCCAAAGAAGTGGTTTAACTCTTAATCGAATGCTTTCATGTATATTTATTCTTACACATCATTCAAAATTTTTATAACCATAATGATATTATAACTCTAATATATACAATGTAATAAAATTTTATTATATTACTGGAATATTTGATAACCCATCCCAATGGGGCTCATGACATGACTCCCCAATCCCCACTCCTATAGGCCAGGGGCTGGCAAATAGCACCGAGTAGGAATATCACTAACATGGGAGGACTTAACCTAAGTACCTATACACATTCACACATATCCAAGCCCATACAATGACGAAATGTAAAAAAATGACAAAATATTTATGTATATATCTAAGTCCCACAACCAGAGTATGAGAACAAGCAATGGAAAGTAAACAAGGCCCAATATAAGACCAAAAAAGAGTCTAAAAACAATTCCACCTAAAATTAAAGATGGGGAATACTTTCAAGATAATCACAGGAACACACCACAATCTCTTTGGATCACTAAGCACCACATGGTCCTGGTCACTCTTGGACTTCGTCAAAAGGTATATCATCTGCCCAAGAGACAACATGTGTTGGAAAATACTATACCTGGGTGAGTATAACAATGCCCGGTAGGACACCAAAAAATCAAAAATCATATAACAATAAGAATAATAGTTAGATATAAAAAGGTATATGTCTACTACCCATATAACAAGAATATCCAAATATACTCAACAAAGACAGACTGTCTCATGGTAAAGTCACAACCGTAATGCCACCCTAAGATTCCTAGTTCAAGGTTCCATGTATCCCTCACCTAGGAGAACACACTTCATGAGACTGATAGAATTGATGATATCCATCCAAGAGGTAGTGATATTCAGGTCTTTCCATTAGAATTAAATTCTAGTATTTAATGAGATATGATAAAATTATAAGGATCACAACAAAGGCCATGAGGTATAAAAACAAATAAATTTGGAATAACCTACTATGTAAAGGATTATAACCCATGTAATGTTGGCCATGATGATTCCATGAAATCCACCTAGAGAAATAAGATGATAGATGATCTCACTCTGGGACTCGTAGAACGATTCCAACAATTATATCCAATAATTCCCGCTGAAGGGATCACTATCCTATGTGTAGGATGTGATTCTTTACTAACCCTCAGGGAATGGACACATGGAATGAACCATAATGAAATGTTTCCTGTATAGAGAGTAAAAGGGCTCCAAGTCAACTTTTAAGGAGTACACAACTTGTACTAGCAGTACACAATGTTCCCCTTAAACACTAGGATATGCCTATGTAAATAGCATGTGTCTATATCCATGTCAAAGTTCATGATGTGCTCATTCCTGTGTACTTCTAGCTGTGCCCAAGTATACAATTATTCCCATGTATAACTAGCTTGGTTGTGTCCGTATGGGAGTACACGGTGTGTTCGTGACCATGTTCTCCTAGCCGTGTCAATATAACCTCAGAGGTATACGTCGATCTAACTGTTAATATTCAGATGATGTGTGATAAGGTCACATGTAGTTTGATACATAACTTCATTGTGGAAACCCTAGACACCACACAAGGGTCCTACATGGCGTGTTCCTCCAAAACAAACACTGTGTACCCAAGGATTTCAAATATCTCATAGGTTTCTCATACAATTTACCATAAGCTCTTCCGTCACTCAGATCCACAATTTTCACCACCAATCACACATGTGGAATGTGGATTTGGGTCAACCAAGGTTGATTAACATCAGTGTTATGACTTTTTAAGACCTTGTTTTTTCGGGAATCATCATGAACCTCCATCATCACCTCAAATCCATAAACCACAGTTGTGTATGCCTGATTCAGTTCTGATCCTATCATGAACTAACCTAGTTCGACCCTGAACCGGTCACTCGAGATTGTGCATAACATGGCCCAAAGGGCATTCCTGATTCCCATGGGCTGGAAACCAGTGTCTGGCATCAAAATTTAACTGTTGGGAATGATTTTTCCCATGAAAAAAATATTAAAAAATAAACAAAACTGATGATAAAAATGAAAACTAGCAGTGGAAAGAAAATAAAACTGAACATACCTCCTTGTGACCTTCTAGTTCACCAACCAACTAATAATCAAACCTGCTCCAACACGAGAGAACTAAACTAGGAACCTGAACAAGAACTACACCTGCAACTAGAAGAATGTGATAGGCGTGACCACTAAGATGCTCAATAGGGGTTCCAATAATAACCATAGAATCTAAGCATTCCCTTTCCCAAAACAATCCAATGAAACAAGTTTGAAATACAAATATAAAAGTAGGGTTCTCACATTTTAAATTAAATAACCTATTTTCCCATTTGAAGCCCAACAGAGGCTACATACCATTTCCAAAATCATTTTTCATTCTATAAATAAAATCCAAAACATAATGTACCAAAAATGGGCCAATGTAAAATAAGTAAAATGTGAAAACTAAAAATAAACTAGTGCAATGTAAAGTAAACAAGTAATACAAATAATCTAGTAAATATGGGTGATCCTAAAGATCCCTATAATACCCCTGGACGTACTCGGTTTTGAAACCACTGACTGGTGTATCGTGAATCTCCTATGTCTATAACCAACTGGCCACCCTAAACTGACCAATCCAGTGGCAAATCCCACATGGATTAACAACTAGTACATGGGGTACCAACCTGTCTAATCAGGGTTGATCAACAATCAGCACTCGATTATCTAAAATACACCTAGGAACTCATGGTGGTTACAATAATACCGTTTAAGTAGGAAGGCCCTCACACACGTGACTCATCTCTCCCCACTTGCCTTCTCCAAACACAGATGCTTCCTATGTGTTCATCCATAAAGGGTTACCCAATACAGGATCGCCCCCAAATTCACATTAACAAAGTGCCAATCGGGTCGTCACATCACATAAACATTCCAACCATATTTTAAAGAAATGTAATTATCCAAACAGGCATTCATATTTTTTGAATCACATTTTTTTCAAAAATCACCACAAAACATCACCTTTGGAAGTACAACGCCACATAGGCATTCAAGTTTACACACCCAAATACATTTACCAAAACAGCCTCAAATCAGTTCTAAAACCATTTCCAAGTATACAATGTCAAATGGTCCATTAAACCATTTTTCATTCTAGCTTTGAGTAAAACATGCCACTTTATTAAATGGGCCAAAAAGATCCTATGCCAAACACACTCCCAAAACCATTTTCAAACAACCAACCAAACACATGTTCCTTAAGATCCACACACTAAATCAAATTTACCCAAAATACACTTACCAATGACATTTCCTAAATGTTTCTAATGTCATGTACAACTCCACTTTCCTAAGAGCTTACCAAAAAATCATTTTTTTAAACTTTAGTAAAAATGTTCTATTTTATAAAACGTGTCAAACATATCCCTAAATTTGTAAAACAAGTGAAAGTGTATATATGCACAAATAAATAATTGATTAAAAACTATCTTTAGAAAATCCAACTACCATAAAAACACCAAAACAATCAAATGACATGAATTACTAGTGTGCATGATATATATAAAAATTTATTAAAACCCTCAAACATCAAATAAATTACTACGGAAAGGAAAAATAAGGAAACACCTACCTCAACAACGGTCACGTCTGGCTTTCTAACCCCAACAGCAGCTCGCTCGCTCACATGCACTTCCATATATATATATATATCCTTGAACTGATGCATGTGTTCCCCACACCATGGGAGAACACACAGATAGAAATATATATATATATATACACAAATTCATACCTAGGAAAATGTGTGCACACCATAGGAACTGACCGAAACACCCTTCAACAATTCCCAACACCAAAATTTTAGCGCGATAATAACTAATGTATGACCAAAAAAATACCATGAACTCACATAAACAAAAATAACCTGAATAAAGTGCGCAATAAAAAGCCGGATGAAAAACCTCACCTTGGACGATGGTGGCATCCTCAAAAACGTCCAGCAAGGAAAGATTTCTTACCAAATAATTATCAAAACCAGAAATAAAATTCCATGACTTCAAAACACATTTATGAAACTAAATTAAATTTGCATGAAATAAAGAAACTCTCACCTTGAATTGTGGAAGCGAACCAAAACATGCGACAAGACCAAATGCGCCCCACGAATAACGGCATTCCATCCAAAGAGATTCAAATTGCTTCTCCTTTGTCTTTGGTGGATGGGACATGGTCTTACATGAATCGAGACACCCTTCGCAAACCCGGAAAGGGGATTTATACCCACACCGATGCAATACGGAGGCGCTGAGCAATGGGGTTTTGGTTTTCCACTACTGGACACCAGAGCAGGCTGGACAGAGGGATGGCAGTGTGCCAGATGTGGCTCATTGGAGGGAGGAGGTTGGCCATTGGTGCAAGTACACGAATGGAGTAGGGAGAGGCCACCGCTGGGAGGCTGGGTGGTGGTACCAAAGGTGGAAGTGGGTGAGGGGTCCCAGGAAAGCGCTGGCGGGAGACTAAATGTTGAGAGGCGATGGGCGGTGCAGCGCTGATAGTGTGGAAAGGTTATATGGAGAGGCTACTACTAGGGCGAGGCTGGGGAGCTGTGAGGTCGAAGGAGGCGGTGAGGTGGCTGGGGGCTGGATC
This sequence comes from Viscum album, assembly GCA_963277665.1. Lineage (NCBI taxonomy): Eukaryota > Viridiplantae > Streptophyta > Magnoliopsida > Santalales > Viscaceae > Viscum > Viscum album. The sequence continues at coordinate 2,064,727,996 of OY728119.1, forward strand.
GCGGCAGAGGTCCGGAGGAAAGGTCACGGCCGGTTCTGGAGAGGGGGAGTTAGGAGGGCCGGGATGAGGCCGGCGGGGTGAAGGGTGATGCTGGAGGCGCTGAGCGCCATAGGGAGGCAAGGGGAAAGGGAAATAGGTGGTAGGGGTGACTGCGCCACAAGTTGGGTAAGGGCTAAGGTTTAGATTTTTTTTCATTTGATAATAATACTAATAATAATTATAATAACAACAACAATAATAATAACAATATTATTATTAAAAAAATCATATTATTATTATTATTATTACTAAACATTTTATAAAAATCTGTTTAATTTAATTTAAACTACTTTATTTTTATTTATTTTTTTCCATTTACCATTTAAATTAATTATTTTATTTATTTAAAATACCGGGGTTGTTTCATTGCTCTCCTACAGACTAACACATAGTAGAACAAACTGCGCCAGAACCGTTCCACCTGGTACTACCTACTTGAAGGGTCAAGATGCACGCTTGCTACGCAGTTACTCATAACCGTGCGGGATGACCATGAAACAATGAGAAAGTGGTATAAAACCCAAAATAATAATTAAAGTATTTAAAAATAATAAATATTTCAAGTCATGGTGTTACAATTATCTCCACCACAGACACTTTCTTCCCCCAAAAAGTCACCCAGTCAAATGATAGAGAAAACCTAAATCCATGCTTGGTTAAAACTGAAAGAAACCACAACACATGAGAGTGGGAGAAGATGGGAGGGTTCTCCCCACCACAAGAACTCAACTAGGGCGGAAATTTAACATCCAAAAATACCACCCTGAAAGGGGGGGTGGCAACACGGGAACTCCCAACCAATCCAAACTAACTTTTATAGCACGAGCGAACAACACCTACACTGAAGCATGAAACTCTCGTCCCAAACTAGAAACTCACAACACTAAAAGAAAAACCTCTGAGAAGTACATAACCCCAAAAATTGAATTCGAGAAAAACCACAAGCCTTGACTCCTCCACAAGCACTTACATCTCTAAAAAACATTGTCAATCCAAGACCAGCCCATACTAGGGTGAAACACACTTTTAAGAAAAATGCACGATTTAGAAAACCATAATCTTACAAAAAAATAGTTAGATTACAACAGAACATGTCTATTATAACTCCAAGATGAAGAAATGAATTTACAACAATTTCAAAACATTAACAGTAGAAAAAGAAGGGATAAAAAGACTTTAAATGTTCTACCACCAACACGGAACACGAAACCTAAACTGAGGCTTCACACCCCCAGCAACTCCTGAATACGTGTCAGCTTCACTCTGACACCTGTGGATGGGGCTCTAATGGCTGAAGCATTTACTTCGTCACAGTTAGGTACTGAAATCCCTCAGTCACAACATCTTCTTCAGGAAACGCTTCCTATCAAACTTCTCTGGATGAGCCAGACATCTGCGATAATGGAATGTCTTCAGAGGGATGCTACATGATGGCTTCACGTACCCGAGCAGGACACACAGGTGGAACACCACTGAATGATCTGATGAACTGGAAGCCAATCCACTATAGTGGAATCTTTAAGAACAGGTTTCTCTGGCACACCCTACTCGCTAGATGGGGAAACTTCATGTGTAACTGGATACACTGGATTTCTAACCATCTACACTCCAGAGACCAACTCATCTAAGAACGCCTCATCCAACAGCTTCTCTAAATGGTGGTCCTTAGAAGGGAGGACCCTCTCCTTGATCTTTGGATGAAGACCACCAATGAAAAGAGAAGTCTTCATCAAATCATGTGACGCTACCTCTGGATAAAAGGACATAAGTTCCTTGAAATGGTCAAAATATTCTTTCACCATCTGTTGGCCTTGTTGAATACGCATTAGCCCTTCCCTTTACTTCATCTTCACCTATTCAGTAATAAACCATCAGATGAATTTAAAGACATCCAATGTTATCCCAACTCACAGTGACGGCGGGGAGAACAACTCCGATTCTTCTATAGCAGGACCTTCGAACAAGCCCAAAACGACATACACTCTTACAGCTTCAAGAGTTCCCAATACCCCGAAGACACGTTCGACCTCTTCAAGCCACTTTACTGCTTCTAACAGACCCTGATCATCGTAAAGAATAGGCAATGTCCAAGAAGGAACAAAAAAAATTCATGACTTATCAGAAACTCTAGGAACCATTCTGGGTGGAATTCTATGAAAAACATATAAAAACAGATCCCAAACCAATATCAAGCCGAAGCAATATCATTGAAAGTTCCATCATCTAAAATCGGCCAACTCAAAACCAGAAAAATACAAGCACAACTCAAAAATACCTATTTCAAAATCCCCTTTCCATTTTAGATTTCAAAACCGCCATCCTCCAAGGCCACTTTCAAAATACCAAACCCACCTTTGAAAACAAATTCAATTATTCAAAAAATAGTTTCCCCTTTTCATTTTCAAAAACACGCTTACATCAATCAAAACCAAAAGAAAACCCAACATCTAACAAACCATCAGGACTACGAACTAGCAGTTATGATTGACTATGTGACATAGTAGTGAGTCGCACACTAAGAAAGTGTAAACAACTAGGAGAATATCAACTGTGCAATAAGACTCCATGTGGGTCACTAATCCGTGTGAGGACATGACATGACACTAGTCTGCCTCCATTGTCATTCATCAATCTATAAAAAAGCAGAAGACTCAAAACCCGGACTACCCCTGGCAACTCGAGGTTCAAAACGTGTGAGGGTTCATGACGTCCTTCCCATAACTTCCCCCTTGTGTCCTGACAATCAAAATCTCCATCTACCAGACAACCAAAGTTACAAGGGTCTCCTCTAATACCATTTTGTCATGAACCAACCCGGGTTGACCATAAACTAGTCACCCTAGCTAGTCTATGACAACGCCCGAAGGGCGTTCCGGATCCCCACGGGCTGGAAACCAATGTCAGGCATCAAAATTTAACCGTTGGGAATGAATTATCCCATGAAAAAAATATGATCAAATAAACAAAACCGATGATAAAAATGAAAACTAGCCATGGAAGGAAAATAATACCGAACATTCCTCTTTGTGACCTTCTAGGTCACTAAACAACATAGACTAAAACCTGCTCCAACACAGGGTAATTGAACCAGGAACCTGAACAAAAATTGCACCTGAAACTAGAATAATATGATAGGTGTGAGCACCGAGATGCTTAGTAGGGATTCAAAAAATAACCACAGAATCCAAGAATTCCCTTCCCAAAACAATCCAATGATAGAAGATTGAAATACAAATATAAAAATAGGGTTCTCACATTTTAAAGTAAATAACATTTTTTCCCATTTAAATCCCAACACATGCTACAAACCATTTTGAAAATCATTTGTCATTCAATAAATAAAATTGAAAACCGAATGTACCAAAACAGGTCCAGAGTAAAATAAGTAAAATGTGAAAACTAAAAATAAACTAGTGCAATGGAATGTAAACAAGTAATGTAAATAATCCAGTAACCATGGGTGATCCAAAAAATCCCTATATAACCCCTGGTTGTACTTAGTTTTGGAACCACCTACTGGTGTATGGTGAAGCTCATAAGTCGATAACCAACTGGATGCCCTAAACTGACCAATACAATGGAAAAGTCCACCTGGCCAAACAACCAATCTCGGGGGTACCAACCCGTTCAATCAGGGTTGATCAACAATCATTACTCGATCATTTAAAAGATGCCCAGGAACCCATGGAGGTTACAATAATATTGTGTATGTAGGAAGGCCCTCGCACGCATAACTTGTCTCTCCTTACTTCCTACCCCAAATACAGATGCTTCCTGTGCGTTCACCCATAATGGGTTACCGTAGACAGGAGCGCCCCCAAATACACATTCAATCATTTCATATTAACAAAGTTCCAACCAGGCCATCACATCACATAAGAATTCAAACCATATTTTAAAACACCCTAAGTGTCCAACTGGGAATTCACATTTTCTAAATCACATTATTTTCAAAAAACACCACAAAACATCACCTTTATAAGTACAACACCACATAGGCCATCAAGTTTACACACCCAAATACATTTACCAAAATAGTTTCAAATCATTTCTAAATCCATTTCCAATTATAATACAAAAAACGGACCTTTAAACAATTTTTCATTCCAGCTTTGAGTAAAACATGTGACATTATGGAATGTGCCTAAAATCCCCTATGCCAAATGCACACCCAAAACCATTTTAAAACAACCAACCAAACACACATTCCTTAAGATCGATGCACTAAATCAAATTTACCCAAAATACACTTACCAAATACATTTACTAAATGTTTCTAAATTCAGGTGAAACTCCACTTTCATAAGATCTTAACAAACAATACTTTTTTGTAAACATTAATAAAAACATTCTAGTTTATAAAACGTGTCAAACATATACATAAATTTATTAAAACAAGTGCAGGTGTATATGAACAAATAAATAATTGATTCAAAATATCTTTAGAAAATCCAACTACCATAAAAACACCATAACAATCAAAGGAAATGAATTACTAGTGTGCATGATATATATCAAAATTTATTAAAATGATCAGGAATCAAATAAATTGATTCGAAAAGGAAAACCAAGAAACACCTACCACTACAATGGCCACGTCAAGATTTCTAACCCCAACAGAAGCTCGCTCACATGCACGCACTTCCGTATATATATGTGTGTCCTCGAACTGATGCATGTGTTCCCCATTCCATGAGAGAACACACACATAGAATATATATATATATATATATATATATATATATATATTCATACCTGGGAAAATGTATGCACGCCATCAGAACTGATTGCGACACCCTGAAATAATTCCCAACACCAATATTTTAGCGCGACAAGAACCAATGCATGACCAAAAAATTACCAAGGACTCACATAATCCAAAATACCCTGAATAAAGTGCACAAAAAAAATCCGGATGAAGAATCTCACATCGGAAGATGGTGGCATCTTAAAAAACGCGCAGCAAGGCAATATTGCTTACCAAATAATTACCCATACTAAAAATAAAATATCAAGACTTCAAAACACATTTATGACAGTAAATTAAATGCCCGAATGAAAAAGAAACTCCAACCTTGAATAGTGGTTGTGAACCAAAACATGTGGCAAGACCAAACTCACCCCTTAAAAAATGGTAGATGGTCCGAAGTGATATAAATCGATCCTCCTTCAGGGGAGGTGGATGGGATGCAGTCCGACATGACCTGGGACACCCTTCACAAACCCGGTGAGGGGATTTTCAACCATGTTGGAGTAATGTGGGGGTGTTGCGCAATGGGGTTCGGGTTTTCTGCTAATGGCTACCGGAGTAGGCTGGATGGAGGGATGACAGGGTGCTTGATGCGGCTCATTGAAGGGAGGAGGTTGGCCAGCGGTGTAGGGAAACGACCGGAGTAGGTAGAGGCCGCCGCTAGGAGGCTGGGCAGTGTTAATGGAGGAGACAGGGGGTGCAAGGTCCTAGGTGAATGTGGACGGTCAGTTGAAGGTTTAGTGGCGATGGGCGGTACGACGCTACTGGTGCAACAACGTTTGAGGTGGAGGCCACTGCCGGGGTGAGGCTGGGGAGCTCTAAGGTTGGAGGAGGTGGTGAGGTGGATGGGGGCCGGATTAAGACAAAGGGATGGAGGCAGGGGCGCAGTTGGTTCTAGAGAGGGGGAGTGCAGAGGGCCGGGATGAGGTCAGCAGGGTGAAGGGTGAGAGCAGGAGGTGCTGAGAACTACGGGGAGGTGAGGGGAAAGGGAAATAGGGGGTAGGGGTGGTTGCGCCATGAGATGCGTAAGGGAAAGGTTTTGTATTTTTTTCATTTGAATATAATAATAATAATCATAGTAATAATAATAAAAACAACAACAACAACAATATTATTATTATTATTGTTAAAAAAATCATATTATTGTTATTAGTATTACTAAACATTTTATAAAAATCAGTTTAATTTAATTTGACATTATTTATTTTATTTATTTATGTTTTCTATTTACCATTTAAATTAATTAATTTATTTATTTTGAATACCAGGGAATTTTCATTGCTCACCTGCAGTTCGACGCACGGTTGAACAAACTGTGCCCGAACCGTGCTACTTGGTACTACCCGCTTGTAGGGTCTAGTCGCACGCTTGCTACACGGTTCTATAAACTACGCATGAATCATGCACCATAACTATAACACACCCGAATGTCAGTGCGGGTTCCACAAAGTTACTCTTAACCACGCAGGATGATCGTGCAACAAAGGAAAAGTTGTCTGAAACACAAAATATTAATTAATGTAATTAAAACTAATAAATCGGTCAGGTCAAGGAGTGACAGATCCACTCACTACTTCTATAACTACCTGATCCCCACACTATAACGAGTCTAGAACTATGTTATGAAATTATTGTGATAAGAAATGGGTGTTTAATGTTCAATTCCTTGTTATTTGGGTTAAATCACCGGGAAAATGAAACTCTATCAATGAACTAACAAATCGGAAAGTAAAATCATAAAGAACAACCATGAGGAACATAACTCATTTGATGTTCATTTTAACCTCAATTTTCATCCAATTTAATGATGAACAAATATATATAAATAAACCACAAGAAAATTTCAAATCCTACATCGCAATTATACCATACCCAAAATACACACTATCCATGAATGAATTCATTGGTTGATTGATTCATGTTCATCATAGGAATAATAAATAGAGATAAATCCAAACAGAAAAAGGAATACCTCAATTTTTTTGATCTATAGTAAACAATGAAGTTGTTTGGTCATCATTTGTGAGATCCTATGATTTTATTGAAAACCAATCATCAATCTCCAATCTGATTATCATTCTCCCATGGAATATTCTCCAATGGGTCTCCAAAAATTCTCTAGGTCTCTAGTATTTATTGGATAAAAATTAGAATTTATCATAACTATATATTTAATAGAGAATCAAGGCTAATTAATCAACAAATAAATAAAAAATATTATTTTAATTATTTTATTCATTTTAGGACTATGATAAATTTTCCACAAACGCCCTACAACGAATAAGGTTATATCTCACTTAATGTAAAAACAATTTTCTTAACTCAATGATGGCCTTTTAGTTCTGATTTGGGCCTCCTTTTAGGAGTTCTACTTTTTAACAAAAATATGTGCATGTGATATTTAATATATTCAATAAATTTCAAATATTTATTCTGTGCTCTCCAGGCCTCAAAATCATATTCTGTCTCATTGCCTCGTCTTGAAAATAATATATACAATATCCAAAAATATTACATAGAAAATATGATTCATTTAATAATAACCCTTTTTCATATCCTTTTCTATCCTATGAAAAATGAAAGTATAACTCATGCCTATGTACAACCGACCTTCTCAACATAGTGGTGTAATTAATTTTTCACCATGAACTTACATGGATTGTTATAAATTAATTACAATTATAAATTATATTTATTAAAAAATTATGAGGTCGTAAATATAATATATCATCTAGCTTCTTACACTTCCATCCGTTGGAAAATAAAAATATTGCTCATGCGAACATGTGGACTACCACCTCCACCAATTTATGTGATTATCTTTTCATTTCCTCCTTTAATATATATACATAAGGATTCCCAAAATGTATAATTATGATATTTTTATTTTTATTTTTATTTTTAAAAGTAAAAATTTATCTATTTGATTTTCTTTTAATCCATTATAAAAATGGAAACATCACTTGTGCATATATATAGACCACCATATCTATTAGGTGAAGTAATTCAATTTTCATGAACATTTTTAATGGATTGTTATAAAATTATATTTAATATATATTAGAGTGTTTTTGATAAATCAGAAGTCTTAAGTAATGGTTTATTCTACAATCTCATTTTTATTTGGGATATTTTGTGTTTAAATATCCATTGGAAGGGAATTATAAGATATTTCTTTTTTAAAATCCCCATATTTTCCACTTTTATGGTTATATATGATGTTTTTGTGTTCTTTTTTTATTTTCCTCTCTTTGGTACTTAAAATTAGAAAGAAACTATTTTTATAGAAAACAAACCTTATTTCTTATTTTGGTAAGGAATTTTTCTCCCCCATATCCATGTTCTCTTTAAAATTTTCAAGAATGTTCTTACTATGCTCAAATGATTTTTCAAAATAATTTTTTAACTAAATTTTAATTTCATTATAATGATTTAAAATGGAACTTCTATCCATTTCTAAACAAGGTAGTTTTTATTTTTTACAAAAAGTGGTATATAAATATTTATTTTAACATTTACCAAATGAAAAACTTTTCTTAACATCATAAATATTCTTTACATTAAATATTCTAATATATATTTCCATTTTTATTTTAAAATAAATTCATTTTCTCAATATTCTAGAAATTTATATTTGAAATGTTATCAAAATAAATATATATTTTTCTCATGTTTTAAATTAATATTTGAATATTTTTTTAAAAGTATTTATATCTATTTAGACATCCTTTGTGAATTTCATAATTTACTAGTGATATAATCAAATATTATCATCCATCATAATTTTATGGATGTATTATGATCATGTTATCATTTTTGAATTGGGGAAATATTTAACTTTCATATGCTAGTTTTTGAAAATGAATGTTTGTATTGATTATATATCAAATTATTATTCATTACATTCATATTATGAATGCATTAGACTTAGTAAGTGATGTATAGGGACCATTATGACCCCTTTATACATCATTAGGTCTCATGAGACAAACTAGTTTTGGTATTTATCACACACCTTAACTATTTTGGTATAATTTCTTACCACAATGCCTTGATGATAAAATTATGACATATAGAACTGTGTATTCTATCATTATGAAATCGGTTTTTGTTATCCATGTGATTATTTATGTTTTTATGTCATCCATGGATATATTCCCATTTTATGATATTAGTTATAGGGAATATTTGATTATTGATTATCTATTCCAAATTAATCGCACGTTATTTATTCTCTGGTAGCTTCTATTATATGATTTCCCTTACTGAGAATCTATTATCACCCTTTAATTATGTTTTCCTTTCCATGAAATACCAATAATGGATCTATGTATGATTTCAATGATATAATAGAAGAAATAATAATGTTATCACTAAAATATTAAGTTTTATTTTATATTTTCAAATTTAATGTGGGAATAATATATGTATCTTGTCTCCCAATACTATTAAATTATTCTATCCTTCAGGATGTGATCTCTTTTATCGTATTCCAATGTTGTAATATTGCCACCTGTTCGGAGTTACTGGAGTTGGGGTGTTACATTTTGTATCAAATTAAGTTTTGTATAAAACGTGGGAACTAGATTTAGGAAAACGTAAATTAGAGAACAAAACACTATGACAATCTCTATGAATAAGCCTATGTGTATGTTAATATTAATATTTTTTTAAAGTTAGGGAATGGGTTCTTTACTTGCAATGATATCCCTTTTCGGATACTCAAAAATGGAAGTGGCTATAGAATAGTTGTAGTGAAGGTTAAACACCCTAAAAATGGTTTCCTGATGAATGGTGATTGGTCATAATACTACACACCTGGATATACAGACTTTAAGGACATGTTTTTTTTTCACACATAATTTATATGCCATTAGTAAATATTTTAAAATATTAAAATGATTTGAAGATATTCCCAAATATACTAAGCTTATGATTCTTAAATTAGGTCTGCATAAATTTTCAATTTTAGTTAACTATAACATAGGATTTAGAATTATAATCTATATTTAAAAATTTCATAATACTTTGAGAAAATATAGTGTATACCATAATTTAGAAATATAACCTAGTATATTAAATTGAAACTATATCATCATGTGTAATCTATATTGGGATTTCCCTATAGCGAAAGAAAATGAAGTTGGAGATGGAGATGATCAAATTATAACTATGTTGGTGAAGAAGACTCCAGTTATAAACAATAACCATGCCCATAAGGAGTATCCTACTGATTGGTAATGTGTTGAAATAATTTTGGATAGCTTCATGTGATTGAAAAATCCATCATTTAATGGGAAAAATATGCCATTATTTTTCGAGTAATGGATCTAGTCCCTAGAGATGATATTTCTCACTTTATGAAGTATTGAAAGAGAGAATGTTATAATGGAAGTTTATTTTCTTAAAGGATATTTATTTTAATGGTTTTTATTGATCTATATCACTAAAGAGTGATTATAAATAAATAATATGGATTAGAATACTTTCAAGGAGGTATTCTTTTAAAAATGATTTCATCATGAGAAATGAGATAATATGGAGTGAAAATTCCTCAATATAAGGTAAAAGGAAAGAAATTTTTTATCAAACAAGAAGATAACTATAAAATATTGACAACTCTTGATTCCAATTATGTACATATTTCAAGGATTAAGATTTATCCTTTCTTTGATGGGATAAATCCTACCATTTAAGTATAATTGGTCACTGATAAATTTTCATTATACAAGGATATAGTATCAGGTTCCATCAAGATAGTGAAAAATTATTCATGTTTTATGTTTTCTAAGGAAAATAAGGAAAAAATCGGGAGGCTAAGTTATATGAAAAAATACATCAGTAGAGAAGAAAATAAGGGTGTAACTTTCAAATTATAATAGTTTTTTTGAAGGAAACACCATTGAACATGCTTGATCAGAATGAGAGTTTTCTTCAAGTGTAGAGAGAAATTAAATCATTCTCATAATTTAAAGGATAATAAAGAAGCCTCCAATTTTATATGCTTCTACTTTGAGGAGATGGGGAAATATTTGAATGAAGGCCCCAAGAATCAAAGGAATTATCCTCTGAAAAGGACAAGGGAGAAAGTTTGAGCTTTTGAAATCTCTATAGATAAGGCTGATTTTATTAAATAAGTGGTGGTAATTACTTTGATAATATCCTCAAATTTAGATAATTACGTATTTTATTAGGGATTTTCACACCCTTTTATATCTTCCCTATTTTCCATGAAAAGTTGATATTTCCCCAGAACTTTAAGAAGGGAGTTTTCAATAAGGAATAATAGTGAAAATATTATTGCAAAAATTATGTCTCTTCCAGTCCCCATTATGACACATAGTCATACCCTATTTTCAAACATTATTATTATACATGTGGTTGAATTTGATATAATCCATGATATGGATTGGATTTCAAATTATAATTAGAAAATTTATTTCCAAGTGAAGTAAATTATGATTTATAATGGAGATGTAGAATTTTTTATCTTTAAAGGGATACTAAATCATCTAATTAATATCTATATCCACTTCATATATCTCTCATTAATGATTTTATTTGAGAAGAATAGAAGATGCAGCCTCTTAATTGGAAGGGTATCCCTAGAATAGAGTATATACTTATTGTGTTGAAATAAATTGATTTTTTTTCATGAAAAAATACATTTAAGTCCACCAGGGTGTGAAGTTTCATTTTCCATTGATCTCACCCCTAAGGAAAAAACTATATTTAAGACTCCATATAGGATGGACATAATGAATTTAAGGGAAGTAAAGAAACAATTATTAGAGTTTTATGACAAGGTATTTATATTCCCTTGTGTTTTGACCATGTAGAGCCCCAAATCTTTTTGTTAAAAATAAATATTGGTATATCAATTTCAGTATTGATTACTGGTAAATTATTGTAATTACTATAAAGAAAAATAATCATTTACCCCCATTAATGAATAATTTCATCAACTTCAAGGATTTCAATATTTTTTAAAGAATGATATTCAATATGGTTATCATAAACTATAATAAGTGCAGGAGGATAATCCAAATATAAAAATTAATATGTTGTTTGGACATTATAAATTTATTGTAATTACCATTTTACAAAATAATAAACCCTAGATTTTTATGTATCAAATGAAAAATTATTCAAGGATTATCTTGATAATTTTGTTTTTGTATTTTTTGAGGACAACCTAATATAATATAAAAGTTATGATGATCATAAGATTCATTTTGGAATAATTATAAAGAAAATAATATAAAAGGAGTTATATAGAAAATTTATAAAATGTAAACTATGTCATTATGTAGTTTCACTTATTGGCCATATTCTCACTAGGGATGGAATATGAGTTGATTATTCAAATAAAAAAAGCAGTGATGGTATGGTCAACACCAGTGAATATAATTATGGTGTGTAGTTTACTTGGATTATCATGTTACTATATATGATTTATTCAAAAACTTTCTTGATTACCAAAACCCATTTTCCAAGTTGACAAGTAAATGGGTTAATTTCATATGGTCAAAATTACTTAAGGAAAGACTTGAAGAATTAAATAGGAGATTGTAATTTCATAGATTTTGAATGTACTGTCCGGAAGGGATGGATTTCTGATATATAGTGATGCATCAAAGAAGGGACTTGGATGTATTCATTATAGAAATATAGGTTTATTGCTTAAGTATCAAGGTAGTTTAAGATCAATGAGAAAAATTATTTAATCCATGATCTTGAGTTAGCAGTCATAAAATTTTTATTGAAGATATGGATACATTGAAATTATGGTGAAATATGGAGGATATATAAAGATTAAAACATTTAAAATTCATCTTATCATTGAAATATCTCTACATGAGGCCAAGTCGATTATTAGAACTACTCAAGTATTTTGATTTCTCAAAATACTACCACCATAAGATGGAAAATAAGGTAGTTGATGCATTGAGTAGGAATGATCATGGAGTTATTACTAAAATGAGGATCAAAAAAGATTATAAATTCATAAATTTAGATACTTTGGATATTGGGATCATTAAGGAAGTAAAAAACATAACATTTTTGTTAAATGATTTCCAAACCATCCTTATTGGATAAAATAAAACCTTATCACCTCTATGATAAGAATATTCAAAAGAAAATCAAATACATGAGTAATAGGATGTTTGTAGACTTAATTTATTAAGGTGGAATATTTAAATTTGGAAATACCCTATGAGTTTCATCCATGCATGTGCTGAAACAAAAATTATTAGATTAATCTCATTACTTAACTATCTCAATACACCCTAGTAGAACAAAAATGTATTGTGATTTGATTGAGTATTTTTTTGGGATAATATGAAATGAAGAATTAAAGAATATATACCAAGATGCTTGATTTTTCAAAAGTAAAATGTGTAGATACAATATCTTAAAGAATTCATGCAACCTCAACTTATTCTTATGTGTAAATGGTATGAAATTATGATAGATTTTGTCACTATATTTGCAAATACTCCAAGAAATAATACTTCCATATGGGTTATTATTGATCTCATTACCAAGAAGTCACATTTAAATTCTATAAGGGATGGTCTACATCTTGATAACCTCACATGGATATATATTACTGAATTTGTAAAACCTCATGCTACACCTCTTTTGATTATATCATATCATGATCCACTATTTATATAAAAATTCTAAATGTGTCTTCAGACAACTCTCTACACCAAGATACTTTTGAGAACTTCCTATCATCCTCAAACTAATGGATTTATAAAATGACTATTCATAAATTAGAATATATATTAGAGACATACTAAATATAATTTCAAGGTATGTGGGATCCGTATTCACCTTTGGAAGAATTTTTATATAATAAGTGATTTCATTCAAGCATCTAAATGTCACCACATGATGAAATTTAGTTAAGGATGTTTCATAATCCAAATTTTCGGAATGATTTTTTTAAAGGAAGATTTTAGTCCCATATCTCTTAAAATATATAATGGTTAAAGTGTATATATTCATAATCAAGTTAATGAATCTCAAAGTTAGTAAAAATTCAATTCCAATAATGGAGGGAATGATTTAAAATTTCAAGTGGGATATCATATTTTCTTGAAGGTATCTATATTAAAGGGTGTCATAAGGTTCGGAAAGAGATGAGAACTATATCCTAGGTACATCAAGCCTTTTCAAATTTGGGAAATAATTGGACTTGTGGATTACCATTTAGCAATTCCACCTAGCCACTCTAAAGTCATAATGTGTTTTTTATCTCATTATTGATGAAGTACAAGACATATCAAATTCATGTGATATATTTTGAGGAAAGTGAATTGGAACTTGATTTTTCTTACTATGCAGATACTATGAATGATCTGGATACTATATAGAAAGTTCTGTGAAATTAGACAGCTTGATTGGTGAAGGTTCTTTAGAGAAATCACAAAGTAGAAGAGGCAATAAGGGAGCCTGAAGAAGCTATGAAGAAGGATTACCAAAATTTATTTAAAAACTTATTTTTATTAAAATTTAAAATATTGAATTATTTAATGTGTCAATAATTTAATAATTGATATTAACATATAACTGGTAAACATTGCATCCCAAGACTATTTCCCATGTCACATCCTATTATTTTATCATTATAATTAAAACAGTTCATTGAAATATTTAAATTTAAAATTTCAAAATTCAAAATTTCTAATTTTATTGAATTTATATCATTTTTAAGTTTAAAATATTTAATATATATTAGGGTTACTTTTTTGAATTTTCTAAAATTGTTCATTTTTTGGTGAATAGTGAAAAGTCGTTTTGTTTAAAAAAACATTTATTTTATTTCCCGTTATGTTTTGGATTGTATTTTAAAGAAAAATAAGATCCCTATGATTAATAATAATCTAATTAATTTCATATGAATCAATATTTTTTTTATTTTGGTATAATATTATTTTAATTCTTTAAAACACATTTTTCATAAATAAAACTATTTCTTATTGCATTTTTCTCACTAATATTAAAATTATTTTCTTTCACTTATACAAATTGAATATTGAAAAATTGAATCATATACTTGTAATTAGTAGGATCAATTTTATCAATGAAATAAATTTCATTGTTTTTCATTATGAATAGTAACAATGGTAAAAATATTGTCACATCCATAATAGGGTAAAACAGGTTAACTAAGGTAGAAATATTGTGATAATTAATAAAATATCATATTAATTATTATTTTCTAAGTGCATTTATACCCTTATGACCTTATATTATAAATTTAATTTTTTATGTTCCACTTATCCTTGAGTAAGACACTTATAATATTTCATAGTTAAAAATAATTACAAGTGTGCCACTCACCACACTTATAAAAGGGAACCTCCTCTACTTTATTCTTCACACCACATAATCCATTTTTAATGGACAAGATCATCCCGAATACCTTCCCAAAATACCTCCCTATGTAATATAGCTCTCGGTATTACCAAAATACCGATCCTAGAATACGTAAGGTGTAAACCAAAGAAAATTCTCCATTGAAGAGGTATAACTCCCAATCGGCTATTTTCATGTTTATTTCATATTCCAACTCCTTTAAATCATTTATAACCATACTAATATAATAATAAAATAAAATAATTATCTTCCATATAAATATTTTTTTTATGGAAATTCCCCTTTTCATCTCCTTTTACAACCTATGGAAAATGAAATCATCTCTCATGCATACGTATGGTCTATCGTCTCCACGTAGCAGTGTAATTCATTTTTCATCACCACTATACTTGTATTGTTATAAATATGAAATTAAGTAATATATATGATATTTATTCCATAATTATGTCTCTATAAATATAATATATCATCTATCATCTTACCCTCCCATCTATAGGAAAATGATAATGTCACTTGTGTGTACGTGTGGACTACCACCTCCATAAAGAGATGTGGTTTTTTTCATTTTCACCATACATAGATAGACAAAAGGATGGATTTAATGAGTTATTATGATATTTATATTATGGTTATGATTATTTAAAAGTAAAACTTTATCTATTTCATTTTTTGTTCATCCCTCAGAAAAATGGAAACATCACTCATGCATATATACTGACTACCATCTCCATGAGACGATGCAATTCATCTTTCATGCCCATTTTAATGGATGATTATAAAATTATATTTAATTTATAAAAAATATTATCTTAAAATTTCTAATATTCTGAATATTATGAAACTTTGACCATAGTATAAGGATCAACACCATCAAACCGAACATTATAGAAAATAGAATGGTTAACTCTCACATATTGATTTTTATAAAAAATATTTTAATAAAAGGATAAAAAGAAATTTTTAATTAATAGTATATAGAAATAGAAATAGAAATATATTTCTAATATAGATGTATAATAATACTAATTTATTATACATGAGATTTTATTGTGCCCGACAAAATATAAATATGAGGAAAGGGTTTATTTTACAATCTTATTTTCATTTGGGATTACTTGTGTTTAAATATCAAATTAAGGAAATTATAATATATTTATATTCAAACTAAATCTATTTTATTATTATCTAATTATCTATGGAGTTAAAAAATTTTCCTTTAGTTTTCCTCTCTTTGGTGCTTAAAATGGATATGAAAATATTTCTATGGAAAATAATCTTATTTATTCTTTTAGCTAAGAATATTAATCTTTTAAAACCATGTTCTCTATATTGTGTTGATGAATGTTTTTAATATTTCCCAATGATTATATAATATAATTATCAACTATATTTTATTTTCTTTATAAAGGGTTAAAAGTTATCTTATTTTTTTTACCAAAAAAATGTAATTTTGACATTTTACTATAAGCGTGAAAAGAATTATTTTTTTAACATTTACTAAATGAAAAGTTTTTGACATTATCAGAAATATTATTTGATTGGAATCATCCGTGTAAAGTTTCTATAATAATTTTCAAATAAATTAAATTTGAAAATATTATAGAAAATTTTATGAAAATATTATCAAAATAAAAGGATATATTTCTCACACTTTCATAGAAACGCTTGAATTTAATTTTAAAGTATTTTTATATCATTCAATATTTTTAGATGTATCATGTGATTTAGTGGGTATATAATCTAATGATTCCATCCAATATATTAATATGGATGGATTTTTTTAGTTATTGGCTTAGGAAAGTATTAACATTTTTATGCTAGTTTTTCAATATAAATGTTTATATTTATTATGTATTGAATTTTTATTAATTTATTTCTTAAGATGAATTCATTAGACTCAATAAATAAGGATGAAGGCCCATTATTTCCACTTAATTCATCATTATGTTTCATGGGATATACTGGATTGGGTATTTGGAACATGCCTTACCTATTTATGTTTTATGTGTTAGCATGAGGCATTGAAAATAAAATTATGTTGTTATAAATTATGAATTCATTAATTATGAAATCAATTATGTTTATCCCTTCAATTATTAATATTTTTATGTTATAAATATATATATTCACTTTTATAGTATTTATTATATGGTATATTTGATTATTGTTTATCCCTTCCAGATTATTCAAGGTTTATATATTCTATGACATATTTTGATGTATGTTTTCCCTTGTTGATTATCTGATATCACCCTTTTATTATTATTTCCATTCCCCAAGATACCAAGAAAGTATATATGACTTATTTCAATAATATACTATAATAAATATTAACGTTCTCAATCAAAGTTTATTTTTAATTTCAAGTTTTCAAATTTAATATGATCATCATATATCTATCTAGTATCCTAAGATAACTAAAATACTCAATCCTTTATGATTTAATCAATTTTATAATATGAAAATAAAATATGATATCAATAAATTCAAGTTTACTATAGTTTGGGTGTTACAACCAACTTGGTTTTGATTATGTTCATCCTTCATTTCTTTAACTTTTTTATAATTTATCATGGTATCTTCCTTTAATTCATCAAAGTATTTTTTATGTTACTTCCTTAAACTATTATTATTTTAAAATAATTTCACATCAAATAAATCTAATATATATTTTAGCCTTTAATTATATAAATTCAAACCTATTCTATTGGTTACCTATCCCATTGAAATACCATTCTCAACTTTTTCATCAAACATTACCAAATTTTAATTGATGATCATCATCTAATATAGACTTAAAAAAACTATTAAGTGGTTTATAGTAGGTTTATTCTTGTACTATATTTCCTAAAAAGTTTAATTTTATTTAGGTATAATCAATAAATTATTATCAATATGCACAAATTTACTTATAACTTCCCTCAAAAATAATTTTAAGCATTTAAACGCGGTGAGCATAGTTCTTCCAATATCAATCAAACTTATATTTTTCCTTTATTTACCTCCATTCTAATTGGGTGTATAAGGATAATTTTATTGATGTTCCATACCAAAATTATAAAGATAGTATTCAAAATAACTCATAGTTAACTCACTTCCATTATCAGCTCATAACTTCTTGATATAGATTCTCATATTGTTCTCAACTTGTCTTATGGATATTTTGAACATATCGACCACAATTGACTTATTATTCATGGACATCACATTATTCATCATTATAAAATCATAAATGAATTTAATTAAGTAAATTTCATATACATAGGACTGATTTAACATCAAATCACATAAATTAGAATTAATTAATTCAAGTGGTCTGACATATTGAATTTTCACTCATTTTTATATTCCTTATACTATCTTCCCTATTTAACTTGTTTCAAAAATGGTATATCGTTATCAATTTCATTAGAGTAAGTTGTCACATATTCTTTCACACATAGTGATAATTTTTTTATCTATCAAAATATTTATGTGATAAAAGTGTGTCATCAAAATAACTTCACTCCCATTATCACAAGGTGGTCTTACACTCAAAAATTTGTTTTTAAGACCACCAAAATATAGAATATCTTTCTATTTAAAATTTGTAGATTTATTCTATGCTATAAAAATTCTACTATTTTTATGTAAATTTCATTACCAATCATTATTTGACCTTTATCATGTTCTAAAATTTTAATCAATGTATTTGAATCTCTTATCAAGTCAATAGAATAGCCATTATCAAGTATTCAGGGCTTGATTTTTTATCTGGATTTTAAATCCACTTTAATAATTAGATAAATTTTTTCTTTCTATATTTTCTTAACTTAAATTCCCATTTTAGAATGATAAAACCATCATGGAAAAAGTATTCATGAGTTCTATAGTATAATTACCAAGTTGTCCTAATCTTATATAAATTTATTCTATATAATTAAATCTTATATGAGTATCCATTCTTGATGAACTTTTACTCATTTATTTATTATTTTTGTAATTTCTCCCCAAATTCTCAAATTTCATCCCCATAAAGTTTTTCCCTATTTAAATCCATTCAAATGATATATTATACCAGAAATTATTGCCTTTATTCCTAAATATTCTCCACCATGAACAGTAACCAATTAGACCCACTCTATGTTGTGTTTTTTGTTAATAAGTGTAAAGGCTAAATACATGATGGAAATATGTATTAGTAATGAAAATATTAAAATATTCATGGAGTTCTCAGGCATAAGGATTAGATGAAAAGATATAGTTACCAATATATATGTGATTATGTGAGGAGTTTGGAATACTTCATGAGTATTGAAGAGTCAATTTAGATCATCTAAGTAGGTTTATATCATTATTAATATATAAAATACGGTGAGTTTGTTTGTCATTAATCAATTGAAAAAGGATATAGTATAATGCCATTGGATATTTTGGAGATTTACTCACATGGAAAATATTGAATAATTATTATTATTTTTCCAATAAATATATTTTAAAAAAGAGATTTTATTTTGTTAGAAAAGATAAATTTAGAGTGGATACTACTTACTTGACCATGAAGAATGTCTGCAAGCCTATAAAATAATATTTTTAAAATATATTGTTTTATTATCTAATTTTATAAAATCCCAAGCCAAGAAATTCCATCGAATGTTCATATTGTTGAATATTATATCTATAAGATGAAGGTGTTTGTGAATACTTTCATCCTTGTTCTTATAAATGTTGAATAGTAACTGAGACTTTTTAACCGTAAAAACTAATTTTTTAATCTTATTTTACAATATCAAAAGAGTAACAAAAAGAGTTTATAAGATTCATTTTTTACATTTAAATGAAAAATAGGCTAAGAAATATAAGTTTGGGAAGAGTTATTTGAGACTTAGTAAGTCAAATTTAGACATCATTATATTAACCTCAATCTTTTTAAGAGTCATATTGAATGTTTGGAAGACTTATTTAAGACTTATGAAGGTAAATATATAATTGATAAGTGCCATAACATAGGTTGAAAAGTTACAAAATAAATTTCACAATATTTATATCAAAATTCAAGAATCTAACCAGATGAATTTTTTAGGAGTCAAAAGTTAGAAAAAATAAACAGTGTAGAATTTTATAAACTTATTTTCAGATGAAAAATCAAATGATTTTATTATTATTTCCTTATGAAAATAAACATCACAATAAATAGGGTTTTTTATTTATGATATTTGAGATTAAAGGACCATAAAATATAGGATCTTGATTATAAATATTATTCACTCTATAAGAATGAAGTAACTTAACAAAAAGCCCCTTGCTTGAAAACATGCATAATGGTGTGAGATGTATTAAATACTATAGATTTATTAGATCTATAGAAGAAATAAATATCCCAAGTATCAAGTATATTTAAATGAAATATATTACTGGTATTAAATTGAGAATTATGAATGAGATATACTACCACAAATCAAAGAATATTTCTATATTTTAATAATGTAGTATTCACATGTGTCCCTAAATATAAAATATACAGAAGAATAAAAGGATGGATTGAAATGGATGTCATAAGAAGAAAATATAGTTCCAAAATAGAATAGAATAAAAAAATATTATTTATTTTGTTGATCTTTTTTATTGAAGAGAGATAATTGATTCAGTGAAAATACAGAAGATTTTTCATATCAAAGCTAAATAGATCCAAGGGTACTCTGATGGGTAAGTCTTTTATATTGAAAAATAAAAAAAATTGTGGATTGAAATTTCATCCTTTTCCTCTATAGATTATTATTTAGGTCACTAGATTGAGAATATAATACAACAATATCTATATATTGTAATATCAAATAATAATTGAAGGAAATTATTATTTTCCACATTCTTGTGGAAACCCATTATTTTCATTTTTTGATTCATCCCTTATTATTGGTGTAATTTTAGGAATAAGGATAGATCCATATTATCATGGATTGAAGTGAGACATCACTATTAATTTACTTCAAGATATGATAAGCTAAATATTGTATTCAATGTGTTGGAGGTTAGATATTTCATTATACCTAGTTGATGATAAGAATATTGGTCCAAGGATATACCCTTTATAAATATATCATGTGATAATATATGGGATGTATCATGATATTGGTATAGAGAATTATTTATGACATGAATTTAGTCATCCATCTTAGAGTTGAACCTCATTAACAAACCATAGTGTTATTTATTGTGTGTTTTCCTATATGTCCTTACATGCATGAAAATTTGAAGAAAATGAATATTGAGTTATATATTCACTAATCAAGTGTATATGTAATAAATAATAAAATTTAATGTTTTAATTATTTATATAAAAATATCCCCCCCCCCTCAGTATTGTCCATATATTGATTTCTCCTCTGATACGATTCTCAAAGAACTATAGTTATAAAGTTTTGAGTTTATCTTTATAAAGTATTTAGGAAGTAAATATTTATAGAAGCATATAAGTTTTCTAAAAAAATAAACCCTAAATATATGTCATCCAAGACACTAAATAAGAGAGAAAAATGATATGGAAACAAGTTAAGAAAATCCTCATCAAATAATGAATATAAAATTGACCCTTTATAAGTTTTAGGTTACCAAAGAAGGGTTTATTCAGATATATCTATTAAAAATATGTCTCTTAAAGGAACTATTGATAATAAGGAATTCATATTAAGAAAATATTAAGAAATTTTTTCCCTATGTTGTAATACTAATAGGGTAATATTTAGCATTAAATAATAAAATTGAGCGGAAAATATATTGATAAGAATAATATAAATATTTTTTCCTGATGAATTTCAAAATCTTTACACAATTATGGGGTAATTAAAGATTCTAGTAAATATTATCCTATAAAAGATCCAATAACTAGTAGGGAAAATAAAATTTTAAAGGATTAATAAGTTGAATAAATTTGTTGTTTAATGTAAATCTTATATAATTATCTAAAACAAATAACCACTTATATTTGTGATGCTTAAAATTATATAAGAAGATATAACCCAAATTAAAGATGAGCATGAAAGTATGTGTATGTATTTCGAAGATTTTTTTTAAAAGTGTAAATATGGCCATATAAGTAGGATCAAAAATTGAAATTGATTAGGGGGATAAGTATAAATTCTCTATATTTGAAAATATGTGAGATAAGAATCTATGAAATGGATTAAATAAAAGATCCAAAAATTTAAAAAAACCAAAGGTTATATTTGATGTAAATAATTCTCAACTATAAATCATTGAAAATAAAATATAATAACTTGATAATTTTTTTACAAGAGAAGATTAAAATGAATTAATAACATGAGAAACATGTCAAAATGATTAAAAGATAATATAAAGATAAAAAAATATGTGTAGGATAATAAAACTATCCGTATTTTTAAATTTATTGAATTAGAAGTAAGATGGGTAGATTTGGAAACTATTTAAGAAGAGTCTTTAAAAAAAGTTGAAATAAGAGTTGTTTATACTAACAATTACAAGGATAAATATTGTATTAAAAGACCTATATCCAGTGGAAATAAAATTTTGATATTATTTAAGGATCAATCTTTAGCACCCTAAAAGTTAAAGTCACCATTCACATCAGATAATGTTAATTTTTCTAATTCTAGTTTCGTATATAGTGTAAGATCCAAATCAAAACCTATACCAACGTGGATTAAGAGAGATGATTATAAACCCTCCACTATATATTTTCTGGATGTTATTAAGTGTAATATAACCTTTTTCCCATATACTACAAAAAATAGTTTTTTGTCTATAAAAAATGGCACATAATCAAATTTGGATGGCCTAAAGGACAAGTGATGAAATCGTGATTTATTAGCAACTTATAGTGACTTGAAAGGTTTGGACCAAGTAAATATTCTATTGGAATAATATATCCACTCTTGGAAGAAAAATAGATCATATATCCAGTGGGATAAAATATAAATTATTGTAAATTTCCAAGAAGAAATGTAAAAATATTTTTATCTCTAATAGATATAGAAGCCTGGAAAATCTCTATAGTATTTATAATAATGGTGGTCATAATAGTTTATTGTGAATATCCAAATAAATCAAGAAGTTCTTAATAAATATAGAAAATATAAGACCAAAATTTATAAAGAAAATCCAAGACAGGAAGACTTTTGTGAAATCCATGTATTTTGTACAAAATAAATATTGTAAATAGAGGAAGTGTTTTTTTTACAAAAACAAAATAATTCTAAAAATAATTTCACACCAAAAATGAAGAGCTGGTTATTTTTTGGTTGAAGTGGATACACCATGGAATTTTCAAAACTATCCACATATGTTGGTATTTATGTAAGAAAGTTAGAAAAGAATGGGAAATCATTCCAATATAAAAACAATAAGACTAATTTGATGAATATTATTCCTAATAATCCATGCATAAGAACCAAGAATGATGAGAATATTCCTACAAAATGTATATCCATTTAGAAAAATAATTTATAAAAAACAAGAAAAAATTGAAGAGGCATAATAATGTACTTATGAAAATTTTAAATGATTAATTCTATATGAACAATATAAATTTCACAAGTGATTGTCAAAAAATGACAACCAATGAATTTAGAAAGTGTTTTGTAAGATATTTATGTAGGAGAGACAAAACTCAAAGTATTGTCTAAAAATAATTTCTATTCAATAATATATGCAGAATAAACTAAATCATTCACCACAACATACATGTGATTTAATTACTAATGTAAATAATATATTCCCATACAAAAAATATGAAGCAGTGTAGAAAACCATACTTCCAAAGAGAAATTTGGTATAGAAATTTATAACATATAACATGAAGAGTTCTCCAAAACATAGATCTAGAAATAATAGAGTATCTTGGGTGTGAATAAATTCATAGGCATTATTCTCTTACTAAAGATATTAGGAGTTTTACTTTACCCCCTTTAGTTTTTATGTTATATTTTTGTACATTAAATTTTAGGAACTGAAGGTGATACACGTTATCTAGAGGGAACTAATGAATATAATCATACAACAATTTCTAGAAAAATGGTAGAATTCACAATATTTTAATGATTAAATGTCAGTATATTGAAATATACTTGTCAAAAAAAGATAAACCTTGACAACGATGACTATGCTATTAGACTGGATAATTGATATAAAAGACACTGTACTGATTGAGATTACCAAAATTGATATTCATAAGAATATGTGATGGAAAAATACACCTTGATGAATAGAAGATGGGGTGTATACATAAGGGGAATAAAAATATATAAATATTATTAGCTACAGGTCTTATCAAAATAAACATATCTAAAATTTACTAAAAGTTTTGAGAATTAGTTATTAAAGAGGAGTGTGTGACATTATATTATCCTTGTGATTGAAAGAATCAATTTTGAAATTACATGAGAAAAATTTGTTTAATCAATTATATTGAAATAAAAAAAATTGGACTATTTGAGACTCATTTCTAAAACCTATTAGCTATATTGAATGTTTCTAACATGTGTGTTAAGACAAATTCTTGAATTGTAGGTTGAAAAATAAAATAACAATATCATTTAACAATTAGTATCATGTGAATTCATTCAGAATTATTGGTATTAAATAGAATACATTTGAACATCCCCTAAAAGAGGAATGTTTTTCAAGTGGAATAATATTCGTATTTGTATAGACATATTATTTTTCTAAATTATACTGTCTTGTTTTTCAGACCGAGCATAGACCATGTATACTAAGAGTGCAATAATTTATGTCACATTTATTATGAATGAATTGATACCATACACTCTCCAGTGTCTTGGTATTTATATTCAATAAGGGGGATAAAGAATCAAATGTTATGGAATATGGAATATATTGAAATTCAATATTTCCTTGGCTGAGGGAGAGAAAGATGTAAATAAGAATATATTAAAATGTTATTTTTATATCTTGGTATTGATACCAAAAACATAGGAATAGATTACTGGACCAGCTTTGTATTGTGTCGTTTTTTTGTTAATGAATGTAAAGGCCATATACATGATATCAATATGTATTGGTAAAGAATATATTAGAAGATTCATAGAGTTCCCCGTCCTATTGATGATAAGAAATATAGGATTTCCCCGGAAATGTGAGACTATATTATGAGTTATGAATTTGGAATGAGGAATAAATAATTACCTCCGACCACATAAGTGGATTTTTATCATTATTTATATGGAACTGTTAATGGGTTTCTAATCCTTAATCATATGATAAAGGATGTAGAATACTAATTTTTGTTATATTAAATATTTATTCATATGGAAAATGTTGAATAAATTTCTTTTTTATTATAACAGTTATAATGCATCAATAGGATTATATTTGGATGGGAATTTTAAGATAGATTTGATGATATAAGCCTGTGCATGATACATTTTTTAATCCTGTAGAATATAATTTTTATAGAAGATTTATGCATTTACAAATTTTGAAAAATCACAATTTAGGAAGTTACACAGATTTTTAACATTATTACATATCATATCTCCATGATGAAGGTGTGGATGAAGAGTTACAGCCCTATGTTTATCATGCTTAAAGTGTAACCAAGAATTCATAGGGGAAATAAGTAAATTATGAAGGGTTTTTTCTAACATTGGAGGAGTAACCAAATGAGTTCATAAGTGTCATTAGACTCTTTAATGACAATTTACCCAAGGTGGAGAATATTAGTAAGAGTTATATATGATATTTAAAGGGTATGTTTGACTTCATAAGAGTAATATATGACTTCATAAGAGTCAATTGGAATGTTTGGAAGATTTATTTATTACATTGAAAGGTTAAAGTAGACTTTTTATGTGTAATCTCTTAAACAAAATAGTAAAAAATTAATATTCAAAATATTCATGGAATAAATCATAAGGGTAATGAGATAAACTCTATTAGAACCAACTATTTTTAAAATTTATGGTGAGAAATTTTATAAAGATATTTTTGGTTGAAAAATAAAAAAATGTTAGGATCCTTTCCTCAGGGAAATTGATATCATAATCAATGATAATTTTGATATAAGATATTTGAAATTAAAGGCCCAGTAAAATTGGGATCTAGATTTTTAAACCTATCCATTCCATGAGTATGTTTCATGTTGTGAATACGTGTGTGTGTGTTTGTGAACTTGCATGCTAGTATGTAATGAATTAAAAGTTATGAATTTGTAGAGAAATTTAAGAAATAAATATCTTAATTCTTTCAGAGAGTTAAATGAAACATTTTAAAAGAATTAGAATTATAATTTTAAAGGATATATACTAACACCAATCATGAATGGTTTTTTATATTTTAATAAAAAAAAATTATATTATGGATCTAAATATAAAATATGAAAAAGAATAAGAATAATAAAATAAGGATTTGACACTATTATCATCATAAGAAAAAAAATTTCTAATAAGAGAAGAACAAATACTACTTTTGTTACTAATATTTTGTATGGAATAGATAAAACTGGATTGGTGATCATACTGAATATTTTTTGTGTCAATTATAAATAGATATAACACTGTTTTAAAGGGTTAATCTTGTGTTTTGAAGAATAATAATGGGTAGAGATAAATTATTTCCCAATCTTATATAAATTATATTTTACTCCAAATAAGTGGGAATATTAACCAATAATATATATATATATATATTAAATTATGATTAAGAGAATATGTTTCACTTGATTGGGGATTGTATAAGGAAGACCATTTTTTTTTGTGTTCGAGGAATCCCTTATGGTTTTTTCAGTCTATAAATAAAGTATAAAATCATATTTTCTAAGAGGGACATGAGAATTCACTACAGATCTAATTCAAGATGGTACAAGCTAAATATTGTATTCAAAGTGCTTCAATTTGGTTATTGCATTATACCTATTTGATGAAAGTAATATGGGTCCAAGGATATAACCTCTCACAAACTTTCACTAAATAATAAATTGTAAATTATTTGTGAGTTGGATAATAACCACCATAAACTAAGGTTTTAGTCATCCATCTTAGAGGAAAACCTCATTAATAAACCCTAGCGTCCATTTTTGTGTGCTTTTTTATTTATCTTTACACAAATGTAAACCAAAAGAAAATGAAGTGTAAGATATCCATTAACAGAATAAGTTCAGAGGCAATGAATAGATAATGTTTAATGTGTTAATTATTCATATAAAATTGATTCATCCCCCTCTCCCTAACGTCATACATATCCCATGTGGTCCTATCAAAACTTCTAAATTTATATATTCATTAAAGATAAAAGTTATTTTTATAGAAATATTATTTCTATCTAAATATATTTAGTTTATACATTTTTATTAGGGAAGAATGTATTCTTAAGTAACCCTTATCTTCCTTTTATGTTGAGGAAGTTTTATCGTGATCTGTCTCAGTCCAAACTCGCCCAATTTTAGTTTTAGAATCTTATAAAAATATATATACTTTTGGGTTTATCTAGTGTAAATTTTACCTTATTTTTCAGGTGAATATTATCAATAGCTTGAGATAGTTGAGCCATAACTTCCATATATTTAATAAAATATTCTCACATTTTCTTCATGATATATTCAACATAAATATAGGTTAATTGTGTTTTTATTTACTCTTCTTCATTTTCTATGGATTCTTCTTATAGATCTTGAACTTTTTTATCTTTTTCTGTACTTATAAACTTAAGATTCCTAATTTAACTAATATAACGATATATTTTTAAAAGATCTTAATTTCTTTCACCATATATCTTCAATGGTATGATTTATTTATTTAGTTTAATATTTTAACTCAAAATAATCCTACAGTGTAGCTTTAAACATGTGTTTAATGTAAGTCTATTCATCGTTCTCATCACTACATTAGGTATCTTTTATTATCAATATGAGTCAAAAAGATCCTAATGTTTTAAGGAACTTCTTATAATGATTGAATATAAGAAATATATAGTATTCCTTCTATTTGGTTAACTAATTTATTCTTTTACTTATTTTAAATATTTTCTTAATTTTACTAGATTTATTTACTTAATATGAGATTTTACACCGCTTTATTTTATAAAACTTTTTTTCATCATTATCTGTATACTCACCTCCTTTCTTATTTGTAAAATAAATCGACAAGTGCTCAATTAAATCACACATAAAACATTTTAGTGGGATTTTTTCTTTGTATATTCCCTTTCCTTTACGGAATTTATTTTAGATAAGAACCATTATCCTTTTATACACTTCAACATTTTCTTCATAGTCTCATGATTCACAAAACTACTCATCTTCCACTTTCATATTTTATATTTGTTTATATATTTGAATGTCATATACTCCTTGATATTCTTCTTAAACATATTTGCATTCCTTATCTCGTTGATAACATGTGTATTAAGTAACTCATTAGGAGATAAGTCTTCAAATTATTTCAAACCCAAAATTTTACCATCAAACGTGTTACAAACCATAATTTTAGTGATTTTTTCTTTGGAATGAACATGTGTAACATATTTAGGAATATAAAATACTATAAAAAAATAAACCACATAATAAATCTAATTATAATTTATTTAATTAATTTAATAATTATATTTTGTTAATAAATATTCCTAATAAAATTTAAAGTCATATAACTAGATAATATATATATATATATAACTTGAATAAAAAAATATAGATCAATTTGATCTCCATGAATTATCACGCCCATGAACAAAATTTTAAAAAAATATATTAATGTAATTGAAATTTTGAAAATAAAAAACTCCAATCCTTGAGAGAAATAGAAGTAAAAAAATTAATTAAGTAATTATGAGGTCTTTATAGAAATTATTAATACCATATTACTTTTGTAATAGTAAAACTGACCATTAAGAATGGTAACCTGATAGCTGTAAATAGTAACATAATCATTAGAATAGTAACATATCCATTAGAATACTAAAATAACATGTATATAATATATAAAATTAATAAAATAAGTAAATATAAATATTATAATCTCAAAAAATAATTATTAAAATTATAAACTAAAAAAAATGTAAATGTGCCTTTTTTATAAAGAATATTTAATTGTTTTTTAATAAAAATCATAATTTTTTATTAATAATAAAAATTAAATACATTATTAAGTGATTTTGATGAAATGAATTTCATTTTGAGAATAATATATTCAAAATGTTATAATATTTAATGCTTGATAATTTAAAAAAAACATTAATTTTTTTGTTAACAGAAAAAATGCATTTTTTAAATACTATTGGTTTCACAACATTATAAAAATGTAATAATGACCTAAGGAATACTAAAATAGTTCTATAAACCCAAAATGGATTTAGTAATATGAATAAATAATTGAAAAATAATAATGTTAATTTAAAAATCTAAAAAATAATTTCTATAGACATGTAATGTAAAGTATTCTTGTAAAAATATTATTTTTATCTTTCTTCTTTCCTTTACTATAAACTAATAAATTAGTTGTATAAATAGTATCAAAGTACTAAAAACATATGTTTTTAATCAATTATAATTCATAATTTCAAAAATAACTCTATTTAAATCTTTTCTTTATAAATAATAATTTTTCAATATTTTAACCAAAAAATACACCTCCAACAAGTATAAATACACCTGCACCCTTCCCAAGGAAAATAACATTCCAAAAACTTCTAAAAGCCAATGATCTACCCAATTTTAACCTATTGTTTTTATTTATAACTTTTTTGATATTCTAGTTCCATCTAGATCCAATTCCTCAAGTCTTTAGTTCTATAGAAAAGTAGTAAACCTTTAAAGAAGTGGTAACCCTCCAATCCTCTCTTTTTATTTTTTTCCTTATTCTTTTAACAATCCCAAAAGATTTTATTGTTATATAATTATAAACTAGTTAATTTATAATTGGATAAAATATTAATGTCATTTTTATTTCTTTTAACCCTTTTAATCCATTTAATGTATATATACTCTCTCTATATCCTCATTTTAACACATCGTGTTAAGGGGCAGTTTAATCCTCCCACGAGTACATTGCGAATTATTTACTTATGAAGAACTATATGGATGGTTATTTTAGAAAATATATTATATTCATAAATTTATTTATGGTTAATCAAAATATCTAGATGTAATTATTAAAAAATATAAATTACAATGAATCAAAATCTGAAAACAAAAATTGAAATCGGATAATTTGAACAAAACATGTCATTGAACCATTTCATATTTAACTATAAAAAGTTAAATAAATAAATTATAATGATAAAAAATAACATAATTAAATATATTATACTTATTTATTTGTGTGTTAATAGATATAATTTTATACAGCAGGTGTAAATGTGATAAGAAAACTAGACATAAGGTAAGGGGACTCTCGGCCCAAACTATTTTTTTGGGTTTATATTCTTTCTTTATATCATTTCAACATGATTATTCGAATAATTTTTTATAAATGTACTCCAATTTTTTTCCATACTTTTATTCTAGGTATATAAATCTTCTTAATTTACTATTATGAATTCCAAGATACCTCTGTGATTTTTTATCAAACAGTTTTCTCCAAAACACTCTTCTATTATTATTCTATTTATTCTCCTCCTATCCATGAAATATGTAATTTTTATTGTTAATTATACCATTAAATAATAAAAAATTATTTCTTACCTTAATATTTTTAGGTACTCCATGATTTATTCATCAATATAAGCCTTACGACACCATTGTCAAACCCATTCTTTTCTCATGGGTTTATTTCATGATTATGACTAATATAAGTTTCTTTTTTATATTAAATGAATAAAATGAGAATTTTATGATGTGAAGGGTGGAACTAGAATTATATATACCTCTAATTAATTTTTTAATTTGATATATCGAATGGGACTTTGGGTATTATCCATCAACATGATTCTATATTTGTTCACATTTATTAATGTGATGATTTTTAAACATTTATTATCTCAGAACATGATGTTATATTTTTATAATATATGTTTTGGATTTGACCAAAATTTACGATCTTTCATTATTATGAATATGAAACACTCCATGTCTATTTTAAATGAGTCCTTAAAACTTATGATGATGTTCTTTTCCTTATAATAATATTATTATTATTATTCTCACCCATATACTATATATATTCAAGTATCATGCACCTCCCATATAATTCCTCCCCTTACTAGTATTTTTTCTAATACTTTATTAGAATTATATCCCATGTGATTACATGTATTAAGAGTATTATAGAATATTTTAAGAGGATCATGCTGAATGATTTAAATATTATTTAAAATTTCATATATAATCATGTTTTTTGAACATAATTTTCCCATGAAATTTAAAATTTTGATTTTAGATTGTTTTATTATTAGGTTAATTATCTTACAAATGGAATGATAATTAGGTATGAAATATTAATGTCACTATTTTTAGTATTATATAATGTTTTAGTTTATTGGGGAATTAGTTTAGTAAAAGATAATCTTGGATAAACCTAGGACTCCCATAGGAGAATAATTTAGAATTGATTTACTCAAGGGAGTAATTTATTAACCGCTGATCTATTAACTTTTTTTTAACTCTAAACTTTTCTTCTATAAAAAAAATTTGGAACCCAAATCAATAAAATAAAATATTTAAATTAACATTCAATCAAAACTAGTGAAAAATTTATTTAAATATTTCTCAATGTATTACTAGATATATTTAAAATTTTCTAGAAATATTCAATAACCCCCTAACACCCTAAAGTTTATATATCTATGTAATCACTTAGTAGTGAAATAGTTGCAACCCAAGTGTTAAAATCTTACTCACTTAGCATCCATGGTGAGATTCATCCAAGAAATCGCACAATCCTTTTATTTTTAAAATTTGATGTATAATAGGCATTTATTAGATCTCATTATCTAGATCTCACATAAACTATAAGTAAAATAAAATATACTTCCATATCCTAAACCATCCCATGGTCCTATATAAATTCAAAGTAGATTATGAGTCCCATTTATAAAACCCCAAATGGTATGGGTGTTGATACCCAATAAAAAATCATATATTTTCTAAAATTATTGAGATAAAGGAATTAATCAACCTTGGGGGCATGATCATTCTAATGGAGTATACTAATTTATTTCTTAAAGAATTGTTCAATCTTCCCCCAAATAATGAGGTAGAGTAACAAATATAACATATACCTGGAGACACACGTATATCCAATAATCCCTATAGGATTTCCTTATATAACATGAGTAATCAAAGAACCAATT
This sequence comes from Viscum album, assembly GCA_963277665.1. Classification (NCBI taxonomy): domain Eukaryota; kingdom Viridiplantae; phylum Streptophyta; class Magnoliopsida; order Santalales; family Viscaceae; genus Viscum; species Viscum album. The sequence continues at coordinate 2,064,760,430 of OY728119.1, forward strand.
CTAAGAGAATTTGGAAAACGTGTTTATACAACCAATTGTATCACTATAGGGTCCACCAAAGCACTTTTTCAAGGAGAAGGATGAGTCAATGTCGATTTTAATAGACTACCAAGATCTTAATAATATCCCTATAAAGAAAAAATATCTACAATAAATAATTAAATAATTTTTTATTTAAATTTTATGAGATCAATACTTCACAACATTGGATATTTATTATGGATATCATCAATAGAAATTTCAGTGAGAAGATATTCAAAATATATATTTTTACAAGAGATGTAGATGATATGAGTTCATAGTGATGCCATTTGGACTTAAAAAGTTTCCTACAATCTTCATGGACATAATGAATAGAGTCTTCCAATAATACTTTGATAAATACGTAGTGGTGTTTATTTATGGTATTTTCATCTAATACAAGGATAATGAGGAATGTGAAGAGAATATAAGGATTGTGAAGACTAATTTAATGAAGGATACATTTTATGATAAGTTTATAAAGTTTGATTTTTTAATTTAGTAAGATATATTCTTAGGACATGTGATCATAAGTGAGGGAATTTATAAGGATTCCTCAAAGACAGAGGCATTTATGTAATGGCTTAAACCCCCAAGTGTCATAGAGATACCCTATTTTCATGGACTATTTGTTTACTATAGATTAATTTTTAATAACTTTTTGTGATTTTACATCCTACTAACTGAGTTAAAAAGGATAAGGGTAAAGTATTTATAGATGTAATAATGTAAGGAAATACTTGATGTGACCATGAAGAGGCTAATCACTACACTTGTACTCACACTCCCCTGAAGTAGAGAAGGGTTTGTGAAATATAGTAATTCTTAAAATAAATACCTTGGTAGGATACTCATGAAAAATGATAAATTGATGGAATATACATTTAATTGAAACTCCATGAGAATAACTACCTGATGCATGATTTAAAGAGATCGGATGTGATCCGTACATTGAATATTTGGATATATGACCTTTATAGAGAGAAGTGTGAAATATATAATTATAAAAAGTGTTCAAAGTATGTATTTACATAGAATGAGTTTAACATGAATAAAAATTTCATTGGAATTAATCAAGGAAAATCATTGATCAATTCACTATAATCCTAAAAAGAAAAATAATGTATCCAATTATATTAACAGAAAGAAAACTTATACTATATCTACAATGAGTATTTATAAGGACCCTATCTTGAGGATATACAAAGGATTGACCTATAAATAATAAATGTGGGGAAGAAATATTACCTAGACCAAATGATTTCCTAAACATATATTCAAAAAAAATCAAGGAGGCATAAAAGGATGATTTAGAGCTTCAAAATAAGGTGACAAAAACAAAGGGAAGCTTCATAAATTTAACATTTAAAAGATTGAGTCATTTGTTTTGGAACTAGACTCAGAGTTCCATCATCACTAATGTAAAAACAATGATCTACTTAATGATGCATGTATCTCACCATTCTCCATTCACCTTGGAAGTACCAAGATGTATCTAGATCTTGGGTAGAATTTATAGTGGGAAAACATAAATATTTATATTACTAAGTACACCTTAACAATGTTTTTATAATAGAAATTTAAATAAAAACACCAAAATTATAAATGGATGATGTAACCATTACCTATACCAAAATGGAAATGGGAAAGAATAATAATGGAAATTTTCATGGGTCATCAAAAAATATATAAAGAAAAAAATGTCATATGGGTTATGGTGGATTGACTCATAAAGACTACCCACTTCATCATTATTTGGGAATATTTCTTATTTCAAAAAAGTAGTGAGGCTTCATAGGGAACCATTTTGATCATGCCAGATCAAGATTAAAGGATTACCTCTAAGTTCTAGAGGTGTATTCAACATGGATTGAATACTAAGATAAAATTTAGTAAATATTGTCTCCAATAGAATATTGTCCAATATTTAAGGTTCATTCTGAAACTCAAGGAGATAGTGACAATTTTAACTATTGACATGAAAGGAGGATCAAATTGATATCTTTTATTAGTTGATTTCTTATATAACAATAATTTCCACTCAATAATTTTTATGGTCCCACATAAAGATCTATATGAGAAAATATTTGGAACTCTGAAATAATGGGATGAAGTTGGAGGACAGTTGTTTCTTTGACCTAAACTTCTGAAATATATGACATAGAAATTTTATGGTATTCAACAACCCAAAAAGGTTCCTCAGAGTCAAAAGAAAGCCTATGCTAAAAATTATCTAAGAGACTTATATTTTGAAGTTGGAGACAAATATTTCTGTTGAATATTACCCTAGAAGAGTATCATGTTTTTTGGAATAAAACTAAATATTATCCATAGGTACATTATCCCATTTGATATCCTTGATTTCATATGATATATGGATTATCGGCTACAAAATCCCCCAAACATGGAGGAAGTTCATTATATGTTCCACATACCTCTCTGGAGGACGTACATGTCTGATCTCACACATGTACTGAGTCTGGAGGTGGTACCACTAAATCATAACCTCTCTTATAATAAGAAACCAATAAATATATTGGATTATAGAGACAAAGTTCAATGTAATAAGATAACTAACCATGTCAATGTACTTTGAAAACCCCAAATGTTTTAATAGGAAACATAAGAAGTTAAGGATGAAATGAAATAGAAGTACCATTATATATTCTTGATCAAGGATATGCATTGGAATTTTGAGTAAGATGTTTATAAAGGGATAATGAACGCAATGACCTATAATTTTATGGAATTCTAATTATGAATAAACATGTGTTTCATATTTAGGAATATAGTATAGTATAAAACACATGAAGCACATAATAAAAACAAACAATACTTTTTTTTATTAATTTAGACCATTATATTTAAAGAATAAATATACTCTATAAAATTGAAAAAAATAAAATCAGATAATAAACGCAGAAAAAATAATAAGAATATAAAGTTTTTGATCATTTTGATCTCCTATAATTATCACATCGATGGAAAACACTGTAAAAATGAAGTAAAATAGTGTTAATGTAATTGATATTTTAAAATTGAAAAATATATAACCTTGAGTGGAATTTAAGTGAATGATATGTAAAGGAAGTGGGAGGAATTTATAATTATTATAAATACAATATGACAATTGGAAAAATCATACTCACTATTAGATATAGTGACATGTCTATTTAGAATAGTAATCTAGTTGTTACAATGGTAAACTGGCTAGTAGAATATTAATATCAAATTTTACGAAAAATTACATGAATAAATTATGTAAATATAAATATTATAATAGGAAAAAAATATTCAAATTGAAAAACCAATGAAACTATAAGTTCATTTTTTAAAAATTATATTTTAACATATTTAATAAAAACCATAATTTATATGTTAATAATTAAAATTATATATTTTATAAAATTATTTTGATCAAATGAAATTAAATTTTTAATAATAATTTGAAAATTTTATATGAGTGAATTTTTGATAATTTACATAAACAATGTCATTTTTAAGTGAATTGTACATATAAATTATTTCAAATACTGCATGTTTTACAACATAATAATGATGTAATAATTTCCAAGACTTAAAATGTAAAGTATTCTATTAAAAATCAATTTGTAATTTTTTTCTTTTGTTTTGTATAAAACATAAAATCCATGTATAAATGGTTTAAAAGTAATAAAAGCAAGTATTTTTAATAAAAAATAGTTTATAATGTTATAAATGCTACCATTAAAATTTTTTACTTCGGAAATAATAATTTATTCAATATTTTAAAGCAAAAAATACCGATCCCCACAACTATAAAAACCACCCACCATTTCCTTGGAAAATCCCAAACCATATACTTTAAAAATTACAGGATATTCCCAATTACTTCCTCATATGTATTTTTAAACTTTGTAATGTTCTCATATCATCAATCCCCAAGCCCTAAAATCATTAGTTACATAGAAAAAGAGTAAAGCTTCAACAAAGAGGTAACCCCACAACCCTCTCTTTTCATTTTTTATATTGTTCTTTATACTATCCCAATATATTTTATTTATCTAACTTTGTAAAATATTTCATCTATAATTATATAACATATTACTGTTATGGTGATATTTTATGACTATTATTATCCATTTAAAGTATATAAACCTTTTATCTGCACTCATTTTGACATGTCCCATTAATGATTAGTTTCATCCACCTATAAGAAAGTTGTCAATGATTTACGTATCATATCTTACATGGAGGTTTAGTGTATAATATCTATTATATATAACTAAATTTATTAAAATTTATTCTTTTTTTGTTTTAATTTTACAAAAAGGTAAATTAAAATTAATTAAAATGAAAAACCAAAATGAAAATATGATAATTCAAATAAAGTATATCCTTGAACCAATTCATCTTTAATGAAAATAAATAAATATTAATGATAAATAAAAACCTCAATGCCTAGAATATAATTTTATATTAGTGATTTAATAATAATTATTTTATTATATATCATGTATGAACATGATGAACCCAAAGAAGAGATAAGGTGAAGGGATTCTCAAACCAATGCATTCTTTAGGGTTTATCTTTTATTCTATATTTTGATTATGATCCTTCTACAAATTTATTTAAATGATATTTAAAATTTCATTCCATTTTTTTCTTATATCGATATACATGTTCTTAATTTATTATTATTAATTCTAAGACACCTTCATGATTTTTCATCAAAGACTTTTATAAACAAATATCTTCAATTATTTTTATGTTTATTATCCTCCTCTCCAGAAAATATGATTTTTCATTGTTAATTATAACATTAAACATCCAAAATTATGTTTCCCATTATTATATTAGGTAACCTACTTGTTTTATTCATTGAAATGTTCCTTACATTACCATTAAGATACATTTTCTTTTGTCATGGGTTTATTTCTTGTTCAGGATTGATATAAGTTTATTTTCTATATGGGATGCATGGTTAAGAGAATTTTATGATGTAAAATTTAATAATATAATTACATAACCCTCTATAAACTATAAAATGTGATATATCCCATGATATAGTGTGTTTTGTTCATTAACTTGTTACTATATTTGTTCACATTTTATGAGGTGGTGATTTGTAAACAAATGTTATATGTGAACATGGTGCTAACATTGTTAAACAGTTATGTGGGAGCCTTGCACACAATGTTATTATTCTTCATTATTATTTATATTATATATTACATATATCATTCAAATTATTCCCTATTAATTAGGATGATTATCCTTTATATATGATATGATGATAATGATTATGCACACCCATGTTTTATATTGATTCAGATTTCATATTATTTCCCTATTATTCCTCTCATAACTAGGATTTTAGATCACTATTTCTTTAACAAATTTCCTTAGGTTATTACATCTATTAATATATTTACATAGGTTTTTATGACCATGTTGAAGGATTTAATTTTTTTAAAATTTCAAATGTAATCATCTTGTATTAAGATAATTTACCGAACACACTACACCTTTTGATTTTGGATTCGATTATTATTTTTTCTATTAAAAAATCTAATAATAATGTATTAGGATATTGGTCACTATAAAACTTATCGGGGATACTTCTCATTAATTTCTTAATAATGGTATAATCTCCCAATATATCTATAAAACAACTGTTTTTTTTGAAAAATATCATTTACTCATGTGAAGAATTAATCAATAATTTCTTTATTTTCCATCCTCACTTCTTTAAACTTCCTCTCCATATTTTTAACTTTTCTTTTTTAACCTTTAAATAACCTTCAAAAAATATTCTGATGTTTTTTCTAAATCTATTTGGCAGTTTTGGGTCCCATAAAAATTGTATAGACTTTATCAGATAAGTGTATCATAATAGAGATCATCACTATTCCAAAAACATCTAAGTTACATTAATCAATGATTTTAATAGTATCATATCTTTTAATATAATTAAAACCCACACTAGAAGCATCAACAACTTCCAATCCATGTGAAAGAAGATAAGGAATCATATTATCCTTTTATCCATGATAAAGTCTCTCATGGAATGTAATAATAAATATTATGATGGTATAATTTAGATCCTCTATTTCAGTAAAATATCATTAAATGGCATCTATGGTTACTCTAAATTCACTTGAAGTTCCAAGAAATATGATTTAACACTAAGAAGGGGGGTTTAATCATTGTTAGTCATTTATAATTTCCTTCCCTAAATTAACAGATTTTAATTTTTAGAATTTTTGTCCACTCAAACATTTAATCCCACCCATAACTCTATGTGATAGTAAAATAAAGAAATACAATAAATATAGGATTTGTAAAATATTCACCCCTGATGTGGGTGATTATGCCCTATAAGATGACCAAACCCACTATGACCCCTTTACGGTGGTTGTAAGCTAAATGTGCCACCCAAATATAGTCTCAAATAGGCCAGGGGTCAGTGACAAGCAAGAAATAGACAAATTAGAAAGGATTTGAGGCATTATTCTAATACCCTTATAGATAAATCAAACCACTAAAAAAGTATGATAATGAAAAGTAGAAAGATAAAACTAATTGTAGTATATAATTCATGTGATAATTGCTAAGATCCATAAACATGTAACTAGATCATAAAACATAATGAAAAAGGGGAAAGATTCATACCCAATAACCCAATGTAAAAACCAACATAAATAGTTGTGGAGAAAAGATCCCCTTGATGAACAAACCCCAGACATGAATGGGGTCTTCTACTATCACCATCGAGGTTCATTAAGCTCCACTAACATCATGTCCACCAAGAACACCACCAAATAGACTTTAATCTATTTAATTCTTGGTGAATATTTATATGAAAGGGTTAGTATATACATACCTAATATGGATCTATGTAGACCTTATATAATAATAAAAATACAACTCATCTAATAATAAAAAAGTCAAGAAAAAAGAATAACCATTATGTTCTTTAAAGGATAGATCATGGGATATAGTAGAGAGTCCCACTCTACAAATTTCAGAAATAAGATAATCATAAATCATCCCTAAGAACCCAAAATACCAATCCTAGAAACCCACAAATCCACTATTGAACTATAGTGGGGGGCAAAACTCTTTATATGAAAGTATCGTTTGAGGTTGTAAGAAACCCCCGTGGAGGACCCATGACCTATCTAAGACCGTAGACAGTAGAGTACCCAACTCCATAGATAGAGGATCTTGTCCTTGGGTATATTGGGGAGTGATTAACCATACCATTAGTGTTGGGGACAATTTATTTTTCATAAACATGTTTCCAGGGGAGTTAATATTCTATGAATGCTCTTATCTCCATTCTTGATCCCCATCTTTGGGAATATGGAGCTAAAGAGACTAAAATTCAACTATCACTAAACATATCACCTATGATTCTAAATATGAGTTCACTATTGTATCTTACAAAGATAAAAACTCACTATGGAATACAAATACACACACACCAAAATATGAATCCCAAACAAGGATATACAAAAATCTACTTAAGATAGAAAAGTACTTGTCATATACTATAGTGATAAATGGTGTGTATCCCCTCTTGGAATTTCTATAAATGTAGTACCTATTTATATAGTTTATAAGTTTGTACATACTTTTTCTTTCCTAGGAAGGAAACCTAACATGTAAGATTAGTTATCTCGCTCAGCATATCATGTTGAGGAGGTCGAGTCATGTACCACCAATGATACATAGCGTGTGGTCCTGACCCATATTGTGTGTGTGGTTAAAATGGGCACTGGGGTTTGTACTCACTATACACACCAGGTTTTTCTAATTATGGGAACATGAATTGTGTACCATGGTTACACACCATGTTGCCCTTAACTTAATATAAACCTTAACCATTGTTTCCTAGATGATACATGGTGTGCAGCTCAGAATTTCATGTCCTGTGATCACATCTTCGAGCCCTAAATATATTGAACACCTGGAATCAAATATCCATCATATTTATTTCCTATTAATAGATCCAAATCACTATAAAAATACTCATCCTTCATTTCTATACCTCTAATGGTTGAGTTCAATCGATTTCAAAAAAAATCTGGAAGGGGTTCATACTCAACTCTGAAATCTCATCGCATTTCCAACATGAAGATCCTTAATTGGTGTGCCTTCTAGTGATCAACTATTTCCCATTATTAATACCTCATTACAAGATAATTTTTACCAAATATAAATATATTCACCAAAATACTTGGATTTCAATCACTTGTTGATCTGGGTCTTATTCATTAATTGTTGGCCTTGATGATGATAAGTGGTGAAAATGTAAAGAAGATAAAGCGAATGATGAAGAATAATATAGAACCATATAGTTAGTGTAAAAAGTGTATATCCATTAATATTTATATTGGTATGTATCAATTAAAAATTAATAACATATGGAAAGTATCATATAATTATGAATTCCATACCAAAGTAGAATGTAGATAAATTTCAGGGCCATGTAGTTAGTGAAAACAATTCATGAACGGATTTCCACATACAAAATCACAAAGAAAAAATCAAAAAAAATTAATCCTTTATTATTTATTATATTATTTATTTAATGTTTTCACATCCAATTTGAGATTCCTTAGTGATTACTTGATGAACACATTCATCAAATCTTCATGTCTTAAATCCCCAAATGATCTCCTCCCCTCTCTCTCTCTCTCAAGTTCGGGTTTATAGAATCTAATCCTAGAAATATAGGTTACATACTACTAAATAGAGGATTTTAGGTAAAGATATATAAAAATTAATTAATTCAATTAATTCAATTAATTAATTCCACTCATAATAGTTTTAACTCGATGACCCCATTGCGAATGAATATTATACCAATCATAGGGTAAAACCCTCATTCCAGAAACAACTACGATGTTATATTTACCATATAATGATCTTATTAGTAAAAAATGAAATTTTCACATGAACTAAAATTAATATATTATATCCAATACATAATTATTGAGTCTTTCTAATTCTTATCTATTAAAAATTGTTGAATTACCTATCGATAAGATATAATCAAAAGTATTCTCTGTGTTCAAATAGTAAAACCCAAGTTCGTTGTATCCTCCCCACCTTCAAATATTTTTATCCTTAAAATAAAAACCTACTAGAAAGGGTGGGTGTATCAAGCCCAGATATGACTCTCGTGTTCCCATAAGATATCTTTGAGGATCATATGATACAAATGAACCTGAAACAATAGATCTAAAAATATTTTTCCCTTACTATTATCGATCAAAAATAAGTCCTCTATGAAGGTGGAACCATCCTCAAGGTCTAGATCACCCTAATCAAGTATATGTGTCTTGACATGAATGTATCTCTTCATCTGAGACATATGGAATACATTGTTCCCCCAGTCCATTGACATTTGAATTGGAAGTTGGTAATCAACATGACACACCCTATGGAGAATCTAAATGGACTAATGAACTTCATGGACATCTTGCCTCCCATAAAAAACCTTTGTGACTCAATCTATGGAGATATCTTAAAAAATATATTTTATTCCCAAAACTCCAAATTACTCTACAATCAATCTATATAGAATTTTTGATATATCTGAGTAGCCTTCATCTTCCCCTAATTTATCTACACCTTAATTATTGTCACTCATACTAACTTTGGACCCATTGGTGATGAATCTCTTACCTCAATCTAGTGTATGGGTGACTTGTTGGGTATCATTTATATGGAATAAAAATATTTTAGGCCAATTGTGGAGTGATATCTATTATTATATACAAACTCCACTAAATTAAAGTGATCCTTCTAGCTTTACTAAACTCCAATATGAATGACCTTGGTATATCCTTGTGAAGTTGAATGGTTTACTCGATCTAACCATAAATATATAGATGGAATTTTGTAATAAACTATAACAAATTCCTAAATTTATATTATAAACCCTCCGACCAACTAAAACCAAGTTGTAAATTGATCATCTCAGTCATAAATGGTCATATTGGGTATTCCATGTTTTCAGGTGACCACCTCCATGTATAAGATTTATAAGATCTCCAAAAAATTGTCCTTATTATTATAAAGGAAGTGGGATGACTTGGTCCATCATAAAATGATCACCTAGGTAGCTGTGTGACCCCTCTTTAATCATGGGTTTCCTATCATGAAATACATCAATATGGTATCCCACTTCCACTTTAGAACCTCAAGTGTTATTCAAAACCTAATCTGACCTGATGTTCTACCATCACCCATACACAAGTGATCCATCGCGATATAAAATCATAATCACTTTGTTTCATTCCTTCCAACAAATATTAATTAAAGAAGTCATGATACATCATTATCACTCTAGGTTGAACTATTAAGGGCAATGTATGGAATTCCCTGAGAACCTCCTCACTTAGTAAAATTGGCACCACCTTCCATTGTCTAGAGAGGAAAACATGCTACCGACCCTTAAATTATCTATCGAGTGCATCACCAAATAATTTACATCCCTAAAAAACCTCTCAATAAATGTCGCGCAACTGAGCCTCTGACAAATGTGGAAAAATTATTGGGGCCACCACCATAAATAAAAGATAATAAACTTCTCCCTTATCCACTAATTACAACCGTAATGATTCCAAATGCTCAGATTCCTCCCCTAATAACATAAAATGGTACTTCCTACTATGATCATCAGAATAGAATTATGATTTCACATAGTATAAAAAAACTCAAAGACATAGTTCAGTAGGAACTCTAAATAACATCTCTACCTTAGCTTATAATCACTCCATATAGATATTTACCTTAGAAAATTTTATTCTATAGAATTCAAACTTCTCACTAAGATGGTAGTTCCTCTAAATCATTAAGGTCAACACTACCACTGCCAACTTCAAACCATGGACTGATTATTTATTCTTATGGGGTCTCAAATGTCCAGACGCAGAAGAAATTAACTTCATCCTTTTCATTGGTACATAGAAAATCCTGACTTTATAGGCATCACAAAACATAGGTACTAAAATCTTTCCTCCATTAACTTCATAACAAGATCACTTACCAGTATTTCTTTTAGATCACTAAAATCTCTTGGGAATCACTCAAAACAAATGAATCGATCCCCTTATTGAGTAAGGTAAGGGGGATAAAATCCTTAAGAAATATTTCTTCAATATTTGTAGTACTCTTCCAAACTATAAAATATTCTCACCTCAATCATGCACATGGGTGGATCCCAAGAGGATAGTAACTCAAAATTTATAAGGTTCATTGATACCAAGTAATCTAAAATGGCATTCCCCTAGAGGTGGAATTCTTGAATTTAGAAAATATATTTTGAGAGATTTATGTATAATTAATTCTCCCAAAGTATGTCTAGTATAATATTTGGATACATAGAATTACCATCCCCTAATGTTTAATAGAGAAGGATTTTTTTGATGAATAAAACCATGAACTGGTATAATAAATCTTAAATATTTAGTTCATAAGTTACATGAACATGGTAGTGGAATTCTTCCTATTTAAGGGAATCACTAAAAACTCATAATGAATACAGAAGAATCGAAACATCATCTTAAGAATATATTATTCATGAGCCCAAATATATTGATATTCAAAAGAAATACCAAACATTGAGAACCACTTCTCTCCCTTTAGGTGGTTAAAGAGGTATCCAATACTTTATAAATAGTATTTTTTCTTGATTTTAACCTGATTTAGGAGGTGATAGTGAACATAAATACTCACACTTTCATAAACCTTCTTAGAGAATGACATCAAAGATACCAATGGGGACACGCTAGGTATGAAGAAACCTTTATCCATAATTTCCATAAAATATACCTTAAAATCGTTAAGCTAAATAGGGTCCATATGATAGTCTATGGAAGATATCATAGCAGTTCTGGGGTATAGATCTAAGCTAAATCCAATCTCTCGAAATGTGGTTAACTCGGGTATATCCATTGGAAATATTTCCATATAATCCTCCATAGTTATAATAAGATGATCATTTGAGGTATTTACTGAACATATATCCAAAATCCATAGATTATGGTTGATTTACTATAAGATCCCTTGCATAGGCCCTACTCTTCTCAAGTGAAGGTCCTACTCACCCATGAAGGAAAATATTGATCAATTAGCACAAAATCGCATCACTATTTGTAAGTATCCTTGTATTTGAGAACCAACTAATTATATCTAGTTCATACCTAGGATGATGTTTTAGGGCCTCATAATAGCCACTATTAGGTCCCATGAAAATCTTTATCCACTAAGAAAAAATTTGTATCGTCGAAACATGTGGGTGGGAATATGATCACTTCCCATAGGATTCATATATGCGTTGGTTAGTCTAGAGTCTTCATTAAGATTCCTAGGTCTTAAAATTTGGATGTATCAATAAAAATATATATAACATTTTTTATACTAGTGTGGGTACCAAAGTTGAGTTGACACGAATCATAACTCAAACCATGTTGGATGTCACTTGGTTATAACCCTTCATCACTTATATCTGGTCATGTTCCTAACTTCTTCCCTTTTAAGCATATTGTGGACCATCTGGTGTGGTGATGGCAGAATCCAATTTTAGAGACATCCTACTCTAGTTCCCCCTATTAGTGAACCTCCAACTCCTTTACCCAAGTATTATCTCTAAGAACCACCCAATATACCTTCAAGAGTACCTCTATCAGATTGTTTCCCCTAACATGGGTTCCCAATCTATGTCTTGGCTACCATTTTCTACATGATAGGTTGGGTAGTCCCACACCATATGAACTTATACTCTACGAGAATACAAAATACTATTTCATGGCATAATATATCCTATGTATAACTCATGAGTTATTGATCCAAGAGTTTGAGACAATGAATTTGAATGACTTTGACATCATGTCCCAGATGCCTGTCATTTTTCAAATGCAACCAATGAATCTACCCCTAGATAGTCACCATTCATACCTACTACCAGTCATCCATCTACTAAAAAGTTTTTTATCACGAAGAATAAATCCATAAATGTGATGTAAGTTGGGATACATATACAATAAAAGCACCATAATATATGTATATACAGATACTACACTAAAAATATTATACTTAGAAAAATCCTTCAAGAATTATGTTAATGGAATGCCACATGAGATTAATGAATTTCAAAGCATACTCAAAAATAAACAAGATACCCTGATATAGCTTTAACAATACCAAGATGAGTAAATTATTTGACATATATTAGTGGTATTGCTCATGGAAAACAAACTAGTAATATATCCATGAAAGTTTCACCTCATCATGGGTTTAGATGATCAAATTCCACCAATAACACATTTCTCCTTGGATAAGTTAGGATACCAAAAATGATATTCGATCAGTAGGTTTCTGAACAATGTGGAATAATTGAACCACCATCTCAAGATAGTACTCAAATCACTAAAGATTGAGATATACTCAAAACCTAGGTGGTTGATTTGACTGGAAATAATGTATCACACTTATCTTACATCTATCCTCATTTTGAACCTTTGGAATAATCAGTTACATAGTGGGAGGGGGAAGGTCTGCATAAACTATGAGGGTTTGGTCTACTCACTACAAAATGGGTAAAGGAACTACTCCACACCCACCTCATTAAATCACCACATAGTATTATGCTTGTATAGAATCTTTAACACTTATTTGGTTAATGGAAGAAGGATTAATCTCAGGTACCAACATTTCACAACCCTTCCTCAGAATCCTAGTTGGCTGGATTTATTGAGGCATCTAATAATTTTACAAGAATGATGATGGTCATTAAATCATATCTGGGAAGACGACTTAATAAGGACATGTAAATCATTTAAATACTCTTATATGATATATGGGCCATTTATTTATTCCCTACAAATGGTTCCTCGATGTAATGAGTCAATAAGTTGGTTTTTAGATCCACGGTAAATAGATACATTTTTCTTCAAACTAACACTTTTTTTCCAAGGTTGAAAGTTGAACATGAGACCATCAACACCATTAACTTAAATTCCCAAACCATTTCTCACTAGAAATATAACTTAAAAAACTATGTCACTTAGATAAACCTACTCTAATACCACTATGGGACAACCACACACACCAGGACAGTACCCAGGTGGTGGTAATATGAGTGTAACACCCAAATCCCACCTACAATAGTATTTTTATTTGTGACTAGAACCAAGTAGGAATATCACATATAATTAAAGGTATTGTCCTAATGAATAAGTATACAATGCACATTATCACAAAGTATACAATAATTTAGAATAAAAAAATAAAAAAAATGTTATATAAATTGCAAGAGACAGCCACAAGGATCCAAAAATGACTAAACATAGAATAAACCATAATTAATAGGATTCATGATGCACCCCAAACAACCCAAAGGAAATACCAACCAAAATAGTTGAGGTGAAGAGATACCTATGATGAAACCACTCTAAACTAGAATTTCATATGCTACTCTCACCACTGATCTCCACTAAGATACACAAACACCATGTACATAAATATTATTTAAAAAATACTCATCATCTAAATATTGAATGATACATGTTGTTGAATACACCCTTAAAATGGTAAGTGTGTACATACCATGTAAGATACCCCAAAAAACAGAAATAATAAGAAGAAGACTGGTCAGACCAAAACTATAAAGGTAAAAAAATACTAACCTTGGAATGATTTAAAGGAGAGAACCTAGGACATTGAAAAGAGTCTCTCTCTATAGCCCAAATATAGTTGAATCATCATGCATCCCCAGGAACCCAAACAACCCAACTTAGAAACCCATATCATCTATCTGGAACTCTAGTGGGGAACCCATGACTTACCAAAGGATAATTATTGGTTAAGGGAGTCACCAATCCCAGTAGAGAACCTACACTACATTTGAGATCATAAACAAGGGAGTACCCAACTCCATAGATAGAATACCCATTTACCAAGTATGTGGGGAAGTAAATAAAAACATAAACACATTTTCAAAGGATTTCATACCCCATGGATTCTCTAATCATCATTCTTTATCCCCATAATTGACCCTATAGATGTAAGGAGACTGAAATACACATATCACCTTGTATCTCACCTCTAATGCAGAGGACAAGTGAATCATCACATCCTACATGGAGAAATACTTCGGATAGTTAACTCACAAACCCAAATTTGAGTCCTAAGAAAAAAGAAATAAGAATTCACTAAGTCTAGAAAATTTCATGGCATATACCCTAGAGGTACAAGCTATCTAGCCTCTCTTGGAACGTCTAGTCATGTACTACCTTGTTCAATTGTTTCTAAGGGTCTACCTACATGAAGTGTACTAGAAAGGGTACTTGGTGTGTGGACTTAGATGGAATACTCAACATGTCCTACTAAGGAGTTATAGTTATATACCACTAAGGGTGCATGGCGTGTGTTCTTTACCCAAATGACATGTGTGGACAAATGGCCACTAGATAATTTACTCTCTATACATGTTAGGTAAATTATATTAGCGAAACATGGTGTGTGTAATAATGCTATTTATCATGTGATACATAACTTATTTGAAACCCTTTCCACTACTATTAGGACAAAACATGTAATGTGGTTCTCGACCATATGTTGTGTAATGATCCCAAAACCTACAGAATAATTAGAATGTCCCCATGACCCCCATCCATTCATTCGAAGAGACCAAAAACACTACCAAGAGCCTCTTAGGTCAGTTTTATGACTATAATTATTGATTTTATATTGTGAGTCACATGAAAAAAAATTCAGAATGGGTTTTTTCTCAACCCTAATATATTCACTAATTTATGCCCTGGAGATCCAACATGTTTTAAACATCTAGTGATCCTCCATCACCCTCTACTAATTATAAATTCTATAATACATTCCCCATAGGCAAATACATTGATTGAAAGATATGAATTTCAATCACTCATCAATCTATATCTGATTTATTGAACCATTATCCATGACAATGTGTGCTGGTGAAAATGAGAATAATATGGGAATAAATAATGAAGAATAATCTATAATGATATATTTGGTTTTTGTAGAATAGTTTTGAGAACTGTTCATCGTGTTTGGATCTATCATCAATAAATAATGGGAAGAAATTAGAACCAAATAATAAATTACAGGATAATGTAGATAGAAAAAAATCTAGGCCATGAATTTTGGGAGAACAATTCAGGAATGGATTTCCATTATCAAAATCATAAAGAAAGGATAAAGACAAAGATAACAAATCACTAAATCTTTATTGTATCAATCATTGAAGAGGTTTTTATCCACTTAAATATCTATTGGTGATTAATATATGAACATGTTTATCAAATATCTGGGTGTTGGTTCCCCCAATGACCTCCTCCTCCCTCTCTCCCTCTCTTAGGATAGGGTTTATGGACACTAAACCTAGTGAGAGATGTTAAAAATTATTAAATATAGGATTTTATGTTTAGTGAAATAATAATTAATTAAAAATAATAATTCAATTATTTTAATTAATCAACTCTACCCACGACGGTCTAATCCTAAGGACCCCAGGGCGAATGTGGATTATATCAATCCTAAGGTAATATATATGTTCTAAGTGCATCCACAATGTCATATTTCCCATTTAAGGCTTCGATTATGAGAAAATGACATTTTCTCATGATTGTTTACATAGATTGAAAATAATATATTATATTTAACACAGTTTTATTGAGTATCCACAATTATCATATATTAAAAATATATCAGCATCCCATTGATAAAATATAATCTAAAATATTCTAAGTGTTCAAACAAGAAAAACTAGGGTCTCAACATCCTCCCCATATTCAAGATTTTTCATCTTGAAAAGAACAACATACTTGAAAATATGGGAGTATTGTGATCTAATTTACTCTAATGTTCTCAAAAGATATCCTATATATTTATATAATTTTGAATAATATGTAATAAAGTAATATCATCTCCATAAATTGTACACTCCCATTGTTAATGTATTACCACTGCGTACTCTAAGAATGTGGCAGCACCCTTGATGTTTATCTCACCCTGATCAATGACATGAAATGGTTTGTGTACAAATTTCCTCATATGTAACATGTGGAGTACATTTTACACTTAATCCAACTATCATGGAAACACCCAATGGTAAGAAAAATTTCCCACCTAGTTCAGGTTCTAGAATGGATCGATGAACCTTGAGAAAATATTTCTTACCTAACCAAAACTCCCTAACTCACCCCACGGGGAGGCCTTTAAGAACACATGATCTCTATCCTTGAACTTCAAAGGACTCTATTTTTTTTGACTATGTAAGACTTATAATATGGAAACCCACCTTCTCATACAATATTTTTAACATAATTCCATAAAAAATTATTACATTATTAACATTCACATATTTTTTTAGGTTTAGTATCTTGGAAACTAGTTACGTATAAATATTATACATAAAGAAAATATAAAGATGATATTTATTTAATAATATTAAAATACTCCTTTATTATTATATCACATCTCACCAACCTAAAATTGATTTCACAGGGACTTGCATCAATAAAATTGGTGAGAATAAATCCCAATAAAGGGGTAAATAAATGAAATAAAACATGAGTGACCATAATGGATAAAACATGAGTCCTAAAATGAGATCATAATCATAATTATACAAACTTAACAAGGAAATGTTGATACATCATAAAAATGAGACATTCCTAAACATATCACCATTGTTCATTATCAAGGTGTAGTAAAATATATTACCAAGGTTATTCACCTGGGTATCATAAATATGTTATCTATGGTGATTAATTCAATACCATATACATTAGATAACTATGTGGTTTCATCCTTTATATGTCGAAATTCATGTGTGATACCATTTCAAATATTATAAGAAATTATTTTATCAATAACCCATGAGAAATAATAAACTGGTTTCATATAAAAGACATTGAGTTCATAGGTTCTTAAATACATGGAATTTTATTTTTTAAAACCCACAATAATGGAATGTGTATTTAATATATGGAAGTATATAATCAAATAAGAAAATAATAATCCATTTTAATTCCCTTGAAATAAAATAGGTTTGGGTATGAACAACATAAAAGTATGTCATAGAAAATCATTAGATAATTTTGGTATCATAATGGGTGTAGATACAAGTTCATTGAAGGAATTAATGAGAGTGCGGGATAATATCCCATTAATAGAAAATAATATTTTTAGTAAGGGATGAATATGAACATATGGAAACATAATAATCTTGAAATTAATAGGATTATAACAAATAAAGTGCTTGAATTGAAAATAAGCAGGACAAAACCTCGTACCTTGAAAGATTGCGTATTAATTTTTAGGAGGAGATCCTTGGAACATTAAGAAATACTAGTAAATGATTTATAGAGATAAAATTAAATCAAATTAATTATTAAAGTCTTGGGAGTGAAGAGGAATCTAATACTTTTTTGGTTTTTATAGAAAAAGAGGGGAAATTTGTTTATTATTTTCTAAACATAGGTTTTTTACTCTGAGTTATAAAAAAATATAAGAACATTGAAATTCAGATGGTATTATCCAATTTTATTTTCTAATAGGGAGTATTTTTTATTATTTTAATAGTTTATTATCTGATATCCTTAATATAAAATCATTTATGATGTGGATGGGAGAAATATTCATAAATATTAGTTTTTGAAATCTTAAAATATACTTTTGGTTTTGGAAGACTTGTGATAGGATTGGAAAAGTAATCTTATTACTTTAAAATAAAATATTTTTAATGATAAAACAAATTTTTGGTTGATTAATCCATTAAAATATTTATTACATTTCCCTTATGTCATTATTATTTCAAAATACTCACTATATATTTATATAATATATTAGTTTTTACACAAAAAATCCATTAACTCATAAAATTATGAAAATCTCACGATTGGAAAATTTTTATTTGATGATATAAAAAATTACATCCAATATATCAATAAAATTATATAAATACAATAAATTTTATTGTTAAAATAAAATATTTATTTGTTGAAAATACCAGTTTTCAGTATATAATCAAATTTCTAACAATTTGAGAAACTACATATGATTTCATAAAATTATATTATTTTTTATTTATATATAAATATTATTTTTTAAAACTATTTTCTTAAAGTAAAAATTCATTTTATCTTAAAAATATATTTAAATGAAAACTAGTCATATATATATTCCAAAAAATAAAATCATGGTTTCTTTTTATCAAAAAAATATTTTATTACATTCATCTTATATTCATGGTAATTTTATATTTTATATATGGGTGATACCATAAAATAAAAATATATAGAATGATTATTGGGATTATGGAAACTAATATTTCATTTTTAGAATAATTTTAACCCTAATACATCTTATGTTCAAGATGCATAACCACTTATTACACTAGCATAAGATATAAGGATTAGGTGTTAAATGGTGGTGATTTTATGGGGTGGATCAACTAAAATAAATCTAGTCGTGATCTTCATTTCCTTGAACATATATAATAGTTTATTTTTCTTTAAACTTACATATTGAATCTCTTCTTTGGCTTGTTCAAGGGAGAACCCCATTCATGTGACCTCCCTCCCAAGCTTTGATAAATTGGCACCGCAAGGCATCATCCAACTGGTTGAATCCATAATTCATTCCTTATACATCAATTGAATTTCATCATTACCCATTATATACACTAATTTTAATGGTAACAATTTTACCAATGGTCATAATATCCAATGTTCATAATTCCAAATGGTTATAATTCCCAATGGTCATAATTACCAACGATAATATCCTAACAGTCAGATTACCCTTTACACCCTATATAGACTATTCAATTCTCATACATAATCACTCACTAATTAAATTAAAATGGTTCTAAAAATCCCTTGATAATTTCTATCATATTCCTAATGGATTTATTTTTTTGACAATCCTCTAGGTAGAAGTGATTTTCATGGAAGAACTCAAGCCTATAGAGTTTAACCTTATGTATTCACTATTATTTTTGTTTATATTGATGTTTTATTCCTAGTTTTTTTAGTAAATATTATTTCATTATTTTTATTAATCTTTACTTATGTTTCTGACATAATAAAATAGTCATCATGAATTTTTTTATTAATAAGAAAATTCGAGCCATTATATTTTCACACTTTAAGAATTTTCACCTCAATATCTATGTCATTACTAAAAATAAATGGGGTTATTTCTCCTTGATTAATTTTTGGGGATCCTAGGTTGCGTATTCAAACATATGATTTATCCCTAATAATTTCACCAATTAGGTTGTCTAGTTCCTCAATAAAGTTTCTCTTCCATCAAGAATATGGATCAGTTTTTTTCATATGATAGTTAAATTTCCAATTATACACCATGTATATCTAGTATGTGTGTTGGGTATATCATATACTTACCTAATTAGGGCATGTGGAATACATTATGGAACATGTAAATATTTGGAGTAGTACTAACCAATATGAAATATCTCCAACATGATTCTAAATCTAAAATGGTTTGATGCATCATGGACTTAGTTTACCTTCCTTTAGAAATATCATTAATCATTTCCAAGGTGATATTTTGAGGAATACATGATCTCCAACGTCAAATTCTAATTCTTCCTTCTATTATCACCATAACTCTTCAATCAAACATGACTAGCCTTGATATATTTTTGGATCACTTGTATCTTCAATATAGTGTCTTTCACAATTTTTGGTACCATATTCTTTACTTATCCAACATTATCCCAACATTTTATATTTCTACACTTCTTACTATAGAGTTCTTTATAAGGATACATTTGAATACTCTAGTAAAAACTGATGTTATAGGAAAATTTGATAAGTGTAATTTATTGGTCCCAACTTTATGGAAAATCTAGTGATCTATCCCTTAACATATCTTCCAATATTTTAATAATCCTCTTAGACTACACATAAGTTTTCAGATGATAGGTTTTTCTAAGGTTTATTGAGATATTAAAATCCTTTTAAGGATCCTCTAAAACATAGAATAAAATATTACATAGCATCCCAAAACAACTGAATATGATTCCACATAATGTCTCATAACTTCTTGATTAAACTGGTGATCAAGGTTCTTAAGGGAGAAATCCTACTATATAGAAATAAAAAGTGGAGAATTTGTTAATTTATCAAATATTTCCTATATTTTATTGTCTCCCTTGGATGTCTTATGAAGACTAGTAACTATGTCCATAGTGATGTTGTCCAACTTTCATATAACTATGGGTAGTGGTTTCAATAATACTTGGTTATTTGTTACTCTCCTTCAATTAGTGACATAAAAAACATATTGAAATATAATCAGCAATATACCTTTTCATGTTGACCTACCAATAATGATTTTGGGGATCTATATACATTTTTTGGGACTCCAGTATGTATAGATAATGAAGGTCTATGAGCTTAATCTATGGATTATTTATTTAAATCTATAATATATGGGATGTATATCCTTATACCAAACCACAGTGCTCCCTCTAGATCAATATTGAACTCAAGAAACTTCCCATTCTTCATAGTTTCTAACTTATTTTATAACATTGGAGCATCTCTCTATTCTTTATTGATCTTCTCCAATAATGATGATTGTGAAATCAGTTGGGATAGTATTATTGATGTTACTTCCCTTATTAATTCTATGTTTATATTTACCAAGTCCTTGATCAATGGATCTCCTTAAATCCCCATCATTTAATAAACTCCAGGGTCTTTCCTACTGAACACTTTAGTGACTTTGTTTTCTTTTCTAAGGTGATTTTTAATAAAATAATTATAGTCCTTAATAAGATCTAACAATCTCCTTTGTATCATGTTTGGTTCTTTTTTTGTGAATATATAATTCAAACTCTCATGTTCGGTGTGTATATCACACTTCTCCAAATAAATATAGTTTCTTCATATCTTTAATTAAAAGGTAACTACAACAAACTCTGTATCATTGGTAGTATAATTCTATTCATGAGGATATAAATATTGAGATACATAGGAAATAACCTTCTTAATATTCATGATTAAAAATATAATAATATTCATGGATGAATAACTATAAATGGAAAATGTTTTCCCATTAGAGGTTAAGGTTAGCATAAGTTCACTCCTCTACTTTAGTTATTTTAAATTCTATTTACACTATTTTCTCAAAATAAATATAACTCCATTTTGAGATAACTTGGTTAGTGGATTATAATGAAATGAAAAGTTCTTCAAAAAAATTATATATTATCCTACTATAATACGGATACTATTAATATCAGTTACTTTTATAGGATAATGCCACTCCTCTATAGTCTTTATCTTTACTGGATCAACTGAGATTCCTTCACTGGTCATGATGTGTCCTAGTAATTCTACTTATTGTAACCAGAACTCATATGTACAAAATTTACCAAAAAAATATCTTTTCATGGAGTTTGTAATGTGAAATTTAATTTATCCTCATCCTCCTCAATAATTTTTTAATATATCCGAATATCTCTAATAAATACCACTAAATTTATCAAGGTATAACCTAAAGAATATATTCATAAAATAAAAAAATATAGTAAGAAAATTTCTCAAGATAAACGGTATGAAAAAAATAATAATTTCAATATATTTTTTAAAATACAATAAATACAATAAATATAATATATTATTTTTTCACCCTCAGTTGATGATACCCCGGTCAGGGGGAAATCATGGAGAGAAATTGAGCCCCATGAAGTTGGATGAATAAATCATCAATCTTTGAAAGATAATTGTTATTATTTACTATTATCTCATTAAATTATTTTAAAAATATGGATAATAACATTTATCCATCACTTTTTGTTACAAATATGATAGGTTCTCTCCAAGTAGAAACACTCGATCGAATAAAATCCTTCTCCAAATTATTTTTTTGTTTCATATTCAATTCCTCTAACCCCCCCCCCCCCCCTCCCCTCCCACATGGAATTCTATATAGGGTATCTGATATAGTTTTAGATCTAGGTATGATCCCAATTGAGAAATATAGCTCTATTTCTAGGGGAGTTACAAATAATGTACTAATAAATATATCAAAGTATTAATAAGTAATGTGTAACAAACCAAAACCCATGCTCCCAGATCTTGTGATAAAAACATAATCTTTACATTTATGTATTTGATACCAATAAATGTTACCCAATTTAAACCATCCAAAACATTAAAAATCAACGTAATTATTTTATCACTTTCATACTAAAGTAATTATTGGTTTGTAGTTTTATAAATTAGGATAAATTGTTACATGTATTGGAAAAATAAAAAACTAGTTCATAAAAATCTATACCATCCCCCAAAATTTCTTCACATCTCGATCCCTTCTTAGACATACCCTACTTAAATCCTTTTTTCATAACCTAGTTAAAGTAAACATTGAAAAAAGGTGATCCTAGATTCATAATAAGAGTAAACAAGGGAGATATTAGTGATTTCATAATTATAACATGGGAATAAGGGCATAAGAACATGGACATAACATTTGAAAATTATACCCTACATATCATAGATCAAAATAACGAGTCATGGAATAAATCATGGATGTTTATAAGACATGAATAATAAATTAACTTGAGCCCTGAGAAAATAACATTGGCATAAGACATGTAATTATGGCAAACATATAAGAATATAAAATCATTTCCTTTGTAGTTAAGGATGTTTTCCAAGACTATTATAATGTAATGGATTCACTTCCCAAACTATCATCATAGCCAAGGTTCACTCCCAATACTATCATAGTCATAAATTCACCTTAATTAACTATTTTCAAACCTCGTTCAAGTCATGTTTTCTCGTGGGATATCATTCTATACCTAATGAATTGGATGGGGATATTGGTAACACCAATCACATAATGAAAATTATACATAACTATTCTAAATGATCATAAAATATTCATCATATGAGAACCTATGAAAAGAAATGGGTTTCATATACATTTCATCTTTTCAACATAAACATAAACCATCTAGAGAAATATTAAGTATGGTATTATTAGATCCTATCCCTAATAAAGTATAAGTTACATTAAATGAATTCATCATTCATGGAAAATTATTTTGAAATATCACATCAAATAATTATTAAGGAAAATAAATTTTTCCATTTTAAAATCAATTCTATTATCAAATAAATATGCACTTCTAAATGAAAACATATATTTTTGAAAATAAACTTGTAAACATGTAAATAAATATACAATAAATTAAGGCTTCATTATGATGGGAAAATCCACTCATGTTTTTTTAGATAAAAAAACATTCCTTTCGTATTTTTTGTATGAAAAGTCACAAAGTACCTTTTTTGGAAAATGATAAAAATATTCCTTCAAAAACATTTTTTAAAAATTAAAACATAGGTAAAAATAATTTTAAAATTTTTTAGGAGAATAGTAAAAACATTTATTGAAAATATTTTTAGAAAACATGGACATGAAATTGAAATATTCCCCAATAGAGACTTAAACATAAACAATCTAAAATAATGATGAGATTGTGAAATAAACCTTTAAAAATTTGGTATCATTTGAATAATAATCCCCATGAAAGAATGAAACATAAATGGATATGAAAATTCATATAATTCTAATGATAATAAGAATAAAATACCTATACGGTTAGCATATGAACCAAAAAAAAGAAACAATTAGTTTATAAGACATATGTCCCACAAATATAAAAGTGAGACAAAAATCTCTTACCTTGACTCTAAATCATCACGTACATTAATTATATTCCTAAATAATAAAATTAGGATAATTTTTTACTTTAATAATAAAAATCTTCAATTTTATTATTCCTTTTATGTCACTTATTACCATTTTCTAAAAATTAATTATTCATTTAATTTTGCATCAAATGTTTTAGTGACATTTGGTACATAAGTCCAAAATTGATTTGGTTGGATGATTGTGGTAAAATTGGTTATTATTAAATCATATCCAAAATAATAATTAAATAATTAGCATCTTTATAAATCAATTATACTTTTAAATTCGATTATTAAATATGGTTTTGACTAATGAACTACATTACAATCAATGAGATGTTATGTCATACGTACGCATGAGTAACATTTTCATTTTCAATGATCATTATGGAAAGAAGTTAAGTAATATTTTCTCATTTAATAATGATAATGATATAATATATATCATATAATTATATATATATATATTATCCATGTTATGTGGTGAGGAAAAGTAAATCACATTGCTTCCTGAAGATAGTAGTCCACACGTACGCACGAATGATGTTATCTTGTTTCAGTACATGAAAAGATACGAAGTTAAATGATATATTATATTTTCATAATGATAATTATGTCATTATTATCATATATAAACATTCATTCCATAATTATAACCTCCCTTGAGATATGGTGATGGAAAAAGAATTACATTAGTTCGCAAGGTGATAGTCTGTCGTGCACACGAATGGCATGTTCGTTGCCTATTTGATGAAAGAGTGTATGGATATAGGTCATAAAACAAAAATAATAACATCAAATTATATAAAGGATACTATATTTATTGTTTTATAATGTTTGAAGAAGTTTTTAGGGATGTGGAATAAGAATCAAAACTAAAACATGCAAATAAAAATTATACTTCTTCATTAGAAAACCTATATTGCTTAACACCTTAAGACCTAAGGAATTGTTATTCTGCTTAAAACATGACCTCTAGAATTATAGTAGGGATTATATTAAGTTATTTTTTTTAGGTATGGTCTAAAAAGGGATTTATAAGTGTGAAGAAATTATAAGAATAAGTTCCCTTTATAAGATATGGGAGGGGTACTCCTGTAATTTCTCAAAATATAAAATTAATATTAATTAAAATTTAATTAAAAATCAATAAAAAGGGATTTATTTAGAATATAATATAATTATGGTTCTTAATTACCTCATAAAATAAAAATTATATATGTTTTTACGATATTTATATCCTTATCTTTTGATATTAACACCAATTTAACCCATTTAAATCTTACCTTGACAATACGGATTCTTCCTCATTAAGGGTCAATATAGTTACTATAAATGGGAAAAATCACATAGAATTACCACAGTTGATATTCTATTCTATATACTAATCCATTTGATGAATTTAATATTTCCATAAATTTTATATCATTTAATAATATATTATTCAATATAAAATCCCACAATATCACTTTTTAAAGTTATTCATTTGGCTTTAATTATATCAATACAAAGTATAAAATTTGAAAAAATAATTTTATTATATCTATAACATTATATTTTAATATATAAAATTATTTTATCATGTTATTTATCTCAAATTATATTTATTTTAATATTTTTAATATCATTGACAATATTTTCCATTAATTATATAATTATAGTATCAGTGTTGTGCAAGCATTCAAGGTAATTATTTATTGACTAAAAATTAAAAATAAATTACCATGATGAAGATAAATATTTTATATTTCAAAATAATATTTATATTTGAGAATATCCTCTAGATAACCCCATGTAAAAAATCTTTTATTTATTAAAAACAAGATAGTGACATGTTTGAGTTTTCTTTAAATAAAATATTATAAAGGTTGTAATCTCATCTATGTAGTCCAAAAAGGTCATAAATTTTACAAATGGGTGATTATGGTAGATATATACTTATCTAATAAGATTTATTCAAGTTTTTAGATCATTTAATGGTTATTATTATTTTATTTGTAACATAAATTACTTGATTTACTCTATACCATGGTAACAAAAATTATTAAGGTTACTATTCATGTTGTCCAAAATTAAAAGGGTCCTATTTAATAAATTTGTACCTCCGGGTTCCAAATAAGTGATCCAATTTTTCAAATTTCAAATATCAAAAGTGGACTAATTTAATTTAAAATTAAATTGTAAAAACACAAAAAGAAATAGTTTTTTTCTGAAAAATGCCCTTTGAAATATAAAATATATTTATGATAAATTAAAGTATAAAATACATTTAAAAAAACCCGGATTGAATTATTTTAAATAAAAACTAACTAAAGATGTTTTAATACTAATCTAAAATATAATTTTACTTTATAAATACTTTAAAATGAAAAAAGACTTCAATAAAAATCATAATTTTTCACTATTTATTGAAAAATAAATAAGTACATAAAATTTTGATAAAATAATATTAATATAATATTGACCTTGTGAATTCGAAAATGAAATTAATTTTACAAATAAATTTTATAAAATTTCAAGAAATTAATAAAAATCAAGAAATTCCGATTTGAGGAAAATTTATTTTTTTGAAGAATAAAATGAATTTCTTAATAATTCAAGTTCTTATTTAAAAAAAGAATTAATTAATGCATTAGTATTGTTTAGAATCATTATATATTTAATAAATAAGTTATTCATATTCATACCTTCAAATTTAATGTCTATTATATAACGATCACATTTAAATAATAATATTTTGTTATTCTTTTATGCTCTATGTTGTTTATCTTGTACATTATTGACTATAGTCTTTCATTTAAATATCTTGGGATGTTACATTCCCCCCACCCATAATAAATAAATTCCTTTTATTTTAAACTTGTTATTGGTAACTAGGTTCTACTATTTGAAATAACTTTGTTGAAATCCCACATCGTAAAAACGGTTAACAAAACTTCCACTTGAAAAGAGAGAAACAAAATTACGAAGGTCACCTAGAATAACACATAATAGGTTTCTATATAAGAAAACGTTTTTGAGAATTGAAAAAATTGATATGTAAGAGAAAAATAAATACCAAGTACTGATAGATGTTTTTACATAACATTATCATGAAAAAGTTAACCATAAAAAATTATAATTTTGTGATGGGTTAAAAGGTCACTGATTTCTCGATAAGTAAAGTAAATAGATAATATTTTAATTTCGAGATACTTATTTTAATAGTTGATAAATTATTTTACTAACAAGAATAAAAAAATTAGGAAATATAGTCACTTTATAATTATAATTTCATCCATTAATCAATTTCTACCACAATAACAAATTTTTCTCCAAATGATTTTTATTTAATGATTTTTCCATGTTTAAACCATTAAAATCAACTTCCACAAATCAAAAAACCCAAAAAGGATAAAATTATATTCATAATACCTTTAGTAATTAACCAAAAAATTATTAACATAAGGTATGAGAATTCCTAAAAATAATAAACCTTCAAATGAATAAAAACTAATTTTAGTCCCCAAAATTCTATAGTAATACGAAAAGTTCATATCATTCATTAAATAACTATCCTTAAAATTCCTCAAAATATTTCATAAAAATACTAAAACTCAATAATAATAATAATTTTATCACATCATCTTCCAAGATGAATTTAGTATTTATCTCCCAAAATGAAAATGTTCTATACATATAATCTCCAAGATATGATACCAATTTCCATAAATAACCTAAACCACTATAAATCCACAATAAAGTCAAATATTCCCCCAAAATATAATTCAACTTTTATTCCTAATGTTAAATTCCATTATATTTTATTTACCTTGGTTGTATAGGGTTCCCAAAATAATGAACTTCTTTTGAAATAAAATTAATCACTTAACATCAAATCAATTTCAGATTATATAGTTATCTATACGAAAAAAACCTATATTCCCAAAATGAACCATACTATTATATATCAAAAAAATTAAATAAATGAAAATAATTGTATAATAACAAGGACATTATGTAGGATAGTGGTAGGTGATACACCCTTATCTCCTTTCAGTTGTTGGTTAAAGCCTCGTATACTTGCTGGATAAGATGGGTTACCACCCAACCTATGGTACTTCCTATTACTAAATCTATATAAATATAATTCCAATAATATTCCCAAAATATAATTAACATCCTCAAAATTTTAATAACCCATAATTTACTCAAAATTAGATATCATATAAACCTTAAAGGATACCAATACCTTTAAACATATATCCACAAAAATTAAAATAATTCTTCCTCAAATAATATATAATGTTAAACCTAAGGGTTTCATGTACCTATCCTAAAATATCATTACCCTCCTTAAAATTCCATCACTTAAAACATAAAAAGGGGTGTCTAAGAACATGAAATGTTCTTCAACCTCAGACATATATACCTAAGATGGTATCCAAGAATCTTAACATAAATTCTCATGAGAATATCATAATATCTAATGTTGTATAAACGGGTCTCTAATACCAACTATAATAGTCTAGAACACGTGCTCCTAGATCCAGTGCTAAAAACATAATTTTTACATTTCTGTATTTAATACCAATAACTGTGACCCAATTTCAACCATACAAAACATAAAAAATAAATAGAATTATTTTATCACATTAATAATGAAGAACCTTTTAGGTTTAGATTTTTATATAATTAGGATTAACTCTTACAAGTATTCTTTGAAAAATAAATGATTATTTTATAAAAATCTATATCATCCCAAATCTTTTATTTACATCTGGAACCCTTCATAGATATATTGTGCTTAAAATATTTTACGTTACCTAGGGAAAGGAAACAAAATAAATGGGTGATCTCATATGCTCTATAAGGGTAAACAAATGGAGATATCTATGATTGCATTATAGTAACATTGTAATTAGTTCATAAGAACATGAACTTGACATTTGAAAATTCTATCATGCATATAATAGATCAAGATCTTGAGTCGTAGAATAAATATCAGGAGTTTATAAGACATGAACCAAAAGGAACATGATCCATGAGAGAATAAAATTGTTATAATACATGGAATTAGGGAATACACATAAGGGTAGAAAATCATTTCCTTGGTATCCAAGTCTCTTTTACAGGACTTTCATAGTGGAATGGGTTCACTCTCCAAACCATCATAGTAGTTAAGGTTTACTCCCAAGACTATCATAATAAAGTTACCTTTACTAAACTAGTTTCACTCTCCATTACAGTCCTATTTTTCTCATGAGATATCATTCCTAATCCAATTCATTTGAGGTAAATATAGGTCTCACCCTTCAAATAATGAAAATCATACAAATGTGTTCTGTAAGATCATAAAACATTATTCATATCAAAATCCATGAAAATAAATGGTGTTTATAAACATTTCATCTTTTCACCATAAACATAAAGCATAAAGATAAATAATAAGTATAGTCTCCATGGATCATATCCCCAATAAAGTATAAGTAACATAAAATGATGTAATATTTGATAGAAATTTATATTTAAATATCACTTGGAATAATTCTTCAAGAAAATAACATTTCAATTTTAAAATAAATTCTCTTTTAAAAATTTAGTTCTTATATAAATGAAACCAATTTATTTGAAAATAATCTTGTAAACTTGTAAAAATACATATTTAAATCATTAAGGCACCATGATAGTTGGAAAATATTATCATGTCTTGTAAGTTATGATAACATTCCTCTAATATATTTATCAAAACATTCAAAAGGAACCTCGTATGAAAAACAAAAAAACGATTCCTTAGAAACCATTTTGTAAAAATTAAAACTTGGGTAAAAATGTTTTTAAAATTTTTTAAGAGAATAGTAAAAATGTAAAAACATTTTTAGAAAACATGGATATGTAATATAAATATTTCCCACTGGATACTTAATCTTTAAAAATCCAGAATAATGATGATATTGTTAAATAAATCATTACCACTTTGGTATTATTTGAATCATAATACCCACGAATGAAAGAAACATTGATAAATATGATAATAAAATAATATTTATGATAAAAATAATAAAGACATACATGATAAGTATATTAACCCCATAAATGAATCAAGTTGTGTATAAATCATGTGACCCACAAAAATAAAAATGAGATGTGAATCCATTAACTTGAGGCTAAATCATCATGTACATTATTTATCTTCAAAAATAATAAACTTAGGTTAATTATCTAATTTCTTAATAACCTTTTTCAATTTTATTATTCCTTTGATCTCACTTATTACAATGTTATAACAATTAATTAATTATTTATGTTTATGTCTGATGTTTTAGTGGTTTTTGGTACATAAGTCCCAAATAAATTAAGTTTCTTGAATGTGATCAAATAGGTAATTATTATATAATATATAGAATAATAACTAAATAGTTATCATTTTCATACAACAATTTTACTTCTAAATTCAATACTTAAATACTTTTATGAAATTAACTATGTTATAATCCTAGAGACGATAGGCTATATATATGCTAGAGAAACATTTACATTTCTCAAACATCATTATGGTAAGAAGGTAAGTATTATTTTATCATTAATAAATGATTATTATATCTTATATATCATGTAATTATATATATATATATATCATCAATGTTATTTGGTGATGAAAAATTAATCATATCGCTTTGTGAAGGTTTTAGTTTATACATACGCACGAACGATGTTATCATTTTTCATAGCATAAAAAGACAATAAGGTGAATGATATATTATATTAAAATAATGATAAATATTTCATTAATATCTTATTTAAACATTAATTCCATCATTATAACATGTTTTGAGATTTGGTTATGGAAAATGAATTACATCTGTTTGTGAGGAGGTAGTCGTCCATACACATGAATAACAGTTTCGTTTCCCATTTGATGGAAGAGGAGATGGATATAGGTAATAATAAATACATAATAACATATAGGAAAATATATTAAAATTTATTTATTATTTTATCATAGTTGAATAAGTTTTTAGGGACGTAAAATAAGAAACAAAACTAAAACATGTAGATAAAAACTCTACCTCTTCTTTGGAAAACCTCATTTTCATAACATATTAAGACCATTAAAATTAGTATTCTGCTAAAGAAAGACCTCTAGAATAATATTAGGGATTCTGGGAATGTATTTTGTTAAGTCCTATCTTAAATAAAAAGAATTGTAAGTGTGAATAAATGAGAATAAGAGGTTTCCTTTTATAAAAGAGGGGAGGGGAACCATTGAAATTTCACAAAATATTAAATTAATATGAATTAATATTCAATTCAAAATGGATAAAAAGTGAATTATTTAAATAATAAGATAATAATTTTTTTAAATATTTTAAAATAAAAAAAATTAGACATGTATTGGCTATATTTATATCATTGTATTTTGGAATTAACCCATATTTGACCCATTTAACTCTTTCCATGACAACAAGGATTTTTACTCTTTCAGGGTCAATATAGTTACTATCAAGAGAAAAATTCCAATAAATGGACCATGTTAGATATTATAAACTATATCCTGATAACTTGGTAGAATTTAATATTTTTAGTAATTTTATATCTTTTAATAAAATGTTATTTACTATAAAATACCCCTAATGTCAATTTTTAATAGTATTCATTACTCTAACTTTAATAATATCAAGAAAACATCCAAAATTCAAAAAAAATTAATAAATCTATAAATTCTCATGGTAATATATAAAATTCACTAATTGCATTAATTATTTAAAATTATATTTATTTTAATATTTTTAATTTCACTTATTTGATTTTTCCATTAATTAAATAATTATTGTATTTGTGTTGTGCACGAATTTAAGGTAACCATTTATTCACTAAAAATTTAAAATAAATTACAATGATGAATATAAATCCTTTATATTTCAAAATAGTATTTATAGTTGATCATATCCTTTATATAACCTCACGTTAAAAGTATTTCCAATATCCAAAAT
Organism: Viscum album; assembly: GCA_963277665.1. Lineage (NCBI taxonomy): Eukaryota > Viridiplantae > Streptophyta > Magnoliopsida > Santalales > Viscaceae > Viscum > Viscum album. Next base: position 2,064,793,200 of record OY728119.1, read on the forward strand.
AAGAGGGTGACATGTTTGACTTTTCTTTTAATAATATATTATAAAGTTCATAATCTCATCGTAGTGCCCCCTAAAGTTCATAAATTATATCATTGGATTATTATGGTTGATATATAATTATCCAATAATATTTATTAAAGTAAATCAGTCATTTAATTGATCTTATATTTTTATTGGTAACCTAAATTACATATTTTACTATTTGTTATGGTATTAAAAAATATTACTGTTACTATTCATATTGTCAAAAATTAAAAGGAACATATTTAATAAATTTATACCTCCTGATAATAAATATAGAAACCATTTTATTAAATTCAAATCACAAAACTAGAAAAATTTAATTTAAAATTCAAATGGAAAAATGCAATGAAAACAGTTTCTTAGAAAAATGCATTTTTTAAATATAAAATGTATTTATGATAAATTCAAGTATAGAATCCATTAAACAATTGTATTTTAATTCTTTTAAATAAAAAGGTACTGATTTAATTTTAATACTAATCCAATGTAGAATTTTACTTTTTAAAAACATTAAAATAAAAAAAAATATTTAAAAAAATCAGTATTTTTCACTATTCATTTAAAAATCAATCTATTAGGAAAATTACCAAAAAATAATCTTTAGAAATTTTTTACATGAATAAAAAAAGTAATTATTTTTTTTCAAATACATTTTATAATTATTCTAAAAATTAATAAAAAATTTAGAAAAAACCATTTTCGAAAAAAACGTATTTTTTTGAAGAATAAAATGCCTTCACTAAAAATTTGAGTTCTTTTTTACAAAGAATTAATTAATATATTAGAGATGAGAATTAAAATTATATATTTCATAAATTAGATATTTCTTTTTATAGCTTCCAATTTAATTTCTAGTATATAATTATTATATTTAAATAATAATATTTTATTGTTCATTTTGGATCTATATTGTGTATCTTGTATGCTATAGAACAAAGAATTTCCTTTCAAAATATTGGGAATTTACATAATGGGGACATCACTTATCTTTATAATTTAATTTTATTCTCCTTATTCACCAATCATTTCTATAATGTATTCAATGGGATTCGGTTCTTAATAAGACACGGTTTGGGATATATCTCCTTTGAAAATCAAAAGAAGTTTTACTTTTAATACAAATAAAATTTACTTTCTACTACAGTTGATATTAGCATTATATTTTGACAACAAATCTATCCATAGTATTATGAAAAATTCCACCACATGAATGACTACTAGTTTTATGGAGATATTTATCTCACCAAATATAAGAGGGGAATCTCTATATATGCTTGACGATTGAATTTTTAATTTAGGGGTTTTAACCGATAACTCTCCAACTAGAACTTAAAGGTTTAATTCAATGTTATTTGAACAATTTAATGAATTAAATAATTCATAGGACCAAAATAAAACAACTTACATGATAAATCAATGTTTAAAATTAGTGTACCTACTACTACATCATTTAGAGCCTCGAATATAGTCATCAGAATCATCAAATTATGACCATTATCCCTTATATTATTCCATTATTAAGAGAAGTTTTCATCCATTATCTTCTAATTTTAAAATCCGCTAAATAAATTTCTATACTACCCAAACTTTAATCATTATACTACACTATGTAATTTCACTACCTTCCCTTTGTAATTTTCATTTATATTTTAAGGATTTACATATCCATGATATTTTTGAGCATTATGGTCATCTCATCCAAACTTATAACACTTTCCAATTCCTTGCAAAAAATTACCTGAATGCTTCTTCCCACACATATTGTACATGGATATTTTTGTGTTTCTTCCCCACTATTTCATGGTAAAAAATTGTCCATGATTTTTTCTTCGTACTCTTCTTCAAATAATTTAGTCCACAAGACCATTATGCATATCCAAACTTTATTTATACTTAAAAATCACACATCACTATCTTCTCATAACTCCAAAATTGTCAAATTTAGAGAGCTTTATATATATGAGGTCATATTCCACAAAATAAGCAATCAATATTCCCATCTTAATGAATGAAAAAACATGATGTGTATCACACTATCCTTGTAAATATTATCTTATAACTTACCACTGATTGTTTTTACTTTTTCTTCAACTTAAAGAATTTCCTCTCAAACTTGGTTTAGAGGGTATGGGAGAAATAGTAGTTGAAAATATTTTTTTAGTCTTCCTACTCCATAGCTTCTACAACATAATTTGGAGTCAGGTTCTTAATAAATTTCCACCACAAATCAGCTTCTCTATCTAATTGACATACTACCAAAGTATTATTCAATTTCATAGAACAATAAAGTAAATAAAATAACTTTTATACTGTCTTGAAACCAATTTCTATGATTAATTGATCAAAGTTCCACTAAAAATTTTTTGTTGATGCATTAAGGATTCAACTAATATTTTTTCATCCTTGTTAAATTTTAATGATCCTTGTGGTTTGAGTTTTTATTTATGTCATAGGTTAATTTATTAATCAACATCATGAAGTTTTCAACTCTATATTCTATCATTTTAGGAATATCATCATTGCATTTTCTATTAAATATATTATTTACATGAGTAACTTTATTTTTTCCATTATTTCTAGATGAAGAAAACTTAAGTGAGAAATTTTTTACTATTTAAAATTTTATAATAATAATTATTAAGTAAATTTTAATCCTAATATTTTCTAATAACACTCTTATAGGGTATTTGTTCAGGAAAAAATCCATCAAGTTAACATTGTAGTATTTTCAGGTTGATTGTATTTGTTGAAAACTAGGCTTCCAATGATAGTTTGGGAGTGCATAGAATTTTTTTACTATTAATTTTGACTAATATTCAGGTCAAAGTAATGGATGCCCTAGAATTGGTACATAAAATTGTGTACATAAGGTGATGTTATTGCCGAGTGTTTTCCAAATTTTTGGGGTCTAAGATTTAGAGTTTGGATAGAATTGAGAAAACCATATTTACTTGAAACCCTTATGGAAATATGGAAGAGTAATTAGTTTTTAGAAGATAGGATTCACAAATGGTGTTTCACGAAGGATCAAAGAAATTTGATTGTGTTTTGTGCGACAACGACGAGCACTGCGAATGAAGAATGTGAGGAGCATTGAGAAGAAGAGAGAATCATGATAAAAATGAGGGAGCATTATGAGATGGTGATGACGTGGTTAAAATATTTTAGAATAAGTGTACATTCCTATAATTATGCATTTACCCATTTGATAAAATTATCAATAGTTAACAAAAGTCATAAGGATCCATAATTACTAAAGTGGTTTGTGAAGATGGCTTCACGAAGGTGTTTCATGCAAATATGTTTGTGAAGTCTATACAAGCCAACTAATTGTTATAATCATCACAAAATTAATGGAATAAATAAAGGATAAGTAAGATTCAATAAATAAAAGATATTCACAAAGGATAGTTGAGCTTTATGAAGGAGGTGTTCTTCATGAAGGATAAGTGAGCTTCATGAATGGAAGGATATTCATGAAGGAATTGTGAATCATGAAAGGAGTTAAAAAGGAATTTATCATTAAATCTGTGGTAAAGTGGTATTCATAAATTGGATGAAAGTGTAACCTCAACTAATAATCTACCTAAAATTGAGTATGCATGAATTTATAAAAATTAAGGGACCGACACGTCCATAAACTTTGGGTGAATCTCTAATAAGAGTGGTGAATTAAAGAAGAGGAGTAAGGTGATCCTTTATACTGGTAGTGAGTCATAGAAATAGACATAGGGAGTGAACCTAGGGAATTTAGTGAATTGATCTTAAACCTTTTATAGGTAGTGCAACTAGTCATTTAAGTGATCGAGCCCAAACAACATTTTGGAAGTGAGCCTTTGTGGATTTGGTACATCGACATATTGTTGTTTTATGCTCCTTGTATGTATCCAAGGGAGGGTGAACCAAGTAAAAAATAATGTATGAATCTTCTTGATTAAATACATTAAATTCAAAACATCATCATCAGATAAATAAATAAGGAATAAGATTAAAATTAACACTAAAGTGCAAACAAATTTACTCTTATAATAAAGTGGTCAAGATCCACCGGGGCATGAATAATTTTGAAAAGAATATCCATACCCTAATCCCTGATTTACCCCCCCTAAGTGTATCTAGGCCCCTTTTTTACCTAACAATATTATATATCAATATTTAAAAATAATTATATTATCTATATATCATTCATAGTGGTTTGTAAGAATAATGTGATAAACCAAAGTATATCCCCTGGTGGTTTTTATCTTAGTGATTAGTATTATATCCACTCATTATGAACTGATTAAATATCAATTTGATACTCAAAAATACTCTTTCAAGTTGATTAATCCTCCATTAATGTATCTCATAGACACATCCATTTACTAGTATCCAAATAGGGATGTAATTTCTAGGAAAGTACACACTCTATAAATTACCAAAATTTTATAGGTTTTTATATATTTGGAATTATACCTGCTGTTCTTACTAATTTTTTCGAGTCCTAATCCCATAAAATAACTACAAAATTATCTTATTTCAACAATGGTGACTCAACTTCTCGTACATTATTTTTAACATTATTTCTTAACAAAATATTATATTATTAACTTCTAAGGATCATTTTAGGTTTAATTTATTGGAAACTATGTACCCAAAAAATAATTTACATAATGAAAACATAAACATAAACTCTATTTAAGCCTCTTGAAGGACCAATTTATTATTCCAACCTAGTCTACCTCACTGAATGTGATTTTAGGGATACATACATCAATAGAAAATGGCGAGGATAAATCCTAGTAGGGGTAAACAAAGGAAATATAAAATGGGATATCATCATGGATAAAACATGTGGCATAACATGAGATAATAATATTAAGTATATGAGATATAACATATATATATAACTATAATATAAAAATTAGACATTGAAAAACATATACCAAATGTTCATCACCAAGGTGTTAGAAAACATACTACCAAGGTTAATCACCAAGGGATAATCACCATGTTATATCTATAGATTAATTCCTTACCAAATTAATTGGAGTGAAATCATGGTGAACCAATTATATGTTTAAATTCATGTGTTAAACATAGATAAATCATCATAAGAATTAATTTCATCAATAACACATGGAAAATAAAGAATTGATTTAATAAAAAAGTCATTGAGTTCATACATTCTTAAAGACATGAAATTTTATTTATTTTAAACCCATGATAAGTGAATGTGGGTTTCATATATGAAATTTCCCAAATAAATTAAGGATATTTATATCAATGTGAATACCTATAAAATATAATAGGGCTGGGTATTCAAAACACAAAATTATGCCATGGAAAAACATGGGATAATTTTGGCAGCGTAACAAGTGTACATAAATGTTCATGGAAGAAATAAATGAGATAGAGATAGTATCCCATTAATAAAACATCATTTGATAAGTAAGGTATAACTATGAAAATATGAAATCATAATCATTTGGAATTCAAAAGGCTTATAAAAAATTAAAATCTTCAATTTAATAGATAAAAGAGTGAATCCCTTATAATGAGATGTTGCCTCTAAATGCTTGGGAGAAGCTCCTTGGAACCTTAAGGACTTCTTGGAAAGATTATAGAGTGATAAAATGAGGGGAAATCCATAATAAAAGTTTTAGTAGTTGAGAGGAATGAGAGAATTTGTGGGTTTTTGTAGAAAGAGAGGGTCAAATTGTTTATCAAAATTTAAACATAGGTTTTGGACCCCTAAGATATACAAAATTCAATATCATTGGCCTTCCCATGGTTTTATCCCATGGTATTTTTGATGGGGAAATTTTTAGTATTTTAATAGTATATGATCTGATATACTTAAAATAATTTCATTCATAATGTGGAATTGAGTCATATTTTTAAATAAATATTTTTAAAATTGTAAAAAATATTTTAGGTTTTTTAAGATTCATTATAGGTTGGGAAAAATAATATTATTACTTTAAAATACATTACCCTAACAAGAAAACAAATTGGTAGATTAAGATATTAAATATTTATTGCATCACCTTTATTTCATTATGATGTAAAAATATTTACCATATATTTATAATATATTTTACTTTTTACCAAGAAATTTGGATATATCATTAAATTATGAAAAAATCACCATTAGATAATTTGAATGTTCTGATTTTAAAATTTAAATTCATTTTGTCCAAAAAAATATCTAAATATGATAAATTAAATTTTTTAAATAAAATTATTATTTACTTAAAATAAAAAAAAATTATTATACAATATAATTTTTTACTATTATAGAAACTACATATGATTGAATAAAATTGTTGTATTATTTATGTATGAATAAATATTATTATTTACAAATTCATTTTGTATAATAAATATTTATTTTATCTTAAAATATTTATTTTAATGATCGATAGATATATATGTATATTAAAAAATAAAATTATCATTTCATTTTATCAAAAAATATGTTTTTTATATACATCCTATATTCTTGTGCATTTTATATTTTATATAAGTTTGATACATTATAATAAAAATAGAAAAAACAAGTAATGGGGTCATAGAAACAACTATTTAATTTCTAAAATAATTTACAAGTTAATATACCTTATGTTAAAAATACATAATCCCTTATCACACCACTGTGAGAATTAAGAGTAAGGTGTGTGATGGTAGTACTTTAAGGGGTGGTTCAACTAGCATTAATCTATTTAGGAGATCCACTTACAAGAACTTCTCTCATAGTTGATTCTTCTTGAGCCTTACTCGTTGAAGTTATGCTTTGCATTGGTCAAGGGGGACCCCCAATGATGTGACCTCCTACCCAAGCTATAATAAATGGGATTCATAATGCACGATCCTATTGATTGAGGAAATTTTTCCTCCCTTCTACATAAATTTTATTTCATCATTAGCGTTTATATAAATTTATTCATGTAATAAAATTGTTACCAATAGTCATAATTATCAGTGGTCCTAATGGTCAATGCTCATAATTCCCAATAGTCATAATTCCGAATGGTCAGATCCTAATATCCACATTTCCCTTTATACCCTATATAAACTCTTTCATTCACATACATAAACATTAATTACTTAAGTTACAATGTTTATAAACTTCCCTTGATAATTTCTATAATATTCCTAATGGTTTTCTCTATTTTGAAAATTATCATGGTAGGATTGATTTTCAGGGAATAACTCAAGCATATGGAGTTTTTCCTTATGTGTGAAATATTCTTTATTGTTTATATTGATGTGTTATTCTAAATTGTTAAAGTAAATATTATTTAATGATGTCTTATAATTTTTCCTTTTTCTTCTAACATAATAAAATATTTACTGTGAAACAGAATCCCTTTTGTTAATAAGAGAAATAAATTTTGATCTATTAAGTTTATTGTCTCTAAGAGGTACTCATATGCTTCTTAATTACCTACACATTCACCATCATCACCCAATTTAACTTCAGCCCTGTCAATGATGAATCTCCTACCTCCATAAAATATAAGGGTGACCTACATGATCTATTATACTGTCCCTCGAAAGGTTTTATACCAATGGTGATGTTGTATCTATTTTTGTATGTTAATTTCATTAAATAAATTTGTTCCTAACAACTATGGATGAAATAAAGCATAAATCCCAAAGAATATACTCAAGAATCTGAATGTTTCTCTTGGTTTAACCATTAGTCTGAGGGTGGAATATTATACTCTACCATAATTGAGTCTGAAATACTTTATGAAAATACCACCACTTCACAAACATAAATCAAGTGTCTTTATTGTAAATGTTCATAAATGTTATCCCATGTAGTCATATAACCTCATCCATGTACAAAAATCATAATATCCCCATATAACTTTTATTCTACATAGAAAGGGAGTGGGTTTATTTGGCCAATAATTTTATGATCACCTAATTATAATTGTGACATCCCAATGATCATGGGATCCCCATAATGAAATAAACCAATATGAAATCCCACTTCCACCCCATAACCATAAACGGATTGAAAAACTGACTAGGGTATGGTTCTCAATCATTACTTTTTGACATGTTAGGAATCATGATATAATATTGGAAACACTCTATTTATTTCCTACCCACCAAAACTGATGCTTATGTTCGTGGTACATCTTCTTAACTCTAGGATAAACCACTAAGTTTGAAGTATGTAACACCCTCAACACCTACCAATATAGCTTGATTAAAACCATTTTTCATCCATAACTTGCATTGAATTGTCCCTACCTTCATTAAAACTATTTGGTGCATCTCCTAATAACATCTGGTCCTAAAAAGCCACCAAATTTATGTATACCAACTGGGCTACCCTCACACCATGAAAAATATAGGCTTAACCACCATCAATAAAAGATAAGACACATATATTTCATTAAATAAGGAAAACTATATCGTGGCCAACTTCTCAGATACCTCCTCAAATAACTGATAATATGATATCATATTAAGGGAATCAACCACCATGTTTCCCTTTCCGCATGTACAATCTAAAATTTAGAGTCCTAAATGAACTGTAATCAATGATTCTACCCGAGGCTAAGATCTATCTATGTAAAGTTGTAATTGAAACTCTTACGGTTTATATAGGATATGAACCTATCAACATAAAGGTAGTTCATCTTATTGTTATAGGAAATCACTACAACCACTAACTACAAATCATGAGTCACACAGGTCTACTCATGGGGTCTAAACTATCTTGACCCATAAGAAACCACCACCTGAAACTAAATTAGAAAACATTAAAGATAATATCTAGAGGAATTGTATAATACCAAATCATGAGAACTCACAAACCTATACTTCAGATCCTTGAATTCTCCCAATAATCACTTAGACCAAATGACTGGTTTCACCTTTCGGGTAATGGAATTCATACGGGCTACAATACTTGATAAGTCTATCAAAAATATTAAATATTAGTATACCAGCTCAAGAAATCTTTTCTACACAAGAACACTCTTATGAGGCTCCCCATATGGAATCCCTCTTTTTATTACATGAACATTTCAATACATAGAACAAAATATAGGATATTTTAATGATTAGTTTCTTGAAAATCAAGAATAAAAAACAATAAAATATAAAACATTATTCTAATCTTCTTAGAAGGTTTCATCATGGGTTTATCCTAAATAAATTTACTGAATCTCATATCATAGGGACATACATCAAAGTAAAGGGGTGAGAATAAGGTCTAGAAATAGAATAAGTAAGGGAATAGATTACATGTGATTGTGAGGAAAATCTAAAAAAATGGGGAATATAACTATGGAATGAGAAAGAGAACATGTGGAATGTCATAATAAAAATAAGCCAAATAATAAATTGGAAATATATCTATATAATTTAAATGATACATTCATAATCATATCACCAAGGTTTTTCACCCAGGTGTCGTAAATGAAAATTACAAATTTTATTCACCAAGGAATCATAAAAAAATGCCATATATTGATATTAAATTCTGTAGATAGTGAATTCAAGCAATATCATAGAAAACCCTTCATATTTATCAAAAAAAATGTTATCCACATAGATCATAATCAATCATTTAATTAATAAATAATGATTTTTCTTATCCAAATAAGGGCGTATAAAAGTGCTTAAAGGCAAGATCATTATGTTATTTTTAACCCACTAAAGGGAAAAGAAGGTTTCATATTTGTCAATAATAGAACATAATAAATTATTTTTACATATAGTTGAATAAACTTGGAAAATAAATAGGTTTGTGAATTCACTAATAAAATAAAATAATTTATTATATAGACTGAAAAATTTTAAGGAATAAATATAACAACACAACAATTATAAAACATAGTTTTTGATCATAGTAAATTGAGAGGGTAAAAGGGTATCCCATTGATAATACATAATTTTGAGGTAAGGGTATGATTAAAAGGTAAATAAAATTGAGTAACCATAACATTTTGAAGACAAATAAAAAATAGATTCTTGACTTGGAAAGAAAGGAAGTATAATCCCCTAACCTTGGAGAGTTACTCCAAAATCTTAAGGAATGAAACCTTGGGGAATTGAGGACACATTATGGGGAATAACTGGGAATAAAACCAACCGTAAATTCATGGAGTATGCATTGGGAGTGAATGTAAATGGATAAATTGGTGGGTATTTATTGAAAAAGTGGAGGATTTGTTTAATAATTTACAGATATATGCCTTTAAAATCTTGGTTGTGGAAAAAAAACCATTGGATTACCAATGTTTTTCCAATAGTTTTGGAAATTTTGGTCATTTTTTATGTAATTTTAACCCACAAGTACTGAGCATAATTTTATATTACTTATTCTGTCATGGAATATTAAAGTTTCATAAGGTAATGTTTTTAAAATAAAAGTTTCCATTTTAGACATTGGAAAGTCATTTATAGGTTAGTAAATTGATTAAAATCCATTAAAATACTTAATATTAAAAAAATTATGTTATGTATTGTGGTTAATTAATTATTACATAATTATGAAATATATATGAAGTCATTAAACATAAATAAAACCCCAAACTATATTTTCATTGTTCACATGAAAATAAAGTTTTTAAAAAAATTATCATAAATTAACCCTAGAGTAATTTCAACATAATAATTTCAAAAATTATGTTTATTTTATCATAAAAATTCTATAAACAAGAGAATTTTAAATTTTAAATATAAAAATCCATATTTACGAAAAAACAACGAATTTTAAGGCATAGTCAAATTTCTGACGCAAAAAAATTACTAGGACGTAATAACATTATTTTTTCTATATTTAAATAAGAGTTTTTAATATAATATCTATAATAAATATTATTTATAATAACTTATTCTTTTATAAAAAGTTACATATTTTCTAAAAAGTATGATTTTGTTTCTAAAAAATCAATTTATTAAATGTTTTCAAAATAAAACCTATATTTCATTAATAAAAAATATTCTTAAAATAAAATTGACGGAATAAAATTTTATTTATACAATTAAATTACACATTATTTAAATATTTCATGGATAGGTAAAACATTATAAAACCTACATATGACCTAGGATTAAGTATTTTAATTGTGATAGATTCATAAGGTGACTCGACTAACATTGATTGAGTGGTAATGTCCACTAACTTCAACTTCTCCCATAGGATGTTTCAATCTAGCTTCACTTGTTGAATATCGGCTTGGGATTGATCAATTTAAAACCCAAAGGATGATACCTCCCTCCCAAATCCATAAAAATGGGATTCATAAGCCATTAATCTACTGGGTGAGTCCATCACTTGTTCTTTCATAATTAATTATCCTTTTTTCATTTCTACTTTTAAACACTAATTAGGACATTACAATTATTAAAAATGGTTATAGTTTCCAATGGTCAAATTTACCGATGGTTATATTGACCAATGATCATATTTAACTTATGGTCAAAAAAGAGTAAAATCCCAACTATCATGTTTCCCTTTATACTATCTAAATACCACATCATTATTTTAGAGATATGGTTTTTTGTGAGTAAAATAATATAACACACATTTTCTCTAGAGACAAATATCATTTAAAATGTATGCTTCATTACATTCTCCCCCCTTAATAAATTTCATCCCAAAATTTTGAACTCATTCTCTCATTGAGAAAAGATGAGGGCACTTTTACTTCATTGTTTCCTTCAGTTCCCACGTCATCTCTTGAAACTTATGGTTACTCCACAACACTTTGAAAATGTGGGTAGTCTTTTTTTTGTAGAAAAGTTTATCTATAGTATAATATCTCCACTAGATTATCCTCATAAGAGATTTCATGGTCTTATTTTACCTCCTCCTTATCCAGAACGTGTGAATGGTTGGGTATGTACTTCTTTAAGAGAGATACATATAATATATATGAACTTGAGATAGATTTTGTGTATGTGCTAGCTTATGGGACACTAAAAATATGTGATAATTGATTTCATTATGGAAAATTTACCTAGGGATAAAATTCCATTTCTTCCCAAACCATACGACTATCTTCGAAGGTGATATTCAAAGGAAAAAAATTATCTCCCACATCAAATTACAAGTCCATTTGATGGTTTTCAACATAGAAATTCAACTGAATGTAAGAAATTTTTATTTATTTATGGATGGAATAAAACATTTATATTATATCTTGAACAAATTTGGGCCCAAGAAGCTTTCTCTCACTAACTTCATCCCAACAGGTAGGAGTTCTACATCACTTGCAAAACAAATCTTTATAGGGATACGTTTGAATACTCTATTAGAAGTTACTTTTGTATGATAACTAAACTAATGAGTCTTATTGATACAATTCACCTTTAAATTCCATTGATCATGTTCTAAGAATGTCCTTGAGGGTCTAGATTGTCCTTTTAGATTGTCCATTAGTTTGGGGGTGAGTAGCCATACTAAAATTCATTTTGGTATTCAGATCATGTTGGAGACTTCTCCAAAATTTATATGTGAACATTGGATCACAATCAGAAAATTTATAAAGTAGATCTCCATACAGCCTCACGACTTCTCTTACGTATATCTTGGAAATTTTGTTAGGAGATAAATCTTATTTAACAATGATAAAATGGGTATTCTTAGAGAGTTGTTCCACTATAACCCATACCACATTATTTCATTTGGATTTTCTTAGGAGACTAGTGACAATGTCCATGGTGATATTTTCCCACTTCCATGTTGGTATGTGTAGTAGTTTCAATACCCCTATTAGAAGTTTTCACTTCACCTTCACTTACTTACATACCAAGCACCTTTTTGTGTATTCAGCAATCTAAATTTTCATATTATCCCACCAATAATGATCATAAAGCTTTCTATATATTTTAGTACTTCTAGGATGTATTGATAATTTAGATCAATGTGATTCATCCATCGGTTACTTATTTAACTTCATATTAGATGAAACACATGTCCTTATATGAAACTTTAATACACCTTCTTGATCAATATTCAACTCAGGAAAATTCCCATTCTTCACATCCTCTATCTTCTTTTGTAAAAAGGATCTTCCCATTTATTTTTCTTGATCTTCTCTTGTAATTATGGTTGAGAAATCATTTGGGATAGGATCGATAATGTCCCATTAGTCATGATTCCCATTTATATCCTTACTAGGTCTTGATCAATGTAACTCCTTGAATCCTCATCATTTCTAACACAATAAGTCATTTCCTACTTAATGCATTAGTGACTTTGTTTTATCTTTCGAGGTGATAATGAATTGAATAGCCATAATATTTTATAAGTTCCCACCATCTCCTTTGTATCATGTTCTATTCCTTTTTCAAGAATATATACTTTAAACATATGTGGTATATGTATATATAACATTTCTTCCCATAAATATACTACCTCCATATTTTTAGAGTAAAAATAACTGCAGTCATCTCCATGTCATTCCTATGATAATTCTTCTCATGAGGCTTTAACTATTGAGATGAATTAGAAATCACCTTTTCATTCTTTATGAGGACACACCCAATCCCTTTCAGAGATGCACCACTAAAAAAACATTCTCCAATAGATTGTAGAGTTAACATATGTGTAGTAACCAATCTCTTCTTCAATTCTTGGAAGCTTTTTTCACACTCATTAGTCCAGATGAACTTATCCCCTTCTTGATTTAACTTGGCTAGTGGATTCGAAATTCATGAAAAAAAATTCACAAACCTCATATAATATCCTACTAAACTAAGGAAACTACAAATATTAGTTACTATTGTATGATAAAACCACTCCTCTAAAACCATTATCATGGAAGGGTAAACTAAGATTCCTTCAATGGTTACAATATTCTCCAAGAATGAAACTTTTTATGAACAAAATTCACATTTACTAAATTTTCCAAATAGAATATCCTTCCTTAGAGTTTGAAATATAACCCTTAGATGATCCTCATTCTCCTCACAAATTTTTTAATATATCATAACATCATTAACGGAAACTACCAAAAATTTATCAAGGTGGTCCTTAAAGACTCTATTCATCAAATCTATAAATATAGTTGGAGAATTAGTCAATCTAAAGGGAATAACAACAAACTCATAATGGTCATATCTTGATCAAAAGGTCATCTTTTTAACATATTCTTTATTCTCCCTTAGTTGATTATAACCAGATTGAAGATCGATCTTGGATAATAATTGGGGCCCATGAAGCTGGTCCAATAAATCATCAATCCTTGGGAGAGGGTACTTGTTCTACACTATGATCTAGTTATGTTCTATATAATCAATGCATAGATGCATTGATCTATTCATCTTTCTTACAAAGATAATAGGTGATACCCAAGGATACACACTTGGTTAGATAAATCCCTTATCTAAAATTTCTTCATTTTTTCTTTAATTCCTCTAGATATGCTTTTTTCATCCTATATGGGGTCTTTGATAAAATCTTGGATCTAGGTATGAGTTTAATGGATAACACAACCTCTATTTATGGGGAAGGTCCAGGTAACTCCTTATAAAATACATCAATGTTTTCTTAAATGATGGGGATGTTTTATATTATTATACTTTCAATTCCTTCTTCCTATTCACCGATCATCTCCATAAAGAAGGCTATGTGAGGTGCTTCTAGAGAAATCTCGGGTTATGATATCTGTCCTTTAAAAATAAATATAGGTTTTCCATTCAAGACTACTGATATTTCCATTCTTCTATAGTTGATCTTAGAATTATTATTTGAGTTCCCGTCCACTTCTAGTATAGTGTCTAATTCCACAATGTGTATGACTGCTAGCTTTGTGATGAGACTGTGCATACCAAAGTCAATACTAGAGTTTTTATACACTATTGATGCTCGAATAATCCCTCTAAGATTATTAACTATTAACAATACTTCTAGAATCTTATGGATGGATTATATATTCTTTTCAAACTTGGATGAAATAAACGAATAAGTAGAACCAAAATCAAACCAAGTACTTTCAAGATTTTACATAATAATGAGAGTACCTTCCACTACATCATTTGGAGCCTCTAATTCAGTTGTCATGATAGAATATTCATGACCTTTCTCCATTATCCTAATATGAGATTGATGATGATTTACCACCATTTATTCTAATTTTTATAGTTATTATAAAAGTGAAAAAAAATCCACAATTGGAGTATTGTACTTTAGTATGGTCATGCACCATCTTCCATTTGTTTTTAGTCTTGTGAAGTTGAGGTTTCACCTCACTAAGATAGTTTCGATCTATATGGATATATTTTAGACACTTGTAACATTTCCTACTCCTGATAAAGAACTTCCCTGAATGCTTCTTCCCATATTTATTTCACATGGGAAGTTTCATTTTCTTTCCTCTTATTCCATTATCAAAGTTCCTCCCTGAGTTTCGATTCATAGCTCTTTTCATTTCATTTTACTCATGTGACCACTATGTTTCTACAAAATCCAATTCAACCCTCATAAAACTTCACACTCTCTCCTCATAGCATTCATAGTCATTATTTTCAATATTCCTCTCCATATGGGGTCTCATTCCACCAAAAAAAAAATATCAAAGTTTCCATTATGATTCATCAAAAATCTAGAGGTGTAATTGGAAAGTATTTTAATGTTAATATGATATCATCCCATAGATTCATTTTCCTTCTTCTTTATCTTCGGGAATTCCTTCTCCAATTTTCTTCACATCAAATGGGGAAAATATTTATTGAAAAATATTCCCCTGAACTCCTACCACTCTATAACACCAATGATATTTCATAGATTCATGTTTTTAATAAATGTCCAGCATTGGTCATCTTCTCCTTTTAAGTGGTATAGTTCTAGGGTTAATTTCTCTTGTCCTAAATAATGGATTACAGAAAAGATCTTTTCTATTGAGATTATCCATTTTTCAGCAGTCAATGGTTCAGTATATCTACTAAAATAAGGTTTTCATTTATGAATGAAGGACTCAAGGTATTTTTGTTTCCTTCGAGTTGAGTCTAGAAACTCAACTTGATTAAAGTTATTATTCATAACTCAAGATAATTGATTCATCAACCTCATGAATTATTCCATTTTGTCTTCCGTTAGAGGGTCGTTAGTGTATCATTAATTAGGCTTATCATTTAAGTGGTTCCTCCAAATCTACTTGAAAGGATTATTTATGGTTTCATTCTAATTGCATTTATTGTATCTCATATCTTAAATACATACATCAAAGTAAAGGGTTTTAGAATGATTCCTAGTAAGGGAATAAGCATGGGAAATAGTTTACATGTAATCATGAAGAATATCAATAAAAACACAAGTAATATATTTATGGAATGAGAAAGGGAACATGAGGTATATAATAATAAAAAGAACAAGAATAATAACATGGAAATGTGGCTAAAACATTAAATTGAAACATTCATAATCATATCACCATTTTTTATCTTCAACGTGTGGTAAATGAAAATTTCCAAGGTTATTCGGGAAGGTATCATAAAAACATGTCATCTATAAAGATTAAATTATTTAACCAATGTATTGCAGCACTATCATGGTGAAACCATCATATTCAATAATTAATGCAAGCCACATATATCATAATAAATCATTTCATTAATAACTCATAGAGAATAAAGAACATGTTTGTTATCAAAATCATGGCGTATAAATGTTCATAAAGGAACGATAGTTATGTCATTTTAACCCACAGAAAGGGAGTGTGGGTTTCATGTATGTTAATACCTGAATAAAATAAACCATTTTTACACATAGGTGAATACCCTTGGAAAATAATGTTTTTTGGTTATTTAAAAATAAAATAAAAAATAATTTCTTAAGTAGAGAGAGGAATTTTGAGGTGTAAATTTTGCAGCATGACAGGTATAAAATGTTGTTTTAGAAATGGGTAAAATAAGATGGGAAAAGGGTCTTCCATTGATAAAAAATAATTTTTAAGTAAGGGTATGATCAAAATAGTAATAAAAATATTAATCATAACATTAATAAGACATATACAAAAATAGGTTCTTAACATGAATGGAAAAGAAAGATGAATCCCTTACCAGGAAGGGTAACTCCTAAATCTTGAGGAATGGAACCTTAAATGATTGAGGACACCTTGGGGGAATAATTGGGAAGAAAACTACCAAAACATCATGGGGGTATGGATATGTTTTGAAATGAAATGGATAAATGGGGGGATATTTATATAAAAAGTGGAGGATTTGTTTAATAATTTACAAATATAGGCCTTCGAAATCTAGGTTGTGGAAAATGAAAAACCATTGTCTTACCCATAGTTTTTTATCATTGTTTGGGAAATTTGTGTCATATTTTATGTTATTTTAACCTACAGGGACCGAGTATCGTTTTCTATTACTTCTTTTGGCATACAAAATAAAATTATCCATAAATTAATGTTTTTAACATCAAAGTTTCCATTTTAAACTATAGAAAGTAATTTATAGGTTTAGAAGGAGATTAAAATACCTTAAAATTATTAATATTAAGAAATTAAAGAATATTGGTCAAGTATTTTGGTTAATTAATTATTAAATCATCATGACACAGTTATGAAGTCATTAGACATACCAAATACCCAAAACTATATTTTTACAATTCACGCAAAAATAATGTATTTTATAAAATTATCATAAATTTACCCTAACATAATTTCTGCATTCTTATTTAAAAAATTATTTTTATTTTATCAAAATAATTCTCAAAATATGATACTTTTAACTTTTAAATATAAATATCCTTATTTATTAAAAAAAATAGTGGGTTTTAAGGAATAATCAAATTGTATACACTTAAAAATTTCCCAAGACATAATAAAATAATTTTATTATATATATTTATATAATATTTCTTTTAAGATACTATTTAATTGAAATAAATATTTTTTTTAAATAACTTAGTTTATTAAAAAAAATTAGGTCTTTTCTATAAATTACTCTTTATGTCTAAAAAATCAATTTGTTAAAATCAATCTCAGTTAAACCTATATTCAACAATGAAAAAATATTATTAAAATGGAATTGATAGAATAGTAATTTTACTTATGCAAGTTAATTATGTCAAGCCATGACCCTGGACAACCCCGAAGTCGGTGTAGAGTTCAAATAAAACATGGTGTGCAATTTTTTTGTAAAAAGAAATGATGATAATTACCCAACATGTTGAACTTGAGAGTATATTTTTGGGTTAGGTCCTAGATAATTAGATACATTTATTACAATTCTTCAAAAACTAAAATAGGAAAGAATCTCCACAAAGCTACCACCAAAAAGGGTAAATCTAATCCATTGAACCGGTAAAATTTAAATTGAAATGTAGGGTGAGTATAAGAATTCCCAATAAGAGGTTTAAAAATAAAATAATGCTGAAATTTAAACCTCTTGAAAACATTCCTTTAAAATTATTTATAAAAAAATTTCATAAGGAAACCATAACATAACATTTGATCACAAAATACATGTGAAAAATTCAAGGAATTTTGAAAGGGATATAATGAAACAATTTCCAATCATAATAATACTCATACTAAATATAGGGTGTGGAGCTAAATGAGTAAAAGTTATTCTAATTTTAACAAGTCTGAAATGCGAAAGTACAAGTTACAGATTTACAACTGGAAGCAATATATGATCAGAGTCACACATAAATAATAACTTCAATTTCATTCATTACTAACTGTAAGTTGTAAACTGGCTGATAAATTCTGTAAATTCCGAAAAACATGCCATAAGAATTTACATCTTCTGATTCTCATAAGTATAATCTCTTTAACCATCAATATTATACCAGTCGAATATTCATTTGGTTAATTAAATTACATCATCATAATGAGGTAAGTGCATATGCAGGACGATGTCAAGGTCTGGGTCAATACATCTAAAATGATTAAGGCCTCGGCCAAAATCAATAAATCAATTTGGGTAAGGCCTCGACCAATTCCAAGTATAGTCTTCTCATGAGACCTATCGATGCATCGAGGGGTTATAGTGGGCCTCACACGCCACATACTAAATCCAATGCATTCCTCATTTCTTTAAATCAAGGTGTGTCAAACCACATTGATTTATTAAATTACTTATAATTCCAAGTGACACATATTACTTGGTTTCTCATTTCATATTATTCAAAGTGTCTCATACCACTTTGAATAATTTATTTTTTTATTTCATATTATTCAAAGTGTCACATACCACTTTGAAAAATTTATTCCTTTAATCAATATATGTTCATAAAATTTTTAATTACATTATTTATCATTTATATACAAATATGTATAGTGATTCATGCACTTAAGTGAAAACAAAAAACCAAATATTTTATGGAAATTTAATAAATGACATGTATGGTAGCAAGATTATATCATTTTCTATGACAACTAATGCATAAAAAGAAATACAGGTTTTGTCACATAAAATGGTAACCCTAAATTATAAAATCTTACATATTGAAAATTCATCATTGATTGGATTAATAACTAATTTAAATGTAAAAATTTCATATTCAAAAGTGTATACTTCTAAATTAGGGTAATTGTATTTTATTTTTAAAACTCATGCTGATAAATGTTCATATTTAACAGAACAAAACTTAATGATAGAAAACATATATTGTGGTAGATTGAAATACTTTAGGAAAATAATTATTTCATGTGAAGCATGCATAAAAATAAATTTATCATATTTTTTCACAAGTGTTAATCATGAAAATGTATAAAAGATTATTTCATCCTTAGCATAGGAGTGCATACACTAGGGTGACTATTGTTCTTGTATAAATGTGGGTTAAAATAAAATAATATGAACTACATGAACACAAGATGTATACATGGAATTTTCTCCACCAACACAAGGTTTAATAAATTATTATGGACATTATACATCTCGCAAACATAATTAAACCACCAAAATTGGTTCTTAGGAAAACATAGTCAGTTTATGATTAATATCCAAGGGTATATATATGTATATATATATAGTAAAATTAAACAAAACAACATTAAAAACATGAAACGTATAAGAAAAGTATGTTTGCAGCATTAAAAGGACTTATGAATATGCTTGTTGTTCTATATTGAACATAGGTATGTACATATAACTATATAAATATATATACTTGCATTATATATATATAGATTTTGAAAAACCGAAACTGTCATAACACTTAATTTCCACATGCTTTTCAAAAATAGCATGTAAGGTTTTAAAAACGATACTTAGAAGGTTTCACAATAGGATAGAATGGGATATAAACAGTATGTATATATATATATATGTGTATATATATATTTCCTATATACACAACGTATATAAGATATTTCATGAAGAAGTCAATATAGAATTCCTTTACATGTTTTCCAAAAATATCAAATTAAAATTCAATTGTTAAAATACTGAAAATTAATTCGATAGTTATATATAAAATACCATGTATACAATTATACATATAAGAGTATTGTAAAAAATATAATTCCTCACATTTATAAACACTACTTAAACTTTGAAACTCAATGTGTAGAAGTCTTAAAATTGGATATAATAGAGGTTTATCTCAAACTATATTATTATATATATATACATATATAATATAATAAGCAAAGTATGTAATTCGGTTTCTCACAAGGAAGAAAAGGTTTATTAAACCCTTACCTATTTTGAAGGAGGAGGAGAGGTCTAAGGAAGCTCGAAGGAGGCGCTAGAGAATGGGGAAGTCATAGGGTTCGGGTGTAAGAGAGTTGTATATATAAACTATATTATAAATAAATTATATAAAATATTTTTAATTCCACTTTTTGGAAAACCGACACCTTCTTTGTTTAAAATATGGCTGACCATGTTGGTGTTGTTGAAAATGAGTGAAAGGAGGGGCCAACTGGTGGAAGCTGGTGTCACGGGTGAAGAAAATGGTGAAAATGGAAGGCTGAACATGACTAGAACGATGCATAGAGGAGGAAGAAGATGACCTAGGAGAGGAAAAACGGAAATAAAATGGATGACTAGGATTAGATCTCACCTCAGTCAAATGGTTGAGGTGTGATCACGGTTTTAAAAGGAATGATTGGTCGAGGTTAAATCTCGACTCGATTGAATGGATATAGTGCATCTAGGCATTTTAAAAAGGTTAAGATGGTTTTGATTAGATCGAGATGGATTGAACTGCTACTAAAAACATAGAGGATAAACCGCAGCTACTAGGGATCGAGAACCGAACTGAATTGGATGGCTCAGATCGCACGCAGCGGGATCTGGTGGTCCATATGGTGTTTCGCCTAAAAATCTTCATCCCACCTCGAAGTAGAGAAATTTCCATGGCTCATTTATAAGCTAGGGGATCCCAACCGAGGCTCAAATTACCCCCCCCCCCTCCCAGTACCACCCCGTACCGGGTTATCTATGGCCACACTCTTGCGCCCACCCACGCCGTTGTGTCACCCTAAATGATGGTGCGCTTGGTTCCCTTGCACATGAACATGCCCATTCATGCTCATGGATTGCTATTCTTCCTATGTGCACATCCTAGAATGCACCTTGCATGCGCACCGCCACCCTGGGTCATTCCTAGGGGTTCTAGGAGAGATTCCCATCAAGGCCTTGAGTGGCTACCTAAAAGGTGGCCCCCGGTTAGGTGTGGTTCTCACCTATTTTTTTGGGAGCGTAAAGTTATTTTAATTATACATAAAATTATAAACAAATAACATAATTGTGATCATTTCTTAAAACATATTTTCATAAAACACTCAAATACTAAAAACATTAAATATTCCTTCATACTTAAAATACTTTGTAAGTATATTATTTTTTATGCTAAAAAAAGAGAGAGTTTAATATTTCCATATAAAGTTAACTTACAAAATAAAATACCTTTAATTTAAAATATCATTAAATGTTCATAATACAATATTTAAAATATTTGAAACATTTGAAAGGTGTTTGAAATACATACCTAATTTTGGAATCATACTAACAATATTCATCAGTTCTATTTTCCCGTGGTATGGTTTCAAACTCAAAGGTATGTTTCTTTATACCAAAACCAAGTAGTATCGAGTGTGTGCTTCTCTTGGAAATTCTTTAAAAATAAAAGAGTTATGTTCCAAACTCATTTTAAACTTTAAATCATTATTCTTTTTAAAGTTTATAAAAATATTTTATATGTTTAAAGTTATAATTTCAATACATACCTTATATATTTTCAAAAACAAATTATACCTGTATATTTTAAATTTAACCAACAGAATGACCAACGGCTATACTTATAGCTATTAGAAACTCAACGGTCACCAAAAGAGGTAATAGTAAGATTAATACTTTATAAAAACATGAATTTGAGTGTTACATCTTCAAAACGACTTGGTTAAGATGGTGCATATCATTCCACTGATGCTCAGGGAAGTTGCAGCGGCTCTGGCCACACTGATGTTCAATGTGTTGGATCCAAAGGACCCCTTCTACTTGATTGGGTTCTTTACTGTATTGGGTGGTCTCCCTATAATTTTAATAGGTCTTTTAAAAGGTATTTTTGGGTAGTATGGTTTTCCTTTGATCTTTTTTTAATGAAAACGTCAGTGTTTAATAAAATTCCTTGGGTTTAGTTTTTACGTTTTTTTCGCATAACATGAAAATTAAATAAAATAATACCATAATATTATTATTACATGAGAAATAAGTTTTGGGGCGTCATAAATTACCCTTTTAGTAACTATTTCCTGGAAATGTTACCCTTATAACACTCGTGTATGACCTAAGTATAAGGTGTGCGATGGTGATAGATTCATGGGGCGGCTCAACTAACATCGACCGATCGGTAATTTCCACTATCTTGAACTTCTCCTAGAGGTGATTTCATTCAAGCTTCGCTTATTAAATATTGACCGGGTCTTCATCAAGGGTGAACCCTAGTGACGCTACCTCCCTCCCAAGTTATGAAAAATGGGATTCATATAGCATGACTTGACTGGTTGAGGTTTTCTTTTATCTTTTCTATATTAATTATCCTTTGTCGTTACTACTTATAAACACTAATTATAATGTTAAAATTTTTACCAATGGGTATAGTTCCAAAAGGTCAAATTTTCCAATGGTTATATTGAAAAAATGGTTATATTTGACCAATGGTCCAAAAAATGGTTGAATCAAAATGGTTAAATTTCCCTTCGTAGTTTATAATTACAACTTCATTATTAAAGAAATAGGGTTTTTTTGTTTTTAAAATAAAATAACACACATTTACTTAGAAAACAAATGTCATTTAAAAAGTCTGTAACATTACACCCAAGCTATAAATGCCTCAATATTCACTGAGGGTATATCTACTTCACCATGTTAAATGATATTCCTTTGGAATTGGTCCTCTAAAATCTATAATTTAAATTTTAAGAGATTATTATTCATGTGGTTATCCGGAAGTAAGTCTAGAAAAATCCTTAGATACTCAGTATTCTTATCCTCTAATGTAGAATATACAAGGATTCCATTGATGAAAACAATTAAGAAATAGTATAAGAAAGGATAAAAGATCTGATTTATAAGGTTTATGTACACAATTAGTGTGTTTATCACACTAAAGTCCATCATTAAAAACTCCTAATGATTTCAGTGATATCAAAACACTATATTTGGAAGATCCTCTTCACGAAATTAAAGTTAGAGAAAACTAGTCCTTAGATAGACCTTTGGGAACCACTTAAATCCCTTTATCTAATTGATATAAAGGGTATTTGTTCTTGATTTTCACCTAATTAAGGTGGTTTTAGTAAATATAAATCCTCAAGATCTATTCTACCTTCTTGGTGAACAACATTTAAGTTTACTAGGGTGTCATACTAGGTCTGATGAAAATTTCCCCAATATAGTCTTTTAACAACACCTTCAACTCCTTGATCTTAGATATGACTATTCGATAAGCTATAAAAGATATCAAAGTGGTATCAGGGTATAAAATGATACAGAATTAAACCAATGAATGAAGGATCTACTTTAGTTTATACTTTGGGAGAAATCATATACCTTTCCACAATTGTAAGAAGATTTCTATATGAGGTGTTTTCAACACATAGAGTGAAACTTTCAAACTGATGGGTGATTGTCTAAAGATTCCCATTCATAGCCTAAACTCATCTTCACATAAATTACTACTCTCTCGTAAAGGAAAAACTTGATCCATAATATTGGAAACACATCACTCTCTGGTAGTATCATCCTATCTTAGTATGAAATAAGGATATACAGTGTATATACGAGATTATTTTTTAGGGACTCATCATAACCACTATAAGATCCCACAAAAAAACTTTCTTTACAAATTGAAACTTCACATCACTCGTAGATATGGGTGATCATGTGATCAATTCCTATAGGAATCATTAGAATCATGGGTTGGGATAGGGATTGCATCAGGATTCTTATATATTGAACTAGGGATACAATAATAATAGAATACCTCATGGAGGTTTCTACTAGTATAGGTGAATAATTAAGGAATACATAGATCATACCTTGAACTATACCAAAACCTGCATGGTTGTAACCCACCATCACATGCATCTGGCTGCATTCCTGATTTTCATCCCTTGGAGCCTAGAATGGACCACTTAGTAGTGGAAGTAGTGGACTCTAATTATAGAGATATACTCCTCCAACTCCCCCTAATTTCATACCATAATATTATCTACCAAATATTCCAACCTAAGTACCTCCTTGTCTTCTATCATCATGTTCCTCTATAGGTATAGTAAATCATGTACCATGGTTTAGTGGATCATTTGTGCTTCCCCTAATTTTCTAATCTTCTGAGCTGAGACTATAAATGTTAATGCCTCTTATGTTGTGACACTCATTCAACCATTTTTCAGCATATTTGATTAATTTACCCCTATATTATCACCAACAACACCTTATATCTACCTTTAATCCACCAATAAGATCTCCATCGCTAAGGATTACTCTAAAAGGATAGTTTAATTGGTGATATAGAGGGGTAAACAGGTGATTGTTTGCCTCTATAAAGGACACATTCAAACTTTCACACTCTAAAGAATACATCTTGAATCATGTCAAGTGAGTGCCTTGTGATATTAGTGAATCTTAATGAGTATTCATTAGGATACATGATTCCGTTATACAACTCTAACAACTTATGGATGTATGTGGTCCTAAATATCTATAAGTAATACTCCTCATATAAATGACTCTTGAACTTTTTCCATGGGAGATTCACCTCATTATCAGTCAAGATGATCAAGGTCCTACAATGAATTTCCAAAATATTAAGAAGACTAAATACCAATGCTTACATATGATTAGTAGGAATTTGAATAAGGAATAATACTTTAACCATCATCTCAATCCAATCCTCGACTAGATAAGGGGCAGGTTCACCTCATAACCTGGGTGGTCTCAATTAATGGAACTCATGTAGAATACTCAATCTATGCATAAACTTATCTTCTCTAGTAATAATTATTGTATGCTTAGTGGGTAAAGGAATATCCACCAGCACTACGGGAGGTTCTTTTACTCATTACTCGATTAGTGTAGGTACTACTCCCCATATGCTTGGTGGAATCACCTTATGATCTTGAAATTGTATTGAATCCTCTTTTATAATTTGTTCTATGAAAGTAAGTTTGATCACTATCATGAACATGTCATAGCCCTACCTTGATATCCAAACTAGATCTCTGTAAGGACGTATCTAGAAATTTATTAAGATGGATTATGTTCATTAAAGAATATCTAGGTATCTTACATGAGGCTAAAATGAAAATAAATGACTCACTATTATATGATGAATGAACTATTTATTTTCTGCATGTGGAAAGAGAATCAGTGTACCATGTCCAAAAGTAGGTTATCGTAGTCTTGTTGACGAAATATATTGGTCTTCACTAAAACACTAGGTTCCCCAGATATAAAGTTAAACTAAAGACCATTTAATGTTATTTCCCTAATTTCCTAAATCATTTTTCACTAGACATATAACTCTAAAATCAATATTAAAGACAAAAAACTCTAATACCACTATAAATTGATCTAATCCAATGAGATCCATTTTAGGTGTTGATAAGCTATGTGTGCTACTTTATCCCACCTATGATGGGATTGGTGTTGGTGACTATCATCGATTAGGTATATCACTAATGATTGGAGTCCTTAGACTAATTCACTTATACACAACGCACACCACCAAAGAGGATATAATAATTTATAATAGATAAATAAAACTACCTAAAATATATAATGCATGTGATAATTGCTAATATTTATAAAGGAGTAACTAGTGCATAAATCGTAATGAAAATGGGGAAAGATATAGATATAAATACCCAAAGTAAAACACAACCTAAATAGTTATGGTGAATAGATCAAAATAATGAACTTGATCCAAACATAAACATAGTATGTCATTCTCATCACCATGATCCACTAAAATCCAAAAAAACAATATTCCCCATGGTCACCAATAAATAATCCATCATCTTTATAAGACACAACATAAGTAAGCAAATATTCCTATGTATGGATGAGTATATACATACCTAGTAGGACACCTTGAAGACCATAAGGAATAATAAGATGATCGACCATATCAGAATCACAAAGGAAAAAAGTAAAGAATAGCCCATATATATTTTAAATAAGACAACCCAAGACATTAAATTCAGTCCAGGTCTTCAGATCCCAAGTATAAAGTCTGGGATATTTTATTTCACATATGAAAAGTATTGATTCCTTTTTACCCTTTAATTTTTTTAGTTAATCCATGCACTGGTAGAACTTTGTGGGAATAGATAAGCATTTGGAATATTAAGTGTGATTTTAGTGACTTTTATGGATAAAATGGGAAATAACATGGTTTAGTGTAAGTTGTGGAGGTCCCTGGTTTGGCCCTAGTGTAAAATGACCTATGGAAAATTTCTTAGAAAATTCATGGCCAAGATGAAATGTTAGGTGAAAGGAGTACTTGTCCATGGATTAGTTAACCAGAACATGTAAATTTTGGACAGTTTGGTGTGGAATAAGATCCATATATCTCAAGGAAATTCCATAGGTCTATCCATTCTGACCTGGAGTGTTCGAGGTCACAATGATTTTTTAGTCCATATTGTAATCCATTTTAGATTTGGGAAATTTTGAAAAGGTTGATACACCCTCCTCCCTTCGAGGATCTTGATCAAACCAAAAATGGAAACACATAGGGTTTAATTATGGGGTCTTTAATGAGGCTATTTATTTATTAATAACACCTACTAATTATATCAACACCCATCCTAATTTATTTCTTCTTTCTAAAATTATTTCGAATAACACATGGAAAACCCCTTCATTGTTGAGTTTTTTAATTTATTATCCTTTCTTTACACATTATTTAGGTCGATATTGATTTATCCTTGATCTATAAAAGGACTTGGATTATCCTTATTCAGTGGTTCTTCCTATTTTCGGTGATTCATTTAAGGTATTTGGCGAGTCTTCTTATTTGGATTAATTTCTTATCTTCTTTTTTCATCATGGAATGGTGATGTTATGGACTAGATGATGATTCCTTGTGTCAACTAGCATGATAATTCCAAAATCAGTGTATCAAAAACATTCTCAATGATTAATAGAATTTTACAACCTCTTGGTGGATATTTCTTGGTGACTTCTAATCTTTTCACTATCCAAGAGTGGCGGTTTCTTCTTCATTCAACTAAGTTAAGATCATACTAATGATGGTGGTTGTCATTAAGAATTATTTTGAAGTAATATTTCTCTAGATGGAATGAAAATGTGGTTTGGGAGATGAAACTCTTTAAGAAATTTGACATTGATGTTGAAAACCTTGATTTAAGAAGTTACATACCATTTAGGTCCTTCTATATGATGTTTTCATGACATGTTTTTTTTATTCTTGATAACCCATGCTTGCTATCTGTTTACTTGTGGGTGTGTGAGTAGCCTTGAGACATTTATTGTTTGTGATCTTAGGATCTTGTGTATCCTCTTGAAAATTTTTCTTGATATTCCTTTTTATTCCTTTCTATGATGTTTATTTCTTGTGGAATTACATAGCCTATGGAACCTTGATTTAGTAATTAGGATGACTAGGTTGAATAGTTTTTGCATAACGACCCCTTGGAGGTGGGAATTATTACATGAAGATGGATAGATAATCTCACTCATTGAGGGTATGGTTTGGATCATGGACATGTCTATTGACATTCACTTAGACCATGCATGAGAATTGAGAATATATTGTCTATAAAAAAAGTAGGAGAATGAAATGCAGTTGTGATATGTTATCCAATTACTTAAAAATTTCTAGTAGGACATAACATCATATAAGGATAATGACCATTTTGAATGTGGGTGTGTAGTGTTCTGGATAATGAACACCATCAGGTTGGGGCCTGTGGTGTTTCAATAAAGGTGGTACTAGGTTTGATAGACATTTACATTATTACTGACGTCTTACTAAATCAGTTGTGGATGAGGTTCATGATGGATTGGTTAGCACCTGATAACTCAGCACAAGTGTGACTATATATTTTTTTGATCATTTAATTATTTACTGACATACAATTTTATATATATTATATTCACTTATGTTAAGTATCCATTTGTGGTTTCCTACTTGGTTTATTGCTCACAATCTATATATTAGATTTGGTTTGCATGTATATTTCTTAACTAGGGATCCAGGGAAGAGAAACATACATATAATAGGGGTAGATGAAATTGAGTTTTACAGTCAAAGGTTATTTTAATACACACTTTGCGTAAAGACCTGGAAGTCTTGTGGAAATGTTTTTCTTAAATACATGGGAATTTTACGAGTCCTCAGTTTCTGACGGATCTTGATTTTGAGGCCCGGTTTTCCCAGAATCAATTTCTGAAGTTTTGTTCGGGTACGTTCAGTAAATGTACATGCATGTTTTTTGATCTTTTGAACTGGTGCTCGGAATTGAAATATTAGGACACCGATGAACTCGTCATGCCGGTATTCACTTAAGGAGACCTTTACCACAGTTCAGTTTTATCGGGAGTGGTAGTTAGTTTTGGGGTTTCTAATTAAATTTAAAAGTTAAATAAAAATGTGTGTGTAACAGATTTCTATTTGAAAGGTGGTTATTTTTCCAAAGGGATGTTGGAGGTGGGGCCCACTCCCACATAACCTCCCATGGAAGGATATTATGTGGTGGGGCCCACACGAGCTCAACCCCCTTAAACTCCCCTTTTGAACCCCTTGTGCTCTCCATTAATAGGGGAAACTATTGGGATTCTCCATTATGGTACCAACACAACTCATTAATGATCTAATTAATTGATTTGTGTTATTGAATTTCTATGAACTCATTTTGACAACATAATAATATGGGTGATATTATTATGGTTGGGTGGGGCATAATATTTTCTTTGGTTGGGAGAATTGGGAGTACATCACCCTCTCCAGCGAAGAACATGAGGAACTCGATCATCTTCTCCCTTCTTCAACCGGGGAAAAAAAGTGAAGAGACGCCCACAAAGAACGACCATCTTATTTCATCTTATTCCGCGTAAAAGGAGAAGACTCTACCCGCGAAGAACGTCACCAACGATGACGTCACCTCCTTTCGACATCAACAGAATGACGCCACCATCCCATGACTTTGTCAACAGTCAACGACAATCCAGGCAGGGTTTCGGATTCGAGGTTGAATTCCTTTCTTTAAGTTATTCTTTTCCCTTGGATAAAAACAACAACTATGGATCAACCCCTAAAGATGTCGATCCTCAGAACGGATGTTGATTGTGGGATGGGTTAGAGATTAAGCTGGGGTTTGTTTCTGGTTCAATTATAAGCTGGAATACTGTTTGAGCCTCTAACTCGGAGGGCACGGGCTAACGAACAACTCCGGACCCTCCACCAATTCATTATTGATGCGCGGTTTTGATGGGCGATGGGTGAACAGAATGGAAACCCTGATTTGAGGTCGTTCCAGTGAAGATAAGGACCCGAGGAGGCCGTAGGCACAGACAGGAGGCAAAACAGACCACCAGAATGACTCCAGTGGCCCGCAAAAGAGCGCGGAAGTGCCAGTGACC
The DNA here is from genome assembly GCA_963277665.1 of Viscum album. Classification (NCBI taxonomy): domain Eukaryota; kingdom Viridiplantae; phylum Streptophyta; class Magnoliopsida; order Santalales; family Viscaceae; genus Viscum; species Viscum album. Next base: position 2,064,823,263 of record OY728119.1, read on the forward strand.
GGAGGCAGCGGCCGGCCACCTGGGTGCGGTGGCGCCCCTCGCGTGCCTTCGACCGAATGCCACCACGGCACTGGCCGTGGCGGTAGAGCGGAACTCGCGTGCGGGTTCCAGGTAAGCCGGGCGGCGCCAGCCGGCGCCCCCATTACAAGATACCCCCTGCTCCGTACACCAGGCACGAATGCACTCAACTAGCTGGTCAAGCTGCGGCCGGCCGCGCGGTCCAAGTCGTGCCACGCGGGCCGCGCTCGCCGTGGGCCGGGCCGCCTGTCGCGGGGGTCAGGACGCCCTCGCGCGGGACGGGCCGTAGCCGTCAGGCCGGGTCGGGCCACACCCTATCGGTCCGGACCTGGATCCAGGTCAGGTCGACCCGGTTCGGGCCGACCCAGGGCGGGTTGGGCCGGGTCGGACCGGACCCAGACCCCCCTCTTCGGACACCTTTTTGTTTTTCACCCATAACATGAGATACGGAACTACGATCAACACACCGGAAGTTTCATAGGATTCCTTGGATAGAGGTGGTCGTTTCGGTATATTACACTCAAGGTTTTGGCGAATTTTGGGTACGGCCAGGACGGTTTGAACCTGAAACCAACCGGGCCCTCGGAGCAGAAACACTTATAACTTAAGGACCGAACGTCCAATTTATGTGCCTTCAACTACGTTGGATTATTTTTTATGATTCCTTCCTTTTGGCATAATCCACACAGGATTCGGATGAGGTTGGACTATGGCTGGGTTGGATTGTACCCGAAATCTAACCAGCCACTTAAAACGGAAATGCCAATAACACTCGGACCAGGCGTCCGATTAACACACCGTTTATTGCATTGGGTTACTTATGTCGAGAAGGAACTACGGGATACATCAACTTAGGACTTTTTTATAGTTTATGTATCGACCCTTGGCTCGAGGAGCGGACCCTCCCGGAATCGAGCGTGTTGTGTGCGGGAACCCTAGGGATGGCTGCGACTGAGATAACGGAATCATCTGTGGGTTTGAGAGTGAAGACTTCTATACCAGAATCCTAAATGGTTTCGAAAGCGATAACTACTATACCGTAATCCTACGTGGGTTCGATAGTGACATCTTCTGTACTAGGATCCTACATGGGTTCGACAGTGATAACTACTGTACCAGAATCCTACGTGGATTCGACAGTGACGACTTTTGTACCAGGATCCTATGTGGGTTCGACAGTAATAACTACTGTACCAGAATCCTACGTGGGTTTGACAGTGAATACTTCTATATCAGGATCCTACGTGGGTTTGACAGGGGAGATGATTCAGAGGCTACATCTAATCATCTCTACCCCTCTTCGTGATTTGTATACATGTGTGAGCTGAGTCATGTCATTCAAACATTATCAACGTGGTGATTGACTTACTTCCTTTGTGGTATGGTTTGTGCATGGGCTCGAGAGTTGGAGTCAGACTGTGATTGATAACTTAGGTATATATATGGGCATATACCTAAGTAGGGTTCGTTGATACTTCGTGATTGTATTTTTCTACTTTGGTTTATCCTTTATGGATTTTGTGAGACCTTGAGGGTCTTGGGGTCCCTAATGAGTATCGTTATACTAACCCCTGCACGGGCTATGCCCGCACCTCATTGTGTTGGATGCAGACGATAGACAGCACTGACTGAGGCAGAGTGTACGAGGATTGGACAGTAGCCGAAGGTGGACCTCATGACCAGTCGGTACACGGAGGAGACGGACATACATGGAGAACTGAGGAGGCTATCTGTACCTACCCTTTAAGTAGGATCTGTGGTGGATGATCCAGGAGCTACTAGGAACCTTCAAGTTGTTTGTCTTTTTAGTTGTACCTATTTGTCCTTTCCTTGTACTTTACTTTTGGGCTTGTATTTCTGGCCCTTGTACTTTCCAGTACTTCTTATGTATTCAGTTTTTACTTAGATTTTTCTTCCACTTTTTCTCTGATTGTGTTATTTTCAGTTATAAAGGCAATGCCTTCCCAGTTTAGGGATTTTCGCCTTTGGTGCTAGTCGCCAGCCCCTGGCCTATGGAAGGTGGGATTGGGGTAGTTACGACACGGGCCCTGGGGGATGGGTCAGGAAAAATTGGTATCATAGGGAGGTTCTACCACAGAACATGAACGTTGATTATTTTAACAGCAATAGTGTAAAGTGTTTTGCATGTGGTTATCAGTTTAGGGAAACTGGTGATGGTGCAGTGGCCGACGTATCCATACACTAGGACTCTGACTTCTGATCTCCGACTTAGTGCATGAAAACACTGATTGCGTGTGTGTTTTCTTGAAAAAGTTTTCTTTGTGATTACTTTGTGTCAGCTCACCAGGTATATTTTTCTGACCGTGACGCACCTATTTCTTTTCAGGATGGCCCCACGAAGGCACCCATCTAGGGTTCTGAGTTTCCTATAAGATGGTAGTCACTGAATGATAAGGCTTCAGTGCAGGGCCCCATCACAGTGGAGGTACCAACGGTACCACTACCTGTTGGGCCAACGATACCACCAGCTCCAGCAGCAGAGAGTGCACGCTGTCTAAGTGAACTGAATGAGTTCCATCACCAGAGACCTCCTAGGTTCTGGGGATATAAGGACCCATAGGCATCTGAGGATTGGATGGAGGCTGTTGTGAGGGTTTTCATATTGGTAGGGGCACCGGCCGACCTCATGGTGATCCTTGTCGCGAGTCTCCTACAGGCAGCAGCGGGAAGATTGCGGAGCCTGATTCTCTAAGTGCATGATGTGGTATCACTACCCTGGACAGTCTTCGAGAGCCTTTTCTTGGAAGAGTTTGTACCAACCACCTTTTGTGTGGTGCAGATTTAGGAGTTACTTCATCTGCAGTAGGGAATCATGACGGTATCTCAGTACTCATCAAGGTTCGCCGACCTCTCTTGCTACTCCAATGATATGGTAAGGGACCCATTCTTCAGGGCCCAAACCTTTGAACATGGACTCAGGAATGAGATCGGGGATTCGATGATCTCCCTCAACATTCTGACACAAACGGGTGTATTGGAGCGATCCCTCCTAGTAGAGAGTTTCCTTGCTGAGCAGTCTCCAGCATCGAGACCCACCACTAGTCGACACACACCAGAGTCTTTTGTAGATAGCAGTAGAAAAATGATGTAGGGGTCCAAGAGGACCAAACCCACAGGTGTTCGACTGCACGACTCAAGTTCTATTGTGTGGGGAACACGAGACAGAGCAAGCCATATGAGGAGCAGGCAGTGCTATGCATGCAGCAGGCAGGGTCACATGGCTCGAGACTTCCTAACCCGCCCTGCAGATGAGCCGTAGGCAGTAGAGGGACCTCCTAGGCAGAGGCAGAGGTTCGATCGTGGTGGTCCGCTAGGAGGAGGCGGACGTGGCATAGGAGCTGACCGAGAAGTAGGTGGTGGACGACTTTTTGAGGCCCTACCACCACCACTACCAGGAGGTCCACCTTGACCACAGGGAATTGGTGTACAGGGGACAGATCAGCTTCAGGAAGCTGAGGCCTACAACCCTAGTGCTCCGAAAGCAGGTGGACAGGAGCAGGACAAGTTCCAAGAATAGAGTCCTTTTTTCATGAAGCTTCGAGCTTCTTTGATGTCTTTGTTTTTTGTTGCTTTATGTATATGTACTTTGAGCTACAGTAATAAAAGACATTTGTCTTTGTGACATTTTATTTCCTTCCTTTTGTGTGGATAATACTAATAGATTCCAGATAAAACCATTGACATGACCCTCCCATTCGAGATTCCTACTAGAGGAGACCTAGTGACCACACACTGATTCCGACAGTGTGACTCAACCCTTGGAGGGGAGAGTAACAGTTGTATCTCTTGGTAGTAGCTTCAAGGCCTTACGATGTCGTCCATGGCATGAATTAGTACCGTTCATGTTAGGATAGACTGTATTAGGCAATGGGCATGGTTCATCTAGGGGATGAGACTGGATTTCTCTTTTTATAAAAGGAGAAATCTTAGCATCTCTTGTAGGACGTAGGCGAAGAAGGGTGTAGACAAGTTCTTTTAAATTGTCTAGTCTCACCCATAGTTCGTTGGGTGAATGCTTTGAAGTCTACTCTAACCACTAAAGTCTCAGGTATATCTTCTCTCAGAAGGACCTAAACCTGAGACAGCGGCGATGAATTGAATTCCTCCAGGACTATGACCTTGAGATAATCTATACTTCTGGAAAGGAGAATGTTGTAGCCGATGCTCTCGGTAAGATAACATGCATTAAGCTTCTTGGAGAGGCGATGGGGCAGCTGGCCGCATTGCAGATATCCTTTGTGTATCTGGATGGAGCAACATTTCTACAGTCTCTCACAGTCACTTCCCCACTTCTTCAGCGAGTCAGGGAGGTGCAGCATAGGGACACTGACTGCAAGACACTGTGTGCTCGGATATCCTCAGGGCAGGCACCCTAAGGATTTTCTAAAGGTAGGGAGCACGTCATTCCTTACAGAGGACGCACCATGGTACTAGTTGCACTTTAGGAGGAAGTGTTGCGGGAGTTCCACACATCCCCTTTAGCAGTACATCCAAGAGTGGTAAAAGTGTGCAAGGACCTTTGATGATAGCACTGGTGGCTAGGTAATAAGAAGGTAGTAGCAGAGTATGTCTCTCGATGACTCACTTGTCAGCAAGTGAAAGTGGAGCATCAGGTACTAATAGGCCTTGTTTAGCCTTTAGAGGTCCCAAAGTGGAAGAGGGATGAGATATCCATGGACTTCGTGACTGGTCTTCCACGTACGTCCAAGGGACATGACTTGATTTGGGTGATCGTTGACCGACTTACCAAGTAGGCCAACTTCCTACTAACCAGAGATGATACGAGCTACCACGGAGAAGCTGAAAATCATCCAGGAGTGGATGATGACTGCACAGAGCTGACAGAAGTCCTGTGCTAATAGGAGACGGAGACCACTGGAGTTCGAGGATGGCGACCATGTCTTCCTATGGGTCTCACCTCTAAGAGGTCTACTAATATTTGGCCAAGGGGGAAAATTATCTCCGTGATTCATCAGACCTTTCCAGGTCCTCAGTAGGGTAGGTGAGGTGGATTAACGCTTGGCCCTTCCACCTCAGTTGCACCGGGTGCATGACGTATTCCACATATCTCAGCTGAGAAGATACGTGCACAATCTATCCCACATCATCGACCATGGGGATCTAGATATCGATGATGGGGAGATTTTCATGGAGGTTCTAGAAGATATTGAGGATCAACAGGATCGGGTCCTATGTGAACGGTCGATTCCTCCGGTGTGCATTCACTGGCAGCACGGGAACCTCCCGGAGAGCACATGGGAGCGGGAGGCTCAAATGCGTGCTCAGTACCCCCATTTGTTCCCTTAGTGTGTGTTGTAGCTTACGGGAATGTAAATCCCTAAGGTGGGGAGAATGTAAAGACCCTGAAATCCTGTGGAAATTTTTTTCTTAAATACATGGAAATTTTACAAGTTTGCAGTTTCTAAAGGCACTTGATTCTGACGCCCGGTGTGCCCGAAATTAGTTTCTGAAGTTTTGTTCGGGTACGTTCAGTAAACGTACATGCGGGTTTTTCTATCTTTTGAACCGGTGTTCGGAATTAAAATTCTAGGACACTGATGAACTCATAGCGACGGTATTCACTTAAAGAGACCTTTACCGCTGTTGCGTTTTATCGGGAGTGATAGTTAGTTTTGGGGTTTCTAATTAAATTTAAATGTTAAATAAAAATGTGTGTGTAATTCATTTTTATTTGAAAGGTTGTTATTTTCTCCAAAGGGAAGTTGGAGGTGGGGCCCACTCCCACATAACCTTCCATTGGAGGGTATTATGTGGTGGGGCCCACATGAGCTCAACCCTCTCCAGCAAAGAACACGAGGAACTCGATCATCTTCTCCATTCTTCAACCGGGGCAAGAAAGTGAGGAGACGCCCACGAAGAACACCCATCTTCTTTCCAATTCCTCTGCGTCAAAGGAGAAGACGCTGCTCGTGAAGAACGTCACCAACGACGACGTCACCTCCTTCCGACGTCAACAGAACGATTCCTCCATCCCGTGACTTTGTTAACGGTCAACGAAAATCGAGGTAGGGTTTTGGATTCGAGGTTGAATTCCTTTCTCTATGTTCTTCTTTTCCCTTGGACAAAAACAACAACCGTGGATCGACCCCCGCAAATTTCGATCTGCAGAATGAATGTTGATTGCGGGATGGGTTAGAGATTAAGCTGGGATTTGTTTCTGGTTCAATTATAAGCTAGAATACTGTTTGAGCCTCTAACATGGATGGCACGGGCTAACGAACAAGTCTGGGCCCTCTGCCAATTTTTTATTTATGTGTGGTTTGATGGGTGACGGGTGAACGGAATGGAAACCCATATTTCAGGCCGTTGTAGTCAAGAACAGGACTCGAGGAGGCTGTAGGTGAAGACGAGAGGCAAAACGGACCACCAGAACGACTCTGGTGTCTCACAGAAGAGCGCGGCGGCATGGGCCGCAGGCACTGGCCAGCTGCCTGGGGGCGGTGGCGCCCCTCGCGCCGCAAGCAGAAGGTCGCCACGACACCGGTCGCGGCGGTGGTGCTGAACCTGCGGGCAAGTTCCGGGTAGGCTGGGCGGCGCCAACTGGCGCCCCCGTTACAAGACATAGCCCTCGCCCCACACTCTGTTCGCCACACGCGAACGCGCTCGGCCAGCTGGCTGAGATGCAGTCGGCCGAGCCATGCCACATGGGCCGCACCCGTCGCTAGGCAGGATCGCATGCCGCGCGGGCCGGGTTGTCCTCATGTGGACTGGGCCTCAGCCACCGGGTCGGGCCACACACACCGGTCCGAGTCACGCCCTACCGGGCCGGTCCTGGATCCGGGTCGGGTCGATCCGGTTCGGGCCGACCCAGGGCGGGTTGGGCCGGGTCGGACCAGACCCAGACCCCCCTCTTCGGACCCATTTTGGTTTTTCGCCCATAACTTGAGCTAAGGACTTCAGATCGACACGCCGTTAGTTACGTAGGATTCCTTGGATCGAGACGGTCGTTTCTTGGTATTACACAAAGGTTTGGGTATCTCTGGGTTGGTTTGAACCCGCAACCAACCGGGCCCACGGAGCAGAAACGCTTATAACTTAAGGACCAGACGTCTGATTGACGTGTCGTCAACTAAATGGGATTCCTTTTGATGATATGGTCCTTTAAGAATGCTCCACATAAAATTATGATGAGGTTGGAGTATGTACGGGTTGGATTGTACACGAAATCCAACCGGCCCCTTAGAACGGAAATGCCAATAACTATCAGATCGGGCGTCTGATTGACGTATCGTCTACTGCGTTGGGTTCCCTATGATGAGACAGAACTATAGGATACATCAAATCAGTATTTCTTGATATTTGATGTATCGACACTTGGCTCAAGGATTGGACCCTCCCGAAATAGAGCGTACTGTGTGCGGGAACCCTAGGGTTGGCTGCGACTGAGATGACGGAATCCTCTATGGGTTCGACACTGACGACTTCTGTACCAGGATCCTACGTGGGTTCGACAGCGATAACTACTGTACCGAAATCCCATGTGGTTTCGACAGTGACAACTTCTGTACCATGATCCTATGTGGGTTCTCCAGTGATAACAACTCTACCAGAATCCTACGTGGGTTTGACAGTGACAACTTCTGTACTAGGATTCTATGTGGGTTCAACAGTGATAAATACTATACCAGAATATTACATGGGTTCGATAGTGATGACTCCTATACCAGGATCCTACGTGGGTTCGACAGTGATAACTACTGAACCAGAATCTCACATGGTTTCGATAGTGATGACTTCTATGCCAGGATCCTATGTGGGTTCGACAACTCGGATATTGTTCTAGGATCCTACATGGGTTCGACAGAGGAGATGATTCAGAGGCTAAATCTAATCATCTCTACCCCTCTTCGTGTGTAGTATACCTGTGTGAGTAGATTCATGTCTTTCAACCATTATCAACATGGTGATTTACTTACTTCCTTTATGGTATGGTTTGTGCTTGGGCTTGAGAGTTGGAGTCGGACTATGATTGATAACTTAGGTATATGTATGGGCATATACCTAAGTAGGGTTGGTTGATACTTCGTGATTTTATTTTTCTACTGTGGTTTATCCTTTGTGGATTTTGTGAGACCTTGAGGGTCTCGGGGTCCCTACTGTGTATCATTATACTCACCCCTGCACGGGCTATGCCCGCACCTCATTTTGTTGGATGCAAACATCGGACAGCGCTGACCGAGGCGGAGTGTACAAGGACTGGACGGTACCCGAAGGTGGACCTCTTGACGAGTTGGTACTTGGAGGAGATGGACGGATGTGGAGCACTGAGGAGGCAATTTTTACCTACCCTTCAGGTAGGATCTGTGGTGGATAATCCAGGAGCTACTAGGAACCTTCTAGCTATTTGTCTTTTTAGTTGTACCTATTTGTCTTTTCCTTGTACTTTACTGTTGGGCCTGTATTTCTGTCCCTTGTACTTTCCAGTACTTCTTCGGTATTCAGTTTTTACTTAGAGTTTTCTTCTTGTTGTTCTCTGGTTGTGTTTGTTGTAGTTATAAAGGCAATGTCTTCCCAGTTTATGGATTTACGCCTTTGGTGCTAGTCGCCAACCCCTGGCCTATGGAAGGCGGGCTTGGGTTAGTTACGATGTGGGCCCTGAGGGATGGTTCGTGACACTTTGAACTATTTCTTAGTATTTTTATTGTTATTTTATTCAATTTTTAGGTGTCTTCATTATTCAAAACTAGGCATGTAGGATCAGATGCCATATATATTCCTGTAGTGTTCTATATAGTAGTTATTAAATGTAATTCCCCAATTGTACTATCTTTTTTGGATATACCTATATTTCTATTGAGTTATATATCTATTTTTTCTATTTTTCATAAGATATTTGTTGGAATTAATTAGTTTAACATGATCACATTATTACATTTTGTATATATATGTGATTGTAGCTAACATACAGGGAAGACACCATGGTTTGTGTTAGGAGGGGAATACCTTGTGTTATGGGTAGAATCCTAATATAACCTCATCAGATCCCATATACTAGTTTGTATCGATATTTAATTAGTAAATTTATATATATTTATTTAAAAAAATATAACATTTCATAAATGCCTCCTAAAAGACATTTTATAGGACCTCCAACTAAGGCAGCTCAAGATTCTCTTGTTCCACCACAAATGGTGCAGGAGGATGTACCCCCAACGAATTCTCATACCTAAACAAGTGATTCCAGAAGAAAATATAGTTCAATTAGGACTCTTTCATATTATTCCCATCCAAGGAGAAAACAACTACAAGATCATGAACAATAATGCTTTAGATTTCTAACTACTGTTTCCTCCAACCTTTTAGCATACTGGTGTCCCACATGATTCAAAAGACTGGATGAATATTATCAAAATCATTTTTCAGCTATTATAGTATCCTATGTATGGGGGTGATTTTGGAGAATTGTTTGGAGGACCTTCTAGGAGATGGTGGATTACCATGAATCAATATGGAATATGAGGGGGTCTTACTTGGAAGACCTTTGAGGAGTTATTTCATGAGAAATATTTTACTAAAATGATGACGGTGTATTGTGACCAAGAATTCATGGAGTTTCATAAGGGGTCTATAACCCTCTCTACACATTCTGCTTGATTTATAGAGTTTATTCAATTTTCTATTATGTTGTCTAGAAAAGAGGTGTTGAAAGATGGAATGTTTGAGATAAGACTTTGACTAGAGATCAAACATTAGGTTAGAGTATTTGACCAAACAATATATATTTAGAGATTTTCAATGCCTTAACAATTGATATGGGAATAATGGAGGACATGGAAGTAGACTTACTTCCAATCCCTTTGCAGACTGATGATTGAGCTTCATCTCTCTTCTATGGGAGCCTCTACTAGAAGTACTAAGATTAAGGTGGACCAATATCACCAGGTTAATAGGAAGATGAACCAAAGTATTACTTCCTTAGTGTCATATTTGGTAGATAATTATATCATGTACTTTATTGCAAGTAATGGGTTAACTATAACAATGCATGCAGGAAGTCATTGGTGGAGTGACATTATTATGGAAGGGATGGTCATATTAAAAGTTTTTTATCAATGGATTATTGGAGGGGTGATGGGATATCATGGAAAGTTGGAATTTAAGGACCAAATTGGAGGATACAGACTTCCCAAACTATGGTGACTCAGGGGTAGGTCTGTGGAGATAAGGCAGGCTGAGTCTATACAGTGGATAAAACTCTAGAAGATTGTGGTAAGGGAATATCTACTTTTAGATGTAAAGTCTTGATAACTTCTACATTATATACCACCTTGTTTAATACCATTTCTTTCCATTCCATTATCTCTTCACCAGTTATTATTGGACTTGACTTACCAATCAAGTAGTATTCTATGTTACCTTCCCTCAATGCACCATTGGGGATGAAAGTGGACCTTCTTCAATGATGACCAGAGTATCCTATAGTTGTTACCAATTATGGACTTTTGTGGAATTCATGATTCTACAAATGAAAATAATCAATTTTATTATTGTCATGGACTAGCTTAGAAGCTTCTGTGATCTCATCAACTACTATCAGGAATGGATATTGTTTATCTCACCTAAGGGAGAGAGGTGTGGGATGACTGGAGAATAGGAACTGGGAGCTGGTAGAGTTGGTCTAGACATGAGTCATCTTATAATGATCACATCATATATTTTAGTCTTGAATATTTCAATAGGATCATTCGCATCACCCTATTCTTTTCATCCATTTTTTTATCCCAATTAGTATATCTTTCCATATAGAATTAGAGGAATTCATTTAATAGAGGAGTAGACTTTGAGATAGATCTTGTGTCAGGTGATTGGACCATTTTGATACCTCCTTATTGTATGGTACCATCTAAGCTAAAATCTCTCAAGGTTATGCTCAAGGACTTGGAGCATAAGGGTTGTATCAGGTCGAGTAATTCACCATGGGGTGCACCTATATTGCTCACCAAAAATGGGAATAGTTGTCTTCTGCACTACATAGATTAATAGAAGCAAAATCAAGTGGTGGTGAAGGAAAAATATCCTTTACCTGGGATTGATGGTCTATTTAATTCGTTTTGGGGAGCCAGGTGGTTCTCCGATATTGATCGTTGATCGATCTATCACCAATTTTAGTTTAGAGAGTGGTACATCATAAAGATGGTATTTTGGGGAATGTAAGGGCTATATGAGTACATAGTGATGTTGTTTGGATTGAATAATTTACTGAGAATGTTTATTAATCTCATGAATACGATATTCTACCCATATCATAAATCATTCATCATGGTGATCATTGAAGACATCCCCATCAACTAATCATCCCTGGAGTAGCATATATGACATCTTGATATAGTTATGAGTATGCTTTGATCACATCATATTTATTCCAAGATATTGAAGTATAAATTTTAGATTCAAAAGGTTAAATTGTGTGGGGAATGTGCTTTCTAAGACATGTATATCCATGGACCCAAATAATGTGTACAGGGTGATTTCTTGGACACATCCTAAAAAAATGTTTAATATCCAGAAATTTATGTGTTTGGATAGATAGTACTGACATTTTATTCAGAACTTCTCTTGATTATCACCACCCAATATTGTACTAACAATGAAATAAGTGAACACCCAGCTATTAGCACATCGTGAAGAGTCATTTCTTAAGTTTAATTGAAGGTTAACTACAAATCCAATATTGATTCTCCTAATCCAGGTATTTGTAATGTTCTATATTGGGATACATAAAGAATTGGTTTGGGAGTAGTATTGATGCATAGAGAGTTGGTTGTAGTTTATCGGTCACATAAAGTGTGACCCTAGGAGAATAATTATCCTAGCCATGATCTAGTAGTCATGGTTCATACTTTGAAGTATTGGAAACACTCTCTCCTCTATGAGAGTTCCGTTTTCTACATTTAACACAAGATACTTCCTTATATCTTTACAAAGTGGGACCTAATTTTAAGGTAGATTTGTTGGGAAGAGTACCTATAAACATTTGATTTTTAGATGGACTATTCACGAGGTAAAATTAACATTGTTGATGAAAATATTATCCATAAAACATAGATAGATCAAGAACTTAGTGAATGAACTTTAGAGGAGGAGTGGTTCCTAATGAGATTGTGGGATGATTTGAGGATGGATACTTCTAAGGATCAAGGAACAATGACGTTCTCTTATTTAGTGATCTCATGTTCTCTTATAGTCTGAGTGAAGGTTGGTTAGGAATCTAACCCTGAGTGTTTTCGTATGAGAGAATGGATAGCATGTGTTGACCTAATACTTAGGCTGTCATTGGGTGATAATGATTTGATCTCTATAAAGTGGAGAGTTATAAGACATGATACCATCAGGTAAGAGCTTATGAGAGATTTACATATCTCTAAAAGTGTGGAACATCCTAGAGAGACAATGATGTACAATGACTTTAGGATATAGTTCTTATGTTCAGTGATAAATAAGGATATTACTAGTTTCATTTCCTAGTACTTTACCTTCTAGAGGATACAGTTTGAGCATCAACGTCCTGTTTATTTTCTCCATCCACATTATGTGACCTTTTGGAAGTGGGGGACATCATGTTGGACTTTTCAATGGTGTCATCCAAGACCCTATGTAGCCATGACACTATCTAGGTGATTATAAATCAACTAAAACAGATTCCCATTTCACACTGATCCATGAGACTCACACAGTAGATGATCTGGAAAAGATTTATGTCCATGATATTGTATTATTTCATATATTTCCCTTGAGCATTTAATATGATAGAGATTTGCATTTTACATCATCATTTTGGTGAGGCATACCGAAGTCCTCAGTTACATAACTGATATTAAGAACAGGGTACCATTCCCAGATAGATGGAAAGTCATAGTGGATAGTCTATAAACTAGAGGTTATGCTCCAAGATTTATTCCTAGACCTTGGTGTATCATTGGATAATCACGTATCCTTCATTGATTATACATACAATAATAGCTAACAGGATTCAATTCATATGGAACCTTTGAGGGTCTCTATGTTATTCCATGTCGTTCACCACATTTTTGTACTAAGGTTGGTGAGGAAATAATTATAAGGCTTAATTTGGTATAGGATACCTATGAGAGAGAGTAGCTAATTAAGAAGAGTATGGTCAAAACATTGATTAGTAAATGATCTTTTGTTGATTGTAAGAGGATTCTTCTAGAGTTTTCTATAGGTGATAGGTTTTTCTAATAGTGACTCATCAGTTAGGCCACTGATTTTTGAGGAATAAAGGAAAGATGGCCCTGCATTATATTGGACCCTTATAAGTCATCAAGAAGTTTGGTATAGTGGGATACTATCTAGATATTCCCTCAAATTTTGAAGGTGTGCGTGATGTGTTTCTTATGTATCAACTTTGGAGGTACATGAATGATACCATGCACGTCATCAACTATGAAGATGTTGATTTGGTTCCCAAAGCATCGTACATGGTGCTCTTAGTGCGTATTATAACCAGAGTCATAAAATCCTGTTGGGGAATACGGTGGTTGATCGTAATAGTATACTATGGCTACAAGAGGGGGCTGAATTATTGTTCAAAATTTTAAACAAACATAAAACACAAAACCTATTTTATTAAAAATATTGAACTCAGTTATCATCTGATGATTAGACTATATGTATCAGATTCAAAATTTGTCTGATATATCAAAGTTATTTATCAGGCTCAAAGACAGTCTGAAAAAACAGATATTAGAAAGATTAAAAAAATAAACCTTCTAATAAAAATGCACAATATAATATGAACTTCTAGAAATAAGTAGTATGAAATTTTATAAGAAAGTAAGAATTAATTATAGGATTTATAAAATTAATTCTACTCTTTAACCCATAGAGTTAATGAAGTTAGAAATATTGACTTAAGATATACATAGTTTTCAACCTATCTATAAAGTTACATCGTTCATTACAAGGAAATATCTCAATAAGAATATTGGAATATCTCCATCCTCCAAGATCTTGGAATCCCTCAATCTGACATATCAGTGTATCTCTTCCTTATTATCCATGGAAGACCTTGATCTGATGGATTAGATTCACTTATCTTCTTATCCATGGAGTCCCTCAATCTAACCTTGATCGTGAAAATGAATACCAAAGAAAAAAATTCTTTAGATTTTCCAATTCCACACATGGAATCCTTAGAACTGCAACTCTCTAAAAAACAACAAAGCATAAGAATCAGATGTTCATGCAGAGAAAAATCTCAAATATGTTGATTTGTAAATTTATTTTCTTATAACTCTATGAATGCACACTTTTTTATAGGCATCTTCTAACAGATATATTTTCCATGAATCTCATAATTGGTTACAATAGTCTCAGATGATCTTCACTTGACAGCTCAGCAAAATTTCAATATCTAATTTCATTTTAATTATCATCATTACAATTTTATATCATATTCCATTTGATCGAAACAATTCAAATTATTCAAGTTATAAATATTGGAAATTCTAATTGGATTTATTGTTTTTAATATGATGAACTAAACTGTGGTGATTCTAAAGGATCTAAACTACTGTCAGTCCGATGGATATTTTTTTGGTCATTCGGATTGATAGATATTTTTCTAATCTATGGGATAAGACACCTAGTCAGTATTATGGACTAGATACTAAGTCATTTCGAAGTATCATATTAAAGAATAAAGTTTATATTCATTTATATAATATTTATTTATACATTCAGTAAAAAGGATTTTTTTCCAAAAAATCATTCTAAAACACATGGGATATATAAATTTATTAAAATTATGTTTTAATAATGTTTTTGTGATTTTTAATAATAAAGAAAGGAAAATTATAATGTATAATCTTTTGCCTCAACAATATCCCCCTTTTTGGAAAGTACAAAACACAAAACATAAAATGAAAATTTTTTAACTTTGAAAAAATTACAACCCTTAGTACATTTATGATCTTTAAATAAAATATTTAAAAGAAAAAATATTCCCTTTTAATATTATATCTCCCCTTAGGTGATTACTTCTTTTTTGGAGTAAATCTTCATCTGATAAGAAATATTAATACTTTTGATTCTCCATTTCAAAAAAAATGCCTTTAGATACTTTCTTCTCCTTTGGATTATTTCTTCCACATAGATAATTTCTATTCTTTATATTATTTATAAAACTAGAACTATTTCTCCCCCTTAGTGATTTTCAAAAAGGAATAGAGAAAGTAATACATTGTAATAAATTATTAGAAAATGTTATATGAATTTTTTTTTGTTTGAATAACTATTCATCCAAGATATAAAATAGATAACATTCATCCAAATAAAACTGGAAAAAATTCAAACAAAACATATTTAGATGATAAGTAATTAAAATTAAATATCATTACATTTGTTTCAAAACACATTAAGAGTTCAAACCAAATATGTTCATTCATTCATATATAAATTTTATACAATTTCTTTTATATTCTTGAAATCCTCATTATCCTTCTCATATTCAGTTTCTATAGACTCAATATTTCATATCCACTCTTACATTATTGAGATACTTTGATTATCTATATCAAAACATAATACCTCATATTTAAAAATGTTGATTTTCTAATTTTATTATCTTATCTTTAAAAAATATTATTAAAATGATAGGAACCTGATATTCTCTTATTTAATCTTCTGAATTTCAAATTCCAAGTTTAATGTCTTTTGATTTCAATAGTTCAAAATATCTTTGAACTACTCTTCGAAATTAATCCTATCATAAACATACAAAGATAACTTCTCAAATAATACATCAATATCAAACAATACATTCATGAAATTGACAAGTTTATCATCATGTTTTTTCAAGTATTCATTGGTTTTCCTTGACTATTTCACTAACTGATTGAACCATATTTTCTGAGACATGGATTTTTCGTTGAATCATTTGATATCATATTCATTTTGAATCACTGAATCTATCAATAATGTCAATGATTTTTACTTCTCATTCAAACTATTTTAAATCTATTTGCGCCCTTGTTTAATATTTGTAATGTATGGAATAGAATTCATAATTTTTTTAGATTCTAACAGATATAATATGTTTTCTTCAATGCTTTAGTGGCCGATGAATCTGATGAGTATGATGAATCTAATAAAGATTCTGAAAAATTTGGACAAGAAGGTTTGACATATGACTTCTCTTTTATTTCAACATTTTCATCATACAATAATTTCAGAAAATCTACTTATATTTTTTTCTCTACCTTTTATGATACTTTAGTATGAGAATTTTGATCTTCCAATTCTTCTTTTTATGATTATATGTTTTCCACAGAAACATCTAACACAACATTCTTATCATATTGAAATGATATGGAATTATATGATGAAGTTTACTCTGATGAACTTTATTTTTCTTTTCCTTTTTATCCATATTATTCTTTTTTGTCTTATTTTTATTCTTCTTATTCTTCTAGTTATTTCTCTAACTACCTCATAGTACTTAAAACATTATATCCAACATTTCGAAGAAAAAAAATTGAACTTTCTTCTTAGATGACTTCTCAACATATTTTGGGATTGATTCCTTAACTTGTTTTTAAACATGGATTTCATTTTCAACTACTTATGCAACATATTAACATTTTCCCTTATCAATAGCTAATAGTACAACTAAAGTTTCAAAAAAATTCTATAACATATAGTATTGATGGATATGGAATTGTTTGATCGATAATAGAAAATTTTCTGGAAGCAACAACTTGTTGAACTACTGATAAGGGTGATACAGATATAGGTTGATTAGTGGGCACTCTTTCAACTCATTTAAGAAAAAATTCAATCATCATTTCCTCAATAATACTTTTCTTCTACCTATTATTATTTTATGATTATTTAATTTCCTCTTATTGTTTTTATCTTCAAATATAATACTTCATCTTTTTTAAGTATGAAGTATGGATCCTCTGGTTTCTTCTATGATTTATGGACCATCTTCTTATTAAATTCATTATCAGACATAGTTTTTTGTTTTTATTAATCTTAGGTGGAGAATATGTAGTGTTTATATTTTCTTATAGAAATTATTTTTATTTAACAACTTCTTTATTAGATGTATCCTTGTATGATTTTTCCGCAAACTTCTTCAACATTGGACTGAATACCAATTTCATTTTGGACATGGTTTCCTCGCTAATAAGAGAAACCTTTTCCAAAAATACATATGAAGTATTATTAATCTAAAACACATTCATATATTTTACCAAAATCTTGTTTATAAATCATGTAAACATGATAATCTTCAACATCATTGATATTTTCTTAATGCCCTCAATAGAAATAAAAACAAACTTAAATAGTTTTATTTTCCTCATATTGACAATAAAGTCCAGTATGAAAATATCAAGAATAATAAGATTATCACTATCACCTTTTCTTGGTATCAAGTATCCATTCATCCATAATTTTACAACTCTCACAACTGGATTGAGGTGAAATACACTTTAAAATTTTTCATAATAATAAAGTAATGAGGGTTTAGCTTTTTACTTCTCAAAAGGTCCCAACTTCTCTAAAATCTTCTCTCATAGAAAATATGTCTCACCTTCAAAAGGAAATTAAACTAGATCATCCACTTGTTGGATACTTGAATTACAACTATCAACAAATAGGTTAAAAATAATAACATCCTAATCATTTTCCACAATGAATAATATGGTGGAATAAAATTCTATAACTATTTCTAGATATAATAATTCAAAATAAACTTTTTCAATTTATAAATTTTTTAAACCATGAAATTTAATAAACCTTTTTAATAGTGAATCATACTTTTTATACCAATATTTCTTGAACAAACTTTCCCCTACTACCACTCTCTTTGTAAATTCTTGTACCAAGGCCATCTAGTTGAAACTGGTGTTGAGATTCAGATGAATGGAAAACATTAAAACTAATCTTAAATCAGAGAGTTGAGGGGGTGAGTACAAATACTGGAATTTAATGTGGGAAAAGGGTGAACCACACCTTATGTATACGCTTGAGGGTAACCCTTTGTATTCTAGAAATCTAATGGATCGGATTGAAATAAATTAATTGATCTGATAGTTGAAATTAATCCTTGAATGGTTTTAGAAAATATTATGAATTATTAATGTGTTTCTAAGAAAAAAAATCATATTAACTTATTATCTGATTGAAGAAACTTTTAAATTTATAAAAAAAGGAAATTTTGTAAATGTAATGAATATGTAAAACAACATAGAAAAAAATATAACGGATAAGTAAAAAAACTGAAAGATTATAAGAATACCTATCAGGGTGAAATTTAACATTCTGTATGAATTTTTTATTGGGAAATAAATTCTTCTTGTTTTTTGTAACATAAATTGAATATGATAAACTTTTATAAAAAAAATAGTCTGAAAAATTTGGTAATTGTTTTTTGATTCTATAAAACTTTTATAGAAATGTTTTTAAGAAAAAAAACTTGTAGTAAATTTTTTTGAATCTGATAAATTTAATAAAATATTTGACTCTAAAGTACTAAAAGATACGAAAACTAAAAATTTTAGGAAAACTAAAAAGTTTATAAAATAAAAGCTTTTTTCTATAAAACAAAACATATATACTCTCCCTTTTAATATGTGTAAATTAATGTAATGATATTGATAAACATAATGTTGTTTAAAATAATCATTCGATATTGATCATTCTTATCTTCAATTTGATATATTCAAATCTATCAAAACTAAGAGGTTTAGAAAAAATATCTTTAAGTTGTTATTTCATTTTAATGAATTGTAAAATTATATCTCTTTTATTTTTTGTGATCCTTAAGTAAATGGTATCTTATATCTATGTTATTTTCACATTCTTGATATGTTGAGTTTTTACTCAAAGAAATATCACTTGTGTTATCACAAAATATTTTATTTTTAGTCAAACTCATACCATTGTCTGTGAGTGTGTGTTGCATCCACAACACTTGATCACAACAATTTCTAGCTACCACATATTTATCTAGAGCATTGGAATGTTCTATTGAGTTTTTTTTTTCTTATATGATCAACAAAATAAATATTCTCTTAATAAATGATAAGTTCATGAAGTAATTTTCATATCTATTCGACATTTACCAAAGTTAGCAACTAAAAAATTTTTAATTCAAATTTATTTCTGGAGGAGTAAAATAAAAATAAATTCATAGTTCCCTTAAGATAAGAAAAAAATTGGTTTTATATATTTATGGTGGCTCTATTATTAATTTTCTTGATATATTGAATATAATCATATAGAAAACATTAAATATCGATGAATACTTGTTTAGTAAAGTAAACTTCCAATAATTACTCTAAAGATATTTTGATCAATTGGTTTCCCAGATTCATCAATATATAAAATAATTGAGATTTTGATAGGAGTACTAATACTTTTTTTATTTTCATATCCAAATTTCTTTTAAAGAATTTTTATATACTTATGTTGAGATACAAAAGTAACTTCTCATATTTGTGAAATTTTAAATAGTAGAAATTATATATGTTCTCCCATCATACTCATTTCAAACTCAAATTTCATAATATTATCAAAGGAATATATTAATGATTTTTAGTGTAATTAAATATTATTTATTAGACATAAATATGAAAACTGATGATGTTTTTAGATTCATAATTTATAAAATGATTTGGATCTATAGCTCTCTTAGAAAAGTTGTTTTGTAAAAAAATATAGTTAACCTATCATACTAGACTCTATGGTCTTGTTTAAGTACGTAAAGCACCATATTAAGTTTAAAAACATATTATGGATGATTTTTATTTTCAAAACAATGTGTTATTATACATAAACTTATTCCTATACATATTTGTTAAGAAATGAACACTTCGCATCCATTTTAAATAGTATGAAATTTAAGAGTATTCTGTATGCTTGAATCATATGAATAACCTCAATTCTAGATACTAAAGAATAATTTTCTTTATAATCCATGCCCTCCTATTGATTATATCCTTTGGAAACAAGTATATATATTTTTATAACTATTATTTCACTTTCATCACATTTGTTTAGAAAAATCTATTTTACTCTAATTACAAAATTATCTTAAGTTCATTAAACTAAAGTCTAAATTGATTCCTATCAAATTAATTTATTTCATATTGCATGGATTTTATCCATTCCTTATCAACTAAAGCCTCAAAAATATTCTTAGGATTGAATTGAGATAAAAATGCAAAATGTTAAAATTCATTTCTCAATGAACTTCTTGTTATAACTTGTGGATCTACATCACCAATGATATTATCATTAGGAAGAATCCTAATAAATAACTTATTTATTGGGTTTAATAAACTCTATTCTTCAATAACATGTTGAAATTATTTTTGAGTTATAACTTTAGAATTATATTCTTCAGCTGTTCTCTCTTAATAAGAACTTTTTAACATAGGTTGAAAATAGTTATAGAAATAATATTTGAAGATGAAGGTTGAGGTTGTTTGAAAACAAAGGGATTTATTTCATCAAATATAACATGTACTATTTCCACAATAGTATATGTTTTTATTAAAAACTCTATATTCCTTACTAGTTGTAAAATAACATAAAAATATTCATTAACTGTATTCTAGAGAAAAATTTTATAAGTTATCTTTATTATTCAAAATGAATAATTTTAATCCAAAACTGTTTAAGAAAGATTTGGTTTCATTGTGGTGCACAACTCAAAAGGAGTTTTATTAATAAAAGGTCTTATTAAAACAAGATTTTTAGAATATAATGTAGTACTTATTACTTTATCCCAAAAATGTTTAGCAACTAATGTAAGGTCCTGAACTTAAACATTACATATTATAGTTATTTGAAAAAAATAAATCATATTATTTTCCCAAAGATCATATAGTTTTTGTAACACCCCAAGCTTACATGGTACGCTTCTCTTTGAATAATACAGTAGCGTGTGATGTACGCAACTTCAAGGTTCTAACACACACCACAACCAATCAAAGTAGCCGTTATGAATAGTAATACCCACTTTTTTAAAATTTTATATATTTTACTATTAAAATTGGACTTCATTTTTGGATTTGGAATATCAAAATTATCTTATGTTGAGTTTTTGGTATTTTTCTGAGAACTTCCAATTTTTTATGAATAGTGAAAAATACTAAACTTTAATTAAAAACAACTTTTTTTAATCCAAATAATTTATAGTGATAAATTATACTATTGGGTGGTTTTAAAGTATAGTTAGAATATATTTTTACCATTTAATCCCATTTTCGTCATTGTACCTAATTTCACATTTAAACTAGACATAAACAAGTGTCAATCTTTTGATAGTTATTATTTCTTAAAAAACACGCTTTTTGTTGTGCCAATGGGAATTAATTTTAAATTAATTTCTGCCACTTTTGTGTTTTAAATTTAGAAAAATGGATTCAATATTTATAATCATGAGGTCTAAATTGTGTAAATAGGTAACTTTTATTTTTAGACATTTTGAATAATTACTTCGGTAAATATTTTATTTACCATTGTTAAAGGGTAAATCCAGAAAATAAGGGTAAACAAATAATATTATAATAATATTAAATCACCCTAACACATGTCCTAAACCTATTTTCTAATACATTTCCGACCATGTCCATCTTTGGGTCGATTTTGGGACCCCATGGAGCCACTTGTAAGTGATAATGACACTTTATATTAATTAAGTTAAAGTAAATACAAAAATGACATAAGCATATATTTTTTAGAAAAACAATTTTTACATCGGGTTATATATGTTATCTTTTAGACTATAAATATTAATTATAAATATAAAAATATTTCCTACATAATAGTATTTTATTTATAATTTTTAGACATTTAATAATTAAATTTATTTATGACAAAATGATGATGCAGTAATTACCCTATTAATGAACGATTATAATTAATTGATATTATAAATATCCAAATAAATTTAATTTTAGACTTTTTATGAATTAAACTAATTTTCAAGGTTAATATGACATATTAGGGTTGGTAATATGAATTGTTTTCTAAGTAATATTGTTTTTATGAATTTATCAAAAACAAAATACCAAATAGTGTCAAAATTGACATAAAAGAGTTTTTAAAACAAATATTATATTATTAATTGATATTCTATTCTTAAAAATATAAGGTTCATCCAAAGTACTTATATAATGATATATTTATCATTAATTAACCAATTGGGGTTTTATTGGAAGTATATAGTATGTTTAATAACCATATAATATAAAAATACAAAGAGACATGGTAAATGTCAAACTATTTAACTAAGAGTTAAATATAAACGATAAAGTTAATATAGTGGCCCAAACCTGTATAAAACATATTGGTTGAGTTTTTTCAACCTATTCCCACCATAGACTTTAAATAATTCACTTTGGATCCATTAGAAACTGAAAATGATTTTATTATAAAATAATATTTTGTGCTTTTCCTAAGGTTCCCCTCACCCCTCTTATAAAAGCGTACTCCCCCTTATCTTTAATTCACACCTTCAAAGACATTTGAATGGGACAAATTCTGCCCAAATACCCTCTCAACTATCCTCCATTAATCCTAGAGGCCTTACTTTAGTCATAAATCCATCTTAAGGAGTCCTTTTGATCAAATCAAAAGGAAGGACCTGAAGAAGAGGTAAATATTTCATCACCTCTTTCAAGTTTCTTTCTTCTTCCACTTCCTTTTTCTTTGTTGTTTCCATTATAAAATAATAACTCCAGAATATTATATATACTGTGATGTTATTATAAATATGGTACAACCAAATTCATTATTCTATCCATCCTTTGAATGACATGTCACCATACGTGCGTACGTACGGCTTACCGTCTCCACGTCGTGGTGTAATTGTAATTCAATACATTATTATTTGGATGAGTATAATAATGATGTGTAATTTATGTAAATAATAAATATAACATGATAATGATTCTGTATATATTATATACCATCCAATTATATATTATTTTAATAACAAAAGAATGATATTGTCGCTCGTCCGTACGTACGGATTACTGTCTCCACGAACACGATGAGATTAATTCCCCATCATATCCATTTAAGAATAATTTTCATTAGATGATTAAAAATAATGTTTAAATACTTGATATAATTACTTATATGAACAAGATACATCCCATCCATAAAAAATATGTCTCACATAACAAATAATATAAAGTAAAATTAATCACTTAACACCCGAAACAACGATAATACAAAGATATTATTAAAAAAGCAATGTTAACAAATCATATATAATATCATATTAATGTATATTATTCTTTTATAATTTAATAAAAAATATTTCACCATTATACAGGAGGTTAACCTACCCTTGACCAAGGAAAAGTACAAGGTAAGGGTTTATTTCACAATCTCTTCATTATCCGAGGTTGTTTATACCTAATTATCTACTGGGACCTCTTTATCATCCACATCTATGTTTCTTAAAAATGTATTTCAAAACATTCTTACTATTTTATAGACTATGGGTTAAATTCATTTATACCCTTGTTTGACTTTTTATAAGATGTTTATAAAGGAATCTTTCCGTTGTTTTCCAAACAAGGTCCT
Source organism: Viscum album (assembly GCA_963277665.1). Classification (NCBI taxonomy): domain Eukaryota; kingdom Viridiplantae; phylum Streptophyta; class Magnoliopsida; order Santalales; family Viscaceae; genus Viscum; species Viscum album. The sequence continues at coordinate 2,064,846,897 of OY728119.1, forward strand.
TTTTAACCTTTTCGAGAAAATTAAGTTAAGAATGACTTTTTAAACTTATACGGAGGGTGCGGCTATTTTCTACTGTTATAAAATCGTGAAATATTCCCTTACAATCTTATAATAATCTTTTCAAAGTAAATGTTTTATTTTATAATTATTTGACTTTTAAATGATTTCAAAAAAGATATATTTCTCTCAGATAGTTCTGATTTCATCTATGTCAACATCCTTTGATGTATTTTAAGGTTATTTGAAGTTGATTTATTATGATAAAAAACTTCCATATTGTATTGAAGGTTTTTTGATATGTTTGAATTTGGATGTGTTATTTTTATACCATTCATGTTTTATAGATAAAGTATTGACATTTCATATGCTAGTTTTAATATGATTTTTTATGTTATATTTAAACCTGTTCATATGAGGAATGTATTGGACTTAGTAAGTGATAGGTGGAGCATGTTATAGCTCCTCGATGCATCGGTAGGTCTCATTAGACAAAATAGTATCTTGTTACAAGGCCTTGACAAAACCATATTTGTAGTCTTGGCACAAGGCCTTGACTATGTGGTTATGATAGTCTGGCATTATGCATTCCATCATTATGAAAGTGGTTATTGATATTGCATGTGATTATTAGACAGTAGAATATCCATGTGAATAAGTAAATGGAATTATTTCATTTTATTTTTTTCATATTATGATGAAGTTCAAGATTAAAAGTCATTTGTTTTAGGTATACATTGCCTTAAATGTTTATACTTATTTATGAAAGTTTCTGATATATTTTTATCCTTACTGAGCATCTGAGCTCACCCCTTTCTATGTTTTATTTTTCCCAGGATGTGAAGAAATATTTTAGGAATGACCTACAGGGATAGTCTGAGGGGATATGAGTGTGGACTATGGAGACTATGTTGTTGTATTTTACCATTTTATCATGTAATGTAAGAATTATTAATGTATCTAGTGTTTCCAAGTCTACTAAACTAATCGGTCTTTCGAGACTTGATATTTTGTGATCATGCCAATGTTATGTAATAATGCTCTAAATCTGGGTAACTGGGGTCGGGGTGTTACAGTTGGTATCAGAGGAAGTTTAGTACAAACCTTGGAAGCTGGATTTAGATAAACTCTGATTAGGGCACATAGCCCTAAGATAGACTCTGAGAATTAGTATAGAAGAACTTACTAGAAATTTGGTATTGTAGAGATTTTGTGAGTTTTCCAAGAAATAAATCCTTATTTGGATAGGATCAGGTAGAGGCGGCTCTAGCACAGATGTACCTAGGGGTAAAACTGGAAAACACCACTTTGAGCTAGACTCGAATGGGAACTGGTGCACGAAAACGGGCCTTGCTGCACTCTTGGTTACGATAATCCAAGGGGATATGCTTAGGATAATTCTCATTTTCATTAAAAAACATTATGAAGGGTTTATGAGTATATACTTCTTCAAAGAAAACATTTTTTTATGATTATGGAATATTTCCATAAATAGTTCAATTTATGTTAAGTGTTTTACAAGTTTGGAATTATGTATTTCAATTTATAAACTAATCTAGTTTATGCCATTGTTTAGAAATGGAGCCTAGTGGAAGGAATGGAAACCATATCAATGCACGTACTAGATGTATGGATTTCCCTCCTGCTCAAGATAATTATGTTGGAGCTGGTGATTCAACTAGTGCCGATCAACTTATCACTATACTGGGACAACTCACACAAGTTATGAATAATAACCTTACCTGTATGGAGCACCCTGATCCACAACGTGGAGGATCAATGTTAGACCTCTTCATGAGGAAACAAACACCAACATTCAATGGGAGTACAAATCCATTAGTGGCTGAGCAATGGATAAATTCCTTAGAGAAAATATTCCATGCATTGGGGAGTAGTGAAAGGGAAAAAGTTTTCATGGAAGTTTACCACCTCACTGGAGATGCTAATCAATGGTGGTCATTGATTCAAAATAAAAAGTAAGATGATGAAGTTTCAAATATGGAATGAAGGGAGTTTAAAGATTTTTTCTTAGAAAAATAATTTTCTCATGACCATCGAGCAAATATGGAATGGAAATTTATGATTCTGAGGACAAAGGAGGATGATAATGTCACAAAGTATGAGGCTAACTTTACAAGGATAGCGAGGCATGCATCATATTATATAAATAACCCAAGGATTAAGATTGATCATTTCTTTTATGGGTTAAAACTGCTTCTTCGTCGATCATTAGTCTCACAGTCCTTCTCATTGTACGAAGATATTGTCTCATGTGCTATCAAGACAGAAAAAAAATTATCTAAGTCTTACAACTTTAAATCCAAGCAAGAGAAGAAGAGATCATTTGAACACTTTGGAAAAGAAAATAAGGGGAAGAAGGGAAATGTTGAATATCCATCCTGTACTAAATGTGGGAAGGAACACCGCGGTACTTTATTGAAGGGAATGGGAGTCTGTTACAAGTGTGGGGAAAAAAGGACACCAAACTCGTGATTGTAAGGGGAAGAAAGAAGCTACTGATGTTCAATGCTACAATTTCAGGGAGATAGTGCATTATGCAAATGAATGTCCTAAGCGTCAGGGGAACTTACCTCAGAAAAGGATAAGGTATCATGGACAAGATTATTCGATCACTACTGCTGAGGTAGATGCTTCGAAAGACATGGTGGAAGGTAATTTAATGGTTTCCTCAAGTTTAGCAAATGCTTTATTTGATTCTGGATCATCGCATTATTTCATATCTTCCCAGTTTTCTATAGAAATTAGATATTTCCAATTTTATTTAACAGGGGAGTTTTCAGTTAAAACTCTTAATTGAAGTATCATCACAACAAAGTTTTGTGAATCAGTCCCCATTAGAGCATATAAATGTTCTTTATCTACTGATCCCATCGCCATACCCATGATTGAGTTTTATATAATCCTCGGTATGGATTGGCGTTTGGACCATGATGCAAAGATTTATTGTAAGAAGAAGGAGGTTACGATTTTTGATGATGATGATAAAGAACACCTTATCTTTAGAGCAGAATCGTCACCACCAAATTCTTATCTAGATCCACAGTTGCTCAACTAAATTCAATTATTGGAGAGGAAGAGAATGAAGTAACTATGGGTGAGGAAAAGAATGTTCAAATAGAGGATGTACCTATTGTGCAAGATTATGTTGATGTATTTCTAGAGGATTTACCTGGACATCCTCCAGAATGAAAAATTGAGTTTTCCATTGATTTAATTCCTGGATCAAGGCCCATATCGAAGACCCCTTATAGAATGGCCACTGTGAAATTATTGGAACTAAAGAAACAACTAGAGGAATTGAGTACCAAGGGATTTATTCGCCCTAGTGTTTCTCCATAGGGATCTCCTATCCTTTTTGTTAAGAAGAAAGATGGATCTATGAGGATATGCATTGATTACAGGGAGATCAATACTATAATAATAAAGAAAAGTATCACCTACCTCACATTGGTGATATATTCGACCATCTTCATGTAGCTCAATATTTTTCAAAGATTGACTATTGATCTGGATATCATCAGTTGTGTGTAAAGAAGGAATAGATTCCAAAGACAGCATTTCGAACCAGGTACGGGCATTACGAGTTTACAGTAATTCCTTTTGGATTGACTAATGCACCCTTTGTCTTCATGGATCTAATGAATAGAGTTTTCAAGGAATATCATGATGAATTTTTAGTGGTATTTATTGATTATATCTTGGTATACTCCAAAATCTACGAAGATCATGAAAATCACTTGCGCATTATTCTAAAGACTCTTAGAAGACATGAATTACATGGGAAGTTTAGAAAGTGTGAATTCTGGCTTAAGGAGATTTCTTTTCTTGGACATATTGTCTCTAAGGATGGAATCTCTGTTGATCCTTCTAATACAAGACCAATCCAAGAATGGCTAGAACCAATGAGTATAACCGAGGTACGCAGTTTTATTGGTTTATCATGTTATTATCGACGTTTTGCCCATAATTTTGCCTGATTGGTTAACCCATTGACGAAATTCACACGTAAAGGGGTTAAATTTGTTTGGAAAAAAGAGTGTGAAGAATGTTTTGAAGAACTGAAGAGAATATTATTTAATTATCTAATATTGACTCTTCCATTTGGGAATGATGGGTTTGCTATTTATAGTGATGCTTTAAATAAAGGACTTGGTTGTGTCCTTATGCAGAATGATAGGGTTATTGCCTATACATCACTACAGCTAAAAATTCATGAGCAAAACTATCCTACTCATGATCTTGAGTTAGAAGCTGTAATCTTTTCTTTGAAGATATAGAGACACTATCTATATGGTGAAAAATGTGAGATTTATACTGATCACAAGATTTTGAAGTATATTTTCTCACAGAAATAACTCAATATGAGGAAAAGGAAATGGCTTGAACTACTCAAAGATTATGATTTCACTATACACTACCACTCGGGGAAGGAAAATAAAGTGGCAGATGCTTTGAGTAGAAAATATCATGGTGTTTTGAACAAGATGAGAGTTTAAAAGGATCCTATATACTTGGATCTAGTAAAGATGGGTATGGGAATAACCATGGAAGGTGAAACATCAATACTTTTTCAAATGGTTGCCAAACCATCTTTATTAGAAAGTATAAAGAGTTCTCAGACTGATGATGAAGAGTTTCAAAATAAGATTAAAGCTATGAATGATGGGAGATTGAGTGACTTTGTGTATGAAGATTGAATTTTTAAATTTGGGAAGAGGCTTTGTGTTCCCGATATACCAGATCTAAAAATGGAATTGTTAGATGATGCTCATAGTTCTAATTTCTCTATACACTCTGGGAGCACCGAAATGTATAGATATTTGAAGGAACATTTTTGGTGGGACAACATGAAGAGGGAGATTTCTGATTTTGTGTCAAGATGTATGGTTTTTCAAAGAGTGAAAGATGGAAGGCAACAGCCTGGAGGAGTCATGCAACCTCTTCCCATACCTGAGTGGAAATGGTATAATATCACGATGGACTATGTCATGGGACTACCAAAGACTCCTAGAAGGAATGATGTAATATGGGTCATTGTTGAGAGTCTTACCAAGCAATCACATTTTCTTGATATAAGAGAATATCTACCACTTGAACTTCTTGCAAGGCTATATATTAATGAAGTTGTAAGACTTCATGGAGAACCCCTATCGATTGTTTCTAATCGTGATCCACATTTTACATCAAGATTTTGGAAAATTCTTCAGAAGTCCTTGGATACTGAACTTCATTTGAGCACTACCTACCACCCCCAAACTGATGGATAATTAGAACGAACTATTCAAACCTTAGAATACATGTTGAGATCATTCTAACTTTACTTTTAGGGTATGTGGGATCAATATGTACCTTTGGTAGAATTTTCCTATAAAATTAGCTTCCATTCAAGTATTCATATGGCACCATATGAAGCATTATATGGAAAGAGATGTCGCACACCAACCTGTTGGGATGATGTTGGTGAAAGAAAACTTGTAGGCCCAGAACTAGTGGAGGAAACGATGGAAAATGTCAAGTTTATCCAAACCCACATCAAAGCAACTCAAAGTAGGTAGAAGATTTATGCCGATAACAAAATAAAGGATTAGGAATTTCAGGTAGGAGATCATGTTATCATGAAGGTATCTCCATGGAAGGGTGTTATACGTTTCGATAAGAAGTTAAAATTGATTCGTTGGTACATCAGACCTTTCGAAATCCTAGAACGAATTGGGGCTGTATCTTACCATTTGGAAATGCCTCCAAGTCTCTCCAAAGTTCATGATGTGTTCCACGTATCACTGTTGAGAAAATACATGCCTGAACCAACGCATTTACTCACCTATGAGGAATTAGAAATAGAACCCGATCTATCTTATTGCGAAGATCCCATCAGGATTTCTGATACTAGAGAACAAGTGCTGAGAAACCGGATGACTTGTCTGGTAAAAGTTCTATGGAGAAACCATAAGATGGAAGAGGTAACGTGGGAACCCGAGGAACTTATGATGAAGAACCACCTGAGTCTTTTTACGCAGTAATATTCTAGAAATTTCGAGGATGAAATTATTTGAAAGATGGGAGAATGTAACACCCGAATCTTCCATGGTATGCTTCTCTTTGGATAATACAGTAGCATGTGTTGTATGCAACTTCAAGGTTCTAACACTCACCACAATCAATCAAAGTAGCTGTTATGAATAGTAATACCCAGTTTTTGAAATTTTATAAATTTTATTTTTCAAATTGGAATTCATTTCTGGATTTCGAATATCAAAATTATCTTAGGGTGAGTTTTTGGTATTTTTCTAAGAACTTCCAATTTTTGATAAATAGTGAAAAATACTAAAAATTAATTAAAAACAACTTTTTCTAATACAAATAATTTATAGTGATAAATTATACTATTGAGTGGTTTTAAATTATATTTAGAATTTATTTTTACCATTTAATCTAATGTTGGTAATTGTACGTAATTTCACATTTAAACTAGACATAAACAAGTATCAATCTTTTGATAGTTATTATTTCTTAAAAAACACGCTTTTTGTTTTGACAATGGGAAATTATTTTAAATTAATTTCTACCACTTCTATATTTTGAATTGAGAAAAATGGATTCCATATTTAGAATCAGGAGGTCCAAATTGTGTAAATAGGTAATTTTTATTTTTATACATTTTGAATAATGACTGGTAAATATTTTATTTACGATGGTTAAAGGGTAAATCTCGTAAATAAGGGTAAACAAATAATATTATAATAATATTAAATTACCCTAACACATGTTATAACCCTATTATATGATACATGACCAACCATGGGAATCTTTGGGTCTATTTTGGGACCCCTTGGAGCCACTTGTAAGTGATAATGACACTTTATATTAATTATGTTAAAGTAAATACAAAAATGACATAAGTATATAACTTTTAGAAAAAAAATGTTTACATAGGGTTATATATGTTATCTTTTAGACTATAAAAATTCATTAGAAATCTAAAAAAATTTCCTAAATAATAGTATTTTATTTATAATTTTTAGACATTGAATAATTAATTTTATTTATGACACAATGATGATGAAGAAATTACCGTATTAATGAAAGATTAAAATAATTGATAATATAAATATCCAAATAAATTTAATTTGAGACTTTTTATGAATTACACTAATTTTTAAGGTTAATATGACATATTAGGGTTGGTTAGATGAATTTTGTTCTAAGTAATAATGGTGTTATGAATTTAGAAAAAACAAAATACCAAATAGTGTCAAAATTGACATAAAAGAGTTTTTAAAACAAATATTATATTATTCATTGATATTATATTTATAAATATCTAAGGTTCGTCAAAAGGACTTATATAATGATATTAGTATCATTAATGAACCACTTGGGGTTCTATTGGAAGTATATAGTATTTTTATTAACCATATAATATAAAAATACAAAGAGACATGGTAAATGTCAAACTATTTAACTAAGAGTTAAATCTAAAAGATAAAGTTAATATAGTGACCCAAACATGTCTAAAACCTATTTGTTGAGTGTTTTTATACCTATACCCACCTTATAATTTAAATAATCCACTTTGGAGTCATTATAAACCGAAAATTATTTTATTATAAAATAATATTTCTAGTTTTTCCTAAGGTGGCCCTCACCCCTCTTATAAAAGGGTACCCACCCTCTCTTTAATTCACACCATCAAAGCCATTTTTCATGGAACAAATCTTCCCAAATACCCTCTCAAATATCATCTATTTATCCTAGAGGCCTTACTTTAGTCATAAATTCAACTTAAAGAGCCCTTTTGATCAAATCAAAAGGAAGAACCCGAAGAAGAGGTAAATATTTCATCACCAATTTCAAGTTTCTTTCTTCTTCCACTTCATTTTTCTTTGTTGTTTTAGTTCTAAAATGATAACTCCACTATATTCTATATACAATGATGTTATTATAAATTTGGTACAACCAAATCCATTATTCTATCCATCCTTTGATTGACATGTCACCATATGTGTGTATGTACGGCTTACCGTATCCACGTCGTGGTGTAATTGTTATTCAATACATTATTATTTGGATGGGTATAATAATGATGTGTAATTTATGTAAATAATAAAAGTAAAATTATAATTATTCTTTATATATGATATACCATCCAATTATATATTATTCTAATAAAAAAAGAATGATATTGTCACTCGTGCGTACGTACGGATTACCGTCTCCACGAATGCGATGAGATTCATTCCCCATCGTATCCATTTAAGTCTAATTTTCATTAGATGATTAAAAATAATTTTTAAAGACTTGATATCATTCTTGATATGAATAAGATACATCCCATCCATAACAAATATGACTCACATAATAAAGAATATAAAGGAAAATGAATTCGTTAACACCTGAAACAACAATAATACAAAGATATTATTAAAAAAGAAATGTTAAAAGATCATATATGATATCATATTAATGTATATGATTCTTGTATAATTTAATAACAAATATTTCACCATTATACAGGATTTTAACCTACCCTTGACCAAGGAAAAGTACAGGGTAAGGGTTTATTTCACAATCACTTCATTATCTGAGGTAGTTTATACGTAATTATATATTGGGACCTCTTTATTATCCACAACCATGTTTCTTAAAAATGTATTTAAAAACATTCTTAATATTTTATATACTATGGTTTAAATTCATTTATACCCTTTTTTGACTTTTTATAAGATGTTTATAAAGGAATCTTTTCGTCGTTTTCCAAACAAGGTCCTTTTTAACCTTTTTGACAAAATTAAGGTAAGAATGTCTTTTTTAACTTATATGGTGGGTGCGACTATTTTCCACCGTTATAAAATCGTCGAATCTTAACTTATAATATTATAAGAATATTTTCAAAATATATGTTTTATTTTATAATTATGTGACTTTTAAATGATTTCAAAAAAGAGATATTTCTCTCATATAGTTCTGATTTCATCTATGTCAACATCCTTTGATGGATTTTAAGCTTATTTGAAGTTGATTTATTATGATACAAAGCTTCCATATTGTATTGAAAGGTTTTTTTATATTTTTGAGTGTGGATGTGTTATTTTTATACCATTCCTGGTTTATGGATAAAGTATTGACATTTCGTATGCTAGTTTTAATATGAATGTTTATGTTATGTTTAAACCTGTTCATATAAGGAATGCATTGGACTTAGTAAGTAACGGGTGGAGCCCGCTATAGCTCCTCGATGAATCGGTAGGCCCAATGAGACAAACTAGTGTCTTGGCTTAAGGCCTTGACAAAATATTATTTTTAGTCTTGGCACAAGGCCTTGACTATGTGGTTATGATAGTCTGACATTATGCATTCCATCATTATGAAAGTGGTTATTGATATTGCATGTGATTATTCGACTAGTAGAATATCCATGTGAATAAGTAAATGAAATTATTTCATTTTATTTTTTCACTGTTATTCTGAAATTAAAGATTAAAAGGCTTTTGTTTTAGTTATACATTGCCTTAAATGTTCATACTTATTTATGAAAGTTTCTGCTATATTGTTATCCTTACTGAGCATCTGAGCTCACCCCTTTCTATGTTTTATTTTTCCTAGGATGTGAAGAAGTATTTTATGACTGACCTGTAGGGATAGTCTGAGGAGATATGAGTGTGGACTATGGAGACTATGTTGTTGTAGTTTTCCATTTTATCATGTAATGTAAGACTTATGAATGTATCTAGTGTTTCCAAGGCTACTAAACTAATCGGTCTTTTGAGACTTGATCTTTTGTGATTATGCCAATGTTATTTAATAATGCACCGACTCTGCGTAACCGGGGCTGGGGTGAGATAGTTTTAGAGTTTTATTGAATTGGAAAAAAATCTTACACAGTGAACTCATACACTAAAAGTGCACACTTGTACTTAGTATCCATTTATTTCATTAAACAAAAATCATTAAAATAAAACATGATTTCTTATACTTATGTATCTACACAATTTTCCACTTATCTCATCCTTTAAGCAACTCTTCCTTAAACATGGTGAAAAAAATTTAAAACTTGGGATGAGCACAAAATATCAGTAAGAGACTTAAAATAAAGGAAACCATTAGTTTACTGAAAACCCCTAAAACATTTCCTTAAAACATACCATTTCACCCTAAAATAGTAATCATCATTTCAAAAATATAATTATCTTACCTTTTGAAAATAAAATGATTTTCATGAAAAATCATAAAAAATATTATAAAATAAAAGTAGGTAACTTGGGAAATAATTAAAAAAAATTTAATAACCATGTTTTTTAATTCCATACATATCATTATTAAATATGTAATAATCATATGGTCGACTTATATACATGTAACTCTTACAAATGGAATAGTCATACTACTGAATTCCATAACCAATGCATTGGAGGTTATAATTTAACCACTCATCCTTGGTTTATCATGTAACCACGTTTCAAATTTCCAAGTAACAATATATAATAATAACACATAAATTCTTCGAATTTCCCAAATTTCACTGATAAAATTTCATTTTCACTCATAAGAAAACATTTCATATTATTGAATTACCAATCCATTATAAAAACCCATTTAAAACATTTTAAAAGATATTATTAAATCAAAATGTCCCATTCCATTTTGAATTATTCAAAATAAATTAAAAATTTACCATTTTATAACATTCATGTACATATAAATACATTCGTAAAAACCATTTTGAAAACATGGACATGAAAGAGAAATATTTTGAAGAATAAGTATTTAAAACATTTAAAACAATGTTTTAATTAAAGTGACGCATACCTTGAGTCTCACTCATCATGTACAATCTTTATCTTACTGAATAATAAAATTAAGTTAATTATTTACTTTATTTATATCCTTTTTAAAATTTATTTTTCCTTTTAGATCACTTATTATCATTTTATGACAATTACTTAATTATTTAAGTTCATGCCAGATGTTTTGATGATATTTTGTACTTCAGTAGAAAATGAACATAATATGATGTAAATAGTAAAAGTGGTCATAATTGAATCATATCTAGAATTATATTCATGAAATAATAATTACATTTATACATAAATTATAATTTTAAATACATCCATTAACTATCTATAAGAAAAATGAACTATGTTACAATCATGGAGATGGTAAGTTGTACGTACGTATGAGTACCATTTTCATTATTCAATGATCACTATGAAAAGAAGGTAATTATTATTTTACATTTATATTAGGATAATAATATCATATATATAATATTAATAATTTGAATATACATATATATATCATACATGTAATTTGGTGATGAAAAATGAATCACATCTCTTTGTGGAGGTGATAGTTCACACGTACGAATGAATGATGTTGTTATTTTTATGTGAAGGGAAATGTATCATTGTAAATGATATATTATTCTTTAATAATGATAAATATTTCATGAATATTATATATAAATATTAATTCCATCATTATAACTATTCATGAGAGACAGTGATGGAAAATGAATTATATCAATTTGTGAGTTGGAAGTATCCCATACACACAAATGAATAATTCATTTATCATTTGATGGAAGTGGAGATGGATTTAGGTTATGATATTAACATAATAAAATATAATTATATAAATGATACTGGATTTATTATTTCATCCTGATGGATGAATATTTTATGTAAATCAAAGAAGAAATAAAATAGAAACACTAAATTAAAAACGACACCTCTTCCTTAGATGATCTCCTTTGAGTAACACCTTTAAACATCCTAGGAGGCTGTTACACCTAAACTAATGCCTATAGAATGTGGGAAGGGATTCTAGGAAGGTATTAGGGTAGATATCTTCTAAAAAATAGGTTTTTATGTGTGAAGAAAAAAGAATAATGGGTTCCCTTTTATAAGAGAGGGGAGGGCCACTCTTGGAATTCACCAAAATATTAAATTAATATAAATTAATTTTCCATTAAAAATGGTTAAAAAGTGATATATTTCAATATTAGGATGAGTTATTTTTCTAAATAAATTTATAAAAGTAAAATTATACAATTTTTTATTATTTTTTAATCCTTATTTTTTCTTTTTAACCCTTTTTACTCTTACCATGATATCATGTAATTAACATTTTTAGGGTTAATATAATGACTTTAAAATTAAAAAAGAAAAATAAATGGTTCATTGAGGAAAGTTTATGACATATACCATTTAGATTTCCAAATTTAAGGTTTTTATAAATTTTATATTATTTAACACAATATTATTTATTTTATATATCATTAATGTCAATTTTGACACTATTCATTACTTGCCTTTTTAAAAATATCATAACTACATGATATCTTAGAACCAACACTTTTAAATAATTAATAATATATTAATTTAATCCATAAAATTCATGTAGGTCGTTAATTATATCATATTATATTTATTTTAATAATTATATTATCATTTAATTGATATTTCCTTTAATTAAAAAAATATTGCATCATCATTGTATAAGACATTAATTTAATTATTTAGTTATTAAAAATTAATAAAATATGTATCATGATAATTATAAACATTTTTTCTTCTCAAATAATATTTATAGTTAAGGATATCCTCTGTATGGCCCTAAATTAAAAATATTTCACGTGTTAAAAACAATATTGTGACAAAATTGACTTTTCTTTTGAACATTATATTATAAATGTCATACTCTCATCCAAAAAGCTTCCAAAGGTCATAATTTTTACGCAAGGATTATTTTTATCAAAAAACCTCATCCAATAAAATTAGGACAAGTTTTAGGGTAATTTTATAACATTTATTATATTATTTGTACCCTTAATTAACCGATTTACCCTTAACTATGTTAATAAAAAAATTAATAAAGTTAATATTCATATTATCCAAAAATAAAAAGGACATGTTTATATAATTCATAAATTTTGATTAGAAATATGCAATCCATTTTTTTAAATTCAAAATACATAATTGGTAGAAATTATTTGAAAATTAATCTCATTGATGGAACGAGAAAATGAGTTTTTAAAATAAAAACGTTCAAAATATTAAAATTTTTTTATATCCAAATTCAAGGTGAAATTAATTAAAATTCCATAAATTGGATTAAATTATAAAAATATGATCTAATTATACTTTAAAACCATTCAAATATATAATTTAATAATATAAATAAATTTTATGAAAAACTTATTTTTAATTAAAATGCAGTATTTTTTCACAATTCATCAAAAAATGAAACTTATCTAAAAAATATCAATAATTCAACGAAAATAAATTTTGATATTCCTTTTTAAAAGAATAATTTTTTAAAAAAATATATAATTTAAAAAAATTCCAAAACTATATTTAAAATAATTACACCATCAAAAGGTGGAAAACTGCCTTTTTGAAAAATACTTCTTTTATACGTAAAATTGGATTTTTCTTATATATATTTTTTAAATATAAGATAGATTTTAAATATTAATTTAATCTTATATATATATATATATTATTAATATCATACATCAATAGTGATTTGATTATTTTATAAACACACCTTTTTTCAATTTAATTGTTTTTCAGAAAACAAAATTCCTTTTATTTTAAAAAGGGATTTATTTTCATTTATAATAATTTTGTCAATAAATAATCAATTATATATATGTGTGTTTCTATTTGTTTATAAATAATATTTTTATAATTTAGTAAATATTTTTTATTCACACTGTTCTAATTGATAGGTTATAATATTTAGTTTTTCTATTAAACTCAATGTGGGGTATCATATATGCTTTCGAACATAGTGTTTACTTTTAAATACATGGGATGTTACATTCTCCCCCATTTTGGAAATTTCATCCTCTCAATTTTAAATTATGTCTTGGTAACTAAGTTTTGACTTTTCAAAATACCTTAATTGAAATCCCACATAAAAAAAGGACTAATAAAACTTCAACTTTAAAAGAAGGTAAGGAACATATGAAGGTCACTTGAGATAACACATATTAGGGTTACATGTAGGAAAACATATACATGGAAGAGAAAACAAACTATCAAGTTCTTATGTAGAGTGATTGATAACATGGTCATGAGAATTTTAATAATCACAAAACCATAAAGTTGTAATGGGATAAAAGGTCATTGATTTCTTAGTAACTAATGTAAGCAGATAACATTTTTATTTTAATATAATGTTCATATAGATGATGGATTATTTTAATACATGGAAAGAGAACATAAGAATACATACTTAAATTAATGGTATAGTTTCATCCTTAAATAAATTCCACCACAAACTCATCTTTTACTAAAAATAATGAGTATTTAAGATAAATTTTTCACGGCTAAATCACTAGAATCATCTTCTAGAGAATCACATATTCCATGAAAGACTAAATATATATTTATATTGTCTTTAGACAATAACCAAAACCAAAATGGTTATTAAAATATTATATAATTACCTAAAAATAATAAACCATATATGATGAAAAACTACTTCAATCTCTGAGATTAAACAGTAATACCCAAAGTTCAACATAGAGCATTCAAAAAATAACTTTCCTTAAAAATTCGTCAAAATAATGAAAACTAAGTTTGAAACCCAAAATTCAAAAGTATTTAATAAAATTGTCATCCAAGATAAATTTTAACATTTATCTCCAAAAAAATCATTCACTCATAATGTCACATACCAAAAATGTAATTTTTTAAATAACATAATCCCTAATTATGTTATCCATTTCCATAAATAACATGAATCACCATAATTCTTCATTAAAAACATAGATTATTTAAAAATATAACTCAAACATTATTAGTAAAATAAATTCCCATTATATTCTATTTACCGCAATCATAAAGGGTCCCCAAAATAATGAACGTCTTCTGAAATAACATTAGTCACTTAATCACCAAATAATTTTTTAATCCCATGGTTATCAATTCGATAAAAGATATCTTCCCAAAATCAACATATTATTCATCAATTAAATAATTTTACTAAAAATAAAAGTTCATACAAACAGGGAATTCACATTCTCTAGTGGTACGTGATGTGTACCTATCGCCCTTCGGATGTGAGTTCAAAACTCATGGCCTTGCCGGACGTGATGGGTTTTCACCCATCCTATGGGTTTTCCATTTTATAAAACTATATAATTAATATAAAATTTATAAAATATGATAAAAACCTAAAAATAACCATAACATGTTTTAACCTCAATGGTTATATTGTACCTTCTATTTTCCACCCAAAAAATTAATAACCCATATTACCTCAAAAATGAATGTCTCCAAAAATATCGTTACTTTCCATAAAATTTAATAACTTAAATACTCAAAAGGGTTTCTAAGACATTAAACCTTTGACCGACCTGAAAATTATATAATCATGAATATATCCCAAACTCAAAAAAAAACATCTCAATCTCCAATGTTTTTTAAACCCTGCTCTGATACAAACTGTAAGGATCCATCCTTAAACATTACATGTTTTAGTTATTTTAAAACTATAAATCAAATTATTTTCAAAATGATATTATATGTTTAGGTTTTTATGTAATTAATAAAAACTCTTACATAGTGAACCCATACATTAAAAGTGGAAACTTATACTTAATATCCATTTCTTCCATGAAACAAAAAAACTTTTAAATTAAACATGATTTTCTATACCGATATATCTTTACAATTTTCCCTAGACTTGTTCCTTGATCAAACTCTTACTTAAACCCTATGAACAACATTTTAAAACATGGGATGAGAATAAAATATCATTTAGAGAATTCAAATAAAGGAAACCATTAGTCCAATGAAAACTAATAAAACATTTCCTAAAAAACATACCATTTTACCCTAAAAAAGTTATCATCATTTCAAAAATATCATTATCTTACCTTTTGAAAATCAAATTATTTTCATGAAAACTCATAATAAAGAAAATAAAAGATAAATAGGTAACTTAATATATAATTAAACTAAAATGGAATAACCATGTGGTCGAATTCCATACATGTCACTCTTACAAATGGAATAATCATATGGCCAACTTCCATACATTTCATTTATACAAATCGAATAGCCATACAACTGAATTCCATACCCAATACATTTGAGGTTATAACATAACCACATGTTCTTGTTTTATCATGTAACCACCCATAAAATATAAAAGTACCATTACATAATCATAACACAAATAATCATTCAATTTAAAAAAAATTCACTCATATAATTACAATTTCACTCGTAAGAAAACATTTCATGTTACTGAATAACCAATCCATTTTCAAAACCCTTTTAAAACATTTAAAAATATATTTTTATAGAAAAGTTTTCCATACCACTTTGAATAATTTGAAAAAATTAAAACTTTACAATTTGAAAACATTAATTTCCTTATAAATACATTCATTAAAACCAATTCTAAATGATAGACATGAAATAGAAATATTTATAAGAATAAGTTTCTAAAACATTTAAAACGATGTTTTAGTTAAAAAGTCTCATGCCTTGAGTCTAACTCATCACGTAAAATCATTATATTCCTGAATAATAAACTTAATTGAATTTTTTAATTTATTTTGTTCCTTTTTAAAAAAAATTGTTCTTTTTATATAACTTATTATCATTTTATAACAATTACTTAATTATTTAATTTCATGTTGGACGTTTTCTTGATATTTGTTAATTATGTCGAAAATGAACTTGGTATGATGTAAATAGTCAAAGTGGTTATAAGTCCATCATCTCCATAATAATATTCATGAATTAATAATCCATTTCAAACATAAATAATACTTTTAAATCCATACATTAAATAGTGTTAAGAAAAATTAACTATGTTACAATCATAGAGAGGGTAAGTTGTACATACGCATGAAAAACATTTTCATTTTTCAATGATCATCATGGAAATAAGGTCATTATTATTTAATATTTCTGGAATTATAATGATATCATAAATATAATATTAATCATTTAAATATACTTATATATATCATCCATTTGATGTGGTGATGAAAAATAAATCATATCGCTTCGTGGAGGTGATAGTTCACACGTACGCACAAACAACATTATCATTTTTATGTGCATGGAAAGGTATAAATTTAAATGATATATTGTTATTTAATAATAACAAATATGATATTAATATCATATATAAATATTAATTCCATAATTATAACCATTCTTGAGATATAGTGATGCAAAACGAATTATATCAGTTCGTGAGTTGGTAGTCTATCGTACACATAAACGGATAATTCATTTCTCATTTGACGGAAGTGGAGATGGATTTAGGTTATTATATTAACATAATAAAATCTTAGTATATCTAGGATACTTGATTTATTACTTCATCATTGCGGAAGATTATTTGAAGGAAATTAAAAAGAAATAAAATAGAAACACTAAATTAAAAATGAGACCTCTTCCTCAGACGATCTCCTTTGATTAACACCATAACACCTCTAAAGAGGGCTTTCTTCCTAAAATAAGACCTTTAGAATGTATTTAGGGATTATAGTAAGTAATTAGGATTGACATTTTTTTAAAAAATAGTTTTTATTTTTTAAGAAAATAGAATAATGACTTTCCTTTTAAAGGAAAGGGGTGGGGAACTCGTGGAATTCTTCAAAATATTAAATTGATATCAATTAATTTTACACTCCAAATGGATCAAAAGTGATTTATTTTAAATATAAGAATATTTTGGGTCGAAATAAATTTATCTAATGAAAATTATACATGTTAGGAATATTGTTTTAATCCTTTTTTTAACCCTTTTAACTCTTACCATTATATCATGTAGTTTAAATTTTAAGGGTTAATATAATTACTATAAAATTCAAAAAAAAACCAATAAATGAGTAATTGATGAAACTTTATGACATTTACCAATTATTTTTCCTAATTTTATATTTTTATTAATTTTATATAATTTAATAAAATATTAGTTATTTTAAAATATCATTAATGTCAATTTTGGACAGTATTCATTACTTGACTTTTTAAAAATATCATAACATCATGATATCTTTGAACCAAATCCTTTAAATCATCAATAACATATAAAATTCATCTATAGATTTTTTTTATGATAGTAATTATATAAAATTTTATTTATTTTATTATTTTTAATATCATTTACTTGATACTTTTGTTAATTAAACAAGTACAACATCATCAATGTATAAGCATTTAATTTAATTATTTATTTCATAAAAATTGTAAATAAATTATCATGATAAAGATAAACATTTTATATTTCAAAATACTATTTATAGTAGAATAGATACCCTATATAACCCAAAATTGAAAATAATTCACTTGTTAACAACAAAAGTGTGACAAAATTTAATTTTCTTTTGAATATTATATTATAAATGTCGTACTCCCATACAAGTGGATCCCAAAGGACATAATTTCACCCCAAGTATAATTTTTTGTAAAAACACACTCATAAAATAAAATTAGGACAAGTTTTAGGGTAATTTTATAACATTTATTATATTATTTTTATACTTAATTACCAAATTTACCTTTAACCAAGTTAATAAAAAAATTACTAATGTTAAAATTCATATTGTCAAAAAATATAAGGGACCTATTTACTTAATTTTGAATTTTTTATTCCTAATATGGAATCTATTTTTTCAAATTCATAATTCATAATTGGAAGAAAATAAATAAAAATTAATATCTTTTATAGAATTAGAAAATGATTAATTAAAGTAAAAACATTCAAAATATTGAAATATTTTTATATCCAAATTCAATATGAAATTGATTCAAACGACAAAAATTGGATTAAATGATAAAAACATGATATGATTATACTTTAAAACCATTTAAATATATAATCTAACACTATAAATAAATTTTATGAAAAGGGGGATTTTCATTAAAATGGATTATTTTTTTCATTGTTCATCGAAAAATGAATCTTACCAGAAAAATATCAAAAATTCAAAGAAATTAAATTTTTATATTCCTATTTCAAATAATAATTTTATTTTTCCAAATAGAATTTAAAAAAAATAAAAAAACTAGATTCAAACAAGTGCGCCATCAAAAGGTTGAAAAACTACCTTTTTAAAAAAATACTTATTTTATGCATAAAAGTGGATTTGTTCTTATATCTTTTTTAGAAAACACATAAGATAAATTTTAAATATTATACTGAATATTATATATATATATATGTCATTAATATAATCTAACAAGATTTATTTTATTATTTTATAAACACACTTGTTTCTATTTAAATAGTTTTTCAGAATAACATTTCCTTTCATATTAAAAAGAGTTTTATTTTCGTTTATAATTAATTTGTCCCAAAATATTTAATAATATATAAATTTTTAAATAAAATTTTCATAATTCAGTTAATAATATTCATTCACACCATTCTAATGGATTGGTTATAATATTTAGTTGTTCTCTTATGCTCGATTTGGCATATCATGTATTTTATCGAACATAGTGTTTCCTTTTAAAAACTCAGGATGTTACAACTAAGTGTTCAATCAACATGGTTCTAGAAATCATGTGAAGAATTATATTTATTCTTTTGACAACCCTATTTTTTTTGTGGAGTTATATGTTCCCAAAAAATTATAATACATTTTTTTACTAAAAAAATTTTCAAAATCTGAATGCCCAAATTCTCCACCATGATCACTAGGAATATTTAACAAAGAGAGATTTTTCACATATTTAACGCTGGATACAAAATTATTAAAATAAAATGATGATTTAGAATTTATTTCTATAAAATATACCTAAGTATATCTAGTTTAATCATTATCTAAAACATATATTTAGTATTTTCCATTGATACTTCCAGTTTGTGTTGGGCCAAACAAGTCCATGTGCACTAACTGTAAAGTATCAAAATTTGAGACTTCACTAATAGAAGTATAACTTTAATTGTGTTGATTTTTAATTTTGAAAGGATTATAGAATTTATAAGTATCATACTGAAGTTCCAATAGATTCTTAACTAGTCCTTTCATAGAAAACTTAGCTAAATTACTATTATTACATTGTCCTAATATTCTATGTAATAACCAAAATTGGTCTTCCACTACAATATGTCAAGGTAGATATTAGCTCCTAAGGCCTCTTAAGTGTAATGTGTAGACATTATCCTACTGATTAGAATAAATAATAAACTCATATTTAAAAATATGAATAGAAAATTTATTATTCTTGAATTAAACAAGATAAATCTCATCACATAATAGAATAATGCTAATAAGGTTGTTCTTAAGTCCTACAATAAATAAAACATTTTCAAATTAATTTTTTTTCAAGAATAAAATTGTTAAATATATCGATAATTTCCCCTCTACAATTATCTATGAAACTAATTTTACCCCCTTTCACATTTATAATATTCATAAAGAAGTATTTTTTTTTCTAATAATGTGTCTGGAGAAACCACTATCCATGTACCAAATATTTCTTTGTAAATAAATTCTTTATTTTCTTGAAAAAAAACATTAGAATTTCAGAATCCAAATATTCTTTGGTCTGGTATTATTAGAAAGTAAGATTTTAGGTCCTTACATTTTTCCAACATTAGTATGTTAAGAAAATCTTGATTGTTTTAAAAAAATTATTTGAGAAATCTTAGAGATTGTACTTTATTTAAAGTAAATTTGATCTTCCAATTCCCACCACTTTGAAACTAAGTGAAAAATAGATCACTTTTTGGAAAAAATTAGTTATTATTAGAAAAAGGTTTTCTATCAACAAAACTCATACCAAAAACATCTCTATAAGGTCTAATATGATTAAACATTTTATCATAGTTTTTATTTCCAATGGTAAACATCAATAAAATATTTATCAAATTTTAAATTTATGGATTTAGTTTTACAACTGAGTTTTTATCCTAAGTAGAATTTTTATTCAAAGTAAGTATTACTATATCTTTTTGTAACCTAGTTTTCTCTAAGTTATCTTTTTTAAGTTATTTTGAAATATTATATTGATTTATGTTATTTTTATCAATTTATTTAGAAAGATATGATATTTCATTAGTAATATTGGAAATCCTTTAATATTTCTTCACATGTTTTTCTTAAGCATTTTCATGTTTTTTAGAAATCTTACAGTATTCATTTTATAAAAACATAAAAAATCTAGAAACTTCTTCAAAACTTGGTAAAGAATTATTTTCTTCAAATGAAGAGGATTCTTCATCAAAATATGTAGAAATATTTTTACAACCTCATCGGGGTAGTTAGCATTTAAGGTAAAATTGGTAAGAGATTCTGAAGGTACCTTATCCATGATATATTTGTTAATATTTTGAATTTATGTATAGAATCCAATATTATTAGATCTTTAAATTTCATTATCTGGTAAATTATCTACATAACTATCTCATCCACTAGCACTACAAGTGTCTGAAGCTTTCAGAATCTTATTTCTTTTATGCTTATTATAATTATTAGCATTTCTATCAGAATTTCTTACCCTATTTTCCATTCATTTAAGCTTAGGACTATCTAGTCTAATATTTCCTTATTTCATACATTCATAACATATCACTATTGATGATTCATTTTTATCACCTTTATTCTTATGACTGTTTATATTTTTATTGGAAATATTTCATTCGCACTATCTTGTTCATCCATCTTACAATATTATCCAACTCATTTCCTGGCTATTCTAATGAACTAGTTTCTGACTCAATAACATTTTTCTTCTTTTTAGATGACTTCACAACATTCTCAACATATTTAACTTTGTTGGTAAGATTTTATGCTGTTTCAAAATAAAATCCTCCATGCTTGTTTTTTATTTTTTATACATCCCTTTTTAGTATACCCTCATACTTTATAAGGGTTCCAATAAGATCATCAAGAGAAATATCTGTAATCCTTTTAGTGTCAACCTACGTAATCCAATTAGATTCTTATTCATGAGGCGTAATTTTAATAATTTTATCAGCCAAAATACCAACTTCACAATAATTCTCTCAACGAGATTTTAAACCATTTATACTATTCCTAAACCATTGGTGAATTTTATCTATAGACTCTCTAGGTAGAAACTCGAAAGATTGATAATCATCAATAAGAACAACTTTTATAGTTTCAATATCTTTCGAAATACCAAAATTTGTTACCTATAATTTCTTCCAAATACTACTTGCAACTACACATGATTAAATCTAACTATAGATGTTTCTTTTTAAAGAACATAATATAGTATTCCTTACTCTATAGTTCAAATAGTATTCTAAATTTTCATGATTAGTAAAACTAATTACTTCCTTCTATGGAATATTATAACTACCGGTCAACATCACAAAATTTCAACTCCATTTTTTATCACAAAAGTCATCATCATGTATCTCTTGAATTCATAATCATTACCATAAAAATAGAAGGTCCACTTGGATTATAATTCTTGAGAGTACCAAAATTTAATCCTTCTATATTATAATATAAACATTTTCTATACTACATGTTAGTGAAATAATAGTTTATAAACAAATAATTTATAAAAAAATTAATAAACTTACTGAAGATGAAAAATAAAAACACAACAAGTATAATAGTAGAACGTACTCTAAAAATAATTGTTGGATCATAAGAGTACACAATGGATACAATAGGGGTGAATTGTAGTTTAAAATTTTAAACTAACTTAAATAAAAAAAATCCATTAATAAAAATATCAAACTCAACTATTGTCTGACGGTCATAGTATGTCTATCAAATTAAAAAGTTTTCTAATATATCAATGTTATTAATATTTCTCATAGACAGTCTAATAAAACTGATATTATAAAGATTAGTAAAAACAAAACTTCTGACACAAATGAACAGTGGAATATAAAATTGTTGAAACAAGTAATATTAAATCTTATAAAAAGTAATAATGTTTTAAAATATTTATAAAAGTAATTTTACCTTAATATTTAATGAATTAAAAAATCATAACATAAGATACACATAGTTTTTAACCTAACTATAAAGGTCAGTATTTCTTTACAAAGAAAACCCTAAATAAGAATATCAGAATAGTCATGTCTTTCAAAACCTTGGAATCCATCGATTTTCATATCGATGTAGGTTTGCCTTCATATACCTAAAATCCCTCGATCCAATGGATCAAGAACACCTATATTCCTATCCATGGAAGTCACTGATTAGACAAACAAATAGAAAATAAAAACATTTTAAGTATTTTAAAATTCCTCAATTAGAATCCATAGAACGAAAACTCCTTAAAAAATAACAAAGCATAATAATGAGATTTTTATGTAGAGAAAAAGAAAATATGTTCGGATTTGAAAATGCATCATCTTTCACCTCATCAAACTCACTCCTATTTATAAGCACTGTCCAACGGTCATATTTTTCATTGATCTCAAATTTTTTTGTAATGGAATTATATTATATTCACTTGAAAACTCAAAAAAAAACTTCTCTATATGATGTTGTTTTTATTTACACCATTAAAATTTGGTATAGATTCTATTTGATAGAAACAATTACAATTACTCTGATTGTAAAATATGGATAGTCTGATGGACTATACAATTTTTCAATATAATCAACTAAACTATGGTCAATCTGATGGATCTAAACTACTATCATTCCAACACATATTACTTGGTTCAATAAGATTCATAGAAAATTTGTTAATCTTTTGGAAAAGACGCTTATTCAGTCTAATGGACAAGATGTTAAGTCAATATAATTAACCAGATTAAAGAATAAAGTTTATATTTTTATATATAAGAATTATTTCTATATTTGGTAAAACAAATTCTGAAAAAAAACAATATAAAACACTTGGGATATATAAATTTATAAAATAAGGTTTTAAAAAAGTATTTGGGATTTTAAAAACTAAGGAAAGTAAAAGTACAAAGTATATACTTTCGACTCAATATATAGTGCCACTTTTTCATGTCATGTAGTAGATTAAACAGATCATAGAAGAAACATGGGAAGGGTAATTATATTTTTGTGCTTAGTGTATAGAGTGGTTTATGAAATACTCCTTGAGATTCTTCTCAATGATGAAAATTCCTTATATAAAGAAATTATAAGGTTCTAGATATTTTATGTCACATATTAAAAGGGTTTTTTCACTACCCTTTGAGTGTCTGAGTCGGTCCATGTTCCAGTGGAACCTTTTGGTATTTTATAAGCTTTGAAGCATAAATGTGTGTTTGGTGAAATGTTCTGGCCAAAAAATCCAATACTAAAGTATAGTTTAAGCCGTGGTGCTCCCCAGTTTGTCCCCAATATAAAATAGCTCAAGGAAAATATCTTCGATAAGTTGTAGGAAAGATATGGTTTCTAGTGAAAGACTTGGTTGGTTTTGGTATTTGTAACCATACAATTACCTTTTTAGAGGCCATGGTGGGGGAATGATTCCCTAAATCTTATGGACACATCGTAGGGATGGCTATTTTAATATGGAGTGTTCAAGATAACAACAGTCATGTATAATCCATGGTGTTGGTCATTTCAGCTTCACAAAACATTGAAGTAACTAAAATTCCATCCTCCATTCCTAAATCCTGACCAAACCAAAATGGAAAATGTATAGGGTTTAATTTTTGTGTCTTTATTGAGGTTATTAATCAATTACTAACCAAAACTAATTGAATTGACACACTTCCCTAATGATTTATTCTTTAACTGCTGGAAAATGGCCCTATACCCATAGTTTTGTGCCAAACCATGGGTATAGGGATAGTATGGGAAACTATACTCATGGTTTTGAAAAACATTTGGTATAGGTTTTTTTTCAAGATCAACACCCACAGTTTTTCCAAAATCATGAGTATAGATTTTTTTTGACACTTATACCCACAGTTTTACAAAAACCATGGGTATAGGTTTTTTTTGAAGACATATAACCAAGGTTTTCCATGACCATGGGTATGGCTTTCTTATGTTATAGTGGGAAAAAATTCTACATGACAAAAAATGTATTTGTAAAAACACCTATACCCATGGTTTTCAACCTATATCCATGGTTTAGATAAATATATATGAAAAAATATATATTTATATACCAATAAGTGATAATGGGGTAGTGGTTAGGAACCAGAACCATAAACAGGTGGTCCAGGTATTGAATCTCATGGCCGCTTATTTTTTAAAAGTTATACCCATTGTTTTAAAACCATGGGTATAGGTTTAATGACATGGTACAATACACATATACCCACAGTTTGGAAACTGTGGGTATATCTCAATGCTATACTGATGCCTTGGTTTCACATAGTTCCTTAAAACTGTGGGTATAACCTATACCACGGTTTTAAACTGTCGGTACAGGGTGAATTTATAATAGTGTTTCTTAAATAATTTTAGATAAAACATGGGAAACCCATTTTATGTTGAGTTTTTAAATCAACTATCCTCAGTTTCTTCCGAATTTAGGTCAATGTTGTATTCTCATTAATGGATATAAGGCCTCAACTCTTCCTTCTTCACTGGTGCTTCTAGTTTTGGGTAACATGGTGAAGGTATTTGGTTAGTTTACTTCTTTTAAATTAATTTCCTATATTCTCTCTTTTTTTATCAACGAATAGAGTTTTTATGGCTTAGATGATGATGAATTGAGTTTTATAGAAATGTAGTTCCATTTTTTGTGTATCATTAACATTCTCAAGGATCAATTTCATTATATGATATCTTAGTGATTTTCTCTTGGTGACTTATGCTCTTGTTGTTTTCTAACAGTTATGATTTCCTCTTCCTTAAACTAGGCCAAGATTCTACAATTGATGGTGGTTGTTATTTGGATATCTTAGAAACTTATATTGTTTCAGTTGGTGTGAGAATGTGTTTTTAGATATGATTCCTTTGATGAACCTCAACATTGATGTTGACAAACTTGAAGTAGGAATTTATATACCATTTAGGTCTGTGTGCATGATTTTTTCATGACATGTTTGTTTATTCTTGTTAACCCATGCTTTTATATGATTTCCATTCAGTGTCTGAGTGGGATGGAGAGCTTGGTTTTCCTTGATATTATAATATCATTTATCCTCTTGAGAATTTGTCTTGATATTACATGTTGTTCCCTTCTATGATATGTATTACTTGGGGTCTTACAAAACCCCTGGATCCTTTCTTCAGGTATTAGGACGATCAGGTTGCACTATTTCATCTTAATGGCCCCTTATTGGGGCATCATGATGACATGAAGATGGATATGGACTGTGAATCATTTATGGTATGGGTTGGGTCAAAAAATATACTATTAACATGGGAGTATACCATCCATGGGAATTGATAATAGATCATCTATAAGACAATGTT
Source organism: Viscum album (assembly GCA_963277665.1). Taxonomy (NCBI): domain Eukaryota; kingdom Viridiplantae; phylum Streptophyta; class Magnoliopsida; order Santalales; family Viscaceae; genus Viscum; species Viscum album. Next base: position 2,064,873,232 of record OY728119.1, read on the forward strand.
GGATAATGTCATGCATGGTAAATGTTTTACCCAATTACATCAATATACATAGTTAGACTTACTATAATTTTATGATAATGAACTCCATCAATGTGGGGAGTGTGGTGTTACTAAAAATGATCTACATTAGAGTGGGTCATGTGGTGTTTCCTTAGAGTTGGTAATTTGTTTGAAATGTATTGACATCTTTACTAGCGTCAAGCCAAAGTAGGTAGGGTTGAGGTTCGTAGTGCCTTGGTTAGTGTACAATGACTCAAAATATGTGAGAATATATTTTTATTTTAGCTTTTACTGATGTCATGACATAAATTGTTATATATATTATGTGAACTTATGTTAAGGATTCATTGGTGGTGTCCTACTAGGTTTATTACTCACACCTTTCATGGGCATCTCGAGGCATGTGTAGATTTCATAACTAAGGATCTAGTGAAGTAAAAGATCTCTATGACATGGGGATAAGGAGATTTAGGTTTAAGGTAAAATGTTATGTTGGGATACACTTTGTACTATTGTTGTTGCATTTATTATTCTTCAATCCTTATGTTCTTTAGCTTGGAATATCACACTGGGAGCCATCATTTTTACCTTTAATGTATGACATGTGTTCCATTTTATATTATTACTCTTCCAAATTTTTTAATCTGATTTTTTATATTTATTTTTTATTTTCTTAGGTGTATGATACCAAGGTTACAGTCTCTCCACTGACAGAATTGTGACCCTCACTGCTAGTCGAATACCTCTTACAAATGGGGAGGCATGTATGAGGTCTAGTTGATCTCTAGCTTAGACCCAATCATTTGTGTCAGGGAATTACACCAGCTATAGTAAAATTAAAAAGCATCCTAGGAAATATCATAGAACATGTCACCTCTCTATAACTATAGTGGGGGGAATGTACCTCTCTAAAGGACAAGTATCGATCAAGGGAGTAAGAAACCCCAGTGAAAGGCCCTCACACCGTCTAAGATTATAGAAAAAAGAGTTCCCAAATATATGGATAAAAGAATCATTCCCTAAGTGTGTGGGGGTACCTAACCTTTTCGGTAATGTGGGGGACTCGCACTTTGTCATAAATATATTTCCATGGGTATTTCTACCCCTTGAACACTTTGATCACCATGCCCAATCCCCTTTGTCATCCATACAAAAATAGGAACACTAAATATCATGAATTATCTCATACATCACCTTTGATGTGGATGATAAGTGCACCATCACATCTTATATGGATAAACACTCAAAAAGGATAACTCATGTACCTAATTATGAGTCCCAAGTAAGGAGATACTAAATGCCAATGGGGTTGGGGAAGTAGACATAAATTACTATAGGGCTACAAGATATGTTTCCACTCTTGATAAGTATGGTTATATACTACCTAATCACATGGTATGTAAGGGAATAATTACATAGTGTGTCCTGGTAGGGTACATAATTTGTGGGCTTAAACATCTTTCTTGGTGTGTCCTACGAAGGCGGTTGAGTCATGTACCATTGAGGATGCACATCTTGTGGTACTGACCCATATGGCAATCATAACAGTAACACAGATTGAGTCTGAAATATAATACCAGAATAACTATAGAAGATAACTCTAGAGTGACTCATTCTAGAGGAACTTCAATATTGTTGTCGGTGATCTATTTCTACAAATCCTTCAGGTCACTCCCGTTAATGGAAAACCCAATGGACACACAATTCCCAAGGATCTCCTTTAAAGTGAAAGACAAGTCCTTGGACAAGGCTCTCAGTCGCATGACCCTAGGAATTTCGATGAGTTCATCCAGCTATATCTAGCCATTGTTCTTGATGTTTTTGGTCTTCTGATAGTCGTGCTTGGGATCCTTTAGAGACTTGATGAAAAGAGTAGTGGGAGAGGGCACGACAACCACCTTATCCTACCAATACTAGAAAATCATCATGATCATAACGTGGAGGGACTTAAAATATTTGGTAGCCTCTTTGGCTAAGTCTTATTCGATCTTATTTGGGGAAAGACCAAGGGGGTCCAATCTTGGGTGCTAGGTAGCGGGTGGCACCAACCTTGTCTCAGGTAACCGGAATTTATACTTCCACAACTAGGGATTTATTAAACTTGGAAAATATCTTTGAATCCTACTGACCCATATTGAATGTGTGAAAAAATAAACACCAAGGATTTTACATACTAGACAGTATAAACTAGACAACTTAGGGGAACACAGAATATGTACAAAGGTCACACACCGTGTGATCCTTAACTTCACTAAAACCCTAGATTCCACTACTTGGATGATACAAAGTGTGTCACTTTGGGTTACATTAAATATGGTTGTATCTTAAACACCACAACCTATGAAAATCCTATAATCACATTATTTTTTTTATTACATTATCTGATCATAAGAAAAACCCTACCAAAAAACTCTTTCATCACTATCGTACCTCCAATGGTGGATTTTTAGTCATTTAACCCAAGAAAAAATATCCATAAGGGGTTCTCATTCAAACCTAATGTTTATTCACATTTCTACCACCAAGACCTCATTTCACCATGCTTTCAGGTGATCTTTCATCACCCATTATCAATTCTAAATTTACTAATCCTTGTCGTTGTGAAAAAATCCATTGATTGTAAGATTTATATTTCAATCACTCATTTATCTAGGTCTGATTCATTAATTTACCTTCAATGATGATATATGGTGGAGAAACATGAATAAGATATGGAATTTGATGAAAAGTAATCCAAAATGATATTATTGGTTTTCAGTGCATAGTCCTGGGATCAATTTTTCGAACATGGATCCATCAATGATGAAGAATGCAGGAGAGTAGCATAAAATCATGAATTTTATGCCTGTTTAGAAGGTTAATAAATTTAAAAGTCCATTTATTTTGGAAAAAAATCATGAATGGATTTCTATGATCCAAAATCCAAAATAATAGATTAATACAAAAACAATAGATCCCTACCTCTTGATTGGATCTGTTTTTTAAGAGGTTAATGTCCACTTTAGGATTCATTGATGATTCTTTGATGAACATGTTCATCAAATATTTGGGTCTTGTTTCTCCCAATGATCTCCTCCTCCCTCTCCCACTCTCTCTCGTTAGGTACTATGGTGAATAACCCTAGTGATAGAGGTTAAGCATTATTAAATAGAGGATTTTAGTACTAGAAGTATAATAATTTAGTAATCAATTAATTAATCCAATAATTAATTCCCCTCATGATTTTATAATATTAAAGAACCCATTTCAAATGAATATTATAATGATCAAAGGGTAAAGACACCATTTTGGATGAAATCATGTTGTAGTATTTCCCAGTGAAGGCTCCAATTACTACAAAATAAAAAATTTCCATGACCACTCATGCATAGAATTAAAATAATATATTATATATTATACATTATTATTGAGGCTCCAAAATGATCATCTTCCAAAAAAAGATCTATAACCCATTTGTAAAATGTCATGTAAAAATTTTATGTTTTCAAACACCAAAAACTAGGATCTTTACATACTTTTTGTTTTCTAGTTCATTCCAAGACACAAATTTAATCACTATAATATTGAATTCATTACAAAAGGATATAGAGTATCATCCTTGAATTAACACATATAATGAGTGTGAGGGTATCATCTTTAACCCCTGCAAGGTATCATCCTAAACACCATGTTATCTCCTTATAGTTGTTATTTGATTGTCATTATACTAAATACATCCATTTAGAAAAGTCTCAAAAATAAAATAATAAAGTTATGTAATTTTGATATTGAATCTATAGTAAATGATTTATCTTCCTATAAACCTTTGGGATAATTATAATTAGCATGTGGTCACTTATTTAATAACTTCAACTTTTAGAAATTATATTGGCTCTAAAACTATTTTCTTTGATCACTTATTAAATCACATAAATATATAAAATTTGGGACTACATTGGAATTTCTTAAATATTATAGAACCTCCACAAGAGGATTCTACACCTAGACAATCTAAGAATTCAAACTCTATAATTTTTCCTCCATAATTTTTGAGATTCTGGAATCAATAGGTCTGACTATTAATATTTTCTCTCAAATTTTTAGCACTAATGTGACATATCGATCCTGATACACTCATAAGTAATAGAAACTACATATAGCCTCAAGGAAATCTCCTCGTAAGGCATAGTCTTCTAACTATCTTTGAGGATCTGTAGTGGTATAGTGGGGAGACTATATCTACTTTAATAAAGTTCAACACAATGGTGAATAATAATAAAGTATCCAAAATAGTAAGGTAGTGGAATATAATAGTCGGGTAGGAGAAATAAACCATTGAAATAATAAATAATAGACATAGTAGCAACATGATCATACACATGTGATGTCATGATAGTACATAATTCAAAATAGGTATACATGGTAGCATTTATAATATACAATTCCATTATATTCAAAAGAGACAAAAAATACCAAGAACAACTATCTCTCTATAAATCTCGAGAACTAGATCAATCATATTCTCCCAAGATCCCATACCAAAATAAATAAAGCATATATATCTGGAAACTTCCCTTTATCCTTTCTTGAGTCCAAGTAATCTACCTGGGTATCAAATGCCATCCAAAAATGGTGTGAATAAAACACAGCAGTCCACCACCAATAATATCTAATGAAAATCCAATCTATGAATATAAAATGTAACAGTGTTAAATTATGTTATATATAAAGTAGTAAAGTAAGACTATAAAATGTCGAGCTCGTCTTCTTCAAGTGGTATATGTTTGACCCTACCTATATCATACTACACCAATTATCTCTGATAATATGACTATTAATTGGTCAGGGACCCATGTAACCTAACTAAAGTGTCTAATTATAATAATCACAAGGTATCAAGGTAGACACATTGCACTCATGACCATAAAATTTTGGTCCCACTCATAGTGAATAACAAATATATTAGGATGTAGGGGTATGAGTGTAATCCAAGGGATGAACCCTTGGAATTTCTAACTATTGGTTTCTAATCGAGCTTGAAGAAAAGTTCATGGTAATATTAGGATAGACTTGATTAGAGCCCAAAGAGATAATATAAGGTGGTATATGTCTAAGGACATAAACCTGAATCCAAGTAGATGATCCAAGGAATTCTAATTTATGGAGTATTCAATTGAATCATCAGTGTCTAGTTTAGGACTTCACATAACTAAGACATTGATCAAGACTATGTTCGGTGTCTCACTTGGAGGTCCCAAAAATGAATTGAATGGAATCCTATGAGTTTTCCCAAGGTATTCCATGTTGGGAATCCAAGCCTTACTCAAGGTAGGCCATGCCTTTCTGAGTTTCATCATGTTACATAATAATATCTTGGCATAATATAAATAATAAAGAGCCAAGAGATATATAAATGTCATTTAACAATTTAATTAATTATTTTATTCATTTAACTTACAAGTGATCAAGGAGGTTCAAGTGAAGTATATATTCCATAATATAATTCATTTAATTCAATTTGGCCATTCCTTTTTATAAGATACAAACTAAAAAAACCCCTGAGGGGTGTTTTGGATAAAAGTGATAATGATTTTCAAGAAAATTTAGAATAAAACACTCTAAGGAGTAGTTCAATTTGATTTTTTTATCCTCTAAAAATTTCAAGGGTCTGATAACTCTTCTAGAACCAATTTTAGATAACCATTTAAAGGAATAATAATTTTATGAGTAGCATATGTAAAATATGGCATGCATCACAATGATGCCAAATTATAAACCTCAATACTTTTAGGGAAAATTAGTATACCATCTACCTTAGCCCTTTGTATACTCCCCATCCATTATATGCCTCAAATTGGGGCTAGAATGAGAGAAAATGGAAAACTAGACTAACACCTTGAAAATATGTCATATTATATCACTTGAATATTGCACCAAATATGGGAAGATAATCTGATAAAATAAGTAAGTGGAGTTAAATAATTATCAAGGGTGGTCCAACATGACCAATGATGATCAAAATAGAGGTTGGGTGGAGGAGATACACTAAAGCCTAGGGGGATGGAGAAAGAAGATCTTCCACATGGATGTAGTGAAAATGAGGAGGAAGTGTTTTAAATTTTAAGGAAAAAAATGGAAGTGTAATTTTATATGATTTTAAATATAGTGCATGGTTTGGTTTCATGGTAGGCCAAACCATACACCAATCATAAAATTACCACTATCAATGATCCCACACCTTACATAGTTTAGGCGCATGGTTAGACAACCCATGAAAAAACTATATTTGCTGCACCTGAAATAAATTCCATGTTTTTTATGTTCTCAAAACCTCTATTTCATGGTTATAAAAACTGTGATCCACCCTCTCAAGGATGTATAGTTGAGGAGCATAGTTTGTGTCAATTGTGCACTAAAAGTGTGCCACACCCTATTTCTCAGAAAAATAGAACTTCATGCCACGAACCAAGCTTGAATTCTCTTAAAAATGCCATGAACCATTTAAAAACATCCATTAAAGTAAAAAAAGGGGTATATTCAAGGATTCAAATGATCTATACCTCTATGAAAAACCAGGATCTTACAACCTCCCCTCCTTATAATTGATCATCCCTGAGTTTCCCTTCCAAGGGTGGTTGAGCTGCATCCAAGAATAACTCTAGCCAATGGGCATTTATATTCGACGCTCATTCCTAAATATAATCTTGTACATAGTCATTCTACCAGACACTCAAACTAGAGTAATTTTCCTACCTTTTAAAACTTTTAAGATATGAACAATGATACAAATTAGATACTCCTCAAAAGAATTATCAGCCTCTAAATCAACTTCCTCATAGTCAAAAACATGAGGCAATTAAAATTAGTGACAAAATAACTAATAAACATGGAATAAACCATGAATATCTCTATACCACTGTGGAAGATATATCTGATATGATTTCGGCCCGACCCTCTTCAAAATCTCTAAAGGTCTGATGAATCTTGGTAATACCTTACCTTACATCTGAATCTGTTGACAAACTAATCTATGAGAGGATTAAAATAGGACCTTATCCCCCACCTCGAACTCCAAAGGTTAGTGATTAATATCATCATATAAATTCTATATAGACTAATTTATATCCATACATTTCCTAATCAACTATGTCTACTGAATGTCTCTTGAATAAGACGTGGTCTAGTAGTGCAGCCTACCAAGCCTCTAACTAGTATATATTTTAACGACATGGTCTATAATAGAGTGCCTCATTAGGATACACATGTATAGTCTCTTGAAAAATATTATTATAAGATAAATTATAAAGAAATAATTTTTTCTTCCAAGAACCTCAAAAATCAAGGACACCCACCTGAATCATGTCCTTGAGTACCTTTATAATGTGCTTAGACTAACCATTTATATGAGGGTAATATATTATACTTATATGTTCTTATGATCCCAGAGAATTATACAACCCCTACCTAGACTGAGAAGTAAATTGAGCATCCATGTTTGATAAGATACTACATGGAACCCCATAAATTCATACAATATCTTAGATGTAAATTATATGATATTTTCTCACTGAGAAGGTATCCCATATAGTCAAGAGGTGGGTGACCTTCATTAAAATATCCAAAATTATCCACGAATAAATACTTCCACAAGGAAGAATTTGGTTACCCAATCACGAAATCCATGGTGACATAATCCCATGTATACTAAGGAATGGGTAAACACTATAAAAGTCTAGTACTAAACTCATGTTCCACCTTCACCTGCGATAGGTGGAACACCTTGTAAAAAACTTATAATCTACTTTTTAATCCCAAACCACCAATATCTGTGGTATAAGTCATGAAACATATTAGAAAATATGGGATGCACTTCCCATTTGGAAGCATCAGATTATTTCATCAACTCCCCTCCCATGTCTACCGGAACCTAAATATTCCCATGGATATTTAGTATTTGATCATCATTAAAAAACCAAATAGTTAGTGGTTCCTCACTTGAAACACATTCCATTTGGACTAATCACGTGGAATCTGAAAGTTTCCTTCTCTTTACATGATCTAGAAGTAATTAAGTCGCCACCAGGTTCATGATATAAGGTTTTTCATTAAAATCTTAAAATTCAATATTTATTTTAGAAATAATATCAAACAACTTCCATTCACTAATATCTTCCTGAACAACATGAATATGAGTCTTTTAGATCAAAGCTTCATTAACTACATTTCTCTTACCTGGAATGTAATTATGCTCAAATTCAAATGACTGAAGCTATTTGACCCATATTTGATGTTGGAGGTAAAATTCACACTAAGAAAATATTTATTTGATATTTTTATAACATGAACCATTACCTAAGAAAATAATGTCTCTAGAAATGTTTGGAATCAAAAAAAATCTACAAAATTGGGGTTATACATTTGGTAATTATGCTTGTGAGGCCTCAAATGATGAGACCTATATGATAATACTCATTACCCATGCATCAAAATAGTTCCCATATTTATGCATGATGCATCATAATACATTGTATACCCTATTTCAAGATCAATTAATATTAGGATCAACATTGAAGAAAACCTTCCCTTCAAATCATGAAAGGCTTTTTCACAAGTTTCAAACCATAAAAACTTTACACTATTATTCTTCAAGCCTGTAAGTTGTGTTGCAAGGTCTGAAAAGTTCTAGATTAGGACTTGGTTGTAAAAAACTATCCCTAATAAACTTAATATATCAAATAAATTCTTATCCTAATCCCAGGAAACAATGGCACTTACTTTATTTAGATCCACATAAACCCATAATTTTGATATAATGTAACCCAAGAAGTGAACTTTTTCAATACAAAAGGGGAATTTTGTGATCTTATCATAGATCATATTCCCTCTTAGTGTAATCAATATGATTTCAGGGTGGTTTCCATGATCACATATAGTATCATAATTCACAATATGATATCATCCATGAAGATAACCAAAAAATCTATCTATAGATGAAAAACCCCAATTAATCAAGGACATAAAGATAACATGTGTTTTGGTTAGACCAAAAGACATAAAAAAATACTCATTCAAGCCATAACTACTTCAGAATACTATGTGTGGAATATCCAATGAACTAACTCATGTCTAATGGTATCTTGATTTCAATTCAATCTTCGAGAAGACTCTAGCTCCTTAGAGCTGACCAAATAGGTCATCTATTTGAAGAAGTGGGTACCAATTATTAACTATAAGATGAATAAACCACAGGTAGTCTACACATATCCTTTGGGTAATATTCTCATTCATAGTAAAAAGTAGTGGTGAACCCTAAGGATAAGTATTATCTTGGATAAACCCTTTATCTTCTAGGTCCTCTAACTGCCTCTTCAGTTCCTAGATATTAGTTAGATCCATCAGGTATGGAGGAATAGACACCAGTTATGCTCCTAAAAAAAGTTTGATAGTGAACTCAGTGTCTCTCCCACATGAGGTGGCCCATAAAATTCATGAAGGAAAACATCTCTCAATAAGTCCACCAAAGGAGGAAAAATAGCCTATCATACTCCTCGATCATTAATAAAGAGACCAAAAATCTATGTTGACACTCAACCCAAACTGTGATTCTTAGTTCCAGAATGACTTTATTAGATATCTCATTCTCCCTTATAAACATAGTAACCACCTTTAGGTGATGATAAAGATACCCTTCGGTGATAACAATCAATATGGACATGATAAGGCACTTACCAATCCATCCCTAGAATTATGTCAAACCCCATCATCTCGATGGTAAATTTTATTTATAAGAAATGGTAAAATCTAACCTTGAGGGGACACTCCTACCATTAGAAAACAATTTATGATAATAGTATCAACAAATTTCAAGAGGCATTACCCCTAAAAAGTATAAAATATCACTCCCAAGACTATCCATTAAGGCCAAGAGGTATGGTATCAAATAAATAAGATACAAAATTTAAGGATACTAAGATAGTACCTCTCATTATAGATAGACCATAACTCTGATCCTCAAGTTTAGGTTGTAATTCATGCATATATCCTAATACACAACCATAAGATATAACCTGAAATCCCTGAGTATGTCCAATATACTGGTATTTCTTATCATAAGTCTGGATTCTTCTATATCATCCACTTCTCTAGGTTGTATGACTGATGGTAATCCATCTCCCGGCCTAGTGTGGTGCCATTGATCCCACTCCAGAACTTATAGTTGGTGTACATCTTATCCTACTAAGGGACCATTGAAAAGGTCCTATAAAGTATCTATATATATATAATATTCTACATAAATATTTTCACTCTACTGGGTCTCTGCTACACTGAGTCATCACCTGAACTAGTCATCCACACTGGTGGCATATCACTTAACTTCCGTTGTGAAAAATCTGACTGCCACTTCCCTCATGAGTAGTCTAAAATATATGCTTCTTGTCACTATACTAAGAACTTCCCATTATGTTTATTAAACCAAAATTACATGTAACTTAATATTACCTTATATATATATCAGAGATAAGGTTTGGGTTAACCATTTTAGATATAGAAAAGAGTTGGGATACATTCACCTGAGATCAAATGGAATACATGAGACCATCATCAGAGCTTCTTAACCTAAACAGTTCATCACCCGTAAGAGTGGGAGAAAAGTATAGGTGACTAGTGAAATGAAGTAAATAATCCATAATAGACATAGTAACCTATTCTAAGTGCATTAATTCCCCATCTAGATTAGCAGTCAGCATATCAAGGAAAAAGTAATCAGAGAAACTGGCTAGGAAATCTCCCCAGACCATACCTCGGTGCTGATATGCTTGCGTAAAAACAACCCACCATATCATGGAATATCCTAAAAGAATATATTCTATAATATTCACCCTATTTTCTAAATTTTATTCTCGATTCTCAAATATTGATATCATAGCCTCAATACATGAATCATTTTCTTAAGGACCGCCTTCCCCCCAACAAATTTGGTGGGTACTGTTATTGTAAATCCATTGTCAAAATTGACATAGCCAGTACAACACATTGATCTCCCTCCATAGACTACACTATCCATATAAAACGCTCATTGATATTAGTATCAATTCCCATTCTAGGTATAAAATGTGGTACTACTAGAGGTACCTTTGGTGTAACTACAAGAGGGTTTGATCCCACAACCTTAGGACATAGTCGTGGCCACTTACCTAGAGCTCAACCCAAGCCCTTCATGAAGTCTTATATTTTTAATTCCAAGCACGTGTCCCAAACATTATATAAGGTATAAAGGATTACTGATAAGAAACAAGGATAGACTGATGGCTTGACTATAAGTTATACACTAGTGAAATACCTATTTATAAGACCATTTTATTTGGTGAAACATAAAATTTTAATCATAAGGTTTAGTTATATGCGGTTTCAATTCCAATTTATAGAGTCAAATTCAGTTTAATTAATAATTAACCTCCAAATTTAATGGAAAACATTTACCTTAAGAGGTTAAAATTTAATAAGTTTATATATAATGATTTAGTTATATGTGTTGTCATTCCCAAGTTATACATACCTAATATTTATAATTTAAAATTATCAATCTATGTAACTAAAACTAGCCTTTGATATCTAGTGTTGGGATTTAACAATTCTATATATTTTGGTTCAATTTTATGGATCCCCATTCCCAATTTATTGACGAAAAAACTTTATAAATTACAATTGGAACACAATTAATCCTAACCAACTAAATTTCATCCCATATAACTAAAGTTCCACAACATAAACATGTCATAATTAGGTAGTTAAGGTTCCACCACCAAGCTATGTGGGAAATGTTTTTTAGGTTGATGTATACACTTTAAATAACTAATTATTTCTCCTTTTTCATATAATAAACATTTGAAAAATTAAAACTATATCAATCAAGACATGTACAATTCTAAATAGGAAATCAAGAAATTAAGTATGAATGTCATGGAATATAATTGAAATATATATATACCTATGTACCTATTATGATGCATGAGTAAATTCTCCCTTACCATATTGTCCCAAAGTTAAAGAGAAAATTCATAAACATAACATCATAAAACATGTGTGTTACCCAATAGTGATAATATTATAAGTGTAACAAGAGAAACCCAAAACAATGAATCCCATCCCTAGTAAAATGGTTTTCCCCTGAATGTGGGTTAGATACTCCCATGAATGTCTTATTACCAAGTTTTGAAAAATCCTAGTCTCTTGTATACCAACCCAAAATAGTAATACAAAGGAAAAGAAATTTACGGATACTACTTTGTGATATCCTAGGATTAGTTCACTCATAATTAACTGAAACTTGGGGCCACATGGGATCAATCATGCATCACGATATTCTATATGCTACCAACTAGATGTGAAGTTCAATTTTGGTATGATGGATAGAACATACCCTATTTATCATATTATAACATAGTTGTAAATAATAATAAAATATAAAAAAATAGTAATTCATTATAATATAATAATAGAGTGGTGGAAATAAACCATCCAAATAATAAATTATAGACATAACAATAATAGGATCATAAAAAAAATGATGTCATGATAGTAAATAAGTGAAAATAGGTAGACATGGTAATATGCATACAATACAATACTAGTATACACAATAGAGATGAAAAGACCAAAAACAATAACCTCCATGGGAATTATAAGAACCTTATTAGTCATATTATCCCAATATCCCATACTAAAATAAATAATTTTTTCATTGTTGGGTGCTTTCCTTTATCCTTTCTAGCATCCAAGTAATATTCCTAGGTACCGAACTATGGCCCAAATAGGGTGTGAGTGAAACTTAATATGCCACCACCAATAGTATAAAATTAAAATCCAATATGTGAATATAAAATTTAATAGTGTTTAGTTATATTATATATAAGTTAGTTAAGTAAGAATAAACCATGTCAAGCTTGGGATCTTCATGGGAAACATGGCCAACCCTACCTATTTCGGCCCAAGCAAGATGTATCTGATCATAAAATAATTAATTAATAAAGAACCCAAGGATCATATCAAAGGTGTAAAAGTATAATTATCTCAAAGTATCCAGTTATACCCATAGAATCCATGACCTTAAAAGGTAGATCCCACTTGGAGTGATCAACAAAGATATTAGGTTATGGGGGTATGAGTGTAATCCTGGGGATGAATACTTAGCATTTCACCCTAAAGGTTTCTAACAGATCCCAAGGAAAAATCTATAGTAATATTGGGGTATAATTTATTGGAGAATAAGGAGATAATACAAGGTGTCCTATTTCTTATGAAATCAAGCCAAATCCAAGGAGATGATCCAAGTCATTTGAATTTCTATATTATGTAAGTGAATTTTTGGTTTCTAGCCATGCCAATCACGTATCGAAAACATTTACTGAGCCCAAGTTTGGTGTCTCACTTGGTGGTTGGTTATACAATAAAATTGTATAATATTATTTTATTTTATTTTAATATCCATATGTTTCAAAGCCTATAAATACTTATTTTAGTGCATTTTATAAATTGAACTTCATTTCTCATCACATGTGCAATTTATATTTAAAGTAAATATTTGGGGGTAGTCAATAACCTACTTTGGATTGAATTATTTTCAATATTTTAATTTTATATTTTTTATAGTATTTTTTACTATGTTTGTAAATTTATTTCTTTTAGGATAAATGGATGAATCACAGGGGAAGATGGATATTTTTGGTAATGAATGCAAAAATTTCTAGACAAATCATAATGGGCCTTAGGCCCATTAAATAAAGGTGGAGCCCACAATTAAAGACCAATGAAGCTAGAATTTAAAATTTAGAGATATAAAATTATGGGGATAATTTAAATAAACTATGTATGGAGCTAATTTTGAGGTTTTCAAGGAGATCCCTAAAGCCCAAGTTGATATTTAATTTGTGGGCTAGATTTGAAGTACCATAAAATCATCCCACCATTTCAAGCATAAAATCCAAACGGTTGATCCAATTAGAATGAAATTTTTAAATATAATATATAAATCTTGTAATAATATATCTATATTTTATTATCATCATGGATCCATCCATGTTCACTAACATATTCCAACGCTAAAAAGGGGGATGAATCTGGATGATTTTTGTGGTCAACATTGAAAAGTCAAATTTCCTTTGATTTATCTCCCTCTTTTTGACTCTTATAATTAATGTGGAAGGAATTCATTAATTTGGGATCAACCCTAGGACCAAAAATTCCCTATTTATGGATCTGTTGGTGAACTTATTTGGGTATCATTTTTTCTTTCAGTTGTATTGTTATGCTGTAATTTTGTATTCATGCATTTGTTTTTCACATGTAAGTCATTCAAATCACAAATGATTCTTAATAAAATTCCTTCTTTTTATATTATTATATTCTTATATATATCACATTTATACAATTTTCTTTATTATTGAATCCATTCACATCATATTTTTTGAAATTATTTACCCAACGGTGGAATGGTCATTTTTTTATTGTTTTTATTCTTCCATTCCTCCCTCATGAGTCTACTTCTTGATTCCATTGATAGAATGGCATAAATTGACGGATAACCCTATTATGGGTTTATATAAGGGAGTATAAAGGTTATGTATTAGATGTTACTTCTTATTTTAATAATTCTTAATCAATTGTTTTTATATTTTCATTCAATGATGTACCTTCTCCTTTGATCTCACTAATTTTAAGGGTACACATCCTGAGTGATAAAATGATCCTCTACCATGGAGTGCTCATAAATATGATAATCCATGTTTATAAGTGATTTCCCTTAAAATAGTTAAGATTAAAAATCCATGATTGATTTTGGATGTTCATATTTTATTGAAATAAATGCTCGAGTTTAAGACATAGAAATAATTTAAAAATAAATTCATCCAATCCACCCCAAGAAATAACCAAGTATCAAATAATTATTTTTTAATTGAATTCACTTAAGAATATAAAACACATTAATAATAAAATCAATAAAAACCCAATTTTTATAATTCATATCCAAATAAACCCTATAAAATGTATGTTTATTTAGGTTATATATTAGTTCTATGAGGATTCGACAACACAATCTGTACTACAAGCGACTACTTAAACTGTAAAACTTGGGTAAATTTGGGAACAACCAAATTTTGGTGACATTTTCAAGGACTCAAGTAAGTTATATTATAACCTTATTCTATTCCCCAACATTTCTCCTTTCTCATCCCATTTCTCTTATATTTTCCCCTTTCTTTATTTTCTCTTTTCTAGGTGCATGTCCACCTATACTCGAGACCATTAAAATAATCTAGTTAGGGTGGATTGTCATGGGGTTGGGGAATCAAGTACAACTATGGGTCTCTTTAGATTATATTATAATTTTCCTAATACTCTGGAATAAAACATTTATCCCATACCAATGGAGGGTGTTCAAATAAATCAACTCATAAACTCGAGAGGGAACCATAATGGAAATCCAAATGAGGCATCCCAAAACATAGTGAATTCCATTGATTGGACCATTAATGAATACCACACACCTAATTAAAAAAATTCACCCTCTTTAATTATGTATGATTCCCTAGTAGAATACCACTATGTCTTTAAACCTCATGTCCTAAACCACATTCCAACCTTTCTTGGGATGGTGTTAGAAATTCCATACCTTTATTTCAAAGAGTTCAACAACATTGTTGAAACCATTTTCCCAACACATCTAATTGATTAAACTAAGATGAGTATCTTTAAATTCTCACTAAAGTATAGAGAAAATAATTAGTTAAACAATCTAAAACCATCATCCATTCACTCTTGGGACCAACTACAATAAGAATTATATAAAAAATACTTCCCTCATCACAAAAAAAAATTCACATAAAAGTGAATCCTATTTTTTTTTTGAAAAATAAGGGGTGTCAATTTATAAAAAATGAGAAATGTTAAAATACACACTCAAAATGGTACCTCACCTTGTATTTTCAATCCCATATTAATTTATAATTTTCTATAAAGGGTTGGGTCTGGGAAAAAAAACAATTAATTGACATGATGTGTAATGGAAACTTCAAAAACAAATCCCCAAATTATACTTACGAGTATCTAGAAAATATTGATGAAAAAAACCAAACATGGGGAACATCACCTTAATATGAGAATCCACCCTATTTTGGTGGAATGTAAAATCTTATAGAACAGTATATCCTTATATAAAAACGTGTTTCACTCACTAGAAATGTCAAGGATATCGATCTTAGGAAGGTCTATGAAATCCAAACTGTTGAGCCTGTTTTCACAATTTGTGAAAAACATGAACCCAAGACAAAAAAATTTCAAACCATTCCTTCTATAAAGGATTTTCTTTTAAGGAAGACTACCAAAATAATTTAATGCAATGAACTTTCAAAAGTATAGTACCAAGACACCTTCAATCCAAGGTATTATGACCATATAGACTACTATTGTAAGGAAAATCAACAACCAACACAACAACAATGTGTAACCCATACCCTCAACAAAATTTTCAAACCTGTAATCAATTCTAACAATGGACGGTCCAATAACAATATCATCTAGTTTAGTACCTACAACCCATTCAATATCTAATTCAACAACCAAAGTATCCTTCTAGTAAAAACCAACTAGTACAGGCCACTGCACAATCGGTCCCTCTCTCAATCCTTAAACATTTATATAAAAAATAAATAGAATGAACTCAATTGTCTCATCACTTAAACAATAATTAAAATAACAAAATAGGAAAGGCAATAATGCCTAATCAAGCTATCCCATCCCCAACTTTAAGGTGAGAACCCAGTTACACAGAAACCTCACATGAATAACAAAAAGTAGTGAATGTCTTATGAAGTGGGATATCCACTGAAAAATATGATCAAACCATTCCAAAACCATTTAAATATTCTATATTACATGAAAATGTTAAATAAACACCCTTATATTATGAAAATCCCAATGATAATGTGAAACATCCACAACCTCACCAAATAATCAAACCATATTCTACCATCCCTAAATATATGAGAGGGAAATCTAAACTAGAATTGAATTAAAAATTAAGGTAAATATTTTCTCAAGTTAAAATGATCATTCTCATTCTGGATTAAATCTAAACCATTCCTTCCTACTAGAATTACCTTAAAGACTTATGCAATTTTAAAAGGAAATTTTCACATCAAAACCATGTCCGTTTGGCTGCTAATGTGAGTACTGCCATTCAGGGGACCATTCCTCATAAGCTGAAAGATCCAGGATGCCTATACATCAATGTTGAGTTGGGAGATAACAAATTTTTCAAATACCTTTATGATCTTGTAGATAGTGTAAACCGTATTTCATATGCCATGTATTGCCAATTAGGGCTTGAAGATCTCTAACCAACATTTGTCACACTCCAACTTGAATATCGTATTGTTAGAGTTCTTAAGGGGATATTAAAAGGAATTTTGGTGAAATTTTAAATTTTCATTTTCCCTGCTGACTTCATTTTTCTAGAAAATAACCCAATCTTAGTTCCTATGGAGAAATCACCCATCATCCTTGGTCATCCCTTCTTAGAAACAATCAACTCAGTCATCCAAGTTAGGAATGGGAATATGATAATAACCTTTGGAAACATGAGCCTTGATGTAAAAAACTAAAATGAAAACTCCCAATTTGGGGATGACAAAGAGATCCATGAGGTCAATTAGATAGGTAGTGTTGATTGTGAATAATAGTAACATCAATGATCATTAAAGGATTTCTAAGTCAAGATAATATTGATTTCCATTGTTCATATGAGGGAAATTTGACTCCTTGTCTTGAATCTCTTTCAGATTACTCCTTTGATGAATTTATAGGATCACCAATCAATGATACCATTATTGAAATCAATAACATAGAATCCATAAGCATTCTTGAAACTCATATATCCAATGTGAAAGCTGGAAATTCTACTCAAAATGAACTAATTTTGTTAAGAAATCTAAAAAATGTTGAGTTCGATGCAAGGTGCCATACTTATTTTGAACATGTGAACCAATATGATCTCAAAATTTATGGTACTACCTTCATCAATCAACTATTAATTATTAGGGGATAATTGAAGCTTTAATTTAGACAATTATTACTCTCTTGAATCCAATCAAGAGAATATGCTTATTGAGGTCCTAGGAAGGAATAAGAAAGCAGTTGGATTGAAACATTATGATATTCCTATTATTATCCCACTCATTGGAACTCATATAATTGTTCTAGAATCTTACTCTAAGCCTTTTCATAAACCTTAGAAGATAATCAATCTCAATCTAATGTATGTGGAAAGTAATTAACTTCTTAAGTTGTTTAAAGAAGATATCATCTACCCCATTGTTGAGAGTGAGTGGGTAAGCCCAATCTATGTTATTTTAAAGAAGAAAAGAATCATTTTGATTACCAATTTGGATGGTTATATTCTCCCCCATAAGGGTTAT
Source organism: Viscum album (assembly GCA_963277665.1). Taxonomy (NCBI): domain Eukaryota; kingdom Viridiplantae; phylum Streptophyta; class Magnoliopsida; order Santalales; family Viscaceae; genus Viscum; species Viscum album. The sequence goes on from OY728119.1 coordinate 2,064,891,684, forward strand.
TAGTGGATGGAGAGTGTGTATTGACTATAGGAAGTTAAAATCATGCACCAAGAAATACCACTTCCCCTTTCCCTTCATTGATCAAGTCCTTTATAGAGTAGCGAGTAATCAGTTCTACCGCTTCCTAGATGGATTCTTAGGGTATAATAAAATTGAGGTATCCTTATAAAATAAATGAAAAATATGATTCACCTATCCATTTGCCACAATTTCTTTCAACCTCATTCCCTTTGGGTTATGTAATACCCCTGGTACCTTCCAGCGGTGCATGATGGGAATATTCTCTAACATGACAGGGGATTATTTATAGGTATTTATTGATGACTTCTCCATATTTGGGGATAATTTTGAGGGATTACTAATAAATTTTTAAATGGTTATATCTATATGTGAGGATAATAATCTCATTCTAAACTGGGAAAACATTTCATGCTAAAAGGACTTGTTCTGGGCCATATAGTCTCTAGTAGAGGGATTGAAGTTGATAAAGCTAAGGTTGATATCATTCATCACTATCACTCTTCGAAATATGTTAAGGAAGTGAGGCCCTTATTAGTACATGATGGTTTTGTTAATAGGTTCATTAGGAATCTCATCTCAATTTCCCAACTACTTTGTGCTCTGATGTTGAATGTTTCTCTATTTATATGGATAGAAAACTGTAAAGAAAAATTTTCAACACTCAAGTCAACTCTTATCTATCCACCTATCATGAAATCTTCAAATTGGAAACATCCATATGAACTCATGTGTGATGAAAGTGACTTCGTTATAGGAACTATATTAAGGAAACTTTGTGAGAAAACTCCATGTTTCATTGCTTATACATTAAAATCATTAAACGATGCACAAATCAACTAAACTGCCACTGAGAAGCGGTTACTTGATGTTGTATTTTTATTAGATAAATTCAAGTCATATATATTAGGGTCTCCAATCATTTTATACACCAATAATTAAGATCTAAAATACCATTTCCAAAAATAATATGCCAAGGCAAGATAGATTAGTTGGGTCCTTCTTCTTCAAGAGTTTGATTTAACCATTATAGATAAAATGGTGTTGAAATTGTTATACCTAATCACATCTTTAGGATGTAATTAAAAGAAAACTCACATCACCTTTCTATATATAATTCTTTTCCTGATAATCAGCTATATTCTATGAGTTATTTCCCATGTTATGTCGGCATAGAAAACCTTTTGGTTATGGATGACATTCAAAAATTTCTCAGGATCCAAGATAAGAGGAAATTATTTTACGATATCAAACACTAGGTGTTTTATGATCCATAACTCTTCAATTTTTATCATGATCATTTAATTAGGAGATGTGTTCTTGAGTCTGAGAAAGAGTGTATTCTTAAATTCAATCATGAAGAGGCATTTGGAGGCCACTTTTCTAAAAATAAAACAACTGAAAAGGTCCTACAAAGTTTTTTCTTATAGCCTAATATCACTAAGGATCCATACACAATCTTCCAATGTTGTCTTCATTGTCATCAATTAGGATCCATAACCAAGAGAAATCAAATTCCCCTTATACCCATTACGGTCATCGAAATCTTTGATTGTTGTGGAATTGATTTCATGGGAACATTACCAAAATATATGGAATATATATATATCCTATTATTTGTTTATTATGTATGTATATGGGTTGGGGACATTCCCACCAAGTCAAATGGCCATCGGTTTGTGATCTAAATCTTGAAAGAACACATCATTTCTAGATTTGGAATTCCTACAGCTATTGTTAGTGATCTTGGTACCCATTTCTACAACCATCCCTTCTCATCACTCATGTCTAAGTATGGTATTTCACATAAAGTTTCCACTTACAACCATCCTCAAACCAATGGTCACGTTGTGTTGAAAAATAAGAAAAATTAGAAAAATTTTGAAAAAATTTTCAATCCCTCATGGAAATACCGGTCTGAGAAACTTTTGGGTGTCCTTTGAGCATATCATTCTATGTTCAAACCCTTCCTAGGTATCTGAACATATATGTTTTTATATGGAAAAAAATTTCATTTACCTGTTGAAATTGAACATAAGGCCTTTTGGAAAATCTAAAAAATGAACTTTAATATTTCTTTTTCCAAAAGAAAGAGTAAATTAGACATTAAAAAACTTAAGGAACTTAGGATAGAGGCCTATGAAAATTCAAGGAACAATAAAGCTAGAGTTCAGACCTTCCAATCTATGAATCTCAAAGTCAAACACATTGAACCAGGAAATTTTTTTCTCTTTTATAGTTCCAAACTTCATTTACACCCATGAAAGTTAAGGTCGCAATGGTTAGGGACATACACAATGCATAATATATACCCCCATGGGTAGTAGAGATTCCGGACCCCACCAGTGGTCAGATCTTCAAAGTCAACCGTCATAGGTAAAAACCATTCATTCAATCATTCTATAAAAAAGAAACATAAGAATATTTAAATGATCTAACCTATTAATTGGACAAAAATTGATAGATTTAGGGTCCAAGTCAAGCAAAATATTTTAAAAAGTGATTTCCTAGAGAAAACTTATCTTTTACCTAAACATTGACTCAGAGTTTTGAATTCCAAAATACAAAGGTGTATTTTTTAATCCATTATTTTTTTGTTAAGGGGACCCCCTTGGGGATTCCAATGTGATCTAATGTTTCTTGTGTGTGAGATTTTTCATCTGAATCATTTTAGTATTTTCAAACAAAACACATGTCTTCCATAATTAAAACCTACCTTTAACCATCCCCGAAGAGTCTACTTGTGACATGAATCTAAAGTGATTAATTTATTCTTGATGGTTCATCAACATTAAACCAGGTGATTGTGTTTCATGTATTAATTTCAAATCAAATTATCCCTATCTTTCTTCCCAATTCTGAACACTTCTCTTTGATTTCAAATATTGAGGGCAGTGTCATTCTATATTGGGGGGAGTGAAAATTTGAGATTTTTTAAAAAACAATCAATTCATTGAACTTGTATGTGTTAATGTGAATTTGGAAACGTGAAAACTTAATATAGAATGATTTTTAATTCCATGATAATTATTTTAATGCATGTTTAAGTTTTTGAGCACAGTTCTTGGAAATTTAGGATATCTATTGTGATTTTTTCACTTCTAACATTTTCATCCATTTAATAAAAATACCACAATGAACGTATTTTTTATTTTTTGTGTAAGTTTGAAATATTGGTTCCCTTTCATTATAGATTGTATTTTAGGGTCACTTTTAGTTTAATTTGAGTAACCAACAAAAAAACACCAAATAGAGAAAAATTTTGTTCAAATATGTGGCATTCGACTCTTGGGGATCATAATTCCATAATTTCCTTTCCCAAAGTTAACATTTACATCTCTATTTTAGATATGGTAATTGAAAAAATGTGTGGTGTTTTGTAAATGGGGATTGTGACTCCATAGTTTTCTTTCCTAGAGTTAGTTTTTCATCTCTATTATTGTTAAAAAAACATAAACATATCAAAAAAAGAAAAAAAATAAAAAAAAATAAAATTGGATACCCATCTTAAGTTTTAGTATCATTCCAACCTATATATTACAATTTTTTCCCCTTGAATAAGAAAATGGTCCCCATGCATTTTAATATATACAACACATAATTATGCTTAACTAAAAATGGATAAAATGTGGAAATAAATTTGAACAAAATAAGGGGCTTTGGATTGGGATATTCTTGTGAACCTAGCTTGTGTGAAAATGTTTTTATAGGTTTCATTATTTTTTCATGATTTATTTTGGTGAGAATTGTATGTTAAAATGTTTTGAAAAGGGGAATTCATTTTCATATTTTTATGGGACGTTTTACTCAAGACTAGAAAAACTCAATTTGGGGGTGTGGTTATCCACTAAAAGTTGATAATATTAATTGATTATATTTTAATATTAATGTGTTTTAAAGTCTATAAACACAAATTTTAGTGAATTTTATAAATTCAAATTCATTTCTCATCACATGTGCAATTCATGTTTAAAGTGAAAATTTAGGCACAATCAATCATCTTCTTGTGAATGAAATTATTTTCATTATTTTAATTTGATATTTTTTATATGATTTATCACTATATTTGAAAAAAATAATTTACTATCAATGGATGAATCAGAAGGGAAGATGGGTATTTTTTTCATTGAATACAGATATTTCTGGACAAAGAATAATGGGCCTTAGGAGCATCAAATAAATGTGTAAATCACAATTAAATCCTAATAAAGAAAAAAATTAACTTTAGATATATAAAATTATGTAGATAATTTTATTCAACTATGTATGGATATAATTATATAATTTTCAAGGAGCTCCAGGGATCCCATGTTGTTATTTAATTTATGGGACAGATTTGAAGGCTCATAAAATCATCATACCATTTCGAGAATAAATTATGAATGGATGACCCAATTGGCATGAATGTTTGAAAGATATTATATGAAACAAACAAGAAGATATTTAACTTCTATGAGTATCTCAACTTCGGCCATATTCAATGACATATTCAAACTCCAAAAGGGGGGTGACTCTGGCCGTTTTTTTATGGTCAACATTGAAAAGTTAAATTTCCTTTCATTTATATCCCTCCATTTGACTCTCAAAATTAATGGGGAAGAAATTTATTTATAGGTTAACTACACTAGGACCCAAAATAACTTATTTAAGGATATTGTTTTGTAGCTATTTGGGGATCCTTTTTTTATTTCAGTTTTATTGTTACGTTGTGATTTTGTATTCATGTATTTTTTTTCACATATAATTCATTATAATCACAAATGTTTCTTAATAAAATTCCTTTTATTATTTTATTAAATTACTATAAATGTAACTTTTATACCATTTAAATTATTATTTAACACATTCACATCATGTTTTGTGAAATTGTTTACACGATGGTGGAGTGATCATTTTTTTACTGTTTTTTTCTTCCTTCCTCCCTCATGAGTATACTTCCCACTTATATTGATAAAATATAATAAATGGAGGGATAAACCTCTTATGGATTCATCCAAGTGAGTATCAAGGGGATTTATTTGATGTTATTTCTCATTTTAATAATTCTTAATCAATTATTTTATTGAGATTTTCATTCAATGATATACCTTCTCCTTTGATATCACAAATTTAAGGCGACACATACTAATTGCTAAAATGGTTCTCTACCTTGGATTTATAATAAATATTATCCTGTATGTATATAGGTGATTATCCTTAGGATACTTAAAACAAAAAACCCATGATTGATTTGGGAATTTCATATTTCTTTGAAAGAAACACTTGAGTTTAAGAGATTGAAATAATTTAAAAATAAATTCATCCAATCCACCCCAATCCATAACCAATGATCAAATATTTATTTTTAAATTGAATTCACTTAATTATGTCAAAATAATTAATAATAAAATAAATTAAAACACGATTTGGACACTTCATATCCAAATCAACCCCGTAGAATTTATGTTTTTATAGGTTATTTCTTAGGTCTCTCAGGATTCAACAACCCGACTTATACTCTAAGTGACCACTAAAACCATAAAACTGGGGTAAATTTGGGCATCATCAGTAGTCACATAAATGAATATTTGGGTGTCTTATGAGTTTCCCCATATAATTATAGGTCGGCAATACAATTATTACTCAAGGAAATTCATGCCTTTAATAGTGTCCTCATGGTCCGTAATAATAGTCAATCATAATATAACTAATCAGGGTCCAAGAAATATATCCATGCTATCTAAAAATTCAATTTATTCTATTAGTAATTTAACTTATAAGTGATCTAGGAGGTTCATGTGAAGTATATATGTTGTATTACAATTCATTTAATTCTATTCTCACATTCCTTTTTATAAGTGAAAAATCAAACACACTTAAGGGGTTTTTTGGATAAAAGTGATAATTGTTTTCAACGACATTTAGAAAAATACACACTAAGAGGTGGTTCAAGTTAAGTTCATCAACCTCTAATGATTTAATGTGTCTCCTAAATCTTATAGAACCAGTTTTAGATAATAATTTTAAGGAATATTAATTTTAGGAGCAACACATGGAAAATCTGGTGTGAGGCACAATGGTGATAAATTATAAACCTCAAGACTTTTAGGGAAAATTAATAGAACACCTAATTTATCCCATTGGCAGACTAATAATATATTATCAACCTCAAATTTTGGATATAATGAGGTAAAATAGAAGATGAGACAAATTCCATGAAAATAAGTAATATTATCATGCATGAAGATCGCACTAAATATGGGAAGAGAGAGTCACAAAAGAATCAAGATATGTGCTTAACATATCAAGGGTTATCCAACAAGACCAACAGTGATTGAAATGGAATTTAGATGGTGGTGATACACTAAATATTAGGTAGATAGATGAATGAGATCTCCCCCATGTCTACTGTACAAATGAGGAGGATGAAGGAAGTTTTTTAGATTTTAAGGGTAAAGGGAAACAAAATGTCATTTTCCAAGATTTATAATAGGGGCGTAGTTTGGATAAAAGGTTGGAAAAACCAAGCTCCATCCATGTTATGTACACTATTCTTAACACCACTATAATTTATGAAATATATTTTAAAAATAAATTTAATTTCTTTGATATCTTGTGTTACACGCAACACTGAGTTCAAATGAACTATGATGTATTATAAAAATATTATTATTTAATGTGACTCATATTTCCTAGTTGTTGGATTAGAGGGTATAAATAAGAATAAATAAATTAAGAAAAACTTTTGATTTACAAATTTATAAAATGAATTCAATGGATACCAATTTATTAGAAATAAAAGTAAGATCATTTGAAAGTAAAAGATATGTTTTTCTAAAAAAATGTGTTTATGTGCACAATATATTTTTTATCTTAATAAATTAAACTAATCACTATTGGTGAATAATTTTAAGGAAATCAAAATTTTATATAAAATTCTTAATATTCATTTAATAATTTTCTTTGTATTGGATAAGAATAAACCAATTTTTATGCTCAAAATGTATTTTTCTAGAAAAATAGTTTTCATCACATTTTGCGTGATTTTTTAAAATTAATTTCTACCAATTGTAGATTTTTTTTAAAAAAAAATTGATTCCATATTTTTAATTAAGTGGATAAACTTTCTTAAATATTCCCCTTTAATTTTTTGTCAATATTAATAGTAACTTTGGTAAAACTTATCGACTAGATAAAGGGTAAATTGTGCTAATGTGGGTTAATACTAAGTGGTAATGTAATAATTTTTCATCTTACTTATTATTGGATGAATGGAATTAGACCCTTATTACCTTATTTTGGAAATTTATTTTTTTAATATACACTTTTTTAAGAAAATTACCTATATAATATATAAAGTAATTAAAGTTACAATATGTAACTCTCTTAATTTTAAAAAACGTTTATGTGTCTATACAGGGACAAAAGTAAGTTATGAATGAATAAAAATTTATATTTTTATCATAAAAAACCTAGTTTTATGATGGTAAATTATTTATAATTTTTATTTATTAAATACTAACATTAAATTTTTACCTAACACAAAAATGATATTTATTTAATTAATAGAAAAATAAAATAAATGATATTAAAAATATTAAAAGTGATATAATTTGACTGAGTAATTGGTTTCCATGAATTTTTATTGATTAGTATAACATGTTAGTGTTTTTTTAAATGACTATATTTGAATTAAAACTTTTTCTTTATGAATTTAAAGAAAAATTAAATGAATACTTTCCAAATTAACATTAATGATATTTTATCAAAATAATAGTTTTTAAAATTATTTACAAATCATTAAAAAACCTTGTAATTGGATAAGGTGGATAATATATGTTAAATTATTTCACCCCAAATACATTTATGAGCCATTTTTCATCTAATATGTAAAATTATAACCCTTTAAGAGTGAAAAATACATTACCATAGTTAATGTAAAAATTGGTTAACTAAGGGGATAAACTAAAAGATAAAGCTTAAATCACCACCATTGCCTATCTAAATTTTAAGGTTTAATATGATTTCAACCCTATAATATCTTATATTATAATACATATACTTCGGAGGAATTCGGGATAGATAATAACTTTATTGTAATTTAATCTTTTAATAAATTCCAAAAGTGTCCCTCTCCTCAATTATAAGAGGGTACCTGCACCCTCACTTATTTACATTACATTGATCCTAATAGATCAAACATAACTAAAAAAATATCTTTTAAAATTATTTATCCATATTATATATGTTTTATTCTTGTCAAAATACCAAAACAAGATCCATTAATAGAATATGTAAAGGAGTTTCTTCAAAGAAGAGGTAATCACCATAATTGATCAATTTATTTTAAATTCTTATTTTACCTTCACTAATTTTTTTATATTCTTCATAAAATGATAAATCAAATATTATAAATAAAATTACATGTTATTATGATTATGAAACTACCTTTATTATCCTTATTTCTACCAAATGGTAAGTGAAAGTTCTCTTGTGCGTTCATACAGCTTACCATCTCCACATAAAGAGATAATTCATGTTCCATCACCATATTTCATAAATGGTTATTATGATGGTTTTAAAGTTTATATATGATACTTGTGAAATTAATTTAATTCTTTAATCATAATATCACATATACTTTATTACCTTACAAATCATTGTAAAATGATAATATCTCTCATGCGTACATGTGGACTACCACCTCCACGAAAAGATATGATTTGTTTTTCATTTTAGTTTAACTTAGATGGAAATAAGAGTGGATTAAATGAATATATAAGATATATATGATATAATTATTATTATTTATGGTTTATTTATTATTTAAATTTTTCCATTTCATCCTTCAACAAATTAAATCATTTTTCATTTGTATTTATGACCTACCATCTCCATGAAACATGTAATTCATTTTTATATCTATACTTTAATGGATGAATATAAACATGTATATAATGAATATATAAGAAATTTATATCATTATTAAAAAAAATTATATTATATAACCATGATTATAGTACAAGTATCAAAACTACTGAACCAAAACATGCATTAAAAATGATGCAGATGTCACCCAGAACAATGATTTTAATAATGAATTTTTAACAAACAAGAGGTAAGAAGTTATAAGTAAATCATATATGGTATTATATATTTTATTATAATTCTATAATATATTTATAATAAATATATATTTATTATAAATGATTTTCCAATGTGTATGATGGAATTCAGACCTAATGTAAGATATTTAAATCTCACTTCTATTTTTGTGAGACACATGCCATATTCACCACATTTTTCTTTTATGTGTTGTGTATATAGGCCATGAAATTATTTTGTGATTATTATTATGAATTTTTTTAGGATTTAAATATAAATACAAGGTTATTTATTTCTTGGGTCTTGTGATTCAAATATTACCAAAGCGGTAAGGGTTTTATGTTACAATCTCATTATTAATCAAGGTTGTATATGGTTAAGTTATAATAATGAAATATCATGATATATATATATATATATGTCAATAGAATCCTTAAATTTATTATATATTTGTTATTTTATGAAAATACATGATTTCATTTCATTTACCTCACCTTAAGTATTTAGGAGACCAAAAATATAAAATTAAGGAAAATATGCTTTATTTCACTCTTTGGTCAAAGAAATATTTTATTCCATATCCATGTTATCTAAAAATGTTTTAAATAAGTTTTTTTAATATTATCCTATTATTTTTTAAAGTTAATTTTAACCATTATTAATTTTTTGTTTTTAAAAAAAATAAAAGGTATCTTATTTCATTTTCTAAAGGAGGTACTTCTTGAATTTTTAGCAAAATGTGAAATTCATGTTTTATTTTAACTTATAAAAATGTGAAAGGAATGTTTTATTTTAAATTGTATGAAATGTATAGAATCTCCTATCATCATGACTATTCAATACTGAAATGCTTAATTTATATTTTCTAAGGATATTTTCAAAGAAAATGATATTCAGAATATTTTTTAATTTTTGGATTTTGAAAATTTATTTTCAAAGTGGAAAGGGTGTTTTCCTCAATAAATTTTTAATGATATTATAATGATATTTATATTCCTAAAAGAAAAAAACATTGATTTCACTTATGATTTAATAGGAATTTGATCTGAGGATACCACCCTTATTATTTGTCTCTATGGTTTAAGATAATGATGAAAATATATTTATGAAACTCATTCCTTTTTCACAGGTTATGATATGATGAACTGATGAAATGTTTATGTAACCCATTTCCTTCACAGGGATTATACTATGATGAAATGTTTATGAAACACATTTATTTTCAAGAGTTTGGATATGATGAATTTTTTATGAACTTATACCACACATATCTATTATTTTCATTATATAATGGGTGGGCCCATAATTTTATAACCCTCCAACTAAATGGGTAAAGATTAATATGTCATGAGATAAACAACACTAAAATAGGCAGCGAAACAAGTTTAGTAAGGGACTTTGTCCAGTATGATGGTCATGGGAGTGAACTTTGACTACTTTGATTGTTACGGGAGTGAACACATTCCACTATGATAGTCTTGGAAATGACCCTTTACTACTAAGGAAATGATTTTCTATTCTTATGAGTATGCCATAAACTTATCTAATATGCTAATTTGTTTCTCTCATGGATCATGTTTTTTATTCCTTTATGATTTATGCATAGTAAAATGTTGTTCTTTATTCTATGAATCAAGATTTTGATCTATGATATAAAGCGTATGGATTTAGAATGTTATGATTATATTCTAATACCCTTATGTGCATGTTATGTTAAATTAATCATTGATATCTCCCATTTTTACCCATAATGAGCATATGAGGTCACCCTTAATTATGTTTCTTTTCCCCACATAATAAATAATAGTTTTAGGAATGATACGTCAAAGAAGGGAGATAGTAATGAAAAACTTAATGGGAGACTCTTACGAACCAATTGTTTATGTGCCCAAGTTTCCAAAGGCACTAGATCTATATGATTCAGTCATGGATAATTATGTTACATAATGAATAATAATCTATTAAGATGTGATATCTAGGTATGAAAATTATGGGTTAATATATTTGATATTATAGAAAGGTTTAGTTAACCTTTGAAAACTTGGATGAGAAAACAATAAATAGAATCCTAGGGTTAAGTTTAAGTATAAAATAACATTATAAAGTTTTAGTAATGATCAAGGAGGACCTAGGTTAAACCTAATGTCTTACAGATTTAAAATAAGTTGTCTTTATTTAGACATCTTATAAATGGGTTTTCAGGATTAATGGATTTACCACTTAGATTAGTGTTTCCCACAATATGATTTTTGGTTTTAGTCAATTGATTGAACCCAAATGAACCAAGTTAATACTAAATGTTATGGGCAATGCATGAATTTTATTCATGGGAAACAAAATTTTATGTGATATAGAATAAAAAATATTATTTCAATTTCCACAAAACATTCTAAATATATGAATCATGTGGAACATTAAAATGAGAAAAGGAAGGAATAATGTTCTACAGATTCCTTCACTAGTGCAGAAAATGTTTTTTACATCGGTTATTTTTCATTTTTTACGTCGGTTTCTAGCCGACGTTAGTACGGGTGACGTTATAAATAACGTTTTTGACGTCGGTTATTTAAAAACTGACGTCAAAAACATAAAATTGTGATTTTTATGATGTCAGACATTTTAGAACCGACATGATAAATAAAATGGTAAGGTTTTATCACGTCGGTTCTTTAACAACTGACGTGATAAAAGGCCTGGAAAATGGTTTATCACGTTGGTTATGAAAAAACCGACGTGATAAAAGGACGTGGAAATGGTCTATCACGTCGGTTATTAAATAACTGATGTGATAAACCGGGGGGCGGGGGGTTTATCACGTCGGTTATTATAGAACCTTCGTGATAAACCGGGGGGTGGGGTTTATCACGTCTGTTATTAAACAACCGACATGATAAACTGGGGGGCGGGGTTTTATCACGTCGGTTTTTTAATAACCGACGTGATAAACCGAGGGGAGGGGGGTTTATGACGTCGGTTATTATATAACCGCCATGATAAACCAAGGTGAGGGTGGTTTATCAAGTCAGTTATTATATAACCGCCATGATAAACTGGGGCGAGTGGGTTTATCACGTCGGTTATATAATAACTGACGTGATAAACCATTTTCCAGGCCTTTTATCATGTCGGTTATTAAATAACCGACGTGATAAACCATTTTCCAAGCCTTTTATCACGTCGATTATTAAATAACCGACGTGATAAACCCAATTTTTTTAATTTAATCCAGTCATCTTCTCTCCACCAGAATCAACCAGAAAACAAATCAAGAAATTGTACCACAAAAACAGAAGTGGATCAAAATTAAGCATGTACATTGATAACATATAAAACTTACCCCCTAGACAGCCCCCACCCTCATGTATACCCCATGGACAGCCCTCCTACACCTCGTTGGAGCCCTCACCCTCATGTGTACCCCCGGGACAACCCTCTCCCACCCCATTGGAGCTCCCACCCTCATGTATACCCCTTAGACAACCCTCCCCCACCCCATTGGAGCCCCCACCACACTCCTGGAGTGCCCCCCGACCCCCGGACAACCCCAAACACCCCTCGACAACACCCACCCGCCTGAACAGCACCCCCTCACCCCACTTGACAGCCCCAACCACACCCCTGGATAGCCCCAAACACCCCTGGACAACCCCCACCCCCCACCCTCATGTATACCCCCCCACCCCTGGACAGCACTCCCACACCCCTGGACCGCCTTCCCACACCCCTGGACAGCCCTGACACCCCCCTGGACTGTCCCCCCACCCCACCGAACATCCCTCCCAGACCGCTGGACACCCCCACACCATTGGAACACCTCCCCCACAGACCCAAATCCATACCAGAAAAACCATCATAAGTAAACCAAAACAAGAAGCATAGAAAAATTAAACATTCACTTATATAACATTCAAAACGTACACTGTCAACTTAAAAAAAACTAAATCCAACCTAAACAACTACCAAATACACAATTACAATGACAATATTAAAAATTACATTTTACATTACAAACAACTAAAATTCAATCAAACCTGTAAAATAATTTGACCACTCCACTTGTAAGTGTTTGATGTCTTCAGAAGTATAGGGTTTAGGGTCATCAAAAATATACAAATGAAAAAGAAATTAGTTAATGTGTATAATGAATAAAACAAATTGAAATATTATGGAAAAGTTTAAGAGGAAATCGTACCAGGTCAAAATTCACAATTGTCCCAGTTGTTATTATTTCATACATAAATCTTAACATATAATATCTACATTCGATGAGGCCTTGTTGTTCATGAAAATTATGTTTGAATGAGTGTAAATTCAATATATTATTTTTATTTAATAAATCAAAAAGTACAAATTATAAATGGATATTTACCTTCTCATTTACATATTTGATCTTTGCACTTCTTTTCTTTGTGTTTTTTCGAAAGTAGGCCCATGAACAGTTAGAAAATAATATGAATGGGGTAAATTTAAAATTCATTATAATATATAAAACTATTGAGAAATTGAAACTTACTTTTCCAATATATTCTTAAAACTTTCCCGCACATCACCATGGACAGAGCATATCCAATAAAGGGCTTTCTCCCTTGGGCAAAAAACACCTAACATCCAATGATTACTGATAAAAGGAAATTTGATGTTATTGGTTTTTTATGTTAAAAGATAATTAACTCTTTGAGAGAAATGTATTTCATACCTCTCACAAAAAGGCATCATCCAACATTGTGTGATTATATTCTTTTCAAATCTTTCTGCAATATAAACCATTCTTTGTTCCTCATTCAATGCACATGCTTCAAGGGAAATCAATTGTGGGTCCATGAATCCATATACTTTTGTCAGCTCATTACTATCATAAATTTTTTAAAGATACCAAATAAAAAACATACATAAGTATATATTTTTAATAAATATAATGCAAGGAAAAGGTGTCAATACTTACATGGAAAAAAAATTCACCACGTTGATGCCCAACTTATCTCCAGTAACAAGCTCCATGATATCAGTTTTTATAATCCCCACTCTTATTTCACATCCACAAACATGAGCTTCCATTGGAAACTCATAATAACCCGACAACAAATGTGAATATCTTGACAATATTTCAAGACCATTTGAATCTGTATCTGATGTCATAGCCATTTGTCTTTGTTGTTGTCTATACAGTATTTATTTACCTTTGAAGTATTCCTGTAAAAAAAATTGAAAAATATATTAGTTTTCAAATGATAAAACAACTTTAATAAAAAAAATAAAAACAAAAGATATAACATTCATACCTCTATGGTAATGAGTCGAAGAAGTCTGGATGGCCAAATTAAAAAATGGTCGATACTCTATCCAACTGTTGTCATCTCATCTATAGGTATTGGTACCCTAGCTGATCTATCTATAATATCCTATACAGTGACCCTCTGATTCTCTACCTCTAATTGTTGATGATGAACTGTATCTCCTATACAATATACCAACCCATGTGCTACTATATGATGTTTAGAATCATCAACATACAACTCGTAATAAGTAGGAAGCTGCGGCGGAGGCGTAGGATAAAAAATGGGGTCCGCAGGCTGAGGTGGGGGAGTGGGAGCTACTGGCGGAGGTGGAGGATAAATAATGGGGTCTGCAGGGGGAGGTGGAGGAGTGGGAGCTGCAGTCTGAAATTGTCTTTGCATTTCTGCAAACATATACTGCACTGACTCTCTAATCTTTTCCTCCATCATCGCATTAATATTATGAACTTCATCCTCCAAGGATTCTATTTTTTTATAAACCCCCTCAATGTTAGAAGTTGAAGAACGTGGCAACACTTTTCTTACCGATACACATGTCGGATATCCTCTTACACGACCAGGATGTTCGGGCCTTCCCAATGCTGCAAATAAAATATCTTCCCTCCCAGTAGCTGTAAATGTCCCCTCTAAACTCTACTCCTCAAGAGAGTCATGTATTAATTAATTGAACATTTCTGTAATGATTAAAATTTTATGAAGAAAATAGTTAACATAAATAAATAAAATAGATATCTTACAATCCTCTAAGATACGATTATCGATTCTTCCGAAAGATATTGCCCTTTTTCCCTTCCGAGCTCTCTTCCATTTTTCATTTCTAGATGGAGGGGATGGAGGGGCCACCTCTCCAGAGCTTGAAGACTCAGCTCTTAGTTGTTGAAATTTTTCCGCCATCATTTGTTCTTCCAATAATGCATACCCTCCCCGAGATAAAATATGAGGGTATACATTTTTAGATTGGATCTCCTGATGAGCTTTCCTTGTTTGCTGTAATTTAAGAATAAGAAATCATTAAAAAACATTAATAAAATCATTTATATAAGAATGTTTATAAAATTTTACAATTCCCTTACCAGAAATGACTCTTTTCTTCTACTTTCAAAAAATTGTCTCCATGTGTCTTCATCTATAAAAGGATATATATAACATGGATTGTCATGACTCCTGTGACCATAAATGAAATCAGATGAGAGGGTTGATTTGAAATCCCTCCATCTCCTGGCAGCCAACGATAAGAATTTCTTCCTGACTCCTCCAGTGTTAGGAATATCAAATGTCATCTGATAAAGAAGAGGTTAAACATATTATATATACTATAAACATTAAAAGCATAGTCAAACAATGACAAAAGATCTTACCAAAATCGTCTCCCACAACTGAGAGATAATCGCTTTATCCACACTTCTCCAATCATCATACATAATGCTGACTTTTCTCTTAGCCTGAGTTGCTACAAAAATCTTAAAATCTTTTGCATTCGGACCTCTAGGAATATCATCATCATCAAACTCAACGACTATCCTCTGATCCTGTGTACGGGCAAGTGATAATTTTGGTAAACGTGTGCACCCACATTTACCAATCATTAAACTCTTTTTCGTAAAAGGAGCACGTGAATGTTCATCCCCAGAGGTATGACCAGCAATATGCTCCTCTCCAGAATCATATGGTTGATCATCTGAATGATATGTCATTATCCTTCAAATCAAAAAAACAAACTTCAGTTCATAAATATACAAATTCAAATATTTTAATACTACTGTAATCAGAAAGTAGAAAAGTGTACTAAGTTACATAATAGTAAACATTGGTAATATGGTAAGCATTTTAAACAATGGTAAAGATGGTAAAGATGGTCAAGATGGTCAAGATGGTCAAGATGGTAAACATGGTAAAAATGGTAAACCTGGTAAACATGGTAAATTAATTGTCAGTGAACAAAAATAATAGATATATTATTCATGTAATGGTTATAAACATGATGAAGTAAACTAAACAAACTTAAAACAAACAAAAACATATACTTATTTTGTTTTAAAACATGTTTTAATTATTAAAAAACTTACAATATCTAACATTTATGGAAAAAATAAATGTAAAAAAGAAATAAACATATGTTACCTGTAATTTTAGGAATGTACAAATGGATTGTTTTCCCAAATTCCTTCGTCGTGATCGTTCCTTATGGCACAAACTATGTCTTCAACATGATCATCATTATGTTCAGTTAATCTTTCCATGGAAGTAGGGATCTCACATAAATCAGAATATTCATCAATTTCATCCTCACCAACATATTTTTTTCCCTTTTAAAACAAAATCTCACTGCATATCTGATTGATCTACTACATAGAAAATTTGTTTTTCATGTGTTTCCATTATAAAAGAATCAGTTGTGTCTTCCAATCTATTCAGATTAACAAGTGTCATTCCAAATTCATCGTGTCTGACACTGTTGTTACCGTTAAACCATTTACAGTTAAAAATGGGAACTTTAATTTTAAAGTAATCAACCTTCCATATGTCTTCAATCACTCTATAATATGCACTTGATGTAGAAATTGGTTTTTTGTCCTTAGCACTTGAAAAATGCATTGCTTCTGCAAACACCAATACACCACTATTCTGAACTGCACTTCTATTGTCCTGAGCTTTCGTATGAAATGTATAACTATTAATGTCATAACCAGACCATGTTATCACATTTAAACATGGACTACCCACTATCCATTTTAATTTCTCTGATATATCTGATCTACCAAACAAAGTATTTTTAATCCATGATAAAAAAAAATTGTTGTGATCATTCAAAATCCACATTTCTTTCTTCTTTGGATGACATTATTTCAACTCATTAATATGCAATGTGATATATGGTTGAGCATCAGCTATGTTATTCAAGATGTATGATTCTATCTTCTTCATCTGTTCAGCTGACAATGATTTGACTTTCAAGCCGCGAATCCCCTTTCCCTCATTATTAACTCGTTCATGGCGAGATGGAGGCAAACCTATGTGTTCTGTCGCAGCCAAGTAGATCGTACAAAACTCTGCTACCTCCTCAGAAATATACTTTTCAATAATGGAGGCTTCAGGTCGATATAGATTTTTAACATACCCCTTTAATATTTTCATATACCTTTCAAAAGGATACATCCAACGAAGATATACAGGTCCACAAAGATTTATTTCTCGAACCAGATGAATCATTAAATGCACCATTATATCAAAAAAAGTTGGTGGAAAATACATTTCCAATTGACAAAGTATAAAAATTTCATCCTTTTCCAAAATATTCAAAGCATTCACATCAATCGCCTTGTTACAAATTGAATTGAAAAAATAACACAACTTCATTATAGTCTTTTTGACACGAATGTCCAATATTCCATGCAATGCAACTGGTAGAATTTGTTGCATCATGACGTGACAGTCATGTGATTTCATACCTATCAACTTCAAGTACTTCAATGAGACAAAATTTTTTACATTAGAATAATAACTTTGAGGCACTTTGGTATCATGAAGACACTGACAGAAGCTAATTTTCTCCCTCTTCGATAATGTATGACAAGCCGGGGGAAGAAATGTTCATCTTCCTTTAGGAGTGGGAGCTAACTCTAAACGTATTCCCATTGATAGTATGTCTAATCTTGCATTCAACCCATCTTTAGTCATTCCTTTAATATCTAACAATTTTACAATAAAAGAATCTTAGATATTCTTCTCCATGTGCATGACATCAATATTATGTTTAACTTCATGATACCTCCAATATCGTAGCTAAAAAAAATTGACCTTTTTTTCCAAATATGTCTATCATTACCAGATTTTTGTGTCTTTCCCAATGTCACATCAATGTTTTTCACCCTCTCAAAATACAGATCAGGGGATAAAGGTTTTGGAGCAGTATCAAATTCTTGTGAGCCATTGAATTCCTTTTTTAGTCTTCTATAAGGGTGTTCCATAGGCAAAAACTTTTGATGACCCATGTACATTGTTTTCCTCCCATGATGCAATTAACAATATGACATCTGTTGTTCAAAAATTGGACATGCTTTATGCCCTTTAACACTGTATCCAAAATAAATTCCATATGCTGGGAAGTCATTTATAGTGAATAGAAGAACTGCATGTAGTTGAAAATATTCCATTTTATAAGAATCATACACCCTAATACCATCAGCCCATAACAGTTTCAAATCATCAATCAACGGTGACAAGTAAACATCAATATCATTACCGGGTTGCTTTGGACCAGAGATCATTATACTCAACATGACATATTTTCGCTTCATACAAACTTCAGGAGAGAGGTTGTAAATTACCAATAAAACAGGCCATGAACTATGTGTCCTACTAAGGGTTCGGTATGGATTCATTCCATCTGTGCACAACCCTAGTCTGAGATTTCTAATTTCATTTCCAAATGTAGAATACTACACATCAATTTTCTTCCATTGTGGACAATCAGCTGGATGACGTATTTTTCCATCACATACCCGCTCTTCATCATGTCATATTAACCTTTTTGCATCATGTGAATTAGCAAATAAACGTTTGAAATGATTAATTATAGGAAGATACCAAAATACCTTTGAAGGGAGATTTGTAATCTCTACACCAGCATATGATTTTTCTTTCACCTTATACCGTGATGTCCCACATTTAGGAAACTCTGACAGAAATTCATATTCCTACCTATATATAATGCAGTCATTCAGACAGTCATGTATTTTCTTGTATCCCAATCCCATCGGGCATAATATTTTCTTGGCTTTTTAATGTGAATCTGGAAGATCGTTATCTTTTGGAAGAATGTCTTTGATCAATTATAGCAGCTATGTAAAACTTCTGTCACTCCATCCATGTTTCTCCTTCAGGTTAATCAATCTTAACACCGCCAAAAAACCGTAAAATCTATACAACCAGGATATAATGGTTTTTCAGTATCACCATATAGACACACAACTGTCGGTTCTATCTCAATTTGTTCTGCTACAATATCGCGAATCATTTCTTCAATTCCATCGGAGTTACCATCTTGCGAATCATCATCATCAGTGACATTATGTCCAGTTTCACCATGTCAAATACAAGGGCTGTAACTAGGATTAAAACCATGACAAATCAGATGATCTTTTATCTCTCTACTTTTCAACTTCTTCATATTCAAACATTTCAGGCATGGACAGAAAAAAATGTCACTACTTGGAACATTTTGTTTTGAAAATTCCAAAAAGGAATCAACACCTTCCTCAAATTCATTTCTCATTCGATGTGCCATAATCCAACTTCGACTCATTATTACCTATAACCAATATCAACAAAAAATATATATTTTTAAGATAAGACAAATATATGTTTATATGAAAAAAATCACAATTTGAATGTAAAACAATTTAAAATATAAAACAAATCTATGGGTATTTAAGAAAATATGCTTGAATATTATTTTTAAAACAAAATATAGTTAGATATAACAGTTTTAAATTTCATTGAATCAAAGAAAACCTTGTCGCCTACATATTTGATGGAAAATTGGAGAAAATGGAGTAAACCTGAGAATCACCCCCCACCCCTCGGACAACCCCCAAAACCCTATGGACAGGCCCCACCCCCTTAGACAGCCCCCCACACCCACCCACCCCCTTGGACCACCCTTGGACACCCCCAACCCTTCAGACAACCCCCCACCCCTCTAGACAGCACCCCCACCCCTCCTGGACACCACCCCCCACCCCTACCCATTGAACACCCCCCTGGACACCCCCCAACCCTCTGGGCAGCCCCCCACCCCCCGGACAACCCCCAAAACCCTCTGGACAGGCCCCCACCCCCGTGGACAGTCACTCACACCCACCCACCCCCTTGGACACCCCCTTGGACACCACCTGTTTCCACATCTTTGATATAACATTTTTTTTAAAACGTGACATTATTAAAAACGTTTCATGAAATATGATGAAGAGTCCAATCGTATTTCTTATGAAATTTTTCTTACTAGAAAGGGTCTTAGTATTGGATATAATAATAAATAAAGTGGCATAAAACAGCAATATAATCCTAAAAAATGCATATAATCCAACTTAAATATTTTAATAAATATGTTTGTAATCAACCATCAAATCCAAAAGGTGTATGAGAGAACAATTAGAGAAAAACTGGCAATGAGAGATCATAGTCATTGAGGGGGGATGGTGTCAAAGGAAACACAAAATCAAATGAACTGAGACCACTTTATGAAGTAATCCATGAAAAAGAAAAACCTACATCAAATAAAATCGTGAAACATCAAAAAACAAACAAATACCCATTTGAAATAGAATCTAGTATCTTGATTCAGAAACTCTAAAAAGTAAATAAATTACAATCTCATTGGTTGAATCCTGAATTTCTAAAATAGAACAATACATTGGTTTCACTTTGGTTGGTGGTGCAATTATTTGTTGTATTCGATCATAAATTAGTTTGTGACATAAAATCAAAAAATCTTGTGAAATACATATAAGTAACATTCATTATTCAAGTTCACATTCTTTTTGTAAAATTACCCATGTCTATATTATCATTAATAAAAAAACATTATCATTATTCTTAACTAAAATCATGAGAATTGTGATATTACCATTTTTATAAACATATATTAATGATGTTATGATAGAGTTTATCATAACTAATAATATAAAAAATGGTATACTTATCTATAGTAGAGTCCTATAAGACAAAATGGATGCACGATATTTCTGTGACATTTAGATTTTTTAAAGGGATATAATGATGTTTAATACTTCTCAGAAGGGTGAAATTATAAGTGAGTTTAGTGTCTTCTAAAAATACAAAGTGGGTAAAAGTGAATTTGTTTCCATTAAATAAAACAAATGGTTTATCATAGATTTATTAGACTCTATGAGGGTGAATGATAGATATTTATTTTATTATGTTCCATTATAACTCATGTGTAAATATTTATTTTAGTTAAATTAATGAATGATAAATGGTTTACATTAATGGTTTTTGTTTTCTAAAAAAATGACATCTTCAATATGGATGATTGATTCCTATTCTATGATAAGACACTCAATAAGGATGATTCACTATATATGATGATAATTTCTTTTAATTCTCTAATCACATAAACATTATTGGTTATCCAACTACAAAATTGTTAGATGAACCTGAGCATTAAATGAAATATAGTATAAAAGGAATGGATGAATCAACCATACCTCAAATTTCATTTTGATAATGAAATTCAAACCGGTCAAATCAGGAAATATTCCAAATCTTTCCTTAATCGTTCCATAGTCCTTCAATAAATAACCCCAAATATGTTTCCAACATATGAGGATTTTGAGTCATTAAATGCAAGGTAATATATCAAAAAAAATTATAAAGAAATACAAAAACAAGACACTCAAGATAAAAACAAATGTTTGGTTCCAACGATATTCAAAAAGATGTAATAGGGTTCGAAATGGAAGAATCTAACCTAGTTTAAACAAAAAAATCGCAAAACATAAATATAGACTATCCGGGAAAAAAACGAACGAAATAAATTCGTGGAAGGCTTACTTGAGTGTTGCGAGTTGAGATGATAAATCCAAGGAGAGTAAAGATGATAAACGATGAAGCCAAAATGAGTTTAATGCAGGTCGATCGACGAGCCGAGTAGGGTTTACCGCACGAGAGAGACGAGCCGGTGGACTGTCGATCGAAAAATCATAAATGACAGTCCACGGGGATTTAATTTTTTAAATGTTTTATAATGTCGGTTATTATATAACTGATGTTATAAACTATTTTTTAAATTTATAACATCGGTTATGTTAAAACCGACGTAAAAAAACCCACGCGCTTTGGTTTTTTGCGTCAGTTATTTTAAAACCAATGCAAAAAACCCCCCGCACATTGGTTTTTTACGTCGTTTATTTTATAACCGATGTTAAAAAACCCCCGCGCTTTGGTTTTTTACGTCGGTTATTTTATAACCGACGTAACAAACCCCCCGTGCTTTGGTTTTTTACGTCAGTTATAAAATAACCGACGTAAAATACTCATAGATATCTCGTTTTTTAAGTCGGTTATTTTATAACTGACGTAAAAAACTAAAGCGCGGGGGGGGTTTATAGCATCTTGCCTTTTTATCACATAAACTTTCATTACATTTTACAAAACTGAGGATCTTTAAGGTTTAGTGTCTTGGAAACCCGGAACTTAAAACATGAAAACATAAAACATTCTTCTTAAACACTTGAAAGTCTTCTCCTCATGTTCATCCTTGGTTCATTACTTCATCTCATAACCTGGGGACATACATCAAAAGAAAGGGTGAGCAGAAGGCCCAGTAAGGGAAGTAAGAGAAACATTTAACATGTGAACTTGAGATACATCAACTATGTCATGAAAAATAACTTCAAGGCATGAGAAAGAATCATGTGGAATATCATAATAAAAATAAAATTTTTTATAACTTGAAGATGTGGCTACAACATTTAATATTGACAATAATTTCGTTTCACCAAGGTCCATCCCCAAGGTGTCATTAAAAATTACCAAGGTTATTCACCAAGGTATCAGTCTAAAAGGTCATCTCTAGAGATTAAGTCTTTACCCAATGCATTGGAGCGCTATCTGGGAGCACCCTTGACATGTCTTTATTATCATGTGAGCCACATATATCATCATAAATAATTTCATAAACAACCCATATAGCATAAAAGAAATGGGTTTCATTTCATAATCATAACGTTTTAAAAACTGCTTAAAGACATGATCTTTATGTCACTTTAAACCCACGGAAAAGGGAAAGCGGGTTTCATGTATGTAAATCCAAAAATTTAAAATAGAAAATTTTGATATATATGTGAATACCCCTGTAGAAATAAGAGCTTTGAGTATTCACTTAATAACATAAAATAATTTTGAGATAAAGAGGGAGGCACTTTGAGACGAAAACTATGCAGCATAACGTCTACGATACATGGTTTTATAAAACATTGAAAAGAGAGGGGACATGGGTCACCCACTCAAAAATGATAAATAAAATAGTAGGGGAAAAAAATTTATAGTATTTAAGAACATGGTAATGAAATTTGAATGATATACCATATGAAATGAAGAACTTGAAAGGAAGACAAAAATAAGATTTCTCTTATGAGAATTCGGCAGCCTAACGGCGTCACCTAAAACTTCCCAAAAATGGATTGACGAGGTCAAATGGGGTCTATCATAATATGAAAATAAATGATCAGTATGATAGATATAGATATCATACCCCAAAATAATAAAAATGAACTTGAGAGACTTGACATGAAAGTAGATCTCGAAAACGAGAAGGGTTAAAGAACCCCTTAGAAATTCGGCAGCCTAACGGCGCCACTTAAACTTCAACAAAAATGAATTGATGAGATCAAATAGGGTCTCTAATAATATGATCATAAAATATCAGTATGATAGATATAGATATCATACCACAAAATAATAAAAATGAACCTGAGAGATTTGACATGAAAGTAGATCTTGAAAATGAGAAGGGTGAAAGAGCCCCTTAGAAATTCGGCATCCTAACGGCGCCACTTAAACTTCAACAAAAATGAATTGATGAGATCAAATAGGGTCTCTCATCATATGATCATAAAATATCAGTATGATATATTTAGATATCATACCCCAACATAATAAAAAGGAACTTTCAAGACTTGACATGGAATTAGAACATTTGAAAAAGGAGAAAGGTGAAAGAACCACTTAAAAATTCGGCAGCCTAACAGCGCCACTTAAAACATCAAAATACTGAATTGAAGAGATAAAATGGGGTATCTCATCATATGATAATAAAATATCAGTATGATAAATTTAGAGATAAAACCCCAACATAATAAAAAGGAACTTTCAATACCTTACATGAAAATAGATCTTGAAAAATGAGAAGGGAGAAAGAATCCGTTACAAAAATTTCGGCAGCCTAATGGCGCCACTTAAAACTTCATAAAATGAAATAATGAGAGTAAGAGGGGATCTCTCATTATATGAACATGAAAATGGAAGTAAGAGGAGTATAAAATAACATCCTTTAACATAATAACATGGATCATAAACGAAATTACAAAAAAGAGATTTCTTGAAAAGAAAGAGAGAGGTTGGATCCCTTACCTTAAAACGTAACTCTTAAAACTCAAAGGTTGGGACCTTGAGGGCTTGGGGGAACCTTGGGAGGACTCCTTGGGAGGTAATTATACCATAACTTTGTTGTGGGAGAGTGGGGAGTCGAATGGATGAGAGGATGGCATGGTATTTATAGGGAAAGTGAGGGGACAAGGCATTAATGGCCAAGGGACACCTCATTAGTGGTTTTGGAAAAACCATGGGCTTGCCCATGGTATTTGCCCATGGTATTGGACACTTGGGACACCTCATACCTTATCTTACTATTCATAAATCGACCATATTGATTACATACTTAATACATCATTTAATGATGTCATTAAACACCTGTAACTTAAAAACTGTATTTTCACTATTCATCGAAAATTCAACTTTCTCAGAATAATCCCAAAATTTCACCTTAACCAAATATCAATGCTCTGATTTCAAAAATGAAATCCATTTTATAAAAATATTTTTCTAAATATTTTTAATTAAATTTTTATTAAAAACACTATTCATCAAAAATTCATTTTTTCAGAAAAATCCCCAAAATTTACCTTAACATAATATCGATGCTCTGAGTTCAAAAATGAAGTCCATTTTATAAAAATAATTTTCTAAATATTTTTAATTAAATTTTTAATTAAAAACACTATTCATCTGAAAAAACTAATACTTGAATAATAATTTATGAAATCGTTATTTAACCATTTTATTGAATCACATTACTTAATCAAAGTGCCTAGCTTATTTTAATACTTTCTTTAAGTGAGATTACTAATCCATTTGGTCACATTACTAATCCTAATCATAAAATCACTATTCATAATTTACTATTCATCAAAAATTAAGTTGATCTTATTAGACTCTAAATTTTGTACTGAACATAATTGTAGAAGATCATTTTTTTAAAATCATTACACATTTTAAATTATTTAAGGTTTACCTAAACATTTTTAAAATATCCTTTTTCTAAAATTCATCAAAATTATGCATACTATGTTTATCCGAACATTTGAAAATTCATAAACTTCATCATAAGAAGAAATCAAAATTTATATTTAAAACAAAGGATTACACAAGGCAGTTACGGTCTCCTTACATAGCCCCTTATCACACCATCATAGGACCTAAGTGTGAGGTGTGCTAAGGTGAGAGAATCTGAGGGAGGCTCGGCCAACATTGCACGAGTAGTAATTTCTATCAGTTTGAACTTCTCACGAAGGAGATCCTATTCTTGCTTCACACGATGAAGTTCAGCTTGGGTTTGGTCCAGAGCAAAGCCCAGTGGTGCTACCTCCTTCCCAAGTTCTGTTAGATGGGCTTCGATCGATCCAAGACTACTGGGTGAGGCCATCGAAACTTCTTTCTATATTAATTAACCAAGATTACTTGTATTTAGAGGAAATAATCGAAACGTTTAGTTTACAGCGGTCATATTGACCAATGGTCATATAACAGTCAAAACCCAATGGTCTCATTTTAAGTATACTCATGTTATCAAATGAAACATTTTTGTAGAAAATAAAACAACACACAAAATTAGGAAACAAGATTTATTCAAAATTTCGGGTTGTTACAGTTTTTTAGGTCGGTTATTTTATAACCGACATAAAAAAACCCATAGATAACTCATTTTTTACGTCATTAATTTTATAACCGACGTAAAAAAACCCCCTGAGCTTTGGTTTTTTATGTCGGTTATAAAATAACCGACGTAAAAAATACCTAGATATCTCGTTTTTTACGTCGGTTATCAAATAAACGACGTAAAAAACCCACGCGCTTTGATTTTTAACGTCGGTTAATTTATAACTGACGTAAAAACTGAACATGTACGATTTGTAACGTCGGTTATTAAAATAACCGACGTTAAAAAGATACTCAACGCATTTGTTATGTCTGTTATAAAATATCCGACATAAAAAACAACGTTTCACAGATTCTCACATCGGTTATATATAACAGACGTAAAAAATGGTGACGTAAATAACGTTTTCTACACTAGTGCTTCATGAGGAAACATCTATCTTATTTTAGTGGTTCCACTGATCCACTAGTTTCTAAGTAATATATAGCTACCATTGAAAATATATTTTCTATTTTCTTTTGTTTAGAACATGAAAAAGTTATTTTTTTGTCTATTATTTTCTAAGAGAATAAGATCAATGGTTGAATCTTATCAAGGTTACAAGGAAACATAAATAAATTGACTCCATAGTTTGGGATGAGTTTAAGAGATTATTCTTCAAAATATAATTTCTTCACATCATTCATAAAAAATGGAGAAGGGACTCTATGAACTAAAGTATAAGGATAATGAATATGTTGGTACCTATAAGTAAAATTTTATGAGGCTTGAAAGGTACAATTATGGTATTATCATTCAACCTAAAATTAAGGTTGAAAGATTATTCAGTGTCTTAAAACCAAGTCTATAAAGAGTGTTATCCATAAGATACTTTATAGACTATGAATAAATTGTTATATGTGACATCAGGGTGGAAATGTAGATTGTAGTTTCCTATAAATTTCATGGTTGTTATAAGAAAATAAATATGGAATTCAAAATAAATCTAAAAACCATGGAGATACAAACATGATCTGTCCCTTATGATCAAACTATGAAAGAAAATAGGGTATAAATTATCTTAAGTGGAATAGTAAATGTTTTAAGTTTATAAAGGAAGGTCATCGGGAAATGGAATTCCTAAGTGATGGGAAAAATTTAGGTAATGAGGTGAATAGAGGTAAAGCTCTGTAGAATGCACCAACCACACTTCTTTATTTCAAATTAAAGGATTATTGTCATTATTCTAACTAGTTCTCAAATTTGAAGGTTAATTATGATGATCTATATGAGAAACCTCTAAAGTCATGTGATAAAAGGAAATCTCATGAAATCAATATTTTTTATTAGTGTTACAATAATGTCATGGTGAAAGACACACATACCATCCACTCTAGAACTATAAATATCCTATTTGAATCTTCTTATACCCACTATTTTATATTTGAATAATTTTATATGGGTGAATAAATTACACTCCAATAATTAGATACTGAGTTAGTAGTAAAAAAAATGGTACGATGATCGTCTATGATTCTTATCTGGTGTAAGTTTATAAAAATGTACTTCCAAGAAATATTATTATTCGTCTGCTAGTTGAATTCAATATTATTCTACGAATTTATTGGATTTACAAAAATAGATCCCACATTAATTTCCATGTAATTGATGTTATTTTTTATATTCTGAACCAACCTATGATCGTCAATCAGTGTGATGACAAAAATTAACTTTCAAGGGAAATTTTATCCGTTACATGGGCCTTGATTCCTATTCAAAAGGAATGTTTATATAAGATTATTGGGGATAAAATCAACAAAAAAGATATACCTATTTTATGAAATCTTTTTTATATATTTTTTTAATATTTTTATGGTCTTACACTGAAACCTTAAGTTTAGTTCTCAATAGACCTCATACCTAGTTAAATACCTATTTCAAAGACGCCATATCGAATAGCTCTGATTGAGTTGAAGGAATTAAATTATAAAATAAAAAAGAATCTTGATGTGATATTTATATATCAAATATCCTCACTAAGGGGTGAACTAGTTATTTTTTAGGAATAAATATGGATCAATGTGACTTTGCATTGATTACCAAGAACATAACAAAATCACAATCAAGAAAAAATTTCCTCTTTCCCGTATTGATGACTTGTTTGATCAGTTGTGTGGAGCTCAATAATTTTCTAAGATTGACCTTCATTATATATATCATCAAATGAGGGTTGAGAAGAAGATTATTAAAAATATATAATTTCATACAAGGTATGGACACTATAAAGTTATAGTTATTCCATTTGGTCTTATTAATGCCCCGGTTATCTTCAAATATTTAATGAATAGGGTCTTTATATATTACCTTGATCAGTTTTTGGTAGTCTTTATTGATGATATTATTATATATTCAAAGATTTAAGAAGATCATGAATATCATTTGAGTATTGTTCTCAGTACACTAAGGAATGAGAAGTTAGATGAAAAATTTACCGAGTGTAAATTTTAGCTTTATAAAGATTCATTTTTTGGTTATATAATCTTATGTGAGGGTATATCAGTAGATCCATCAAATAATAAATTTATTAAATGTTGACATAGAAAAAATACATTGAATTAGATCCATATTTTTTGGGTTTAGCTGGATATTATCAGCACTTTACAGATAATTTTTCATCACTATCCAATCCACTCACTAATTTAACTCATAAAGTATTCTAGTTCCTTTTCACTGATGAATGAGAAGATAATTTCAAGGAACTGAAGATAAGGTTGGTTAATACACCTATGATTACATAAACCTATAGTGTGGAAGGGTTTGTAATTTATAGTGATTCATCAAATAAGGGGTTGGTATGTGTTCCCATGTAGAATGATATGGTGATAGATTATGCCTCATTACAATTGAATGTTCATGACAAAAATTACCCAATTCTTGATTTGGAGTTCACTATGGTAATTTTCACTAAATATATGAAGGCATTTTCTTTATATAGAAAAGTTTGATATATATATATATATATATATATATATATATATTGATCCTAAAATTTTAAATTATATATTCACACATAAAGAGTTGAATATAAAGCAGAGAAAATGGTTAGAGTTAATTGAAGATTATGAATGATCAATACATTACCACCCATGGAAAGTGAATACGGTGGCAGATGATCTGAGTCAAAAGGATCATACTAGCTTATCTATGATGAGGATAAAAAAATATCCAATATTTTTGGATTTTCAAAGGATGGATCTTGAAACCTTGAAGGAAAGGGAGAAAAATTATCTTTCTCAAATGAGTGTTTAACCATCTATCCATATAAATATTAAAGAGGTACAGAAGAAAGATGTAAACCTATAGAAGAAGGTGATGAATGTTTCTGATTTTAACCTTTATTGTGATGAAATTATATGGTTCAAAAACTTTTTATGTGTCCCTTTAATACTATATTTTAAAAAAGAGTTATTGGATGAGGCTCATATTTCACCATTCCTTATCCATCCCGATAGTATGAATATTTATAGGGCTCTGAAAGAGTATTCATGGTGGGATGGTATGAAGAGATATATTTCAAATTATGAATCTTGGTGATTGGTATGTCAATATGTTTTGTCTGAGAGACAAAATTATAATGGGATGTTACAACTATTACTCATACCAAAATAGAAATGGGAAAACACCACCATGGAATTTTTCATCAAACTCCCAAAACAATATATGGGCCATAATGCCATTTTGGTTTTATTTTATCACCTTATGAAGTCCTCATACTTCATTTATATTAGAGAATATTTATATCTAGATCATTTTCCCTGAATATATATTAAGGAAGTGTTAAGGTTACATTGATTACCACATTCTATTGTATCTGATCAATATTTGTGGTTTAATATGAAGTTCTAGAAAAGTATTCAGTGGGATATAAATATAAAGTTGAGTTTTTGTATGATATATTATTCTCAAACATATGGTTAGTATAAGAGATACATTCAAACCTAAGAAGATATTTTGAGATCTTCTTCTGTAATATCCCGGATCTGGGTGTCGGCCAAAGGTGCCCTGAACCCGGTTGGTCACATGACCTCAAGCGCATTTCCCCAAACTCAAGAGGATGTCGACAAGCAGTGAGGGACAAGATGTGATATTGGGGAAACTATTCCCTCATTTCCAATGTATACACATCATAATCTAAATAGTAAACAATAGCGGAAGCAATAATGCCATATAACAGAAGTAAACAACAGAATACTGAAAGAAAATCCAACTAAAGCCACAATATATATATATATAAAAATTATGCATGGAATATGTCTCTATGAAAACATCCAAAAAATTAACAACACTAGAAAGAAATACATAAACCAAATTGCAATAGAAACAAGTAAACTCTAGCAGCATCATAAGTCTCATCTTGGTCTCATGTTCTCCAGCTCCAATAGAAATCAAGTACATGGTGAGGAAGGGCGCTTTCCACTATCTATACATACAACCATATAATATATTTGGTTCCAAAACATGACCCAAATAGGTTGCGATATGAATCCTATAAGGAAACCACCAAAAGATCTATGCCTAACTATCAGTGAATATATATAGCAGGTAATATGAATAAATTAAGTAATAAAGTAGCAAGTACCCAAAAGTAAACAATCCTATAGTTTTCAATTACATTCATTCACATTTATTATTAAACCCTTTGAATCATGTAAACTAAGGGATCTGACCAAACCTTTTAACCCCCTATGTACGTAACAAAAAATATGTCTCATAAGACCATCTAAACAATCAAGTAAGACCGATTCCAAACTTGTGCTTTTTCATGGAATACTGATCACCATAATTCAATTATTCAATAAAAAACCTTTTGGAAAGTTCTCACAATCTAATCCCTCTGGTCTAACATAACACAAATTCATAAAATAAATACCATCTAAGAAATATATCATGGTCTAGCCCCTTTGGTCTAATATACTATCAAACAATTATAAACAACTGCTTGGGAAAGCTCTCACAATCTAAACCCCCAAGTCGATGACCATCTAGAAGTTGTCACAGTCAATACCCTTGATTAGAATAATAGAAAAAACATACATAAATTACCCTCCCTTGGGAATCTCCCATAGTCAATTCCCCTTTTTCAAACCTTCGCAATGCATAACTCTGGAATCTTACATAATCATCAACCAATCCTAACCAGAAAGGCATGGAAAACATGACAAGCCTAATAGTCATCCTAGGCCAAACAACCAAAAAATAGTCAAAAAAGGGAAATTCACCCATGGTGTCCCATAATCAAGGTATATAACCTTATGCATAATTAAAGACCCTTTATCAAATAATTAAACCATAGTAGGTGATAAACAGGGTTAAATTCCAAATCAAACAATACCCCAAAATGTGGGTATATGGCACTTTATGAATATATAATCTGAAACAACACAACTAAAGGCACAAACCACCTACATAGATGTCATTCGATCAATATACTTGAATTTCAGATCTTGAATTGGCCTAAATCAGTGTAGATCTACAAAAAAAATGAAAAACGCCAAACCTTGAATAACTCAGAGAGGAGGAATCAGGATGAAAGGCTCTAGAGTACTTAGGAACTCATCGGTGGGATTCCAACGCACCCGATAGCATCTCAATCAGAGGTCATATGTAGAATCATGGTTTTGATCTTCGTTTTTTGTTCTTGAGCATTCCTGTACAAAATACGGGAATAAGAAGTCAATTCTGGACATGAGATTTTACCCCACTCCAATATATCAAATAAAAATAATACTAAATGGCATGTTCATTAAATGTACATGTCGTGTAGTAGCCTTAACTAACCCCCACCTTAAGAGGTCTTCCAATTCATCACAGGGCCATATACTAAACCATTACACGGCCAGTACCTGGCAATATGCGGGAACCGGGTACACAGCATGTACACAAAAGTACATGGCATGTACTTATAAAAACCCTTTTTCTTCCTTTTTCCTAAAAAAACCTGAAATCAAGATCCATTCTTCAAACAAAGATTCAGGTTCTTAAAAACTTCTCCCCTTAAAGAAATTCATCCCTGAATTTCCCTTAAAAGGGTGGTGAAGAAGAATCTTTGAACAACTCTGGCCACTATGATCGTACGCTAGCCTCCATCTCCCAAGTCTCGTCCTGCACTCACATGTGCTTCCATAGAACCTGTACCAAAAGAAAAGACCATCATTGGAGAACCTTCATGCTATGATCCACAATTTGAAGAAGGTGCTCCTCGACGGATGCATCCACCTCTAACTCAACCTCCTCTGGTTGAAAAACATGGGATAGGTCTCAAAAGTAACATCATAGATGAGAAACATGAAAGACTTCATGCATAGCCTGGTATCATTGAGGTAAATGCAATTTATAGAAAATAGGCCCAACTTTATCCAAAACATCAAACGACCCATCGTATCTCGGTGAAAGCTTCCCCTATCTCCTAATACTCTTGTGTCCCAACCTCAGTAAGACATGTAAGAAAACCTGATCTCCGACCTCAAACTCTAGAGGTCATGTCCATCGATCAGCATAAGATTTCTGTCTATATTATGCAGTATCCATTCTCTTTCCAATCAACTCCACCTGCTCGGGGGTATTCTAGACAAGGCGAGGTCTCAGCATAGCTGCCTCTCCTTCCTCCAGTCAAAATAGGGGGTGGTCAGCAAGGCATACCATAAAAATCATTTTAATGTTCAATCTGAATCATGTCTTGAGAAATATTATTGTAAGAAAACTCCACCAGGGGTATGTTCCTCTCCCAAGATAACTTGAAATCCAGGATTCATGCTCAAATCATGTCCTCCAAAAACTAAATCATGTAATCAGAATTCCCATTTTTCAGCGGATGGTAAATGTACTCATAAGTACATGTGTACCTAAATCCATATGTAGTCCCTTCTAGACATGAGAAGTAAACTGGTCATCCCTGTCAAAAGCTATAGAGTGTGGAACTCAATGAAAACATACAATATCTCAGATGTACAACTTTCCAAGATCATCAAAACTGAATTTTTCCTTGATCAGTAGGAAATTTTCAACTTGTAGGGTTCTATCAACAACAACCCATACAACATCATTTCCTTACGGAGACCTTGGTAAACCCATCATGAAATCCATCATGACATCATTCCACTTCCACTCAGGGATGCGTAATAGTTTTAATATCCCTGGTGATCATTGATGCTCTGCCTTCACCTACTAACAAGTGGAACATCTCTTAACAAAACTATCAATATCCCTCTACATGTCGGGCCACAAATACTAATGATATAGATCTTGATACATATTGGTGAAACTAGGATGAACTTACCATACATAGGCATGAAAATATCACAACAACTCCTTTAATATGTCTACTGACACCCATATGCAACCATGAAAATGAAAAACCTCATCCTTGCCTATGTTCCATCCAAGAGTAGATTCCTCACCTGACACACTCTCCCTCAGGACTAGGACATAGGAATCCGACAGCTGTCTAATTCTCACTTAATTTAGTAGAGTAGAGATAATAGCTATAGATGAAATAAAAGTCTTCCCCTATCTGTTGTGAACATCCAAATGTATCTCAGAGAATATATCCATAAGATTACGCTCACTTATAGCATCTGTAAGTGTATGTATCTGAGTTCTCATGTTCAATGCATTATCCACTGCATTGACATTCCCATGTGTATAAGAAAGCTCAAAATCAAAATACTGGAGGTAATCAACTGACCTTATCTATCTCAAATTCAGATATCATTGAGTAAAGATATAATTGAGGCTCTTTTGGTCTGTGTACACCAAATACTATCTCCCAAAAATAATGTCTCCAACAGCACAAATCATGCACAACTGTATCTAACTCGATGTCATTTGTCAACTAATTCCTCTCATGTGGATTCAACTATCAAGACCAATATACAATGAATCCTTCCCCCTATATAATCACTTCTCCCATCCCGATACCTAAAACATCATAGTAAATGGTGTAAATATTTCCCATCTCTGGAAAAATCATTATTGGTGTTAAAGTCAACCTCCCATTCAGCTCATAAAATGATGAATCGAAGGAGTCTTTCCACAAGTAATTTGAACCCTTCATAGTCAGTCATATTAGTGGCCCCACTAAGAATTAAATTTCTTGAATAAAGATCCTTTAGTAACCATCCAACACTAAAAAACTCCATACCTCAAATAAATTCTTTGGCTGCTCCCAAGAAACTACTTCTCTCACTTTCTTTGGGTCTACTAATACTCTTGTCTCTGAGATAACATGACCCAGGAAGTGAATTTGGTCTGTCCAAAAGTATAATTTTGAGATCTTACCATATAACTAATGCTCTCTTAGTGTACTTAATAAGATCTCAAAATGGATGGCATGGTCGTGTCATTTGTGAGAGTACATCAAGATATCAACTACGAAGACTACCACAAAATAATCCAAGTAAGGATAGAACACTTAGTTAAAAAGTGCCATGAAAACTACCTGCACGTTCATGAGACTAAACAGCATAACTAAATACTCTTATAGACCATACCTTCTCCAAAAAGATGTAAGAGTTATGTCTAATGGTCCAACATGCAACTAATGATAACCAGATCTCAAGTAAATCTTCAAGAACACCCAGGCTCCTCGAATCTGATCAAAGAGATCATCAATTCTCGGTAAGGGATATTGATTCTTGACTATCAATTGGTTCAACTTCTGATAATCCACAAAATTTCTGAGGGTACCATCCACCTTCTTTACAAAATATGCAGGTGAACCCCAAGGAGAAGTACTGGGTCTGATGAAACCCTTTTCCTACAACTCCTCTAACTACTTCTTGAGATCCTGTAACTCTGGTGTAGTAATACTATAATGAGGAATGGACATCGGTGCTACTCTTGGAAAAATATCAATAGAGAAATATAACTCTCTCCTGAGGTAAACATGAAAATTAATTTGGAAATAAATCTCTGATACAATCCACCACTAGAGGAAAGTCCATATGTGAATTCCCCTAGTAATCTAGATATAAAATAGAAATATGGGATGTAATTCCTCCCAAAACATGATGCTTGAGTCCTGCTATACTCTCCTATACATCCCATTTTACCTTATATAGAAAATAACCCACCTCTGGTGATGTGATACTCACCCTATGCTGATAGTAGTCAACAAAGGCCTTAAAGGTGACCAAATGGTCCATTCTGAGAATGACATCAATACCTTTCATCTCTGAGACATAGAGGTCCCATAAGAAATTACACCCACCAACCTCTAGAAAGAACTCCTTGGACTAATGTACACTAGCCTTCCTAATCCCCAATGGAGTGTCTTGCATCATAACATCATTAGACGTAAGGATACAGAGACCTAGTCTCTCCACAATATAAAAAGATATAAAACTATGTGAATCCCATATATCAAAAAGAGAAAAGCTAAAAGTGAGGAAACTATAATCATACCATTAACCGTAGTGGTTCTCGGATCCTTCTCCGATTGGGTCTGTTCCATCGCAAAATTGTGACCTGTACCATGGCCATATGACCCTGCTTCGCTACCCTGAGCCGATCCACTCTACTATTACTGAGAACCTGACATCTGGCTACCACGGCTGCGACCACCTCCTCAGCTTGACGAACCCTAATTCCCTAACTGAAGAGAAACTGGCGGTCCTGCTCCTGAATGTGGAGTCATAAAAAATTCCCAATCACTCATTGGTGCTGAGAAATTCCTAATTTTTTTTAATATTACCCATTTTTCCACAAGATCAGCACTCAACTGTGTCTCTTGAGCACTACGGTCTCTTGTGCCCACTCCTTTCGCACTTGTAGCACACCACTCGGCTACCTAAAGAAACATCTCGTGAAAGTTCCCTGTAGTGCTTCCAGCTATCAGTCGAAGGAGTACTAACCCTGGATGTTGAACTTCCCTCAATCATAGCTCCTAACTCCCTCAGATCGTTCTTAGTTATAAGCGCCTGATTTACTATAGAAGACACTGAAGTCATCTAGAAAACATTTACTTGTGATCAGATGTCATACCTAAGAGAATCCTTAAACCACCTAGCAATTGATAACTCGTCACCTCCCAAAACAGGTGAGAAGCGTTGAAGCTCTGTAAAGATAGAAGAGTAATCCATAACTGAAAGAGTGTCCAATTCCAAATTAATGAGCTCCAGAGCTCGATCGGCCCTCAACGTCTCAGGGAAGATGTAATAATAAAAGGCCCTCTGAAACTCTTCCTAATCCATATCCCAATGGCATCCCGCCTATGAGATAACATACCACCACCTCTTGGCGGGATCACATAGCATGTAAGTTATGATCTTCACCCTCCTCTCTAGATGCATCTCCAGATGCTCAAAGATAGGAAGAATGGCCTCCAAACATAACTTTCTAGAATGTGCTCCTCCATGCCCTAAGAAAGTGGGAGGATGCTGCTACCGGAACACTTGTGTCAACTCTACCATAGTCTGGTCAAGATGTGGTGATCCCTGAAAAGTCTACATCACCCTCATAAAGCCTTAATAGAACTATGCATCAGCACCTATATATAGTATAACGTCGAATTCCAAGACAGGCACAACGTTAGGATCTACTGGTAGTCCCTGATCTACCATTTCCGGTGTCTGATAATCGTCATGTACCTGGCGTAACACTGGAGGACGACTTGGTGGTGTGACTCTTCAAGTTCAAGCACACTCCTCATTTCAAGATTAAATGAACTATAAATTAGAAGTGAAATTATGGAATATGTAAATGAAAACATTAAATTTTTACAAAAGAGGGTTATACGGCATATAGAAACACTATGCAGCATGTTCCCTTAAGCTTTAACATGGGTGTGTACCTCTTCCAACTTGGTTATGTGACATCCCCAACACATGGTGTGTTCCTTATGAGACATGTAAAGTACTTGAATATTCCCTCCTACACAAGTACTCCTACATGTCTATAATTACATAGTTCTTCTGGTGCAACATTACATGGCATGTTCACTCTAGACATGGTGTGTATGACTTATGTTCCATCCACCCGTGTCATTATTCTAACGTATGTATACACAGTATTTTACAACATGGTGTGTACTCCTAGTAAATGGCATGTTCTACCAAATGTTTCTCAACCCCATGTATTTTCTCATACAGTCACTCACACGATCAAAAACTACACAACATGTACATCTTGTACATGGTGTGTACTTAAGAAAAGTCATTTTATCGATAAAAAAAAAGAACACATGGTGTGTTTTCATAACATCACATGCCATGTTGTCTGGGTTTTTGGATAGTAAGCCTCTGATACCACTTTGTAACATACCAGATTTAGGTGCCACCTAAAGGTTCCCCAAACCCAGTTGGTAACATGACCTCAAGCGCATTTCCACAAATGCCAGAGGCTGCTGACTAGCAGTGAGGGACAAGGTGTGATATTGGGGAAGTTGTTCCCTCATTGGCAGAGTATACATACTGGAATCTAAATGGTAAACAAAAGAGGAATAAATACTACCATATACCAGAAGTAAATAGTGGAAGACTAAAAGAAAATCCAACAGTATCCACAATATATATATATAATGCATGGAATATGTATCTAACAAAAAAACCTAACAAGTCACAATTCTAGAAAAAAATATAGAAACAAATGTACAAAATAAACAAGTAAACTCCAGAAGCATTGCAAGCCTCATCTTGTTCTCATGCTCTCCAACTCCAACAGAAATCAAGTACCTAATGAGGAAGGGTGCTTTCCCTTATCTATACTTGCAACCATATAATCTGTCTGGTTCCAAAACATGACCCGAATAGGGTGTGAGACAAATCCTAGTAGGCAGCCACTAAAATATATGTTCCTAACTATCAATGAATATATATAGCAGGTAATATGCATAAATGAAGCACTAAAATAGGAAGTACTCGAAAGTGAACAATGCTACAGTTTTCAATTATATTCATTCACATTTATTATTAAATCCATTGAATCATGTAAACCTTGGGATCTATCCTAAGCTCTGTATCTCTTGTGTATGTAACAAAACATATGTCCCATAAGACCATCTAAACAATCAAGTAAGACCGAGTCCAAGCTTTTGATTTTTCTTGGGAGACTCATCACCATCATTCAATTATTCAATAATGACCCTTTGGGAAAGTTCTCACAGTTTAATCCCCCTGGTCTAATATAAAAAGATCATCTAATAATGAATATCTAGGAAATCCCTCACAGTCTATCCCCTTTGGTCTAATATACTATCAAACAATTATAAACAGCCACCTGGGAAAGATCTGACAGTCCAAACCCCCAGGTCGATGACTATCTGGATGCTCTCACGATCAATACCCCCTATCAACATAATAGTAAAAACATACATAAATGACCCTCCCTCAAGAATATATCATAGTAAATTCAACTTGGTCAAAAAATTTCAATTTATAACTCAGGCATCTTACATAATCCTCAAATCCATCCTAAAAATCAAGGCATGGAAAACACGGCAAGCCTAACAGTCATCCTAGGCCAAACATCTAGGAAACAGTCAAACAAGGGAAACACACCCTTAGTGTCCCATAATAAAGGTATATAACCGAATTCATAAGAAATGTCCCTTTATCAATTAATTAAACCATATAAGGTGATAAATTGGGCTAAATTCCAAATCAAGCAATACCCCAAAACATGGGTATGCGGAACTTTATGCATATTTAGTCTAAAACAACACAACAAAAGGCACAAACCACCTAAATCGATTTCGTATGATCGATATTCTTGAACTTCGAATCTTGAATCGGCCTATATCGGTGTAGATATACAAAATGGTGAAAAACAGACAACTTTGAATAACTTATAAGAGAGGACGAATTATGAATAAAGGATCTAGAGGAATTTGAAACAAACTAGTGAGATTTCAATGAACCTAACATTGTCTTAATTGGAGGTTGTATAGAGAATAGGGGTTTTGATCTTCATTCATCATTCTTGAGCACTTCTGTATGAAACATGGAAAGAAGAAGTCAGTTTTGGACATGAGACGCGGCCCCGCTCTAATATATAAAATAAAAACAAAAATGAACAGTGTTTCCATTAAATGTACACATTGTGTAGTAGCCTTAACCAGCCCCTAACTTAAGTGGTCTACCAGGTCATCACACATCCATGTACTCAGCCGTTATACAGATAGTACATGGTTATACGCGGCAACCGGGTACATGACATGTACTCAGAAGTACACGGTGTGTACTTAGAAAAAACCCTATTTCTTTCTTTTCTTCAAAAACAACATGAAATCAAGATCCAAACCTGAAATGAATATATTGGTTCTTACATCTTCTATGTATTCTAAATGTGGTTGGGATCAACACCTCCATATGGTCAAGTTTTCTTACAATAGTAGCTTTCACTCAAGTATTCATATAGACCCCTATGAAGACCTCTATGGAAATAAGTGTAGAAATCCAACATGCTTGGACGAAGTTAGAGAAATAAATCTATTGGAACTATAGATAGGTGAGGAAATGGCAGATAAACTTAGATCCATTCAACCAAACATCAAGGAAACACATAGTTGAAAGAAAAGTTATGTTGACAATCGTCGGTGTGAACTAGAATTAGAAGTTGGTGAGAAGGTTTTTTTATGATTTACTCCATGGAATAAGGTTATGGTATTTGGAACGAAGGAAAAGTTGATCCCTAGGTATATTAGACCATATGAGATTATTTATCAAGTATGGACTATATCTTATTGTTTGAAACTTTCACCAATCCTCTCTCAAGTTTATGATGTGTTCCATGTATATCTTCTGAGGATTTGCATAGTTGATCTATCACATGTACTGAAATTAGATGTCATATCACTATAACATGATATTTTGTATGAATAAAAACCATTAAACATCTTAGATCATAGATATAAAGTGATATATAATAGGACTACTCGTCTTGTGAAAGTTCTCTAAAGGAATCCAAAATTCATAGAAGCTACTTGGGAACCTGAGGTTTTAATGAAATAGTGATAACCTAATTTTTTGTATGAGAGTGAAAATTTTCATGGGGAATTTTTATTTTAATGGGAGTAGAATGTAACACCCAGAGAATGTATGAAATATTTTTTTTCAAATAAATTTAATTTCCTCAATAGCTTTTGTTACACACAATGCTGAGTTTAAACTAACCATGGTGTACTATTAAAATATTATTATTTAATACAACACTTAAAACCAAGATGCTGGATTGGTGGGTATAAATAAGACTAACTAATTTATTAAAAAATTATGGTTTACACGTGTATAAAATTAACTAATGTGTTATCAATTGATTAAAAATAAAAATAAAATCATTTGAAAGAAAAAGAGATATTTTTCAAAAAAAAACTCTTTTTAGGCACACAATATATATTTTTCATATTAATAAATTAAACTTATAACTATTGCTGAATGATTTTAACTAAATTTAAATATTATATAAAAAAATTAAATATTTATTTAATATTATTTCTAAGAATGGGATAAGAATAAACCAAGTTTAGACTTAAAAATGTATTTTTCTAAAAAACTGGTTTTCATCACGTTTTGCACAATTATTTTAAAATTAGTTTCTGCCACTTATAAAAAAATTAAAAAATAGATTCCATATTTTGAATCATGGGGTTAATTTTTTTTAAATAGTCTAC
The DNA here is from genome assembly GCA_963277665.1 of Viscum album. Taxonomy (NCBI): domain Eukaryota; kingdom Viridiplantae; phylum Streptophyta; class Magnoliopsida; order Santalales; family Viscaceae; genus Viscum; species Viscum album. The sequence goes on from OY728119.1 coordinate 2,064,932,464, forward strand.
TTTTATCTTTGGTCAATATGAATAGTAACTATGGTAAAATTTATCACCTCGATAAAGGGTAAATCCGGTTAATATAAGATAAGACTATGTTATAAGGCCATAATTTTTCATCCTAATTATTTTTAGAGAAAGTAAATTTTACCATTATCAACAATTTTATTACTCTATCCCACCATTAATTCATGGATTATAATCCATCTTTAAACCAATTTATGGGTAGTGGGGCATATTATAGGTAACAAAACACCCATTTCTCTTTCTAGCTTCCCACCGGGAAACACCAACATGTCTCCATCCCATGCTGCATACCAAGATGGGTCACTTCTCCTATTTGTTCATCACCATTTAAACAAATTATCACCCCCTATACCAATAACCATAATGTTTTTATTCCCTTTGTAATTCCATGTAAGCTCATCCATCTTTCCAAATAAGTTATAGGTTCAGTATACAATTTTCAATGCACCTATCTCTATTTCTAAATTCTTAATTCATAAATCCCTAAATTCAAAAATAGAGAATCCTTCCATGAGATTTGGTTACTCTTATGTAACCTTATAATTCTTTAGGCTAACTAATGTGGATTTTAAATTCTAAAATAGACTCTAAATGTGCCTTTTCTTCTTCTCCCATAGCTCCATATTAGCTTCCAAAATATGACTAGTGACATATTAAGATGAAACTGATCTTCTAATCACTTCTTATGTTTTCTGACACTTATAGATATTCATTTTATTATTAACCATGGTTCAACATCCATGCATGTATCATCCTAAAATCTGGATCATATCTATCTTAGGAATTTTGACTTCTAAAATCAATTTTTATACTTAATTATCAATGAAATTATCACATAAGTTTACAATAAATACAATATACTTTAATGATTCAATAATTCAATGGGTTATTTACAAGGTATTTTTACGGGGTTACTTGAAATATTACCATATTATCTCATATATCCCATGAATTTATGCATGATTCTAACAATTTAGTTTTGTTTTATATACCTTGAAACAAATTAATATGTTTTAAAGATGTTAATATAAATCAATTTATATAACTAAGGATTTTTGTTACTTTACCAAATATAATAGATAATTATAATTGTACATATACAAATCATGTATAAGGTACATGAAACCCTTTTATGTAAAGGTTTTGAATCATAAAAATCCAAAATATACTATTGAGCATATATGGAGGGGGTGAGTATCTAACCTTTACTTTTATAGAATATAATTCAATCATTTTGGTATAGTGGAAATTATAAGTCAGTATCCCATTATCCTAAGACAAATACACAAGATAGACCTTCATTTAAATTAAATACTAACTCTTAATACGTAAAAAACAAAATCAACCTTTTATTATTGAGTTTATAACTCAAAACCAAATCATAGTATTAGATTAATGTTACTAAATATTATGTTTTACTTAGCATGAAATTCCTTAAATAATAAAAACTAAAACATATATCCATTAATAATATAAGAAATTTGTATTCATGAATAATATATATAGAGAGAATGAATAAATGAATGAATAATTCTTCTATTTAGATATAACATATAAATTTATTAATAATTCAAAAATAAAAATTATAAACTATTTAATTTATAAATTATTTTCAAAACATTCTGTAACATGAATATAAACACTTTATATTTATATTAAAAATATGAACTCTTCATATTTCATTATTTACATGGTATATATATGAACTCTTGGATATTAAATTATATGATTTATTAAAACATGATCTTTTCAAATTGTAAATTTATATAAACATTTTATATTAAAAATTTAAACAATTAACACTATTAAATATCTTATAGTTTATATCAATTTAAACTTTTGATTTAATCCCCTAAAACTATTTTGGTATAGTTTAAATAAATTTTTAAAATAATTCATTAAATATAGAAAATTCACATTATGATTTATTAATATTTCATAAAATAGAAAAAGTTCTTTTATATTTAGAGATATTTTTCAATTTAAGAATTATTTATAAATAAAATTATAATTTTAACAATAATAAATTTTATTAAAATCATAAACTTGAATGATGTAAATTTATGATTTTTAAGACATTTAATATTAATATTGTATATTAAATAATTTAAAATAAAATAATTCATTGTATTACCAAAAAAACATTGTCTGTAATATGTTTCTCATTTTTTTAAAATAAAATTAAATGAAATTGTGACAAAAGGATAGTGTTAACTCATTAACAATTCCCATCATGACATGGTTGTAATTCTCCCCACTTCACTAGTCGTGTTGTGTTAAAACTCATTCTCATATCATAAATATTTTACAAAATTATCTATGTATACAACTAAGGTAATATAATCTCCATTTCACTATTTACATGAAGGTCACATGTAATATTATCTTTATAAAATTGTCTACATGTTTCATAAACAAGCAATTTTTACTGTGATACAGGTACTGTAATCCCTAATATGCATTCATTTCATGAAACTCAATTTTCAAAACCATTGAACTAGAAAAAAATTCAAATATCATTATCCTTATAATTTTGTTTATGTTTTCTAGATAAATGGTCAACATTTCACCATGTAAGTATTCTACTTGAATTAGGTAACATGGTCCCTAATATGTTGATGATGTTAAAAATGTTATTTATAAAAAAAATATTTTTGTAAAAAATTATAAACACTTCTAAATAACATGGAAAATTATTTAATGACGATATTTTGTTTAAATAGAGATAACATTTATCCAAATATAGAAAAAAATATGAAAAATATTTCATGAGATCTTACCATGAGAGGTTGATAAAAAATTATATAAAAACATGTAGTACATACCTTACTTTTGTTGAATCCAAATATTTAATCTCCTCTATTGAAGATTCCAAACACTATTATACAATATTGATGGATATCTCTTATTATAATCCCATGGAATCCCACCTACATAGATATCCATCAAGTTGTATAAATCACATATAAAACTCTAATTATGATATCTCTCTTACGTATGTCCAACTAAAACCATAGGATTTAAGAGAATAAAGAAATAGAGAGATTTAGCATGAAGTTTTATATTTCCAGATATCCAAACAAATCTATGGTTTTAGGATTCTTTTTATTAGAATAAAGGAAACTCCTTAAAATTACATCATAATATCAAACATGTCATAAACATTAAATATGGATTTAAGATCCTTTTTAATCTTCTTACAAACACACATGGTATGTTTAATGCTTATATGTTTCACTAAACAACTTTAAATATCATCACAAGATATTTTAATTGAAAAATTATATATTATAATAAAATAATCATAATGGTTCAATTTTACATTGTATATTTCATACTATTTTATTGTAAATTAAGAAAACACTATATTTTCCATCCCATTGAATACCATACAGGAATCATAGAGACAAAAATGCTATTTATGTTATGACATAATCACAATACTGAAAACATTATGTTCGTAATGTATCCCACTTCAAAGATTTAATGGCATAAACTCAATAAAATACTTGTGTGTCTAATTAGGAAAATAATTAATTGTTAATTTATAAGAAATGTTATTAATTGAATTAAATGATGTGTTATGTATTGATATTAATTGATGGATTATAAATTATATGATGACATTTTATTATGTTTTGTTATAACACAATGGTGGTTGATTAGGATTACATGTTATAATTTATTACTCAAATATGATTATAATTATTTGTTGATGATAGGATTTACTTCATTTTAGCTTTTGAATTAATCAAGAACGATCTATTAATTAAATTTTGTTATTTCATGAATGATTATAGAGATATGTTATATATGTTGAGATAGTTGTTTCAATATATATTTGTATAGTCTAGGAGGTAATATTGTATGGTAATTTAGAAAGATGATGTAGATACTTATTCTCCAAGTGGGACTTGAATGGTGGGGCCATCAATATATTTTCATAGAATTTGGGTGGTATTCCTAAGATGATATGACATAAATTAACTCCAATAAAGGTTCAATATAGGATGTGACTACTAATACTTACGGTGCATGATCCTGGAGGAGTGATTAGTACATATACCCTAGTTAGAGACATTTTAAATAACATTAAACTATATACAATAAAAGTAATTATTCATAATTAAAATCATTTATACATATAATACATGGTAGTTACTAAGAGGATATTTGACATAAGGTCCAGTAAACATAATGGGGGTTTTAGTATGACCTATAGGCATGATATAGTATGATATTATAATTCTTTTAGATGATTAATGCTTATTGAAAATTTCTATTAGTGTGATTTTTTTATTTATTTGTCTCCCTCGTTGTGTTGTGTGGTGAGTATTTTGTTCTATACAATATTATATGGATTTTTTCTAATTTATTACATTGTATGCATTGTAAACATGTATATTAGAACAAGAATACATGTATTCACAAAAAAGTGCTATGTAGGGTCTTGTGTTGGTATCTTATTGATTCACTTCAACTCACACCATTCATGGATATTTTTCTTGATTTTTTATATGTGGGATTTATTTTATATGACACAGAAATGATCAGGGGCCCAAGGATATACTGATAAGAAGTTAAAGGTGGATATCGATTGTGAGATTGGGTTCCTATAAGGATTATTAGAGGAAATTATTCTTATATTCTATTCATGTATGTTAGACTTGGGTGTGGAATTACATTTAAATATTTTATAAAAACAAAATATGCAACATTTTATAATGTTATATGTGATGGCGTTTTCCTGTACATATTATCGTAATTAATTACTTGAATTTCTTACCTGTATAATAGTATATGTAATTAGTGGATGGTTTTTAAGTGTTTGGATTTTAGTTAGATTTTTTATATTTATTTCTAAAGTAACATCACCACTAAATTATTATGAACACACCCTGAGTTCTTTTTGTGAGCCTATAGTGATTGGAGGACACACTTGTTACCTTGTAGAGACCTTCCTAGAGGAAATTTGTTATACTCTGGAGGTGGGTCACTATACTTATCTGATGAAATAATATATAAGGATTGGAGAAGAAATTGATTTTTAATTTATCTTTAGTTGTATTGGATAATTTATTTTTATATATATTGATAATAATATCATTATGAAATCATTGTTGATTATTTTACTTTTTCATTGATTAATATATAATTCACTGGATCATCCTAATCCAGTTTATCTAGGGTGGAAATCTATCATCTTGGATATGTGAGGTTCAAATATCAGCACACTCAATTAATTATCTAGTTATTATTTCATTTAGGCAGTCGTGTTAGATAGTCATGTAGGTGGATAGTTGAACATGTGAACGATTCTAGTGTGAGGCAAGTGGTTTCCAATTTAATATTTGTGTTGGGTGTGGGTCTGCCCAATGAAGAGTGTGAAGTTTGGTTTAACTTGGATAAATTGAGGGAGTTTGTTTCATTTTTTTGTAACATATCTAATTTATAATATGTAGTTTCCAAAAATATATAATTTAATATTATATTTTGTTAAGAATATATATAATTTTATTTATAAATTTTACAAAAAATAATTTTCAAGACAAGTGCCATAATTTTTAACTTTTTTTTGAAAAATAAAATAATTTCATGATGTATGTATTTATTTATTTTTATATCTTAATACAATTTATTTATATTCCATTTTTTAATGTTAATTTATATAGTCTCCTGTCTTTATTTAGGTCAATGAATATTTAAAAAATCATTTAGTTACAATAGAGTATATATATTTTTTTATGGGATAAACATCCATTTAAATAAATTAATATTGATTATGAATATTTTGACACCTTATTTCTCTCATTTAAATAAAGTTTATTATAATAATAATTCTATGGGATGAAAATAATAAAAAATGATTTTTTTAGGTTTAGGTCGATTCATGTCTTTTTCATGGTTTGGGAAACCAGTATAGTAATCTTTTAATGTAATAATTTTGATACCATGAGTGATGAATAGTTAATACACAATTTTGGAAACCATTCATAATGATCATGAATTCTAAAATTTTATGTGAACATATATGATTCTCTCCCCAACTTCATGATAACATTCATAATAAATTTATAAAATATTATAATGATATTTTTAATAGTAAACTGGGTTTCCCCTTGAGAGAAACTTAACACATTATTCAATTTTGAAATCTTGGAACCATTATGGAGAAAAAAAATTATCCCTAGTAAATAACATTGGAAAAAATGATGGTTATATTAATCTCAGGACATGATGATTACCCTTACACTGGAATCTAGTGAAATTCTAAGTCGATCATGTTTTTAGGGAAATTTAATATTTATTTAATAAATATATTTTTATCTAGTGTGTGTGAATATGTATATCTTTCAATCAGATCTAGGGATATAATTTATCACTATAGTTGTTCTCAAAATTGAGGGTTTTATCTAAGTGGTGTATTATATTCTCTTGGGTTTTGGGTCCCATACCCAGCCCACCTCAAGACTTTAATGAAATACCTGATGGGATAAAAGCCTTATTTTGATAAATATTATCTTTAATATTTATGCCTAGGGTTGGAAACCATTAAAAATATTAACCCTAAGGATATTAGAAAATTGGATCTTGGCATTCTTTGAGGAGGTGATATTGGATCATGGATCCAGATCAAATCTTTGAGGCTCCATGAAAAAAATTACCAAGGTGGGATTCATTTTTAGTTTAATTAATTATTCATTATAAAATTAGAGAAAATTCATAATATTTTTTTAATTAAATCCATATGATTTATTTTTTTACCAATGAAATTATCTCTTTGTAAATCCTTTTTTACATGTTTGTTGAAGAACATATTTGTGAACAAATATTTGGGTGGTCATATTTTCATCAACCACCATGTTCAAATATATATCTTGATCTATCTTGTTTATACTTCTTTACCATGATGAATTAAATGATGATTATGATGCCCAACTGGCCTTTGTGATGACTGTAAGTGGGAGAAGGAGTCAATGACATCGGGTGGGGGCGGCTTTGTGGGCCCACGGTAGCAGGATGGTGGTATTTCAACAGAGGAGGTAGAGAGTTCGAGTTGATACATGTCATGGTGAGGGGTTTTAGTTCCCACGGTGGGTTGGGGTGGTGGAATCAGTATTGGGAATTATGGAATGGAAATAGGTGGTGCCTAATGATAGTTCAATGAGAAAGTGATGCATAGGGTAATCGAAGTGGCAAAGGTGGTAAGATTAGTAGATTGATTGGTCCCAATGGGTACGTTTTATATAAAATTAATTTGTAATCACATTATGTGTTTCCATTGAATAATATTACATGTATCATATCAAGAAATGGCTAGGGTTTTTGAGGAGGACATAAATATCACAAAATGTTTACCAATCTAAAAATGTCATGATTTTATGAAAAAAAAAAATAAGTCATGTGAAGTACACACCCAAGTTATACTTTGATAACACATGGCATATGGACTGAAGGAACAAACAATATCTGTGTAAATGAAGTGACCCGGGGTGTAGTGATACACACCCACCCAGTCTATCTGGTATATATAGTGTGTATCTAAAAGAACATTCCATGTTTAATATATGAAGTGATGTGGGTTATAAGTACATGCTTGAATAACTAATGAGGTCCATAGACATGTACTTCCATGAAACATGTCATATGTGGACTAGAGACATTAATGGATTGTGGCAGTACAAGCCCATATGGCCCTCTGTGTTTCACACACCATGTTGAGTTGATGTTTAGGTCCTATACTTTCCCTTTTCTGGTAACTCTTGAATATTTTTTTCACATATAGTAGAATCGAACAAATGAGTAGTGATTTTTGAGATTATTTTCACAAATATCAAAATAATATGGTCCTCTTCACTATAAAAGATCAATTTTAAGATATTTTTGGTAGATCAAATATCGCATCTCTATAGTGGCGATGATTATATTCAAATGAGTATTTTAAAGAAGACGTGAGTTAGGTGTCCCCCCTGGTGTTGAATTTGATGATAGGGAATAGGTCCCCTATATTTATTATGGATTTATAAACTCCCCATGGAATGGGGGAGTTGGTTATTATTAAAGGTTCATTAGAAGATGTGGATTCATTAAGGTGGTTGAAAATTTTGCAGTCAAATGAACCCACAAACTACTCCTCTGGGGAGGGATTTGTAGTAGAAAGCAATTTGGAGGTCATTTGGAAATATACATAGATCTTTTGTACACTTTTTTATTTCTACACTACCCTTCGTTAGAATTTGTACACATAATATTTGAGACAGAATATTGGTATTATTATATATTGACTCTTAGAACATATTTTTCTTGGAGACAGGTTTGGGATATGAAAGACTAAAAGGTTTCTCTCACTCATCATGCTCAAATATTGTCGAGATATATGGAGAGTGATCCTCCACATAAAAGTATTATCTGTAAATTATTTTCCCCATATCCTCATTTTATGTTCCCATGTGGGGGATAGAGATGTGATCTTAGAGATAGGTACTTCCTTATTCAAGGAATCCTTAATGTGATATAGACTCTCCCCTATCCTATATGAAGTTAGTAACCCCCCATGCATCAGATTGGAGGTCCTTCATCCATAGGGGTTAGTACCCCCTCAACCATTATGATTTCTTAAAAAAGGAAAGGGCCCCCCATTATGATTACAAAGATGTGGAATAAAACTTATGAAGCTAGGTAGCTTAAGTGTAACAAATCTCCCATCTATGGTGTTAATACCCCCTCATCCATGATACATCATCCAATGAGATATGTGTCCTCCATTATATTTAATCTTTTTATGAAATATTTTTGAGACAATTCTTCTTAATGGGTTCTCTTCTCATAAAACATTATTCTAGGAATAATTGTATATTGATGTGTCCAATTTATTTCGTTTTTCTTGGATGAGAGGTGATCTTAATTAGGGTATCAATATTCATAGATCAAAGAGCTTATTTTCATTGCCTTATGACTTACCCTAGGTGAAATATAGAGTTTTAAGGTTATGGTTGAGGTGCATGGATGAGATATTTTATTTCAATTGATTATAATTTGAATATAAATGTGTTTTTATTCCCTTTTTGTGTTGGGTCTTGTTCAAGGGTACTCATTATTTTGAGGAGATAAATTGTTTAATTTCTATCTCCCTTGTGAGAATCGATCTTAGTGTGGTTTGATAATGAATTCATAATATTGAATCATCTATTTTTGTCTCATCCTAATCCTACACCTAGTTAGTGATAGGTAGTCATTTAATCATTTATTTGGATTTTAGATTACCTTACAGGGTATTTTTATACTCATCATCACAAACATTTTCCATCCTTCATGTGTTGTATTTGTGTAAATGATATTCTATTTGGTGGAAATCTTAGAGGATGTGGAGTTTACAAGGTAGGTTCCTAAATATTCTTGATGGTAGTAGTTGGTGGCAGTGTTCAAGAACTAGAGTTTATTTCTCAGAGTGGATGATCTCACAACCAAATATTTTTCCATCAGGTAAGATATCAGAAAACAGTTGAAGAAATAATGAAACATGAATAGTTAGTTCACATGATCACCTATAGATCGCGTGAAGGACTTCTGGTAGGACATATGAAGGAAATCCTGCAAACCCACTAGATCACATGAGACTTAATAAAATATAACATTGAAGGGATCTATTGCATTTGAAATATAAAGGATAGAACAAAGACTAATAAAATGGTAGACTTATGTGAGAGATGTATATGTTTATCCTCATTCACTTCATGTGAACCATCTAAGAAACATGAACCCACAAGGACATGTACTCCATATTTCAAGATACACCTTTGTTATACTATTTGGATCATGAGAAGTCCTATATACGTGTCAAGGAAAGTCACATGGCACCCCCTGTGCATGCCACCCAAGTCTCGTGAAGCCCCCTGAACTTGTCATCTAAATCTCTCAAGGTCCTTTAGACATGTTTCCCAACTCATATGGTGGCACCGGGACATGTTAGAAAAGTCTCACAATAGAACCTAGGAATGTCAACAAGCCCTCTTGATGCCCTCCAAGCATGCTATCCAGGACTTGTAATTCCCTACAGTCATGCTATCTAGGTCTCACGATGACCTCCATACATGTCATCCAGTACATGTGACACCCTCCGAGACATGTCACACTTACTCTCATGATACCCTCCAAGGGTTTCATCCAGTACTTGTGATGACACCATGGAAAGTTATTTGGGTCACTAGACACACTCTAGACAAGCTAGTCGAGGTCATGTGATGGCTTCTAGGACCAACCATTTAGGTCTTTCTATGTCCTTCAGACAAGTCTTCCTTGATCATGTGAAAACCTTTAGACATGTTATCTAGTTATGATAATTCTTTCAAAAAAGTCAACTAGATCATAAAATTTTCCATAGTACATGTTTCTAAGATACTCTCTGACATGTCTAGTAAGTAATGAAGCCATGTAGAGCAGACAATCCATGCATTTCAGGAAGCCAAGAAGGTTAGGTCAACCAAGGCATCCTAGGACTTGATGACCTTGTCTGTACTCGGTGTGTAATCCCTGATCAGTAGGGAAATGTCCACGTGTAATCCCCAATAAAATTAACTATTATGACTCTGATTCCTAACATTTTCTAGATAAAAAGGATGCTTCCCAAGGTTGATCTCTATATTAAGCACCCAAAGGGTAGTCCCAGCACATAATTCCCACATCCATAAGAAATGACATTGATAATAATACATCCCTTATTTATCACACCAATCATAGCTCACATAGCCTTAGGGAGTTGCAATAATCATATCATTTAATCCATAATATTCCATCGAGATAGGGAAATGTTAGTATTTAAACTATGAGAATCAAATTCCTTCCATAACTAGGATATGTAGGATGCCTTCTAGAGGCCGGATCCCAAACTCAAATGGGAATCCACCTCTGTGTAATTCCTGCCACAGCTTTAAAACTATGACCATCAGGAACTAATCATTCCCATGGTCTGTTCACACAACCTAATCCCTCAAAGGACTAAGAAAAAAATTAAATATGATGACTTTGATTCCTACAATATCCAATTTACATAGGATACTTCCCTAAGGTTTGAGATCTATATTAGAGATCCCATGGTCAGTCCCAACACATAATCCATGCATTCATATGCAGTGAGACTGAATACTTTTTATGGCTTTTTCATCATAATGAGCATATCTCACATGGTCTTAGGGATTTAATATATTCATATCATTCTCATCGTGAATCTTGACCAGTGATGGAAATATCAGTATGTAAGCCCGAATAAGTTGCATGATATAAACATCCCCCATATAAAGGCATATACCTTAGGCCCAGTGCCAAGGGAATGAATGAACTAAAATAACTCTAATTCCTACAATGAACAGGATATGTAGGATGCATTTATAAGGCCTAAGCTAAAATAGGAACCCACTTTAATGTAAGTCCTCTCGTGTCTTGGACATCTCAACCATCAGTACCCAATCATTCCCATGGGATGATCATTCTACCTCACTCATCAGTGGACTTAGAAACCAAATAAACTACAAAAAATATAATTCTTTCCATAAGTGGGATACATAGGACATCTACCCAAGACTCAATATTGAGTACCTAGTTCCTTAGAGAACTCATATAAGTCTTTTCCATACTACGTTAAATTCCATGAGTTTAACAAACTATGTGGGTTTTGATTCCTAAAATAACTCAGATATGTAGGACCCCTCATAATGGATTAATACCCTCCTTAGGATATTAACCACCTCTATGCATGGAAGAAAATTCCAAAGATTCTCATTATATGATTTTCTCACATAAGAAGTTGTTCATTTTCAGGAAACGAATGAAGAACCTTAGATATATACTGATAGATTCATTGATGAGATCGCCATATTTTTTATATAAAATAGAGTTAACATATAATCATTTTGTTAGGTAAATTGGTACTATATAGATATTATTAAGAGATTCAAAAAATATCTTAAATCTATAAAAGAGTCCTAGAGTAGGAAAAAAATTCCCCAAAAATGGTGTGATGAGCCTGACCTCCCATCCTCTCAACCAATGCGAGCCCCTAAGCACCATCAGGTTTGAAAACCAAGGTGACTACCTTCCTTTGGAAAGAATGTATATACCCAGTTATGGATGTGGGAACCATTGGGTGTTTCCATTAAAGAGAAACAACAGTAAGTAGATGTTAATCTTTTTTCACAAAATAAACCCCCCACAATCAACCATCCGGCCAAACCCAACCCACCTCGATGAGTTTTCCCAATCACACCCATTTCCAAATGAAATAGAAATGGTGAACCCAATGTGAATATATCAAAAAAAAATCATTAGGTTATTATATTTTAGGACACTTTTTTCACACTATATGAAAAAAATGGGGAATCACAATTTGAAACTCTTAAATGAAAGAATGATCAGTTAATCATACATCAGGACACTCTTTTTCATATACTACACAAAATAATTAGTAATACCAGTATAATATTACAATTTTCCCTCTATAAGTATGGTTCTCATAAATAAGTTCATCCTCACTTTGACAAATCCAAGAAAGAAGAATGGTCGGATCAGGAATAAAAGGACAATTATGTTAAGCATGAAAATCTAATTATGCATATCATGCATATGATATTGCATTGGTCGGTAACCTAGTTCCTTATTGTATCCATGATTGTAGACACTAATCTCATTAATATAATCATGATCTAAGATAATGTCTTCTTCATCCAATGATCACTCTAATAAATCACCTATGGCTGAAACCCCGATGGTTCACAACATGATCAAACTTTCTTGACATCTCCAATGCTAGGTGGAAAACACAATGGTTCAAGAGTACCACTGAAGTGGTACAATCCTGACCCTGGAAGATTACTATGAGGTTCTCTAAGAACGAAAATTAGACAGTCTAAATCTCCCAGAAAAGCTGCAACTAAGATAATGGCCCTTGTTTCCTTAGTTAACCGCTTTAGGGTCTTATCCATGGAGTGCAACAACTTCCACCTTCTGTCTCTAATGATGGTGGACCAGGGGGTCCAAAATGGATCCCTTCCAGTTTAGGTTCCATAGAGCAAGGAACATGTCAACCGTCATCACCAACACTATCCCACTGGTACCCATCATCTGCCTACTAAGATTACTACCTGACACGCTGCCTCCTCTGACAACCATGCACAGGAAGCAAGGAAGACACATCGGGAGAGGAATTCTCTGAATATCAATTAGGTGGATCATATGCCCACTCCCACTGATGAAGTCTGTTGGCATATTCTAGTAGTAACCAGTGAGTAGTCTCATGTTCCTACCTATACAGAATAAGTCTGTGGGCATATTCCCATAGTAGGAATGGGGGAAGTGTATTTCCTTTCCCCCATGTATAAAGCTCATCATCATATTTCGATGGGACAAGGATTAAGAAAGTGGGTTCATATTCCTTCTTTAATCAAAGATATATTCTAGTATATATTGGGGATGGAAAATGTAAATGCTTATATCTATACACACACTTTTCTAAAATGATAATATATTTTAGCAACAACAGAAGAAATCCATCGGAATATTTCAGAACTCTTGCATATAAAGGAATAGGTGCATGATCCTATCCCTACAGCAAGGTAAACTCAAAAATATGATCATTGTGAAAAAAAAATTGCACAAAAGAAAGTGAATATTATTTATCCTATTTAGGTGGATTACCATCATATTCTAGTAAAGGATGAGGCATCGGACTGGGATCATATTCTCATTCCAACTAGGGCTCACCAAGTGAGAGCGACACATGCCTTGGGATAGGGGCACATGCCTATTGAAAAAGTCTGGCGCGTATTCCAAAGTCCTAGGATCGGGCTCATATCCATGTTATAGCCAAGGATCACTATGTGAGAGGGGAAAAAGACTCTATAAAGTCTCATATTCCTATCAAAGAAGTCCAGTGGCATACTTCAAAGTCATAGGATCAGGAATTATCCTTATTTTGGTTAGTGATAACCAAGTGATAATGAAACAAGCCTAGGGATAGGCTCATATTACTATCAGTGAATCCTCCTAGAATATTCCATCAAATCAAATAATCCAGTTTCATATTCCTATGTCTTCCAAGTAATGAATTCACCTACATCATTTAGAGGCAATACAAGAGGAGGCTCATATCCCTTATCCCATTCTAGAGGTCTGTCGGTATAATCTGGAGGACTATCTGCATATTACAGTGGGGAATTCATATTCGGATCAGGATCATATTCATGTTCCAACTGGGGCATGCCAGGTGAGAGTGACACACACCTTAGTGCAGGCTCATATCCCTACTAGGAAAAACCAATGACATATCCCAAAGTCTCATGATCAGGCTTATACTCTCATCCTAACCGAGGATCACCAAGTGAGAATGAAACTTGTCTTTAGATAGACTCATATTCATGTAAATAATGAGATACCTCATTGGAATATTCTAGAATCTTCTCAGAGGTGGTATCATATCCCCACAACATCATACGGTTATAAGAATGTTCTGGTAACTATCATACAACATGCTCATATCCCTACATAATCCCAAAAGACAGGTTGACATGCTCCAACCACAACGTAGAAAATGACCCATATTTCTAATTTTCTCAATTCCAATGTCCTTGAGAACATTCGATACACATTCTCAACACTAAAAGGGTCCATAAACTCTTTAACTGAAGAAGAAGAAGATGATCATTACCATGATAGTCCTCATCGTGGTCATGTGGAGATGGATCACAGAGACTCTACTCATGGAATCCAACTTTTTCAACCTCCCCTCAATGATATCTCCCAGGGACAGGTAAATAATTCTCTTTCCCAGAAACCTCTGTATAAGGAGGTGTTAAAAATACCGAAACATTTATATGGAGAGGTTCTTGAAACATCTATTTCACCTGTATATGGTTTCCCATCAACTTCATATAACACTGCACTCTAGTCGATAGGTGACCCATAGAAGTATCTTCTTTGTTCTGGTCAGATGAAGGCATGTAAGTATAATAAAGAGGAGTCCAACATTGACATAGGGAGAGAGTTATCTATAAAAACATCCCCATCATGTTCTGGAACCTTGCTACTTCTAACTATGAGATCCCAAATGATCTATAAAAGAATTTCATTCCATATCTATGCAAAAATATATGGTATACTCATCAATGAATGAAGGTTCAACATCTCCCTTATCCAGAATACAAGTGTCACCTTCATATAATCAAGATACTTTGTTGTAAGCTAGACCAATTCATTATCTCTATGGTCCAAGATCCAAAAACAAAAAACCACAGCGCAAATCTGTAACATTCATGGTGATATTACATTATAACCCTTCAGTAGCTTATCTCTGAAGCCACGACATGCATTCGTATTAGAGGATGGGGAATTATGGATCATTTCAATTTTCGCACCCCTAGAATAACATAACCCCTCATATTTAGTGTCTTGTAATGTTATATCCTCTAAAGAAATCAAGATACTGGGTAATGCATGGGCCATTTGGTCACTAAAATCGAATTCCCCAAATTCAATGATGCCCGAAAATCACAAATGGAATGATAGGATAACCAACCGGACATAAAACAGTGCCCCTAAAAGTAATGAGAACGCATTTCATATATAGAGACCAAAGTAGTGATCACCCAGACAACTTCCCATAATGAATGGTTCTTATCATGGGATTCCATTAAACCCATATCATACACGATCACATCTATGATACGTCAAATAGGTCATAGTATCAGCTTCCATAGCAGTCATCTAGGAGTAGAACTAGACAACCAAGTCAGGGGAATATCCACCATAACGACCAACCCTCAGATATTCAATTCCCGATAGGATTCAGGACAAATCCTCAATATCTAAAAACAAAATCCCATCTTGTTGTATAGGGTACATTTATATCTCAATCACCATCACCAGGTTCATCATCCCCTAAAAGGGTCCAGGAGAAATCGGTAGTGATTTCAGATAACCTTCATCCTACTGGGCTAGGGGAATTTATATCTCAATTTCCATTCTTGGAATCATCAAATCCCAAAAATTTAATAATTATATCCTTAAGAACGGGACCAATCAATGCCAATAGTCACCTCAAATAATCCCCAGTCTGAAGTTTGGGGAATTTTCACCATTATCGTCACAAAATATGGAATCAGTCTTCTCTAGGTAAAGGGGAAAATATCAATGGTCGGCATCCCACCTATTCATCATTCCAAAAAACAAACCTCTGATGTTTGGGGCCCATTCGACAACCATGAATGGAAACTCTTTCAAAGTTATTGTTCATAGACCATGATGGTAGGAACGTATGGTGAAGGCGATTAAACCCCATCAGATTCGCAATACAAAATGGTCTAATATGGACAATGGTTAGAATAAAAACCCTAATGAAGGAAGTGTGGAATCATTATATCATGTTGAAAGTAATGGATCAACAACCATTTTCCAATATGACTCTATGAATGTGTTCACTATCAATATGATGAACATTGTGGATCAAGAAACAACAATAGAGGTATGAAACATGGAAAACATACCCTTAGAGGAGGGTGATTTGGATGCACCAAATGAGGCTATACGCACCTAGAACCAAATAAGGTTCCAAAATATGGCACCTCCAAATAATGAGTTTCCAACTCTATAGAGAAACACTACCAAAGAAAAAGGGAAAGGTATGGCAACATCACAATCACCACTCATAATATTTTAGGTTCCTTCCATGGAGGAATATTTGTTTCAATATGATAGTGAAATTCAAACTCTTTGAAAACTCAACAAAGGGATACTTAGGGGAAATATTCCCATTAGGTATCCTTTTCAGGAAGAGATGAATATTCTCCCTCCTATAGCCACATAATCAATAAGAGCATTATTTGAGTGTCAGACTATCTCTAGATCCAGGAATCCAATCTATATAAATGAGGAAGTCAAAAATGATCATGACTTCCCTCCATTTTGAAATAATCCTCTCCCTCATCAGGGTGATCATTCAATCTTAGGATGAATTAAGAATCAGTGGGGGATGAAATAATGGCCACCTCATCTTCCCCCACCCACTACTTTTAGATGGGATGTGGCTCAAAAGTTGTACCCCTAGATTTAGTTAGTTTTATTAAGTCACTGTATAATTGAATGTAAGCCATAGAAGGGTGAAGTGAACATGTGCATCCTGAGAGGAATTCATATCCCAAGTGGGTGGATGACACTTTTCCTCCACCCAGTTTTGGAAATCCTACATTCTCTACCTTTGATGGTGCGGATGACCTCAAACATCATCTCACACACTTTGTATATCGATGATGCAGATATGGGACCTCGAGATTGATAGGAGGAGACAAAGTTGAGGTGTTTTGTGCAGACTCTGATAGGGCCAGCGTTTTTTTGGTACAATAGTTTTCCAATAGGATATATTGTAGTATGGGAAGACCTTTTCCTCAGTTCATTTATTAGTTCAACCCAATGATAAGTAAAATTACAATCATCAACCTAAAAACTATAAGAAAATTGAAAATTAGAGTTTTTATAACATCATATCTAGGTAGAATATTTTAACCTATTAACTCAATATCCCTCTCCCATATGAAAAATTTATGGATCTTTCTATATAAAATCTCCATGATGATATTTAGACACATCTAATCCCAATGATGTATCTAGGTGGGTTCCATGAGTTCATATTAATGGAAAAATGTCTTGAAGATTCCATTTAGTGAGCCCAGTACAAATCTCAACTCATGCCCTCAGCATGGGGGAAAATTATTGGCAAAGAAAAATCTACAGTTTTCACTATCATGATAGTAGTGGTGCTCATCCAAGCACCAAGGTAGGTCCCAAACTTCTCTACACCTCATGTCGAGTGGTGAAAACTACATAATTTCCCTTGGCTAGAAGCATAGAGAAATTGGGGTCACCTTGGATTTTAGGAATGGATGAATATATAATTATCCTTCTAAAATGAACAAGTCCCTAGTTATTTTTTAACGAACATGGACAATAACCTACTTAGGATACCGTAGCCTAGTAATATTGATGAGGTTGACCTCACTAACTATCCTGACTACTGCCCTTCACATAGAAATTTGGGTCATAATATCCAAGACTATTTTATCATCAAATATTTCCTTCAAGTCATGGTTGATTATGGATAGGTGGTGTTAAATAACTCCTTGGACTTGGTGGCATGAATAATTGTTGCCTAGTAAAAAGAAGAGTATGGTTGGAAGAAAGTATCATCTAAGAGTGCATGGAAGTTTGAAAACTAGATGACTCAGAAAACAGTTGATCCATCCCATGCCACCCTAAGAGCATAGCTATGCAGACCCACAATAGAATCACCATCCAAAAAGGAAACATCAAATATGCCTCCCAATACTGGGTATGGCCATCAGAAGTAGGAAGAAACAAAAGTGTAGGCATCATGTTCTACTCCAAAGAAATCTCTAGCTCTTGCAGATTTCTTCCCTATAATATTTGAATCATGGGAAACACCCCACCAAACAGAACCCTTATCAGATGAAGAACTTATATTTGGTTCTGTCAACATGATACACATGAAATACCCCTTCTTCGATGATGAATATGCCTTAGAATATGAGTTCCCAGCATATAACTGGGGAATGGGAGGCAGCATGTGTAGGAACAGAGGATACAAGGGACAACATGGGCATCATCAGACCCGATATTCTTATCACACTCCTATAAAGGACATATATGTAGTTGAGACCTATAGGAAGGCACTCCAGTGAGCCCAAAAAAGGAATGGATGTGTCTTAGAACCTTCTAGCGGTCTTATGCGCCTAATTTTATTACATGACTACCTAGCAAGGGTATTTGTATCTTATCATTTGAGATAGCAGGGGAGGTCGGCACAGCTCATGCCACTGGAAGGAGATGCTCCCACAAACTCTACATAAGCATCGGGATAGTATACCCCAAATTCCTTAGTTTTTGAGACACATGTTCAAGATAAACCCCACCTTAGAAAGTGATAACCAATGGCACAAAAGTATGACATTCTAAAATTGCTAGCAGTGGTCCCAGCCAAGATCTCAATACTATATGCACTTCATCTTTCAAAATAACTCATAGAATAACTCATTTAATCCCTCAAAATCTCAATGGAATTTGAGATATAAGTTTCTTCATTCCAGTTTTATCAAATGGAGACCAAGTTAGCATAATTCTATATTTTCATCTCATTTACAGAGCATGATCCAGAAGAGGCCATACAGGGGAACATCATAACCCTATATTCTTTGTGAAGACTCGATAATGTCAACATACAAAGGGATCGAATTAACAATGGATTTAGGATCAACCTCATCCTAATTTGAACCCTTTGGTGTTTGGGATATATAAAAGGGGTTTTTTATCCCATAAAGATAACCATTCAATGGAATAATAAGCGTGAGAAAATACTTCATTGGAAGATCAAACTCAAAACTCAGTTTGGGGATATCATATCTAAATATGAGTCTATGGTTATGAAAAAGGACACCACATATAATTTCCTACTCAGGAAGACTTGGATCCATATTCATATGGTGATATCTTCAACATTCCATCAATTTTTGAAATACCCCATCAATGGAAAAGTCGGAATACTATAGGGTGATAATGTCCCCATTGAGAACTGCAAAGCCGCATATGTTGAGGCAAGATTCTAAAAAAAGGGAGGCAAAAAAATGATGGATGATGATACACATTTTGAATCTCCCAAAATCCTATTTAAATCCATTACAAACCACTAGAGTTTGCTCAACAATGACTATGTGCTCCCCATAAATATAGTTGAGGTTATAGACTTGAACCTAGAGTTCCAAGACTCTCCTATCCCCAGTGATAGTGTAAAAATCAATTAGCTTCAAAATATCACTATAATGACTCAATCATTAGTGGATGATAATGTCTCTTCTCATGGCCTCCCTAACCCTAATATTGAAGGAGAAGCCCCCAGATTTCCATCTTTTTCTGAAAATTTCTCCACATACTCAGAAGTGGAGGAAGATGAGAATGGCCTTAGGAAGTCCCCTCCAACATTTGAGGGAGGTGATGTCACCACCATCGATGAGATCAATTAGATAAATCTAGGAATTGAAGAATACCTACAGACTACTCGGATTACTACTTCCATTCCCCTCGAAGAGCAAGATATGTACATTGTGTTTCTTAAGAAATATTGATATGTGTTCTCTTAGAACTATACAAAAATGCCCAAACTAAGTCCAGATGTTTCTACGCACCATCTCATCTTACCTAAATATAATGGAGGCTTGAATTGGGAATCCATACAGATTCACACCTGTCATGCAACCAATTTAGATGTGGAAGTTGAAAAATTGACCAAATCCAACTATGTCCGAGAAGATCAATACCTAATATGGATATCCAACATCATCCCTATCATGAAAAAGAATGGGAAGATTATTGTCTACATCAATTTTAAAGTCCTTAATTGTAATTTCCCAAAGGAAGAGTTCCCATTACTGATAAGAAAACTCTTTATCGATGAAAATTTTGGCTTCCAATCCCTTTTGTCCATGGATGAGTGTTTAGGGTATAATAAAATTAATATGAACCATAAAGATGAGGAATCCACTACCTTCAGAGCAACTCAGGGGATATTCTATTATAAGGACATGCCCTTATGTTTAAAGAATTATGGAGCTATATATCAATGTTCCATGCATCATATATTTAATCCATTCTTGGGAAAGATAGTTAAATGTTATGTTGATGACATTGTGGTAAAATCCTAACAATGATTTGATAAATTCATGAACCTTCAAATAGTCTTTGAAAAACTATGACAACATAACCTGAATATGAATATGCTAAAATATGATTTTTGGGTAACATCAGGAAGCTTATTGGCTTTTTGGTATGCCACTATGGCATCGAGGTTGACCCAAACAAGAATAGTTCAAATTTGGCCATGATTCCCCCATAAATCTCAAAGATCTATGGCAGGTCCAAGGGAACCTCACTTACATTTGGCGGTTCCAATAAAATTTGGTCAGAAAAGTACTCCCCTTCACCAAGATATTGTAGAATAAAATCTCCTATAAATGGGAATATAACTATCAAGAGCCTTCAAAAGTATCAAGCAATATCTATTATACCCAATGGTTCTGATTCCTCTAGTGGAATGGAGGCCACTCATCTGATATGTTTCCTCTATAAAATTCTCAATAGGATCCCTCCTCACATAGAGAAATTATGTGGGGAGTGAAAATAGTCTCAAATAACTTTTCCAAACAATGATAGGTATTGAGACCTGATACTCTGATGTCAAGAAGAACTTCCTTACACTCATCTTCGCAGTGAAAATGTTGAGACATTCCTTGCAACACTATAAGGTCCATCTGGTATCTCATATTGATCCACTCAAGTACATACTTGGTTATTTGATGTTGACTGGGTGATTAACCCGATGGGCATTCATTCTATAGCAATAAAAAATTCAGTGTGTATCACAAAAGTCGGTTAAATGGAAATCCCTGGCTAATTTCCTTACAGTGCATCTTGCCCCGAAAAATACAATGGTGGTCACTGGGATTCTATTTGATAAGGTATTCTATTCCCATAACACTCCCTGAACATAGGATATGTATGTTTATGGTTCATCCTAAAGTCCTATCGGTAAAAGGATAGAAAACCTGAGGCTCAATCAGGTTGGTCTAGGGATTGTATTTTCCTCACTAGACAAAGTAGTTTTTTTACTCTTTCTCAATATCTGAAGGTTTCACAAACAATTAGGTGGAATAAAAACCCCTCATTTCTGGGTTGGAAATATCCCTAGATCTCCACATAGCCTACCTAAATACTTAAGGGGAATCAGAACTGGTGATAAAGTAGATCAATGGTGAATATTCCATTGAAAAGAAACAATTGGACCCTCTCACTAGCTACATCACAGGACTAATTGCAGAGTTCCACTATGATCCCATATTGCATCATGTTTATTGATCATAGAATGATCGCACTAATGCATTGGCTAAAGAAGCCACCATCCTAGCCAACCCCGCTCAGGAGGAAGCAATCTTCCATATCACACATCGTAGAAAGGTCTTATCGATATTCATATGTGATATGGAGTAAATCAATCTAGTAAACACAATACTAGGTCATGATGAACCAGTGAAAACCCGTGGATGGATGGATGGAGACCAAAATTGGTTATCCAAAAAATGGGACTCTCTCAAAATATCGAGCTAGAAGGGAATATATCCAATCACATGAAGTGAAATTTACCCTGAAAAGTGATCTAAATGAGCAGAAAGCCCTCTACAAGAATGGATTTGATATAATCCTCCTTAGATGTGTACCAAGAAATATTTTCTCCATCATAGAGGAAGTTTATGCAGACTCTTGTGGCTCCCATCAATCTAGGACTAGGAAATCCCACAAAATTTGGAGGTTGGTATATTAATGGAAAATCAGGATATAGGAATGTATGGAATACACCAAGAAATTTTATGCATTCCAGATCCATGAAAACTTCATCCCTCGGCCTCCATAATTGCTACATACAGCAAAATATTCTTGTCTGTTTATTTTTTGGGGAATATATGTTGTGGATTCATATCCCCCACCATAGATAAGCAGTTCAAATACATCCTTACTACTAACTACTTCTTATCTAAATAGGATAAGGAAATACCCCTCAAGGTATTCAGGACAAAGAATATTATCAACATTCTAAAGTACCATATCATCAATAGGTTCGGGGTACCACACAAAAAAATGAATGGAAAATGGAGCCAACTTCTGTTATATAGGGTTAAAGAGGATGTACAAGAATAAAATATTGAGTGTAATCACTTGTGTCTCTATAATTAAGTTTTAAATAGATTGATAGAGGCCTTTAATAAGACTCTGTCAAATATACTCCAAAATATGGTGAATAATGATAAAAATTCATGGTTGGAAAATCTCCTTCATGCTCTATGGGCCTACAATACCACCACACATACAGCTACACAATAAAATCCATACTCATTGGTGTACAGGACTGAGGCAGTGTCACCCATAGAGGTCTAGCTGCCTTCTCTTCAAATATCCATTTTACAGATAGCTGTCAAATAATGAGCACTCACAAAAGTAGATGGATGAATTGCAGTGGCTTGATGAGAATAGTTTGTGCGAACTACGCAGTCTGGAGGTCCATCAAAGTTAGATCACACAAACCTTTAATAAGAAGGTTTGCCTCCACTCATTCATTTTAGGAGAATTAGTGTTGGCTTTGGGAACCACAATGATACTAGGGAAGAAGCCTCAAAAGATGAAAATCAAATGGGAAGGGCCTTACATCATTTTTAGGGTTAATAATAATGTATCCTACTCATTTTCCACAATGGATAGGGAGCATTCCAACCCCCCCCCCAAATGTGATATTTTTCAAGAAATACTTTTCATAGTTTTCATAAAGTGAATTTATTTTCCTTGTTTCATGATGTTAAATTGAACAAGATCATCCTGGCACCAAGATGATAAACTTTGTAGCACCTTAAGTCCTAGTAGAAATACTCTAAACTACATGGCGTCTCACATACTGAATACATGATATTAAACTATATGGATTCAACTTAACAGAAAGACTTTAAACTTCACTATACCTTACTTCCTTACTCCGTGATGTTAAACTGCATGGCAAACATTCTTACTGCATGACATTAAAATTCATGGTATAGGTCCATATCATCTGACATAAAAATGAACAAAAAACATCATCTCACTAATGATCATCACACACAATCCAGAGACATGCAAAAGATGAAAAAGTGCCCCTATCCCCATGATAGAGTCAGCTCCACATAGGGAATCTCTCCATCCAATAACTATGAGCGACTTGATTCCTGTCATCATAAGGATATATAGTGATGCCCAAAACTCTAGTTTTGGGCCCATCCACAACCTTCCTTCTTTCCTTTATTTTGTTTTACCAATTTAATTACCACAATATGTTAAACTTCATGGCTAATGTCCTTTCTACATGACATTAAACTGTATGGGTTTTCTAGAACTACATATAGCTTGATTCTCAATTTAAATGAGATAGGTAAGGATGCCTTGATCCTATATCTTGGTCCAACCACAAAATGATGTAAAATACCCTTATCTAATCCCTAAATTCCTATTCATAGTGAGAATAACCCTCGTCATTCCTTCTTTCTCAAACCAAGCATAGCTCACATGTGCATGGGAAAAATGGCATCCAATAAATTAGGCATTTCCCTCATTTAGTTTCAATTACTATTCATCCATGATATTTTTTTTCAACATATATATGGATATAGTTCATTGATTAAATGGCATGTGTTTTGTTTTTAAACTTTCCATATTGATTTTTCCTTATCTAGTTATTCGAATGGCATGTGTTTCTAGTTATTACCTTGAAAAATTGTTTATGTTCATCCTTATCAATATACTAATTATATGGCATGTGCTTTAAATTATTTAGAATGTAATAACTATTATTCTCATTGATTCAATATTACATCCTCTATACTTTACCCTTACTAAGAATTTGAGATCACCCTTATTATGTTTCTTTCCCCAGGAATCCATGAAGTGTACTATGAAAGATATGAAATGATACGCTAGATGTTAAAAATTTGTTATTCTCAAAGTTATTTATTTAGAAATAATAAAAAATCATTTTGTAATTAGTGTATTCATTTATAATACAAGAATAATGTATATATCCAGTTTACCACGATTACTAAACTCTATATAATTAGTATCAGACACCCGATCTGGGCTATCTAGGGTCGGGTAACTACACTATCCACATGAAATACATGCTGGCTTAGCACACCGTCTGGATAAACTTCTAACCAATCCTGATCATAATCTTGGGTAAGGATGGTAGGAGCATCAGCAGGTAGAAGAATGATCTCAGCATTAATATCTTCATGTGTCAGCACCATCTAAAACCAAAAAGTGACCACAGGGTGCCTCTCTCCTCATACGCCAGCTAAATGAAAAAAGGGATACCCTATGGGTGTATCCAAACTGACATGAAAAATGATAGGGGGTTTATATATCACAAATGATCAGCTCATCCACCCTAAATTCCAAAACCCTATCTGAAATAGAGATCTTATAAGACATTTATGTTGGAACCAAGGTTGTTCATTGATAATAATAGAGTTTGGTTTTTGTTTGTTATCACTTTGCACATGGATGACTAGGGAGTTCACAAGGAATGTGGTCATATGTTTGAGGCTAAAAGTATTACTGAAGATGGTGCAGTTTTATAGTGTTTTACAAAAAACTTGTGACTTAAAATCGGGATTTTGGTGTTAAAAAACAATGTTTTTTCATATAAGAGTGAATGGTATGAAAAACAAAAAAGAAAATTTGAAAAATAAGGGAGCTGCATACCTTGGAACCTGGACCGCATACCATGTTCTAGGAAGGGTTCACGGTTGTATACCTGGTAGCGGGAATGGAACATGGAGCGGTGTGCAGAACCAAAAACGGTTTGTAGAGACGGTACACGGTGAAGGCATGCGGTACGCAGAATGATGAAGGTTCACAGGATAGTTTTGGTTCGCAAAACAGGAGTAGTACATGGTGGAGCCTAACAATATGCATGTGGAGTTCAATATACAGTGAAGCTTTTCCCATATTGAAAATTTGGGTAAATCAGATTAGAAAAATTTTTGGAGTTATGTGCCTATTTAAGGAGAAGTAATCCCCTTTGTTAAGTGACGATATTGGAGATTAAAATTTTGGGAAGAAATTTGGTGAATTAAGAAGTGGTTCACAAAGGATAAAATGGTACATGGAAAGAATCATCCATGTACAGAAAATAGTCTGCGGAAGAGAGTGAGGATTGCGCAAGAAGCTCTTACAGTATGCGACGGAGAAAGGTAGTACATGGAACACCCAAGGAAGCTAGAAAATTGACCAAATCAATTTGAGAAATTAATTTCCATAACATATCAGTGTATGGGAAAATAAATTAAATCTATGGGTGATTACTGGAATTCAATAGAGCATTCATTTGTAGTTGAGGATTGATGATTTAATTCTAAACAATTGAAGTGACCTTCATGTCGATAAACTGAGTGAATATTCATCCAACATAGTGATCAAGGGGGGTTAGTGGAAGTAATCCAAGGGATGCATTGTTCTATCCTTAAAACCTTGTAAAGGTAGTGCTTCTAGAATAGAGTGACTATGCTAAACTCCTGTAATCCGAAAATAGTGAAGATTAGTGGTTTTTTGTATGACTGACAAACTTTCGGTGTATGATTTGTGGATGTTTCCCTTAGTGGTGAACCATGTAAAATTATTGTGTCATTACTTTGCATGTGATTGTTTATTTTCTATATTTCCACTTCATATAGGTTTAAAAGGTTCCTACCAACATGGGAACAAGATTCATTGGTTTAAAAGAAAAATTTTACACCTTGATTCACCCCTCCCCTTTCAGGGTGTTCCGGAGTCCTTCACTTTCATCAATGGAACCGCTATCATTGTCAATAATTGGCATGATCGGTTCATGATAAGGGGTAAAATCCAAGCTATCAAATAGTTTCAACACATCCATAACATCTTCATGTCTCAACGACATGGTTCCAACCCCAGATATGTTCAGTAGCCTAAGATGGGATAAGGCATCGGGTATCCTTGTGTCATTATAGTATTCATAAAAATGTAAATGCTCCCATATCCATTCAAAAAAGTAATAGAAAGGACCACTGATCATGTAGGTGGTTCTTCCTTGTTGAATATGTCCCAAGATTTGATAAAGGCGTGTAAGGACCGGTACTACTAAATTGAGGTGATTTTCTTCCTCAAACCATGCCTCCATCACCAAAGTGGTGACATGGATTCCTGAACACGCATCCCTAACTAGAAAAATCCATCCACTAAAAAATAAATTTTTAAATTTGGCCAACCTAAGGCTTAGATAGATCTTTGAGTTCACTTGTTATCTCTACAAATTATAGTCCCCAACTTCCAAGATGGCCAAATATGAGACAACACTATCGTGGACCTAACGATAAGGGCACCGATGGGGGCGTATGGAATTTTTTCATACCCCAATGAAAAAAAATAAAAATATTGATCTAGTCCTTGAAATAGTTGACCGAGTGCCTCATCAGTACCCTCATCAGTTTCTCCTTCTCAATTGTAATCATTTCCTTTGCCAAAATAGAAGTATGCAAGGTATCACCCTAAACATCTACAGAAGGGAGGAACTCATCATACATATCTATGAAAGAGAGAATAACACCGAGTTAGTATATTTACCATAGGATAATTACCACTTCACCATGGGGAAAATGTAATTTTTTGGTACTATGGAACCAATGACTGGTCAACTCTTAAAGAAGATTGTTCTTGTAACGCCCTGACCCCAGAAGCCTAGAACCGGTGCATTATTTAATAACATTATCATGATTACAAGGAATCAAATCCCAAAGGAATAATTATTTTAGTAGTCTTATAAAGTAATATTACATACATGATACCCATAATACATTGGGAAATTTAAAATACAAAATAAGGATGAGCTTAAATGCTCAGTAAGGGTAAGTAAAGCAGAAGTAATATTCAATCAATGGGAATAAATTAACATGTCAAGGTAAATAACTGATACCACATTCTATTCAAAAAAATACATAAGGACCAATCAATATGGAAAGGTAAGAAACCGAAACACATGGAATTTAATCAATAAACTAATAATGAAATGAATTTATTGATTTTATCATATGAAAACCTCACGGATAATAACAATGATAACTGAAATTTATATAAAGGAAAATCTTATTTATTGGATGTCATGTGTAAGGAACTTGAGGACGTATACTATTAAGATCCATCCTCGGTATAGTTTAAAACTATAATTCGAAACTTGTTTAATTTGGCCAACTTAATTGTCCCTTGAGAACTTATCAATGCATCGAGGAGATATATAAAATCCAGAATCCACCCTTCATTGCATGTCCAAATCCTTATTCATATCAATTAATAAATTTATTTATTAAAAAAAATTCCTTATCAAATATCTATATTGAATAAAGAATATAGATACATAAATAATTCCCTAGTCAATCAAATAACTGTTAAATTAAACTCCATATGTAAAATGGTGTATGTTTTAGGAAATGATAAAATCTATCATAATAAAAAATGGATTTTAAATGAAATTTACAATGAAAAATGATTAAAATAAAATTATTTTTTAAAGATAAAGCTAAAAATCACAAAATTAATTTATATTTTGAAGATAATCATTAAGAACATTCTTGAGGAGAATAATCTTCAAACATACCAAAGTGTCCTATACCACCTTGAAACAGTTGAATCATAATATCCATGAAAGAGTAAGATTAAATGAAACATAGAATATAATTATAAAAATTATATTCAATATATATCATTAAAAATGGAAGTATATATATATATCATATAAAAGTGAAGTGGTTCATAATAACAAATAATTCTCAATGGAATGTAAATTGAGACAAAAATACCTTACCTTGCTTTTCCTTTTGGGTGATAATCCTTTAGCCTCATGTATAGTGGTTTAAAATATGTTATAAAATTATATAAGAACTATATTCATATTTATAATACCATATATCATCTTCTTATAATATTTTTTTACCTTTTGTTAATAATCATTCATTATTTTCACTATTTGAGGTGTTAATTGCCTAGTTTTCTCAAGTATGTTTTGACTTGTTAATTATTGTTTCTATTAATTAGATCATGATTTTATCATATACAGAATGTAAATAATGAATAATTTATCTTATATATTCATTAAATAGGTATTTATAATAGTCCATAATATTTTTAGATCATAAATTAAGTGCATCGGTCATGGAGATGGCAGGTCGTATATACGCATGAACGCTACTTTCATTTCATTTTTTTATTAAATGAATGAAAATTAAATGATAAATATGTATATTATAATTAAAATATCATATATATGTTATATATTATACATAGTTTTATTAAAATCCTTCTTTTATACATTCTATATATAGCGTGAACGAGTCACATCGCTTTGAAGAGGCGGTAGTCCACACTTCCACAAACAGTGTTATCGTATTTAAAAAAATAAAAATTATAATGGTATGTGTTATAAAAGAATTAAAGAAGAATAAAGATATAATAAATATCATATATATCATATATAAATATATTTTATATTATAATGACCTCCATGAGAGATGGTAAAGGAAGAAGGAACAATCATCATTTCATGAGGTGGTAGTTCACCATTCACATAAACAGTATGTTTTTTACCCATTAGATGAGAGTGTGTGTAAGTGTGGGTATAAATTATCATAAAAACATCCTAGTATATTTAGGATAATTTTTTTTAATATAATAATTGAATAATAATATTTGGGTGGGTGGAGAATGTAAATAAAACTAAAGAGCTTGAGGAAAAATGTTACCTCTTAATTGGGTAACTCCTTTTGCTTAGTACCAAAATGATTCCTTATATTTATTCCTTACCAATGGGAGGATTCTAGGATAGGGTAAGGTATTTTTATGAGCTAATTGGACAGATATTGGCCAAGCATAAGGGTCTTGAGAGGTGTGAATAAGGGGGAGTGGTGGTGGCCTTTTATAAGGGAGGAAAAGGTCTTACTTGGTATTTTTTAAAAGAAGTTTGGTGTACCCACGTTTTTAGCTAAAAAAATTCATATAAAACGAACCAAAATAAATAATTTAAGTTTAATTCTATAATTATGTAAATCCAATGGGTTTTGGATAAGTTTATAGTTCATTTGGTATCTTATGCTAAAAGTTTAGTCCTTTATTAAGCTTAATTGTGTCTTAATAATTGTAATTAAATTTAATTACATTCACTAATATTTTTTGTCAAAAACTAAGTTTATATTATTATAAATTATAAATTATTCTGATTCCAAATATTTAATTTTTTTTTCCAAATTCCAATCATATAAGTGGCCGAAATTAATTAAAATTTAACCTCAGAGACGGGATGACAATGCGGGTTTTTAAAGTAAAAACATTCGAAAGTTTTCTATGTTTTCATAGTCAATTTCGAAGTGAAATTTATTTCAATGCCCAAAATTTTATTAATTGATAAAAAAATTCTAATTATAATTTAAAAACAGTTTAAAATATAATTTAACATTATAAATAAATTAGATGAGAAAATAGTTTTGAGTTAAAATTTAGTATTATTTATTATTCATTAAAAATGAAATTTCACAGAAAAATAAAAACAATTAACTATAACCTAATTTTTATACTTCTGTTTAAAATATTAAGTTTATCATAATATATATAATCTATAAAATTTCCAAAAATATAATTTAAAATAGCTTCTCCATTAAAAGGCGGTAAAAACACCTTAATAAAAATATAGGTTTTTATGTGAAATATTGGGTTTGTTCTTATCTTATGCATATAAAATCTATTTTATTAATATAAAAAATATAATATTGAATATATAATAAATATATTACATTAATATCACTCAATAAGTGTAATTAATTTAATTTATTAGGATAAAACATATTTGTGACCCTAAAAATAGATTTCTTTAAAATATTCACATTATTTTCAATTTTCTCTTATATTCATTTTTGATTAATTTATAACTAATGAATTAGTTCTGAAAACAATATATTTTAATAATTTAGTTAATAATATTCATAACTGGTAGTTTATATCTTATTATATTAAATAATAATATTTTAATAATATATTATTGTTCGGTAAAACTTGGTCTTGTGTGTAATGCAAGCTATTGAAGAAACTCAATATGGCATGTGACATATACTAAATTAGTGTCACATTCATTATACGCTATAATATATATTTAATTTATTAATACTTATGATATTATATTCCCTTATGCCCTTGGTGTTGCGTTTCATACACAATATCGAATAAAATGTTCCTACTTTATATTTTCGGGGAGTTACATTCTCCCCTCTTTAATTAAATTGTATCCTCAAAATTTAAACTAGATCTTAGTGATAGATATTTTTATATTTATTAGGTTTGAAATCTCACATCATGAGAAGGATTCGTAAAACATCTTCTAGAAAAGAGAGAATGGGATGAACAAAGGTCGTATGGAATAACATATAAATATGTCTCTAAGTATGAGAACATTAGTGGAAAGTAGAGATATGTACATAGTGGGAAAGAATAAATATTTATAGGTAGTGATTGATTTCATCAATAAAGAAAATTGAATGATAAATATAAAGTTGATGTCCTCAAACCGATAAATCTTTGATGATTTAGAATACCATCAGTTCAATAAAAATTAAGGTATTATGACAACATTTTTTTGATCATTTACCTCATGCTGAGTAATTATTTTTTATGCCTAATAATTTAAGTAAACATAATAAATTGATATATTTCTATAGAAACAATTTTATCATTTGGTTATTCTTCGATCAAATTATAGTTCATCTATTACTTCAAGAAATAGATATCAAAAAAATAACTTTGATCCTTGAAGCACTAAAATGAAGATTTAATGAATCATAAGACCCATAAATGAGTGAAAAGTATAACTATTTTTCTCTAAATATTCCCCAAAACTAATATGTTTAATAAATTAATCCCTAAACCCTTAATGTTACACTACTGGTTCATCACTGATATTTATTTTTCAATTTGTTATACTAAAAACAATGACATTTTAACCCAGGCATTGAGTAGGTTAGTGGTTGGAATTAAACCCTTATCATCCTTCAGTCATGGGGTCAAGTCTCACAGCCTTTCCAGACTTGATTATTTTTCACCTGGAATACAGGTTTTCTTTTTCTAAAACTATGTTAATATAATTTCCAAAAATAAATATGTTGGAAATCCTTGAAATAATGTTAATCACCAAATAGACTTTGAAAAAAGGTTTTAAATACAACCATAATACAAAATTACTTTATCCACTTATTTTTTCATAGATACTTAGTCTATATTTTATCTTCTAGAAGAGATCATTGAATTAGAAAATTTCTAGGTACCCCACATTTAAGAAAATTGACTACAAATGATTCCTTAGGATTAATTTCATTTTCATCCATCGAACTCTTAATTTTTTTTCTCGTAAATTATCTGCTTTATGCCCTTATTTCCCACACATAAATCATTTATTAGTCCTATTGATATGATTTCCTAGGAGTCTCCTCATATATTTATTGCATGATGGAAATCAATCCTTCTTCTCTCTATGGTCTCCACCACTTGAGCTCTTATCAACCTACATCCTTCTCTTCCTTCCTGAGTTTGGGAGTTGGTAAAGATATATGTTGATAATCATATTTCATGAAAACTAATTAGTCATAAACATGATATATTTCAATAATATAATCACCTAATTTGGTTTCTCATTTTCACCACCTTTTCCTTCATGATAAATGTTAACTTGACTCCTTCAGGTGCCAGCCATTGACTAAAACCAGAAAGCACAGTGTGAGTAATAATACTCATTGAAAAACTTATAATAATTTATAGGATATATAAATCACAACACCATATCTTCAATATAAAACTTCTTATGTTTAACCTAGGTTATTTATTTTCATCATATTTTCAAATCCTTCATAATGGTTTATAGAGAAAATTTGAATTATCCTAAGCATATCCTCTGGGAGTGTCAATCCAGGTGTGCATTAAGGCCCATTGTCATGTACTAGGTTATGCCAAGTCAAGCTCAACCCACCATGTTATAGTTTTTACTCCTAGTTAAATTTGTTCCAAAACCACATATACTTGTATTATCCAGACAATGATGTATTGATAAAAGGACCCACATAATCTATACTTTACCAAAATTCTAGGGTGTTCCTCTCTACTTTTCCTCAAATTCTACCTTAGGGTTACGTTCTCTAATATATGTTTTCCTAAATCTAGTTCCCAAGGTTTCTAATAAACATCCATTAATACCAACTATAGTGACCCGACCTCAGAAATCTCATATTTAGTGTCTACTATCAACTACATTGGCATGATTACAAGGAATCAAATCTTAAAGGACCGATAAATTTGGTAGTCTTGGTAAACTAGATAAATAAATGAGTATTGTATTAAAAATTAATACATAAATTAAAACATTATTTTTAGTAAATAAATAAATAAATTTCAGGATAATAACTTCATTCCATCTAGTGTATCCTTGAATATATTTCGAAGTATACTTCTTGGAATCTTGTGGAAATTAAACAAAATAAGGGTGATCTCAAATACTTAGTATGGGTAAGTAAAGTGGAAGAAATAATGAATAAATAAGAGTTAATTAACATGTAATGGTAAATAACTAATATCACATTCCATTAAAATAAATATATAAGGCCTAATTAATGTGGAAATGTTAGAAACTGAAACACATTCCATTTAATTAATAAACTGAGAATTAATTGCATCTATATATTTTATCATATGAAAACCACATGGATAATAACAATGATAATTTAAATTTCAATAAAGGACATACTTATTTATTATACACTATGTCTAAGGCACAAGAGGACCCATACTGTCAAGATCCATCCTCTAAAAAATTCAAAACTATAGGTAGAAACAGGATTAATTTGTCCAACTTAATTATCTCATGAGAACCTATCGATGCATTGAGGAGCTATATAAATTCTGAGAGCCACCCTTCATTGCATGTCAAAATAATTTTTCATATTTATTAATAGATTTAATTATATAAAAAATTCCTTATCATATATGTGTATTAAATAAATAATATATATTTATAAATAATACCCCATTTAATCAAATAACAATAAAAGTAAACATCGTAGGTAAAATGATATATAGTTTAGGAAATGATAATATCCATAGAACAAATTATGGATATTCAATGAAATTTCCAATTAAAACTGATTATAATAGAATTATTTTTTTAATAAAAAGTTAAAAATCAAAAAAGGAAGTGATATTTTAAGGATAATCAATAAGAACATTCTTGAGGAGAATAATCTTTAAACTTTCCAAAGTGTCTCATTCCACTTTGAAACATTTGAATCAGAATCTACATGAATGATTAATATTAAATAAAACATAGAATATCATTATAATAATTGGCTTTTTGATATAACATTAAAATGGGTGGTATATATATACCAGATAAAATCAAATTAGTGTATAAAAACAAATAAATCTCAATGGAATGTAAATTGAGACGAAATCCCTTACCTTATATTTCCTTTTGGGTGATCATCATTTAACCTTATTTATGGTGGTTTAAAAAATGTTAAAAACTTATAAAAACCATAATAATTTTTATAATATCATATACCATCTTCTTATAATATATTATTACCCATTTGTTTATAATTTTTCATGATTTTCACTACTTCAGGTGTTAATTTCCTAGTTTTCTCAAGTATGTTTTGACTTGTTAATTGTTGTTACTATTAATTAGATCATGATTTAATCATATAAAAAATTTAAATCATGACTTAATTATCTTATATATTCAGTATATATTTATTTATTTATTCTATAATATTTTTAGATAAAAAATGAATTGCATCGTTCATGGAGACGGTAGATCATACGTACTCATGAATGCAACTTTCATTTATTGTTGGTATTAAAATAATTAAAATTAAATGATATCTAGGTATATTATAATTAAATTATAATATTTTTATTATATAGGTTACATAATTTTATTAAAAACACCCTTTATACATTTAATGTATTACGTGAACGAGTCACATTGCTTTGAGGAGGTGGTAGTCCACACTTCCACAAACAATGTTATCATATTTATACAAAATGGAAAGTATGATTATAAGTGTTATAAAATAATTAAATAATCATAAATATATAATAAATATCACATATATAATATATAAATATATTTTCCATCATAATGACCACCATGATAGGTGGTAAATGAAGAATGAACAATCATCGTTTCGTGAGGCGGTAGTTCGTTGTTCACATAAATAGTAAGTTTTTTATCCATTATATGGGGGGTGTAATTTTAGGTTTAAATATTATAATATAATAATCATGGTATATTTAGGATACTTTTAATTTTATATTATAATATAATAATAATAGTTGAGTGGGTGGAGAATAGAAATAAAACTAAAGAGCTTGAGTAAAGATGTTACCTCTTAATCGGGTAGCTCCTTTTTGTTTAAACAAAAAGGATTAATTGGATTTATTCCTTTCCAATGTGAGGCTTCTAGTATGGGTTAAGTGATGTTGGGGATATAATTTTGAAGATCTTATCCTAACTTAAGTGGCTTTAGAGGTGTGATTAAGGGGGGTGGCCTTTTATAAGGTAGGAAACAACTCACTTGGTATTTTGGAAAAGAAGTTTAGTGTACCCATGTTTTTACCTTAAAAAGTCATAAAAACCTAAAAAACTCAATAATGGAAGGTTAATGGTATAATTATGTCCATAAAATGGGTTATTACAAGTTTCTAGGTCATTTGGTCCCATTAGTTAAAGGTTTAGTCCTTATTAAGCTTAATTTTTCCTTAATAATTGTAATGAATTATAATTACTTTCACTAATAATTTTGGTCAAAAAATAAGTTAACCTTATTTTATATTATAAATTATTCTGATTCCAAATATTGAATCCATTTTTCCAAATTCCATTAATAAAATTGGCAGAAATTAATTTAAATTTTACCCTACAGATGGGACGACAATTTGGGTTTTTAAAGTAAAAATATTCCAAAGTTTGTTATGTTTTTACTATAAATTTCAAAGTGAAATTGATCCCAATTAACTAAATTGTATTAATTTATAAAAAAATAATAATTAAACTTTAAAAAAAACTTGAAATATAATTTAACATTGTAAATAAATTAGATGAAAAAGTAATTTTGAGTTAAAATTCAATATTTTTCATTATTCATTAAAAAATAAAACTTCAAAGAAAAATACCAAAAATAAACTCTAACATAATTTTTTTATATTTAAAATTTTAAGTTTATTATAACATATATAATCTTTAAAATTTCAAGAATTTTAATTTTAAATAGTTTTTCCTTTAAAAATTGGTAAAAAGGCCTTAATAAAAATATAGGTATTTATGCAAAATATTAGGTTTATTCTTATCTTATGATTATCAAATCTATTGGATGAATATCAAAAATATTATATTGAGTATATAATAAATATATTACATTAATATAAATCACTAATTTTAATTAATTTAATCTATAAGGATAAAATATCTTTGTGACCATAAAAATTGTTTTCTGTACAATATTCCCTTTATCTTTAATTGGATCTTATATTCATTTATAATTAATTTATAACCAATTAATTAGTTGTGTAAACTATATATTTTCATAAGTTAGTTAATAATATTCATAAAATATATTTTATATATTTCTATACTAAATAATAACATTTTAATAACATATTATTTTTAGTAAAACTTGGTCTTGTGTGTAATGAAGATATTGAAGAAAATCACTATGGTGTGAGACGTACACTAACTCAGTGTCACATGTGTTGAAATATATAAAATATATTTATTTTTCTTTAAAATAGGAAATATATTATAAATACTTCGGATAATATATTCCATTATATTCTTGGGGTTGCGTATCATACACACTATTGAATACAATTTTTCCTGCAATAGATCTTTAGGGTGTTACAAGGATGGAATTAGATGGTAAATTGAGAAATCCACATAGCTTCGTAAATTTGGACTATATATAAATGATCAGTAAAATCTATGAAAATTTTCCTAACTGAGAAGGGCCATGCCCATTCATCGGAGAAATTACCATTAGGAGTAAGATCTCATTTCAAAAACCATATGCCCCCCGAATTGTTCAGAGAAGATGAAAATATACTTGAGTAGTTTTGAGAAATAGGATGATGAGAAAAATCACGACCGTATAGACCCAAGGGAGTATTTTCAAAAATATAAGATAAACCATGGGGTTGAGCTATGGCTAGCTGGCCTTTCTCAGAAATTGTCTTTTGAATAAATTAAGAAGAAGTTGACACCCAGTGAGATGGAAGATTAAAGTCAAAAGGAGGGATGAAAACATCGTCCAAAAATCTAAACCCATATAGAGGAATCCAGTGAGATAAGGATAATCCTGATGCTCGGATGAGAGTAACCTATTCAAAATTTTGTTATCAAAATACACACGATATCAGGAATCAGTTTTACAGTTTTTGGAAATCATGACCCTTTGATTGGAAAAAGAAGACAGAATTTGGCAAGAACCAGAAGCCATACGAACATAAGTAAGTGGGAATGTCAGATAGATAAAATAAAAACTTTTCAGAATAAAGACATAATAAACTTCAAACATCATATGCATCATATGATCCAACAAAGGAATTCTTTAATCGCCAAAAGGAATTCACTAATTTCCTAAAACCTCTAAGGTATCATGGGTCAGATGAACCCACAAGGCATTGTGAAATCACATGAACCCTCATAGGCTCACAATTGTATGGCCTAAACATGGTCACAAAAGCTTCATGATAGTCAATGAATCATATGATCAAACCATCAGATTCTGCGGAACCCTCAAGATGATCAATAATCCTTATATCCAAATTTAAAAAAATTATTGAAATTTATTTTGTAGTTGGTTCATATGGATGCCTAAGAAAAATTGGAATTTTGAAATAGTTCTTAGGAAATCGGGCTCACTACATGGTCTCATGATCAAGTCTTGTGAAATGATCTTGAGATAAGGAATCATGAATAAAGAAAAAAGAGTGTTCTCTTGATGAATGTGTATCTAGTGAAATGAATCTCTCTCCACTCCCTATTTATAGGGAATCTCAGGGAATACCAAGAATCACCTGGTAAACTAAGCATCACCCAAGACACTGATTTATGACAGCACCTAAGACTCAATTGGGCATTTACTTTTCTCATAATCGATCTCTTTTGTCCATGAACATCACTCCTAAGGGGGGGGGTTTGTTGGTGCTCTAAAAATGAGTATCGACAAACCCACAAAGGAATAAATACCTATATATGGGTATTATTTCTCTTATTAAAGAAAATGAAGAAGAAGTTGGTCAAGATCCACAGATCCCATGAACCGCTGAGGGATATATAATTGTGTGACCATCATGAGGTCACGTGAAAGAACCATGTGCAGCACATAAACTAAAATGGATCCCATAGAGACCCTTTTGAAAAGTACTTTTTCTCTTACGAAGGTTCCCCAGACAGTCAGTGATCATACAACGGTCGCCATATAAACTCCCCCAGATCACGTGGTTTGTCAATCGGTGTTCACTTGACAACCCATCCAAAAATAATTCAAAATAGGAGAAAATTTCCAAAATTTGGATGATTCTTATGATCATAAAATTCATGTGACGTGTCACTGATAGGGAGGATTATTTTCCTTGACAACATTCAAGAAAAATCACAAACTCCCCCAACCTTTGTAAAATAAACAAAGAGAATAAATAGGGAGGAGGTGAGAGCCACTTGTGGTAGTAAAAGGCAGACAATGTGCCCCTGGTGGTCCATAAGACACCACAAGCATCTAGATACTTTTCGACCTCATCTCAGAAAATACCTTTTGTTTGTCATCCTCATCACACGAAGGGCCTTGAGTATGTCTAAGAAACTTCACACTCTACCTTTTTACTCCCTAAGGAAAAACGGGTGGAATTATCCATGAAATGCTCATGCATATCCATATAACCTTTATTTTTCATGTGATGCATCCCCAAAAGGTATATTTATTATCTTTAACAATATGTGTAAAATCTTTCATGATCCATAAACTTTTTAAAATAAAAAATGAGAGGAGTTAGGAGCCTCTCAAGGTCGTAAAACTCTTGCTACATGCTAAGACCATTTATAGCATGGTCTAATTGGACTCTTGGACAAGTTAGTCCGATCCCATGAAGGCCCCCTGATAGTACATCCTTTTCTCATGAAAATTCCAAGACAAGTCACCTGAGATCACACAAAGGACTTTCAAAAGGATTCATGGTCTCGCAAAGACCCTTGTACATGTCAATAAGAAAATATGAAAGTCCTTTGGCATACCCCCATGATTCAAAAATTCCCCTAAAATTGGAAATTATCCAGTAAAGGATGAATTAATGGGATGGAATCATAGTCGCTGAAAATGAGGCAACACCCATGGAGTGATACATGGTAGAGACTCGTGATGATGTGTGACGCTGAAGCCCTTTGTCGACTCGAGCCTATATTTTTGAAATATTTTTCATGAAAGGTGGATAAAAAATCAGATGGAGGGGCCTATAAATCCTCAACCCCATCATGAAAAATGTACCACTAATCTCTACTAAATGTTATCCTTTTTCATCCAAACGCACAGGCACACACAAGAAACAGAGTGGATTTCCCATAGCAACTGATCTTACGACTGCAAATTCTTCTATTAGGTAAGATACCATATAATATCTAGATTAATCAGGAAACATGCATAGGTTATTTGGATGATCACCCATAGATCACTTGAAGGACTTCTAGAAGGATATGTGAAGTACATCCCACACACCAGCTAGATCTTGTGAGACGTAATACAAGCTAACACTAAACAAATATAATGCATTTTCAATATAAAGGATGGAACAAAGACTAATAAAATGGGAGAATTATAAAAATGACTTATACATTGATCCTCATGTGATTTTCATGAACCATCCAAGACACGTGACAGGACCAGGACATGTCATCCATATCACGCAACACTCCTTTGGTATACTATTTCGATCATGAGAAGTCCTCGATACATGTCAAGTAAAGTCTCATGGAACCCCCGGGGCCCACCACCCAAGTCTCAAAAAGACCTCCGGGATCGTCGTCCAAATCTTGAATTATCCTTCAGACATGTTTCCCAACTCATATGGTGGCACCAGGACATGTTATCCAAGTCATGTGATGGCACTTGTGTATGTCAAATGACTCTTGCAATGCCCTCTGAGCATGCAAACTAGGTCTTGTGATGCCCTCCAGGCATGCCATCCAAGTCTCAATATTACCTCTAGACATGTCATCCATGACATGTGACACCCTCTGAGGCATATAACACCAACTCTCTCAACACCCTCTAAGTGTGTCAGCTAGCTCTTGAGATGACATCAGGGCAAGTCAACTAGATCGCGTGACACCCTCTAGACAAGCCAGCTGAGGTTATGTGATGGATTATAAGACCAACAGTCTAGGTCTTATGATGTTCTCATGCGACAACCTTTGGACACATCATCTAGGTTATGAAAATTACTCTGTAAAAGTCAATTGGATCATTAAATTATCTTTAGAACATGTCAAGTATATACTTTCTGACATGTTGAGTAGGTAATCAAGGCATTTCGAGTGGAAAATCAACGCATGTCAGGTAGGCAAGTAGGCCAGGTTAACCAGGGATTCCTAGGACTTGATAACCTTGTCCATCCTTAATGTGTAATCCCTGATCAATAGGGAAAAGTTAGTGTGTAAGCCCCAATCAAATGAATTATGATGGCTCTGATACCTTCCATATTTAGGATATGTAGGATGCTTCCCCGGGGATTGAGAAATATAATAATTACATAAAGGGTTGTCCTAGCACATAAGTCTCACATCCATAAGTAATGACATTGATCATTTTTCATCACTTGTTTCTCACACCCAGCATAGCTCACATGCACTTAGGGAGTCGCAATAATCATTTAATTTTCACCATAAGCCTCCATAAATCTTGGGAAATGTCAACGAGTAAACTATGGGGACTTTGGTTCCTTCAATGACCTTGATACATAGGACACCATACCAAGGCCCATGACCAAAATCAAATAGGAATCCACCTTAGTGTAAGTCCCCCTAGGTCTCTGACATGCAACCATCAGGACCCAATCATTACCATGGTCAGAACACACCACCTCATCCCTCATCGGACTGAGAAAACAAATAAACTATGATGAATCTGATTCCTACCATATCCAAATATGTCAGACACTTCTCTGAGGTTTAAGCTCCATATTAAACATCCCAAGGGCAGTCCCAGTATATAATCCCTACATTTTTATATAGTGAGACTAGATACTTATTATCCCTTATTTCTCACATTGATAATAACTCACATGAGATTAGGGAGTTTCAATAGTCATATCATTCACATCTCGAATCTCCACCAGCCAGGGTAATGCCAGTATGTAAGCCCCAATAAGTGGTGTGATATAAACTTCCCCCATTTAAGGGAGTCTAAATTTGGGCCAATCCCAAGGGTGTGACTGAACTATGAGAACCATGATTCTTATAATGACCAAGATATATAGGAATCATTTCTAAGTCCTGATCAAAAATATGCACCCACTTTGGTGTAATTCCTCTCATTTTTCCAACATCTCAACCATTGGGACCCAAAAATTCCCATGATATGATCATTCTACCTCATCCATTAGTGGAGTGAGAAACCAAATGAATTATAGAAAATCTGATTGTCACCATAATTGGGGTATGTGGGATGTCTCCCTGGGACTCAATCTTGAATACCTAGTGCCTCTGAGCACTCATATATTTCATTTTTTATGAATTTAAAATGAACTTGTTTAATTAAATATGTAGATTTTCATTCCTGAAATAACAATGATATGTAGGATGGCTCATAATGGCTCAATCCTCTCCTTAGGATATTATCCACCTCCCTATGTGGTAGTAAATTCTAAAGAGTCTGGTTATATGATTTCAATACATAGGCATCTATCAATTACCAGGGAATGGACAAAGAACATCAGATACATATAGATGGATTCCTCAATGAGATCCCCATATTCTGCACATAAAAGAGACATAGTCAATAATTATTTTATTAGGGTAACCAGTCTCATATCAGGATTGGGAATAGATTCAAGAACTTATTTTAAATCTATAATACAGTCCTGGGGTAGGAAAAAATTCTCCCCAAAAGGGTTCAATGAGCCCGACCACTCATCATCTTGACCAATGTGAGTCCATAAGCCCCAGCAGGCCTAAAAACCTAGGTGACCACATACCTTTTGAAATCAGGCATGTACCCATTGATGGATTCTAGAACCATTTGGAGTTTCCATTAAAGAGAAATAATAGTAATCCAATTTTAATGGTTGTGTATGAAATAAAGCCCCCCAAAATCAGTCATTCTTTCAAACTAGACCCACCTTGATGAGGGTTCCCAGATGCACCATTTTCCTATTGAAACATTGTGTGTAAATGTATGTGGTAATAACAAGGGGTAAACCTTAACAATTTAAAGTTGATACTCAAACTTAGATATTCAAATGGGATTTCAGAGGAATTTTTGAAATAAATTTTAAGGTATTGGTTTTTATAATTTATTTGGATTGCTATGTTTTTAAAAAATGTCTTTTAAATTAGTTAAATCCATGTTATGGTAGTTTTTATGATTTATGATATATATATATTAAGTGTTTAAAATTTTTTATCTTTAATTTAGAAATGAAATGTTTTAAAGAGGCATGTGGTATTTTATGAATTGAATTTCTTAAAGTGTGTATATAAAAGGGGCCTTTTAAAATGAAGTGTAGCCTCTTTGAAATGGGTAGAGAACATGGGAAGTTGGGTATCTAAGAATGGGATGATACTTTAAGGATATATTTTGGATTATGTCACTTCACTAACAAAACAAAACTTAGATAATAGTCACAATGTCTTGGAGGGGTGATGCTACACCGCTTGGGAAAGACATGAACTCATTATCAGATGGTTGGATGTGGTGTCATGAACAAGTGAATCTACCCCTCTATGATAAAGGAATATTCTTCTTACTATTCATCACATGCATTATATTTGGATAGGATTGGATCATGATTTTGATACACGGAACTAGAATTTCCACTAACCTTAAAT
This sequence comes from Viscum album, assembly GCA_963277665.1. Classification (NCBI taxonomy): domain Eukaryota; kingdom Viridiplantae; phylum Streptophyta; class Magnoliopsida; order Santalales; family Viscaceae; genus Viscum; species Viscum album. The sequence continues at coordinate 2,064,975,293 of OY728119.1, forward strand.
GTCCTAGGGATTTTCCCCAAGGTGCATGTTTATGAAATATCTATTTTCATGGAACTTTATTTATTTTTATTACTTGTAGATGTATAGAAATTTTCTTTTATTTATAAATTTTCAAAGTATGTTTTTTCCCTCTCTTAATTCTTTAATGGTTAAAAAGTAATTGATAAAGGGATGTTCCTTTTTAAAATGGCTGTTAAAAGTGGTTTTAAAATGAAGTTTCTTTCAATAACAATGGCATTGGAAGGTGAAATTTTTTCTATGTTTTTATTTTAATTTAAAATAAAAATTAATTGAATCCTATAAATGTTAAATAGGTGTTATTGGATTCCTTTTTAAATATAAGAACCTACTTTTTAATTATATTTCCAATATTATCTTGAAATTGGATCTTTAATTAAAGGGTAAGTGTATGGAAAGGTGGGTGGTGACCTACTGGGAATTTTCAGGCTCAAGCCTATGTTTATATTTCATTTTTTTAGGTTCTAATTCATCCCTTGATCGATCAAGGAGTGTTTTATATTTTGAAACTAGATGGTGATTCATGGAGTCACATGGAGGTTATTCAATTGTTTTATTTTATTTTAACTTCATTTATTATATCATCCAAGTTAGATAATAAAACTTTTAGTTATGGTTATTGGTGGAGGTATTATATTTTTGGGGGTTATAGTGGAATAAGGGGTGGTTTTGTGGCATGTTCTGGACAGTGAGCTGAAATTTTACTTTTGTTTCTCTATTTAGATTTCATTATTCTTTTATATTGTATTGTTTTATTTCCTACTAGCATATGGACCTATGACATATGAAATGATCATTAAAAATTTTCAAATGCTTTCTCAGATTATTTTATGTTAAAAATAATTCCCACTATAACTTATTAGATTTTGTTGGTTCTTCTCGCTATCCTTGGGTGATTCGAAACATGCCCTGGGTATGTTATGGGACAACTCGAGTATCTGGTATAGGTAAGTCTCGATTTGTTTCATGATAAAATGATTTTAGTAAAAAGTTTCCTAAGAATTCCTAGGTTCTAGAGACACCATTTTTTATTTGGTATTTCTGGTAGATTGAAGTAGGTTCATCGGGGCTCAGTAGGTAGGCCATGGGTTGGTGCTTGATAATCGCCACTTGTCAATAAACCTAAGTTTCGATATGATTTCATTATTTAAAAGTTTTTATTCCATGTTTTATTTTTTATTCTTTTTTTGAGATTTGGTTTATGTTTGAATTTTCCTTGAATCAATATAAGATCATTCATAGGGGGGGTTGAATCAATTATCAATTTTACCATTTCTTTTAAAAAAATATTAACTTCATAATGAAACTTTTCCTAACCTCTAAAACTTGATAGAGTTACAATCCACTCAAATATAAATCTCAACCTCACCTTTAATATGAAACAAATATAATGAGAGATCATAACATGATATTTAAAAGGTTTGGTAAAAATATGTAATTCTTAAAATATTATTTATTCCCCTAAACAAGAATTATTTTACTAACTTCTTCCCATATTACAAAGACTTAGGAAGAAACTGGTTACACCCCAAATAATCCATCCTCTATCCAACCCTAGTTCTACCCCCTATAAATCATCTCTTTTTACATAGTTGTTTATACCCCTCAATTATCCTAACTATATCCAATGAAGATACAACTTTTTATACCCCCTGCCGACAAACCTTTCAGTAACTGATTATACCCCTAGCTGCAAGATCATCCCTTCTTCTTGTTTGATCCACTATAGAAAAATATTTTATACCTACATAAGAAATTTGGATCACCTTCACCTATGTATAATATTTATTATTGTCAACAAATATCTTAAGAGTTTTTTAGCCTTGAATATTTCTTCTGATCTTTTAAATACCTTAATCTTCCCAATATTATCTTTTATAACATTTTTAAAAACATCCTTAGTAAATTTTCATCTAATAACACTGTCTAATTTTCCATCTATCTGATGGATCTCCATCTGATTCATTTCCATTTGATGCTTCTCTATACTTAGTGTTTCAATATGTTTTTCTCTATTCATCAACTCTATCCGATGATTTTTTTTGGATACTTCTCTGACCTGATGAAGAAAATTCAGTCCAATACACTTCTTACTTCTTTGACTGAGTAAGAAATCAATCTAATACTATCACTATGATTCCTATTTTTTTATGATTATTAGTACATTATAAATTCTTCTTTTTCTAATAAAACATTATTAGATGGAATCATTATTCAACCATGTAGAAACTTCAATTGGAAACTCATGACATAATTATTTCAGTACTTCAGATCCTCCACATATGAATAGTCTTCTCAAAACATTCTATATATTATTGAAACCCTTTATATAGGTTCAATTCCAAAAATTTGGGTAGGGAATAAAATTTATTTACCCACATAATTAAACTTTCAATTTCTAAGCTTCCATCTCATTTCAATTTCACTTTAATGCTTATCAATTATTCTAGAATATTCTTGAGGCTTCTTGATGTTTCTTGAAAGATCCCCATTTCTCTAAACTTCCTTAAAATAAATTTTCATGAACTTTTATGAACATAATTAACCCTAATAAGTAACAAACATTTAACTTTAAACTTCATGATCAAATTTGTTAAGGTGTTTACATTTTTTATGGTAAGATACTTACATCTCCAATGTCTATTGTATGTATATATGTTTCCTTCCTTAAAACTTATCTATATAATGTTACACCTTAAAAATTATATATCCAATGGATCTTATAATATTCCATCATCTGATGTACCTTCATTTGGTTAATTCATCTCAGCATATGTGTGTTCGATGATATATCATATCTCTGTCTGGTGTGTTCATCCAGTGTGCCCTACCTTCACTCGGTGTACTCCATCCAGTGAACCTTGATATTTTTTCTTATGTTATTTGTTATATGTTATATCCATTGAAAAAACCACATAACCTCACAACTTTTTCATTAGCTCTGTCTGGTAAAAACTATCCTGTACATGTAGTATGCTTTGACCAGTGACTGTCTGATATCACTACTTGAAATCTCAATCTAATGATACTGGTCGGTAATCCTTTTTCTAATCATAATGCCTTAGAAACTCAAGATATTCTCAATATAAATTTTTTTTAATAATTCATCCAGTAACATAATGAATGTTTTTTAATGTTCATTCATTTTATGGATGCTCTTATGATAGATATTCATCAGATGGACATGATCTGATGAAACACATTTATCTGTCCATTAGATATTTTGAGTGTATTTTCAATAGAACTATAACTATTGAAACTTCATATAAACATTTGTACAATTATTTGTGTGGATTTAATCCTTATACAAACTATTATTCATACCTTTAAGTATGTCATACAAATCAATGGTGACCTTTATGTAACTGTCTACTACCACCTTTACATAGAATATGTGTTACCCTTTACAAAAAGAAAACGTTACTTTTACATATCCTTTATAACTTTATTCACATAGCTATGATTCATCCTATATAACTCATACTTCTATCTGATAATAACTTATCCCCATTTGTGTTTGTTTTACTAATAACCCATTTATCATTATTTTTAAAAACTATGTGTTCAGTAACACATACTTTTTACATCTCTTCATCCAGAACATCATGCATATTATGTCTAATAATATTGTTAAACTATATACTTGGATATCTATATCTTCTATATGATCACATTTTTCTGGTGATCTTGGTCTAGTATGTTTCAACTATTCACTTTATGAAACTTCTTACAAACGGTCTATCCTATAAATTTCATCTTGAATGTTGTACTATCACTAGTACTCACTCTTCTCTTACTTTATAATTCTCCCCTTTTATACTTCTATCACTTTTTACAAAGGAATATAAACCATTATTGTATCATGATAAACTTAATGATGTTAGGAACAATAATAATAGCTTAGAATTGTCTAACTTTGTAAGGAAAGTGTCCTAACATAGTTAAGTAAAATTTCTTACACTCTTTAAGGAAAGTTGATACATCTCATAATGAATGTTTCATAATTTAAATAAGTAAATTTTCCTACAAAAATTCATAATAATCTTCTATCAACCTACTCTTCAAACATATATTGACATATTAACAAATAATATAACTAACCACATTTTAGAACAAAAATGTTGGTGGTGTTTGAATTATTTGATGGATTTATGTGTTTTGAGGGATGATAATGGGAGTTAAACTAGCATCCCCTGATGATCTCATATGTCTTAGGAAAACATGTGGAGCCTTAGTTCCTAGTTTGATATGACTTCAAGTGTAGGATTCATGATTAGATTATGGTTTGTAAAACCATGTGGCCAAGTCTTGCAAAACCACTAATCCCTCCTGGAAAAAATTGATGTTTTGTGATGTAACATCCTCGACCTAGAATCCACTAAACGGTGACTCAATATAGGTCTCCACATCACCTCAAGTGTGCCTCCACATATTCTAGAGGTTGATGACTAGCGGTGAAGTGCTAATAAGTCACATGCGGAGACTATACCCTCTTTACTAGACTAAGACACAACAGATAAATAAAATAAATAATGGAACAACATGTAATAACTAAAAACCATGCATAACCAAGAATCTCCCAGAATTGGGTACAAACCATAGCCAATAGTAAAATATTTCATTTCATGCTAAACAATGATAAAGTGAACACAACCCAAAATAAAGAAAACTAATGGAATCCCCAAATAGATCCTGAATCCAAGTCTGAAACCACTTCCATAAACATCCAATGCCCAACTCAACTCCCTAGAATAGGGCCTCTTCCCTTTTTCTGACCTGCAAGCATGAAATCTTCTTGGGTACCCAATGTCACCCCACCGGGGTGTGAGTGTAACTCAGTAATCCACCACTGATGGTGTCTAATAAATATCTATTCAATTTATTGTGTATCCAAGTGTTACGTAAAACCAAGTTAAATAAAGATAACCCTATTTTCATTAGTTAACAAGGTTCACTTAAGTCATTCACAGTATTATTACCAATTTCAATACTTATACAATATTTATTACTTAGTTCACTTTCATCACATGTTCAATGTATTAGTCATATTATTCAATCTTAATGAACAAGGGGATTAAATCAAGTTTCCAATCTCACTATGTATAAAAATATAATCACATATACAAATCACTCACCATGAATCCTTGGTCCATGTGGTCTCGTCTAATGCAACCATTGGGGGAATAAAACTTTGTCCCCTTCCCTAACTGGTGCACTATGAGGTGGAGTTTGGAGCCTCAGTCAAACTTGACCCATGGGCATTGAACCTCGTGTCAATACCCCAATCTAACAAGCCATGTGCACAAGCTTATATATCCATTCACCACACATATACCATATCACAACCAAACATAACCAATATCAACAGAAAAAATAAACCATAATAATCAATGTGGTAATTAACAATATGCCATAACCCATTAACACACTTTCCATTTACATTAAATGGTCATTTATCCCAATTACCATTTCTTATGCCTAAACCACTAACCATATTCACTAGTTCCCCAACATTTACTCATTTAACATATTCCAAAATTCTCACATGCTAATTCACTTAACCCATTCATCACTCCCTGTGAATTAACCCACTTATTATTTTCAACTACAATTCTCACTCCATCAACACATCCATGTTAATCCCATTTAATCCTTTTCATGTTAATCCAAACGATCCATTATCCATTAAACACCTCTAAAAAATTATTTATTTCCCCTTCTTAATCAAAAAATCAACCATTCTATAAGTATATCATGGGATCAATTTAATTGCAAGTCAATTTCTCACTTAACATTTCCATTAACCATGTTCAATAAGGTCAGCGCACCCCATGGGTGGCTATAAATTGGTCAACCCATCCTCCATGCATCCCATGGGGATCATAATGTGTTCAATTCACCATTTATACTCCCATATTACCAAAATTATCTTACATCACCAATAACGTAAGAAGGGAAAGCAGGAACACAAGCTTATATATATAAATCCTCAAAAAACTATGGGGCATAACGTGTAAACCACCTACCTCAAATCTATTGAACAAAACACTATTAATTATAGACTTAGATCTGTATTCAAACACCCCTAAAATCCTTAACATATAAACCATCAGAGGAAGAAATTTTTAGGGATTCAGAAGAATATTTCCCAAGATACAATCCCTAATCTGGAAAATATAAGCAATATGAATATTAGACTAACCTGGATCTTATATCCACAACCAATAGCGCTCAAAATAGTCAAGAAATGAGGGATATTGATTCTTGGAAGATATTGAGGGATGTAGTTTGTCATTAGGGTTTCAAGGATGAAATAGGGGAGAAAATCATGTGAGAGTCTTAAAATCCTGAAATGGAAAAATTGTAATTTTTCCAACTTTTAAAGGGGAGCACGATTTACCCACAAAGTTTTCCAAACCAAGCGCAAATCATGTGAAATCCACTATCTAAAGGGATTTTGGTTGTACAGTTTCCTGGGAAGGCCACACAGTTTGAAAAACCATTCCCCAACCATGCGATATTCCACTATCCAAAATTGCATAGCTTTACCTCCCACCTTGAATGGTTTACTTAATCATACAACGGTCATGCACCAATCGTGCTCCTTGCAAAGGATAGCCCGGTTTTCCTTTTATTTATGTCCCAAACCCCCAGAACACCCCCAAGGCTCCTCAAAATCATGATAAACACTTATTGAACTAATAATAAGATATTTAAACCAAAATTTTATAAAATTACATACCTCTATGAAGTCTGGAATCTTACACCGTCCCCACCTTATAATGGCTCATCCTCGAGCTGCATTCCACAAAATCACAGAGCCTCTGAAGCAAATATATTAGGCCACTCAGCCCGTATATCCAATTCTTTTCCCCAAGTTTCTTCCTAAACATTATCAAGCTTCCATAGAACATGAACCAAAGGCATGAACTTTCCCCGCAAGACTTTCTCACTATAATCCACAATACGAACCAGATGATCCTCAAATTATTCATAATCCTAAAGCTTAACATCCACAACATTAACCACATAATATGGGTTAGGGTGATACTATTGAATCTAAAAAACATGAAAAAAATCATGCATTCCACTATACCATTGTGGAAGAGACAATCAGTAAGCAACCTGTCTGATCCTCTCCAAAATATCAAACGACCCCACGTACCAAGATGTCAACTATCCCTGCTTCTGAATTTGATGATGAACCATCCTTGATGACACCTAAAGAAATAAACTATCACCCATCATAAACTCAAGATGCCTATGACCCTGATATTCATATTACTTTTTCCTACACTGATCCATTTCCATGAACTTCTAAATCAACTAAACCTTTTTTAACGTCTCTTGGATGAGACTCAGTCCTAATAAATCTGATCCCCCTACATCTGACCAACACAATAGAGATTTACATGGTCTCTCATAGAGAACCTCAAATAGTTCCATATGAACCATAGCTTGGTAACTATTATTGTATACAAAATCAATAAGTTATATGTGTTTTCCCATGATCGATCAAAATTCAGGACACAAGCTCTCAACATGTCCTCTAACACCTAGACTATACACTCTGATTTCCCATCCATCTATAGGCTAAGAAACATACTAAAAAATACTTGAGTACCAAGCACCTTCTATAATTCCTTCCATAAGTTTTATGTGAAGCATGAATCATGATATGAAACTATATTCCTTAGTACACCATCAAATAACACTCTCTCTAGAACATACAACTTACCCAACTGATCAATGGTAAAGGTCTCCTAGATCAGTAAGAAATGAGCCACCTTAGTTAATTGATCCAGAACTACCCAAATTGCATCATTCTTATGAGGTGTCCTTAGAATACCCACTATGAAGTCCATCATTACATCATCCCACTTTCACTTTGGAATGGAAAATCGTTGTAACAAACCACCTGGGTGATGATACTCGAACTTCACCTACTGATAGGTAAGGCATCATCCCACAAAACCCACAACCTCATTCTACATTCTTATCAATAAATATTACCTACAAAGATCAAGTTATTTCTTAGTAAAACTAGGATGCACTGATCACTTCAATGCATGGAACTCTCACATCAACTCTTACCACATACACACAGGAACAAATACACGACCAAAAACACTGAAAATTCTATCATCATCAATAGCCAAACTAGAAGGTAACTCCCCAAATTTGAGACTTTCCTTCATAGCCAAACACTCTTGATCCTCAAGCTGACTCTCCTTGACCCGGTTCAAAAGAATGGACTACACTGCTATAGACACAAGGTTCATCTACTCATTCCCATCCTGAACCTCTAAATGCATCTCAGCAAATAAGGCCACCGTTCTTCACTCAGAGTTGGATTCATAAACCACCTGATTCTGAGTCTTCCGGCATAGAGTATCCACAACACTATTACCTTTTCCTAGTGTGTAAACCAACTTGAAGTAAACACAATTCATGTATTCAACCCATTATCATGGATGAAGATTCAAATCATGCTAAGAGAATATGTACTTGAGACATTTATAATTGGTAAACACTGTGAACCGCTCTCCCAATAAGTAATTCCTCTAACACTTTAAGTCATAAACCACAGAGTCCAACTCAATATCGTGAAAGAGGTAATTTATTTCATGAGGCCTCAATTATTTTGACCCATATGCTACAACCCAATCATCCTACATTAATACTACCCCAATTCCAACACCGGACGCATCACAGAACAAGGTGTACCTCTTACCTGGATTAGGAAAAGATTAGGATCAGTGCATTCGTCAACCACTTCTTCAAATACTGAAAACAATTATCACATAACACAGACCACTCAACCTTAACTCCCTTATTGGTTAATCTCAAGAGTGGCACTACCAAATGGGAGAAATATTTAATGAACCTTTGTAAATAACCATACAATCCCAAAAAAGTCAGGACATCTGAAACATTCTTAGGCTACTCCTGAGACACAATAGGCTGCACATTCTATGGATCCACTAACACACTTTCCACTGAGATTATGTGACCCATGAAATACACTTTATCAATCTAGAAATGAAATGTTGAAATATTTTCATAAAGTCTATGATCTCTTAGTGTACTCAGGATGATGTAAATATTTTTGGCGTGATTTTCATGAGTTCTAGAGTACACCAATATTTCATCACTAAAGAAAACCATGAACGAATCTAGGTATGGGTGAAATATTTGGTTCATTAAAGCCACGAACATAACTGGTGTGTTAGTCAACCTGAATGGAATCACAATAAATTCATATAATACATACCTACTCCTAAAGGTAGTCTGTATTTCATCGAAATCCATTACCCTCAAATGGTGATATCCTGATCTCAAATCAATCTTAGAGAACACTGGATCACCCCATAGCTGGTCAAATGGGTCATCGATTTTAAAAAGTGGGTATCAGTTCTTAACCATCATCTGATTTAACTTTCTAAAGTTGACACATGACCTCAATGATTCGTCATCCTTATTGGAAAATAGAACATGATATCCCCAAGGTGATGTACTAGGATGGATGAACCCCTTACACTCTAACTCTTATAGCTGAACATTAAGTTATAATATTTCTTTCAGTGGCATTCGATATGGTGGAATGGAAACTTGTTCTGCCCCTATAAGCAACTCTATTATAAACTCAACATCCCTCTTAGGTGGTAGAATTAATAATTCCTCAGGAAACAGATCCTAAAATTGATCCAAAATAAAAGGGAAGGTTGGCTTCTCTATTCTTCCATCCTCAAGCACAAGACATGCCACTTGGACTGTGAGTTCTCCCAAATACTGACAGATCGGCCATGCATGGCCTGCTCAAACATCCTGCTCACTGTAATGGACATATTTGTCTTCCTCAAGAGATGTGAACATTACCTAATGATGGTAATAGTCGATATGGTTCTGGTACAACACCAGTCAATCCATTCCCAAAATTAGGTCAAAAACTGACATCTCAAGGACGAATAAGTCCCACAAAAAATGGTACCCACCCACCTCCAGTGAAAACCCTTACATATCATGATATCCTCATATCACACCCCCAATGGAATATCAATTTACATAACTCCACACAAATGTTCCATCAGTAGGCCCAACACAACTACAAACTGAGAGGAGATAAAAGAGTGTGTGGTGCCTATGTCGAATAATGAACTAGAAATAATGGAAGCTACAAGAATCATTCCTAGAACTGTCGATGATCCAGCCTCACCACCTCTAGGTGTATACTAAACAACATGATGTTGACCCACCCTTTTTCCTTGGGCTCTAGTCTAAGTACCCAATATTGCACTACCCTGCTGCTAGATCCACAAGGCTAAATACCCTGAGAGGGGGGGTGAAACAGGGTATGACTAATTAAAAATTAAAGCCTATTCTGATCTTGTTTCGTTGTTAAGAAAAACACTCTTCTCTCTCTTTCCTGTTGCATAATATAAAAAAAAGATAAAGCAAGCACAGGACACATCAATTTTACTTGGTTCACTGCTAAGGGCTACGTCCAAGGAGCATACGCCGACAGGTTGTCGGTCGTACCCAATTCCACTAAACTTCACTAGCTATGGATTACAAGATTCAGGCTAGATCACTTCTATGCCCAGGTTCACAGCCTTTACAATGTTTAGGGTCAGCTCACTGCTTTCCCAAGGGTCACTCCCTGTCTCTCTCTCTCTGGATCACTACTGGTGGAGAGGATCACCTTCTTCCTATTCCTTCGCTCACTGCTCTGGAAAGGATCCACTCACAGTTTATAGACCTGTAGGTATCTTCATTTCCATGAATGAATACATCCTCTATTGTATGAAGATGCTCTGTTTAAGATCAAACTTCACCCGTAGATAAATTTCTCTATGCACTGAAGGTATCGGGCAATCCCCCAGCTTCCACACAGCCCTGAATCACTGAAGGAAATCAACCTTACTTGGCGCCCTTCTCTAAGGCGACACGCAAGTCTCGGCACACAAGTCAACACTGGCACACAATTATTTCTTAACACTTGTGTGACTCAAGCTAAAGCTTCTCCAAACTTGCGCGACGCACTTACTTGGCTGCCCAAACCACCTTAGGCACACAACAAATAGATGGTGCAGAACTTCAACACTAGCGCGGAAGTCCCTACTTGCGCAACCACACACCACTTGCGCGACTTCCACACCTGCGCGACGGGAGCTCTGAGTTTTCTAAGTATTGAACTCCATGAAGAATGAAGAGGGGCGGTCCAGTATTTATAGACATTTGGTCACCCCTGCGTGACGGCACGCAAGTCTCTCCTCAGCGTGCAAGTCTTAGCACCCAGGTCTCTTCTCCTGCAAGTCACTTGCGTGAACCTTTTTCCTTTGCCATATTTTGATCTTATAATCTTGAAAAACCATAGACGTGCAAGTTCTCAATCTTCCAAGGCATCGGCATGCAAGTCTCTTTCACAGCGTGCAAGTCACTTGCTCGACACCACCAATACTTGCACGACACTTGTCCCTTTCCTATATTTTGATGATCTGATCTTGAAAAACATATGGCACGCAAGTTTCCTCTCCATCAAGTGTACGGTGCGCAAGTCCATTTTCCAAAAACACTTTTCTGCATTTTTCGATTTTCATGCCCAAAAATTTGGCAAACACTGGAAAATAGTGCCACCTTGTATCTGTTCTTTTTATACTGCCTCCAAATCATCCATTCCTTTATCGACCTTCTTGAATCAAACATGGATCGTTGACCACAGCTCTTGAACTCGACATTCCACCATGAAATCCACTTTTTTAACAAATTTGTATGTCATGGTTTGCTTTTTCAACAATCACATCACTAATGTACACTTTGTCAACAAACCCAATCACCTCAAAAATGCTTCAATGATGCCTTGAGGGATTTTTACCCAACACATGCAAGTATGGATGATCTCGCCATGGATTGAAACATCCACCACTCCTACTTGTATGGAACCTGGAACTCCAAATTCCTATCTGATACATGGTAAATGACCCCTTAACTTCATTAAGAATTTTCCTCTAACCTCCATCTATGTCTGGATATCAGTAGTTCATACAGAACCTCTGCACATGCCCCATTATTCCACATGACTGTCACTCTACTGGTAGTTGGGGAAACAAACCACACATATACCCCGGCCTACCACACTGATAAAAAAAATCTAATCGCCACCCTTATAGGTTGATCCTTTATTATAACTACCTTTTTCACTTCCTCCTAGATGAAAACTCACAAAATGACGCTTCCTGCCCTCAAAAGTGGTACCACTCGTCCGCCCAACTTCCACTACAATTCCACTACCTGAGTCTCCCTTTAGGTTCCATTATGGGATAAGGTCTAGATACACTACATTTGAAAACCTTTTCTAATAGAAAATATTCACCTACAACCATATCCCATTCCTAATCTTGTCCTAGAATCATTTCGCTACAGCTGCCTTATCTCCTACCAATGTTGGAACGCAACGTTGCAAATCAGTGAAACAACTAGAATAATCCACCACCAATATATCCCCTTGGGTGAAACTCATAAAATCTTCATCCCTCTCCTACCTCAAGGTCTCTGTAAATAAATTATCTAGAAAATGTTCTTGAGAAATCATCCATAACATTCCTTCAACCTATTTAGTCTTCACCATGATGTTCGGCCAATGATTTACCTGACCTCTCAACATATTGGCCACAAACTTGAATTTCCTCTCATAGGGAGTCTCAAAATGGTTGAGAATCATCTAGATGGACTCTATCAATAACATGACTGCTTCTGGTCCACCCTATCTAATAAATTTCTAAGGGTGTTGTAGCGGAAATTCCTTGTCCAGCTCAAACATGCTCAACACAACCCACTCTGGGTCTCGTTCCATCATTTTCATAAAGAAATAAAGGTTCTCAGGGAAATTATCTTCTCAATTATCATGGATTACCATGTTCTCTTTCTCCACTATTAGAGGATCATTTTCGGAAACTTCCTCTTATCTCCCAACCGGCACGTGTCTTCATGGTTTCATTTCTCTACAATTCCAAACATGAGTTTTAGAACACATAACATAAATCTTTCAAAGTTCATATAAAATAATTCTCTCCATTAGCCATAAATAATCCCACTCACATACACCATCATAAATTTATCATCACCTTCCAAACACTAACCTTCACGATTCCTACCTCGTAACATGGGTAACATTGGGAAAACTGTTTAAATAGTTACAAGTCTTATATTGGACACCATTTCAAAACCATTTCCATACATACAATGAAAACATTTCCTCCTCGGAACATTTTCCCTAATATGGTTCATTAAAATAAACATCTTAACTCATTTATAACCCTTCTTTATAAACAATTCATATACCATTATTCAACATTATTATTCCATTTTTACCCATTTACATCATTATATTAAACACAATTTCTTCAATTTTTTTAGTAAGGTCAAGTTAATTTTACCCTTTATGTCTCACACACCCATCTCATGTGTGTACCTATCATGATTCATTCCATCTATACCCCTTGATGCCTAAAATGATGCATGAAATCACAATCCTATGCCATTCCAAACTTGATCGAAATATCATAAAACGGTCACATCACACAACAAGTGCATCACCCAATGGTGAAATATCATCAATTGTAACAATAAACAACAAGAAAACAATTCACACCTTGGGTGACTTGGGTTTTCCCTCATACATGGGTTAGCTACTATCAAGAACGATATCATTACCAAGGACTAACACAACCTATTCTCCTTTCTACCATCCCAAATAATAATACCACATAAAATAATCACTCTGATTCCACTTTGAAAAATCCCTTACTCAAAATCAATTAAACAGTTCCACAATATGGATCACCACATGTCCCCAAGAGTAGTTCCCCATATTCTAAAGGTTTTTGACTAGCTGTGAGGGTATAATAGGTTACATGGGTAGACTATACCCTATTTACCAGAGTAATCCACAATATATAAATAAATAAAATAGCGTGTTGGGAAAAAATACCTCGTGGGGTCTTATCAGTATGTTTTGTGTGTGATTTAATTTTTTGAAAAATCCATATGACCGTGAATGAGTATGGTTAGTGTTTTATGAAGCGGGTGTTTAAGGTAGTATAGTTTCCCAGGGTTTTCCAAATTTTTGAGCATCAAAATCAGGAGTTGATTTTGGAAAAAGTATGTTTTCAACATAGGATTGAATAGTACGTAGACCATGAAATATATTTATTAGACCAAAAATCAGTACATGGAATGTAAAAGGAATTTGGTAATGTAATATTTCCATATAGTAGCACTATGCGGACTACAAAGCACGATATGCAGATAATGAATGGAAAACAGTTTGTGGGGAGGATTGCATTTCATGGGATGCCAATGGTACGTGAAAGGCTTGTGGTGCATGGAATAGATTTTTATTTTAAAAAATGAGAGAGTGATTTGGGCCACCTCGAAGGAAGAAAGGTAGTATGCGGACCGCATAGGGAAGTAGTTCACAGAAGAAGAAGTATGTGGTGAAAGATGTATCACATTGATGATTTGTGTGAATAATAGATTTGTGAATTATGAAGATATGTTTTCATATATAAGTATCACTAATACCTTCATTACTTAGAGATATTTTCATAAGAAAAGATCATTGCTTTGGGAATTTGGTGAGGACTGAAAGTGGTTCACGAGGGAGAATTCTATGAAGGGTGAAGTAGTTCATGAAGAGGATTCCATGAAATGATAAGGAGCTCGAGAGAATGGTTCATGAAGAGGTTTTTTGAGGCTCTAATGGTCTCAAAATAAAAGATTCCTTGAAAGGGAAATGGTTTGTGGAAGAAGAAGCAGTCCACAGGGAGAAGCGTTCTACAGAAGCAGAGGTAGTATGTAGAAGTGGTACACAAAATTGGTTTTTGGAAGTGGTATGAGGAAGCAGTTTTTGGAGGTGGTACATAGTGAAGGAAGTAGAGGTTTTTAATGGAAGAGGTAATCTAGGAAACATATGCTCTATTTTTTTCATGGAAGAAGCTGGTGGTTCGTGAAGGGACTCAAATAGTTCACAAATGTAATTTCCGCTAACAGTATGCGGAGAAGTGGATTTCATCTACGGGTGAAAAAGGAACTTCAATAGGACATATACCAACATTTAAGGATACATTATTTCATGGAAATTAATTGAACTATAAGTACATAAATTGTGTGTGGATCCCTTCCAAGAAAATTGAGTGAAGGAAGAGTAATATGGTGATCCTTTCCACCATCAGTGAGCTAGAGAAAGAGAAATAGGGATTTCCCATTGGGAATGTAGTGAGAAAACCCTAAATCTTGTAAAGTTAGTGATCCTGGGTATATAAGTGATCTAGTCTAAACATCATTATTGATATTGAGCCTTTTTAAATTTTGTATAATCGGAACATTCTCATTGTATGCTCCTTGGATATAGCCTAGTGAGGGTGAACCAAGTAAAAATCTCTATGTCCTTGTTCATGATTTATTTCTTTACTTTCATTGCATTGTCATCAGATAAAATTGGAAAGGAAATGATCAAAATTAACATTAAATATCATAATCAGTGTCCTTTGAAGTAAAGAGGTTAAGATCTAATGGGGACGAAAGAAGTTATAAAAGAATATCCTTACCCTAATTCACACCCCCCCCCCCCATGAAATATAAACCCCTTTTGGACATAACATAGTGGAACAACATATAATAACTAATAACCATGCATAACCAAGCATCACCCAAAACTGGGTACAAACCATATCCAATAGTAAAATATGTCATGTGATGATTAATAGTGCTAAAGTGAACAAGACCCAAAATAAATACAACCAATGGAATCCCTAAATCTGTCATGACTCTATGTTAGGAACCTCTTACATGCACATACCATTCCCAACTCAACTATATAGCATAGGTCATTTTCCCTTGTCCTAACCGGAAAGCATGAAATCTAATCAGGTACCCAATAGCCCCCTAGTTGGGTGTGAGTACAACTCAATAGGCCACCACCAATGGTGTCTACAAAATATCCATTCAACAGATATTGAATGAAAGTGTTACATAAAAATAAGGTAAATAAATATAACTTGGTTCCCAATAGTTAACAAGGTTCACTTAATTCGTTCCTAGTATTATTCCCAATTTCAATACTTATACTATATTCATTACTTAGTTCACTTTCATCACGTGTTCAATAGATTAGGAATATTATTCAATATTAATGCATAAGAGGAGTAAATCAAGTTCTCTATATCACTAGGGATAAACAAATCATCACATATACACCACGCTCACCTTGAAGCCTCATTCTAGGTGGTCCCATCAAATTCAACCATTAGGGGAATATAACTATGTACTCTTCCCTAATCTGTGCATTTTGGGGTGGATTTTAGAGCCTCAGTCTAACACAACATGTGGGTGTAGAACCTCGTGTTAATACCCCACTCTATTAAGCCATGTGCACATGCTTATTTATTCATTCACCACACATATACCATATCACAACCAAACATAACCAATACCAAAATAAAACATAAATCATAATAATCAAAATAGTAATTGACATTATTCCATAACCCATTAACACACTTTCCATTTGCATTACATAGTCATTTATCCCAATTCCCATTTATTATACATAACTCACTAATAATATTCATTAGTTCCCCTAAAATAACTCCTTTAACATATTCCACAATTATCACATATTAGTTCACCTAACCCATTCATCACTCCTCATGCATTAACCAACTTATGCTTTTAAAAACAATTCCCACTCCATTGACACGTTCATATAAATCCCATTTAACACTTTTCATGTCAAGACAAACAATCCCTTATCCATTAACTGCCTATATAAAACTATCCATTTTCCCTTAATTAAAAAATTAATCATTCTACAAGTTTATCATGGGATCTATTTAATCACAAGTCAATTGTTCACTTAACATTTTCATAAACCGTGTTCGAGAAGGTTTTTGCACCCCATGGGGGGACCTAAATTGATCAATTCATCCTTCATGCATCCCACGAGGATCATGAGGGGTTAAATTCTCTATTTAGACACCCATTTTACAAAAAAAACACTAATGACACCAAGAACACAATAAGGGAAAGCAATAACACAGGCTTATATGCACAAATCCTCATAAAACTATGGGATATAACATGTAGAACACATAACTAAAATCTATTGATGAATTCACTCTTAATTGTATCCTCAAACCCAGATTCAAACACCCCTTGAATTCTTAACCTATAAACCAATGGAGGAAGAAATTTTTAGGGATTTGGAATAATATTTCCCAAGATACAATCCCTAATCCAGAAAGGAGAAGCAAGAGGGAGATCATACATACCTAGAGCTTTCATCTATAACCAATGGTGCTCCAAATGGACAATAGATGAGGGATATCTGTAATTAGAATCTCTTTAGGGCTCTAGTTTATAACTAGGGTTTCAAAGGATGAAATGGTGGAGAAAATCAGCTAAGGGTCTTAAAATCATGAAATGGAAAAACTGAACTTTTTCCAAATTTTAAAAGAGTTCATGGTTTACCTATACGGTTTTCAAAAAAATGCACAAACTATGTGAAAGCCACTATCTAAGTGGATTTGGGTCGCATAGTTACTTGGTAAGTACACATGTTTTTACAAATCATGTGTCAACCATGCGATATGCCACTATCCAAAATTGCACAGCTTGGCCTCCCACCTTGCATGGTTTACTTAACCATGAGATAGCCATGTTCCAACCATGCGCCTTGAAAATTTTGGCTCAATTTTTCTTTATTTAATTCCCTAAAACCTCTGAACACCCATGAGGCCCCTCAAAATCCACATAAAAACTTCATTAAAAAACAATATATTTAAACCGTGTGGGAAAACATTTCAAAACCACTAGTCCCTCCTAGAAAAAAAATTGATGCAATGTGATATTAGTGATTGGGTTTTGGTTGATATTGGATATTTATAAATGTATAAAATGGATTTTATATGTGAAAATCGTTTTTAAAATATAACTTTGAGGTTTTGGAGAAAGGGGCTTATCAAATGAATCAAAATGGGTTTTATGTTTTAAAGTGACTAAATGATTTTATTAAAAGTGCTTGTGTAATTTAAATTTTATTTTAAATTAAGGTTTCAAGAAACTAAAATAATAATTTGTGTTTTAAAATTATTTTAGATGTTGAAAATTGGTTTTGAATTTATCTTAGAGGTATTGCAACTAGTAATTTCATTTTGAATGGACTTTTTTGGTCTTTGGTTTTAAATGACCTAGTTTTAAATGTATGAAATTGGTTTTGAAATTATTAATTAAACTTTCTAAATAAATTAAAATGGAATTTTTGTTTGAAAAATCATAAATTTTTTCAATAAAGAACATACATATTTAAAAATGGGTTTTTAAGTGATGTTTTATGATTTCAAATTTAAGGTTGTGACTTTAAAATAGTTAAAAGGGGGATTTTTAACTTTTAGAGTGTTTTGATATTCTTGACTGGTGATTGTGTCTTATTTCTTTGTGTTATTGTTCTACATTGGTGTGTTTTGTATAAGGGAGATTTTTTCTTTGAATGTGATTGATGGGGTCTTTTTTTCTTCCATTATTTACTATATGCCTCTCATAAAGGTATTGATAATTTTCAGGTATAGGAGATCATCTCTTGTGATTTTTTATTTGACTAAGTCTTAGTGTATTTATGGTATAGTGTTTTCCTTGGGTATCTTCCCAGTTTCTTTGAGGATGTGATGCTCTTAGGTTTCTATTTTTATTTATTATGTGTTGGGATCTTCTAATTTATTTTTGTTCTTATGGTCATGGTGAGTTTTTCTTGGGTTTTTTGGGCATTGGACAATATTGGGTGAGTTCATTGGAAGACTAGTATAGATATTTTACCGATCAAGTTCACACACTGACTATGGTCAATTTGATTATGTGGGGTCACCACAAGTGGTTTCTTGGTCATGATTTCTTAGTATACCCTTTTTATTTAATCAAAGGTTTGATCCCATGTGGGTTTATAGGGCATACTCATGGTTGATTCCTCCTACCTTTTTTCCCTCATTTAGAATGATGTCTGTGAGTGCCTTGTCTTGGGATTTTCCTTAAGAGTGCTTCAAAGGGGGTATTTCTTTTTTGGGATCTTGTGGCCTTGTGTTCTATGGAGAGTAAATGGTTTTTTAGGAGATTATATAAGCGTGTTTATTTGAGGGTCCTTTTGAGTTTATCTAGATGAGGTTTTGAGTTTTGTTCATGTGACTCTTTTACAGTGTCTTTTTCTTTTCAAACCTCCATTCAAGTTTCATAAATTATAGAGAGACCTATGATGGGTATTTATTCCTTAAATTTATCATTTAGGCAATTGGGTGTGAGTTTTGAATGGGAGGTCGAAATATATGAGGTGAATTTGGATGGATTCAGTGGGACTTAGATATTTGGGTTGGGAGTGACTCTTTATTTTTGGTTGGTGTGTTTGAATTTTTTTCCTTTAGTGTGAATTTCCCTCCTATAGTTCTTCCTTTGATTTTGGTGGCTTCCTAAGTGAATAAAGTTATCTGGTGGGAGTGTTATCACATCCCACCCCTATTTTTTCTTATAATTTCAATTGATTATTCGTTTTTATTTTAATTTTCATGTTTATTTGTTTTCAAAGTGTTATTGGGTGGCCAAGGATTGGGTTTGTGTGGATAAGAAGGATCCAGAAGATCATGGAGGCTCACCATAGCCTCCCCTATATCATGGAATCATTTTTTGTCTATTTTGGCCAAACCATAGGGATACCTACAACATAGATCTCCCCATTCACATTAGGTGTGGTTTTTATCTAAAACAGAGAGGTGGTAACCTCACTGTGGTGCTCACCCGGTGCATATTTTGACTGGGGCCAGTGGAGTGGCACTACGTCATGGTCCATGCAAACCATGTTTTGGTGGAACCTATTTTAAAAAATAAATTTTCCTAAAATAAAATCCTATCCTTTTTACACTAATCAATCCCCCCTACCATCACTCTCTCATTCAATGAATTTCTTAGGGGATGCCCTCATGTGTGCCTCCCCTCATTCAATGAATACCCTATAGTGTATAGTTGACCAATTACTAATTTTTTTTATTTTACCTAAGGTGTTTGATCTCTTTTCTATGTTTCTTTATCTTATTTGATGTGGTGTTGGACCTTGGTTATAGATGGAGGTGAGTTCCAGATAGGTTTTCCCCTTTCTCAACACTTTAATTTTGGAACAATTGATAAGTTGAATTTTAGATTTATGATTTAATTTTTAAATTATTGTATTAAAATTATTTGATCATTTTTTGAAAGTAAAATCATGTTTTATTTTATTTAAATCCAAAAGTAAAATGGGTTTATATCCTTAAAATTTAAAATTCAATCTACTTGGTAAAAATAATATAGCTCGAATGGCCCTTTTGAACAAATTATGTGATTTTAAAAAAGTGGTTTGACACTTAAAATGAACTCTCAATTGGATATTAAATTTTTACTTGGAATTTCAGTTAATACTTTAAATTCTAAGTATTAATAAAGTATTTCAATAATGGTTTTGAATAAAAAGTTAGGGTTTTACAAGTGCTTTTTTACGCATCTGATAGTTATGCACATATACATGGATAAAGATAAATATAAATATATATATATATATGTATGTATGTATGTATGTATGTATGTATGTATGTATGTATGCATTTGTAAAAAAATCATGCAAATATGTGTATTTGTGTGATGAGATAAATATATGTGTGTGTGTTTGTAAATGTATATGGGAATACACAAATTTTGTTCTTCAAATGATATTTCTAATGGATTTATGAAATAAATTATAAGGGGTCTATGGGAATAATTTATTCATATTTCTATGTTTTAAAAAGGGTGTTTAAAATTATTTAAATCCATGTTATAGTAGTTTTAATGATTTTTTATATATCTTCTAGGTGTTTAAATTTTTTCTCTTTGATTGAGAATATAGCACCCTAAGAATTTACAAATAAATTTAATATTGAATGCATGAAACATTGAGTCTCTATGAAATAACACTTTTTTATAACCTAGCTAATGAGCATAATTTTTCCGATTTTATGATTTGAATTTTGAAAAACTGACATACACGATTGCGATCAGTAAGACATTTAGAGTCTGATAGGATCAACTTAAATTTTTAGTAAATAGTAACTTAACCATATGAATACCAACTTACCCTTATGAATAGTAATGTAACTTTATGAATAGTAACCTCACCCATGTAAGTATAAATAAAATTTAGGCACTATATAAATGAGAGTGAATATTATAAAAATTAATAATTAAGTGTTGGAATTTTTGTGATTAATAAATATTTAATTAAAATTTTAAATAAATTAATTAATAAAATTAATTTTCATAAAATTTATTCCTAAATAAATATTTTATTGTCCTATTATTTTAGGATAATTTTATGGGACCTTAGTTAATTTTTAAAATATTATAAAACCAGTTTTAAATTTAAAATCTGTATTTTTCAAGTAAATAAAGATTTTATTTAACAAAATTAAATTTCTCTTATATAGAAAATTATTTTGATAAAATGGAGTTAATTTTTTAATTTTACATGTCAAAAAATGGTTAGGGTGAATTTTTGGTATTTTTCTAAAATACTTGAAATTTTGGTGAATAGTGAAACTTCATAATTTATGAAATATGAAAAATAAATGAATTTATGCATCATTCTTGAGTCATGGATGATGTAAATGGATATTTATTAGAACTAAAATGCACTTTTTAGTAATTTACATCACAAGTATCAATAATATTCATAGTTTTGAGTGAAAATAATAAATTAATTATTAAAATAATGGAAAACCCTCCTCTCATCCACTATAAAAACCACCCCTCACTCCCTCTTCTCTTCACTCCTCTAAGCCTTGAATATTCTCCAAGTTCTGCCAAAATACTCTTCCCTATTACCTCCCCACATCTAGAATCCCTTGGTCTTTCCAAAAGACCAAAACCATTTCCTTTAAAGAGGTTATCAAGGAGGTTATTTCAAGAGGTAAATCCTATTCCTTTTTCATTTAATTTCATTTCACTATATATTCTTTTCTTATTATCTCCTAACCTCCTATATTGAATTGATCATGATAACTTCAGAATCATATATATACTAGAATTATATGATTTTAATGTAATAAAAAATATCAATCTCCTTGCTCTCCCTCTTTTATTTTATAAATGAAATCATTGTCCGGGAGGTGCCAATTTACAGCCTTCATGGACAACGAAGTTTTATTCTCCAAATTATTCTACAAGGTTGTTCATAAAACCATTTTAATGGTTGATACATGTTATAAAATTTATTATATAACCCTTCTTATGTTATTTAAGTAACATATTTACTTAATACTAAACAATAAAATAAAATGAGTTCATTATGATCAATAAACGTCGTAATAATCTAATTGATTATCACTAAATGTATTTTCTAATTATTAATTCTCATATTACGTAACCAAATGATATATATAAACATTTACACTTATTGAATCTCATTAACAACATGCAACTTAAATTCTATATAATTATACCAAATTTAAATGAACTCAATTACCTATAATCAAGTGGACCGATCATGAGATCAAGGAAACGAACACTCCAAAACGGCGGAATTAAATAATATAACTTATCAATAAGGACATAAATGAACTTAATAAAACTTTAATGAATAACATAAATGTATATAATGTTATTAATTAATTAATTAATGTATTTAATCTAATTATCCAAGAATTTAAGGTCAAGTTCATATCATGTCCGGACATAAGGTAAGGGTTTTCTACCCGAACTTTCATTTTCTTTCAGGTTACTCATATTCTCTACTTACCTTAATTTTCTTTCGGGTTACTCATATTCTCTCCTTACCTCAATTAAATTCTTAGTTTTTCTTATGAACTCCTCATTAATTCTATGTGAATGTTCTATATATATGTGTAATAAAAAAATCCTTATTTCTTTTATGGGTAGTTACATGTTTTAAAATGATATTTAAAAACTTCTTCCCGATAAACAAGATTGTTTCAAAGGAACTTCTTGAATTCTTACCTATTTTCCAATTCACTAAATAATATAATTTTATCCCCCATAAGTTTTATAAAATCAATAATTTTATTATGAAAAAACTAAATTAATTCACTTCTGATTTTATGAAAATATTTTTCCAAAATAACTCTTCTTTTCAAAGTAAAAGAGTATTTATCTTAAGAATTACTCTATGATTTTATACGAGTATTTTCATCTATTTAAACACTCATGTTGATTATTATGTTTAATTGGGATTAATATTTTATGATATCATCTACCATATTTCATTGAATGGTTTATGATTATTTTGATTGTGGATGTGCTATCTTGATTCCATTCACCATATTACACTAAATGGTTAGTGTTAATATTTAATGATTGGGGAAAGTTATTTACATTTCATATGTTAGTTTCAATATGAATTTATATGTTATTTATATTTATCCCCCTTCATATGAATAATTAATTATACTTATTATGTCATGGTTGGGTCCTGTATAGCCCCTCGATGCATCAGTAGGTCTCATGAGACAATCTTGTTTGGTTTTTTACCCATTTATATATGGTTTTGGCATGAGGCCTTGATAGAATGATTATGATGTCTGAAAATATAAATTCCCCCATTATGAAAATAGATATTGATATTACATATGATTATTAAAATAGTATAATATCCATGTTATTGTTTAACAAAATTATATAATCAGTTTGTATTCCTACCATATTATACTCAAGTTTATTTTTAAAGGCATGTGTTTTTAGTTATTCATCATGACTAGTATTTATGTTTATGATTACTTCCAATATATTATTTTCCCTTATTGAGAATCTGATATCACCCATTTATTATGTTTTATATTTCCCTAGAATTTGAATAAGCGTATTAGGAATAAATTTCAGGGTTCATCTAGAAGTTATGGTGGTGACTAATGGATCTTCTATATTGCATTTCATTTCAAGTTGTAATGTTGAAATTATGAATGTATCTGGTTTTTCAAAACTACTAAACTACCCGGTCCTTTGGGATAATAATTTCATGTAATCATACCAATGTAATAAAATAAATCGCTGGCTTCAAGAAACTAGGGTTGGGTCATCATAGTTGGTATCAAAATAATTTTAGTAGAACAATTAGAAAATAGATTTATAAAATATAGATTAGGGAACAAAACACTAAGATAGATGTGGTTCTGTAATAGATGTACCTAAGTGTAAAAACTCTAACAAGGTGTTTCGGGCAAGACCTGCGGTAACCTGGTATATTAAAATGGTCCTTACTATGCACCTGGTTTGATACTCCTAGGGTATATTCTTAGGATAATTCAAATCTTCTTTAGAAGAAATTATGAAGGATTTAAAAGTAAATTTTTAATCAAAGAAACCATGTTTATGATATTGGGATTAGTTATGCATAGTATTTCAACTTATGTTAAGTATTCTTATAGTTGAGATTATGCAATATGATTAATAACCTAATATAGTGTATGACATCATTTAGAAATGGAACCTAATGAAAGGAATGGAAACCGCATGAATTTGTTTATCCCATGTAGGTATTTCCCCCCTATGAAAGATAATGATGTTGGTTCTAGAGTTGCGACCAGTGCTGAGAAACTTATAACTATACTGGGACAGATGAATCAGGTTATAAACAATAACCTTACACATATGGAGCACCCTGAACCCCAATGTTGAGGGGTAATGTTAGACCACTTTATTCAACAACATCATACGTCATTTATTGGGACTATAAACCCATTTTTAGTAGAGTAGTGGATAAGTTCCTTAGAGAAGATATTTCTCCCTTTGAGAAGTAACAAAAGGGAGAAGGCCGTCGTGATAGTTTATTTTTTATTGGGAGATGATGATCAACACTGGTAACTAATTCAAAACACAAAGGATGTGAAATAGATTGAAAATATGTAATGGATAGATTTTAAGACATGTCGTGGACTACATATGTAATCCAAGGAGAAATATTGATCGATTCTTTTATGGTTTAAAACCATTACTCTAAAGGGAACTAGTCTCCCAAAATTTCTCATCATATGAAGATATATTCTCATGTGCTATCAAGACAGAAAAAGAATTATCTAAGTCTTATGACATTAAGGGAATGAAATAGAAGAAGAGGTCTGCTAAACACTCTGGAAAAGGAAATAAGGAAAAGGGTAAGAAGTTAAGGATTTATTTTTCATCCTGTGATAATTATGGGAAGAAACACCCCGGTACTTTCCTGAAGGGTATGGGTGTTTGTTACAATTGGGGGGGGGAGGATAAAAATACCATGATTTTAAGGGAAAGAAAGAAGCCACCAATGTTCAATTCTAAAATTACAAAGAGATGGTACATTATGAAAGTGATTTTCCTAAGAGTCAAGGAAGCATTCCCCCAATAAGGCCAAGGGATAAAGGCCAAGCTTATACAATCACAACTGATGAGGTTGAAGTTCCAAATGTTATGGTGGAAGGTACTTTAATTATTTCCTCAAACTTATCCAATTTTTTATTTGATTCTGGATCATTGTATTCTTTTATATCTTCTCAGCTTTCCAATACAATTAGATATTTCCAATTTGATTTAATAAATGAGTTGTAAATAAAAACTCCTAATGGAAGTATCGTTGAAACAAATATGTGTCAATCAGTCCCCCTTATGACACACAAACATGCTTTAGTTGTTGACCTTATCATCATACCCATTATTGACTTTGATATAATTATTAGTATTAATTTTCTTTCAAACTATGATGTGAGAAACTATTATAAGAAGGAGTAGGTTACAATTTTTTATAATGGTGTAGAATCCGTTATCCTTAAATAAGAAACACCATCATATGATTCTTATCTAGAAATACCCATAGTAGCTCTAGTGAATTCAATTATTGGGGAGGATGAGAAATAAATATATATGATTTAGGAAAGGAATCTTCAAATTGATTATATACCTATTTTTCAAGAATACCTTGATGTGTTTAAAGAGGATTTACCTAGGCATCCTCCAGAGTGGGAAGTTGAATTCACTATTGACTTAATTCCAGGTTCAAGACCTATATCAAAGACTCATTATAGAATGGAAAATATGGAGTTATTAGAACAGAAGAAACAACTAGAGGAATTAATTGATAAAGGATTTATTATCCCTAATGTTTCTCCATTGGGAGCCCCAGTTCTTTTAATTAAGAAGAAAGATGTATCTATGGGGCTCTACAATAACTACAGGGAGATCAATGCTATTACAATAAAGAATAATTATCCTCTTCCTCGCATTGATTATTTATTTAATCAACTTCACATAGCCCAATATATTTTGAAGAGTAACCTTTGATCCAGATATCCTCAGTTGTGTGTGATGAGGAAAGAAATTCCAAAGGCAGCATTTCAAACTAGGTATGGGCATTACAAGTTTACAATAATGCCTTTTGGACTAACTAATACACCCTCTATTTTCATTGATTTAATGAATAATTTTTTTTAAGGAATATCTTGATGAATTTATTGTGGTTTTTATTGATGATATCTTGGTACACTCCAAAATCTATGAATACCATGAGAATCACATGAGGATTATTCTGAAAATCGTAGAAGAAATCAATTATGTGGGAAGTTTATAAAGTGTTATTTTTGGATTCAATTTTTTTCTTTTATTGGCCATATTATATATATGGATGGAATCTTAGATGATCCTACAAAGAAAAAGGCGGTTCAGGAATAGCCTACTCTAATGAACATAACTGAGGTATGTAGTTTTATTGGTTTAGAAGGTTATTATCGGAATTTCTTTCAGAACTTCTCCCATTTATCCAACCTGTTGAACAAGCTTACTGATAAAGGGATTTAGTTTTTATGGAAAAAATAATTTGAAGAATGTTTTTAAGAATTGAAGAAGAGGTTAGTGAATGCTCTAATCTTGACTCTACCATCAGGAAATGGTGGATTTGTGATTTATAGTGATGCATCAAAGAAAGGACTTGGTTGTGTACTCATGCAGAATGATATATTTATTTCCTATACATCAAGGCAATTAAAAATTCATGAGAATAACTATCCAAATCATGATATTGAGTTAGTAGTTGTAATCTTTTCTCTAAAGATATAAATACAATATCTCTATGCTGAAAGGTGTGAGATATATACAGATCACAAGATCTTGAAATATATCTTCTAATAGAAAGAACTCAACATGAGGAAAAGTATATTACTCGATATACTCAAGGATTATTATTGTTCCATACAATACCATCTTGGAAAGGAAAATAAGGTATTTGATGCATTGAACAAGAAGGTTCATGGAGTTTCAAACAAAATTAGGATTTAAAGGGATCATGTATTCATGGATCTAGTAAAGTTGGATATGGGAATTATCAAAGAAGGTGAAACATAATTACTTTTTCAATTGGTTTCCCAACCATATTTATTTAAAATAATTAAAACTTCTTAGTATGATAATGATAATATTAAAAATAAAATTAGAGGTTTGAATGATGGGAAGTTGGGTGACTTCGTGTGTGAGGATGGAATTCTAAAATTTGGGAAGCTTCTATGTGTTCCCTCTATACCCAAGCTAAAAAGGGAGTTATTGGATGATTCATATAGCATGAATTTCCATATACACCCTAGTATAACTAAAATGTATAGTTATTTAAAGAAACATTTCTGGTGGGACAACATGAAGTGAGGAATTGCTGATTATGTATCAAGATGTTTATTCTGACAACAAGCGAAGGCCGAACAACAATATCCTAGAGGAGTAATGAAACATATACCTATTCCTATATGAAAATAGGATGACATAACCAGGGATTTTGTCACTGGATTACCCAAAACGCCAGGAAATAATGATATAATATGGTTAATTGTTGATTGACTTGTGAAATCTGCACATTTCCTCACTATAAGGGAGGATTTTCGACTAGATAACCTTGCATGGATCTATATCAATTAATTTGTGAGACTTCCTAGAGAACCTATCTCAATTGTGTCTGATCATGATCCATGATGCTCCTTGAAATTATAGAAAAGTCATCAAAAATCATTGGATACTGAGCTTCTATTGAGTACTGTTTATCACCATCAAACTAACAGGTAATCGGAAAGGATGATCCAAAGATAAGAAGACATTTTGAGATCATGCTCACTTTATTTTCAAGGTATTTGGGATTAGTATTTACCCTTGGTGGAGTTTTACAACAATTATATTTTCCATTATAGTATTCAAATGGTACCATATGAGACATTATATCAAAGTAGCTCAAAGTATGAAAAAGAGCTGTATTTATAATAAAAGTAAGGATTGATAATTTTAAGATGGATATCATGTTTTATTGAAATTATCACCATGGAAGGGTGTTATAATATTTAGAATGAAAGGGAAAATAATCCCTAGGTTCATCAGAACTTTTGAAATTATTGAGAGAATTGATGTTATGGCTTATAATTTGGAAATGTCGTCTACCCTTTATAAGGTACAGAGTGTGTTCCATGTCTCATTATTGAGAAAGTACATTCTAGACCCAACACATGTCCTCACTTCTAAAGGTATAGAATTGGAACCTAACTTATCAAACTATAAAGAGCCTATCCGGATTTTGGACACTGAAGAATAGGTGTTGAGGAATCATATGACTTGACTATTAAAGGTAATTGGGAAAATCATAAAATTGAAAAGGCAACATGGGATCCTAAAGAACTTATGACGAAGAACTACCCAAATATTTTTATAAGGTAAACATTCTAGTAATTTCAAGGTTGAAATTTTCTTAAGGGTGAAGAATGTAGCACCCTAAGAATTTTACAAATAAATTTAATATTGAATCCATGAAACACCGAGTATCTATGAAATAGCACTTTGTTATAACCCAGCTAATGAACAAAATTTTTACACCTCTATTATTTGAATTTTGAAAAACTGACATACACGGTTGTTATTAGTAAGATATTTAGAGTCTGATTGGATCAACCTACATTTTTGGTGAATAATAACATACCCTTATGAATAGTAACTTACCCTTATCAATATTAATGTACCTTTTTGAATAGTAACCTCACCCATGTAATTATAAATAAAATTTAGGTATTATAAAAATGAGAGTGAATATTTTAAAAATTAATAATTAAGTATTGGTATTTCTTGAGTAATAAATATTTAAATAAAAATATAAATTAACAAATTAATAAAATTAATTTTACAGAAATGTATTCCTAAATAAATATTTTGTGGTCCTATTATTTTAGGATAATTTTATGAGACCTCAGTTAATTTTTGAAAGTATTATAAAATCAATTTTAAATTTATAATCTTTATTTTTTAAGTAAATAATGATTTTATTTAAAAAATAATAAATTTCCTTTATTTAGAAAATTATTTTATAAAATGGAGTTTGTTTTTTAATTATATATGTCATAAAATTGTTAGGGTAAATTTTTTGGGATTTTTCTGAAATACTTGAATTTTTGGGGAATAATGAAACTAGATAATTTACAAAATATGATAAATGAATGAATTTCTGCATCATAATTGTGTCATAGATGATGTAAATGGAAATTGGTTTGATATATCATACACTTATTACTATTTTAGGTAATAATAATCAAGACTATTCATATTCTTGATCCAAAAAAGCAAATTAATGATTAAAATAATGGAAAACTCATCCTCTCCTCCTCTATAAAAATCACCCCTCACTCCCTCTTCTCTTCACTCATCTAAGCCTTGAAGATTCTCAAATTTATGGCCAACTATTATTCCCTAGTCCCTCCCCAAATTCAAGAGCCCTTGTTATTTCCAAAATTCCAAAACCCTTTCCCTAAATGAGGTTCTTAAGGAGGTTATTTCAAGAGGTAAATCCTCTTCCTTTTTCATTTAATTTCATTTCAATTTATTTTATTTTCTTATTATCTCTTAATATCCTATATCCAATTGATCATGATAACTCTAGTATCATCTATATACAAGAATTATATCATGTTAATTTAATAACCATTTTCAATCTCCTTACTCTCCCTCTTTTATTTTATAAATGAAATCATCATTCGAGAGGTGCCAATTTACAACATTTCTGGACGACGAAGTTTCATTCTTCAAATTATTATTAAAGGATGTTCATGAAACCATTTTAATGGTTGATACATATTATAAAATGTATTATATAACCCTTATTATGTTCTTTAAGAAACATATTTACATAATTCTAAATAATAATACAAAACCATTTAGTTATCATCAACAACTGTCGTAATAATATAATCAATTATCACTGAATTTATTATCTAATGATTCATCCTCATATTATGTAAAAAAATGATATATATATATATATATATAAATTTACACTTATATATTCTCATTAAAAACTTGAAATTATAATTCTGGAGAACTATACCAATTTTAAATAAACTCCATTACTTATAATCAAGCGAACCGATCATGAAATCAAGGAAACGAACACTCTGGAATGAAGGAATTCGATCATATAACTCATTAATAAGGAAATAAATGAAATTAATAAAACCTTAATGAATAAAAAACATGTATATAAGGTTATTAATTAATTAATTAATGGATTTAATTTTATTATCTGGGAAGTTAAGGTCAAGTTCATAACACGTCTGGACATAAGGTAAGGGTTTTCTACACGAACCTCTGTTTTCTTTTGGGTTTCTCTTATTCTCTACTTACCTCAATAAAATTATTAGTTTTTATTATTTAATCATAATTAATTATATGTGAATTTTCTATATATGTTTACTAAATAGGATCCTTATTTCTTTTATGGGTAGTTACATATTTTAAAAGGATCCTACAAAAAATCATCCCGATAAACAAGCTCATTTCAAAGGAACTTATCGAATTCTTACCTATTTTAAAATAAACTCTATAATATATTTTTATCCACTATTATTTTTCTAAAATAACTAATTTTATTATAAAAGAACTAAATTAATTCACTTCTCATTTTATGAAAAGATTTTTTTCAAAATAGATCTTATTTTCAAAGTAAAAGATTATTTATCTTAAGAATTACTCTATGATTGTATACGAGTATTTTCATCTATTTTAAAACTCTTGTTGATTCTTATGTTTAATTGGGATAAAAATTTTATGATATCATCTAACATATTTCATTTAATTTTTTGAAATTATTTTAACTGTGGATATTATATCTTGATTTCATCCATCAAATTACTCTGAATGGTTAGTGTTTGTAATTAATGATTGGGGAAAGTTATTTACATTTAATGTGTTAGTTTCAATATTAATGTATATGTTTTTTATGTTTATCCTAATTTATATGAGGAATTAAGAGGAATTATTACATGATTGGTGGGGCCTGCAATATCCCGTCGATGCATTGGTAGGTCTCATGAGACAAACTAATTTTGGTTTTTTACTCATTTATGTATGGTCTTGGTATGAGGTCTTAATAGAATGATTTTGATGTTCGACATTATGAATTCCCCCACTATGAAACTAGAGATTAATAGTCAATGTTATTGTTTGAATATTATAATATCCATGGTAATTTTTTTTATGGAATTATATAATCAGTTTTTATTCCTTCCATATTATGCTCAAGTTTATTTTTAAAGGAATGTGTTTTTATTTATTCGTCATGACTAATGATTGTGTTTAGGATTACTTCCACTATAATATTTACCCTTATAGAGCATATAATATCACCCCTTTATTATGTTTTATATTTCCCCAGGATTCAAATAAGGGTATTATGACTGACTTACAAGGTTAATCTAGGAGTTAAGGGAGTTATTAATGGATCTTTTATATTGTATTTCATTTGAAGTAGTAATGTTGAAATTATGATTGTATTTAGTTTTCCAAAACAACTAAACTAATCGGTCCTTTGGTATTCAACTTTATTGTAATCATGATAATGTAATAAAAAATGCAATGGCTTTAGGTAACTGGGGTTGGGGTGTTATAGAAAAATGAAATTTTTTAAATATACTTGTGATATTTTTTGAGTTTAATTACTTATAGTAGGTTGATGAAAGGAACCTTTTTAAATAAAGTGTTTCCTCTTTGAAATGGGTAAATAAAATATTAATAAGGATATATAAGAGGTTAAGGATGGTTTTAGTGTCACTTTTTTTAATCCACTTCACTAACTAAAAAACACTTAGATAAATGCCATGGTGCCATGAATGGGTGACACTGCACCAATAGACCCAGTTATGTGCTCCCTAGTGTATGGTTGGATGTGGTGTCATGGAAAAGTGACACTACCCTACTAGGATAAATCCATGTTATCATTATTAATTATTGTGCTCATTGTATTTTTATTGGATTGGATCATAATTTTTATAAGACGAATTAGAGTATCTTTTAACCTTATATGACCTAGGGCTTTTCCCCATGGTGCATGTTTATGATATGGTTATTTTTATGATACCTGATTTCTTTTAATTAATTTTAAATTCATGGAAATTTTATTTATTTTATAATTGTTTTCCTCTCTTAATTCTTTATAGGTTAAAAAGTATTTGATAAAGTCTTTTACCTTATTAAAATGGATTTTAAAAGTAGTTTTCATATGGTGTTTTTTCAATAATAATGGGGTGGTCTGGTAAAATAATTTCCAAGTGTTTTTTCCCATTTAAAATAAAATGTAAATGAATCATATAAATTTTAAATATGTGATATTTTATTTCTTTTTAAATAAAAAAACATACTTTTTAATTGTATTTTCTAAAATATCTTGAAAATTGGTCTTTAATTCAAGGGTAAGCATATGGAAAGGAAGGTGGTGACCTACTATGAATTTTTATGCTCATGTCTATATTTATATTTTAGTTTCAAGTTATGATTTAGCATTTTATTTATTATTGAGAATTTTATGTTTCATGATTGGATGGTGACTCATGGACTCACATGGAGGTTAGTCGGTTGTTTTATTTTATTTCATCTTCCTTTATCACACCAGCCAAGTTGGCCTCTACTAGTTTCAGTTATCGTTATTGGTGGGTTCATTATATCTATAGAGGTTGTAGTGGGAAAGGTCATATTACTATGGTGGTATTTTGTGGGTGATATTAGTGTTTAATTTTTTTATTTTGTTTATATTTATTTATTGATTTTATACTTCTTTTTTTGTTTCCTGTTGGTACATGGACTTCTAATATATGGAGTGTTAATGCCTATTTTTTCACTTCTTTTTTAAATTATTTTATGGGAAAAATCAATCCCATTAGCTATTACTATATTCCTTTGGTGATTTTCACCATCCTAGGGTGATCAAGAACACACCTCGGGTATGTCGCGGGCCATCTCGAGTGTCTGATGGAGAGACAGATCAGGTTGGATTATGACATAACAAAACCCAAACATGGTTTTTCTACATGGAATGTATTTAATAATTCATTTATTATTTCCACTTTGAAACTTTTTAGGTATATACTGCCTTTTTAAAAGATAGTGGTTAATTAATTTCAACCAAAAATGTGTCACTTTACTTCGTGACTAGAAAACCCTATCTCTCTGGTTCTCTAACATCTCCAGTACTCTTACACTGTACTT
Source organism: Viscum album (assembly GCA_963277665.1). Classification (NCBI taxonomy): domain Eukaryota; kingdom Viridiplantae; phylum Streptophyta; class Magnoliopsida; order Santalales; family Viscaceae; genus Viscum; species Viscum album. The sequence goes on from OY728119.1 coordinate 2,065,008,884, forward strand.
ATATCTTTAGAACTAATTCTTCTATTGAGTCTTATAGAATTATTTATAGTTCCATATCCTGTACATCCTTACCTCCAACTTCATTGAAGTCTAACTTGATCACACTATCTCTTTTAGATATATGTTCCCTTTTAATAAAGCTGGAATGTTTATCGAGTGAGACATTTTTTTAGGGATTTTATAGATAATATCCTTTAGTAAATTTAGGGTGTCTTATAAAATATCACTTTTTCATGTGATTTCATTTTTTCTAGTATTATCTTTAACAAATGTCCAACATCCCCATACATGAATATTTGACAAAATTTATTTCTTCCCAAACAATAAATCATATGGAATTTTACTCTATGATTTAGTTGGAACTAATTTTAATGAATATTTTTCAGTTTATAATATTTATCCATAAAATAATAATGGATGTTTTACATGAATCTTCATCGTTCTCACCATGTACAATAAGTTGTGGTTCCCACTTTCACTAACATCATTCCACTGTAGTGTATAGGGAGGAGTGAGTTGGGATATAATATGAAACTATTTTAGATAATATATTAATTATTTTTTAAGGTACTCCCCACCTTAGTCTGAGTAAAGTTTCTTTATCTTCTTATCATTATAATTCTATACTTTATTCTTCTATTCCTTAAAATATTCAATGGAATAATAATTATACCTCACTAATTAGATATATCCATATCTACTAAAATAATCAGTAAAAGTTATGATGTAAGAGTATACACCTATATATTATACTAGAAAGGATCTATACACATATGTGTTAACTAAATCTAGAAGCTTTGTGACTCTTTTTCTTTTTAAACTAAATGGGTCCTTAATCATTATTCCTTATAAAAAACTAAGACATATATCCATGGGTTTCAGTCAAAAAGGATAAAAATATCAATCTTAATATAATTTTTTTCAAATTATTCTCATTTATATGAATAAGTAGATAATGACACAACTAGGTGTGATATAATCCATGTGAACATGATTCATTATCTATTGTCAAGACTTGATATTCAAATTATTGTATAGAAATATTATTATTCAAATGTGTCATCACATAACATATGTTATCTTTATAAAATTATAAACATTTAATTATTAACATTAAAATAAATTTATCCATGTTTAAACTAGATAAATAAATTATGTTCTTCATTATAATAGGAATATAATAACAATTATCTAAAATAAGAAACAATCTAGTTGTTAATCTAAGTTGGTGGTCCCCAATAGTCAGTGCAGCTAGTCTCGCTTTGTTGGTATCTCAAAGATCCACTTCATCTTTATCAATCTTTAATAATCTACATGGTTTCTCTATTTGGATATAAATGTGGGATTCATAACTTGTATATAATACCCAATTTAATTAAATGGATATATTTCACTCAGTAATTAATATAAATAAATATTCCCCTTTTACTTAGGTACAGTTCTTGTTCTATTGGCCTTTCTTCCCATAATAAAAACATATTGCATCCTACTTTTTATAATCCTTTTGGATCTTTATCCTTTTGTATGGCGAATGTGAAGGTTCCTAAGACTTGGAATTTATCTTATACATTTTCTATTTTCCTTTCCTCTTGTTCACAATAAGGGTATAAGTTTTTAAACACTTCATTCCTTTATCTTCATGGAAAATTACAGTTGATATATTAGGGAGAATTATATATATTTTTTTCAGGTTGAAATTCCTAATAAAACTTGATAATAATAGAGGAAGTGATGTTATCATGAGTTTTGTGAACAATTACTAAGAAAAATTGAATCCTAGAATTTCCAAAACCTTAATATATCTAATCATATTTACTACATCAGGTCTAGTTATAACTCTTTCTCTTAGATTATATAGTTCCTTGGAAATTCATGGAGATGGAAAAATATAGTGTATGAATCCATGTCTTCAGGAATATTTTGGAGATAACTAGTCATGGATGATAATATAAGGCATTGTAAATCCAATATATCATCTATGTGTTACCAAAAAGTGTTTTTATCCTCCTCACTTGTCTCGATATAGGCCTTAATAAGAACTGAAGAATTCATTATATAAAACATCCACTCTTGGTGTACTATAATGAATATGCTCTTGTACTATTCCAGAAAATTATCACTAGTTGTGATATTATCTTTATCTAATATGGATTATTAGGATAGTGGTTTGGTTGGATTTCTTACCATTTTTCTACAATAAATAAAATTGGATTTTAGTAGTTTATCTTGATTACTGGTTATGTCATAATAAATTAAATTTATTAGTCTCCCACTATTTAATCAAATACCAACAACTCTCACCATTGGATTTGTAATATCCTATTTCTCAGATATTCTAATGGAAATAATCAATTTTTACCTTATAATAACTCAAATTATGTCCATGAAAATTGATCTAAGTCATTTATGTAGTATTTACTTTCCAACTCCATTAACTCCCAGTTCCTTGGTTTTCTAAGTGGAATCCTCGATCCTAAAATACTATACTCATATTTATTTAATTCTTGTATCCAAATTGTATTAAGTGTATTATGGTCATTATCCTTAATATAAATTTTGTTAATCTAACCCATTATCATTGTTAAGACTTCCCAATAGTTATTGACTTAACCCAACTATGGCATGACAAACACTTTTTCTATGGTTACATCATAACTCAAAAGATGAAAGGTGTTTTAGGAATTCATATTTTCTTTGAGATATTTTTTTTAACTTATGAATAAATATATTCTACATTTAATTCTTCATATGCATGTTAATATTATGTGGAATTTGGTTTAATTAACCATGTCTGATAAAATAATTTATGCATAATAAATTAATTTAATTTCATTCTTAGAATTCTAATGAATTTATTTACATTATGTCATTATGTTTAATCACTTGAATAAACTGTGAATTTCATAAATAAATAAAAAAATATACACCAATAAAGCAAAATAAATATTTTATATGATCATGAGATTTTATCTTTCAGTTGATTTATCAAGCAGGGACTAACTAACCTTAAACTTAGGGGAAATAACTCTTTAAGCACATACTTGTCTCTCATTGTAATATTTTTCCATTCTCTTCTATATCTACTTGGTTGGATTCCCCTTGGATAGGGTCCTAAATTGTCTCCTATTTCTAATATCTCCTTCCTTTTAAAATTTTTACTATATCACTAGAAAGGGGTGCCAAGGGTTTAGGGTTATATAAAATAAACCTTAGATAGACGGGCCTGTAAATAATAAATAAGGGTGTGATGATTTTAATATCGTTATATTCAATTTAATAATAAATTATCACATAAACCATGTAATACATAATTAAATTAAATAATTAAATCCAGTACATACAATGTCCATTCAAGCTGATGATCAATCACAACATGAAATGACTACACATTTGGACTTGCAAGCATTCATTTGAATTCATCCTAATTAAGATACATTTACTAAAATTAATATATTAACCAATTAATTGATTATTTATTTATTTATCTTAATATTATTTCTAAATAGTTCTTAATATACAATAGATTCTAATACTATATTATTATTTAAATAAATTTAATATTTTAATTTTAATTTTAAATAAATATGTACATGATGTGTACTAATGATGATAAATGACATGTACCTTCTACATTAGATTAAATTCATTACTAGAATTTATTATATACATGATGTGAACACTTGAGGAAACCTGAAAAGTACCTTCAACTTGAGATTAAATCTTTTTCTTGAACTTAATACTTATATGGTGTGTATTGTCACTCAACATGTCATGTGACTTATTTTGTATGGCCCTTGTCATATATTGTGTACTTACATGGCATGTATATCCACATAGTGTGTCATCATATACCTAGAATTTAGTTATGTGGGTCAAACTTCATATTTTGTGTGGTGTGTATGACTATATGGAATGTTATAAATATACGCAATCTCTACCACTAGTAATACACGTAAAGTACATGGTGTGTAAGACAACAGTTACATGTCTTTTAGTTATATAATTAATGTAGTATTAACTATCAAGAATTTATATTCATGTGACATGTTCAAAATAACTCATTTTATACCAAGTATAGAGTGATGCCTGCCACATGGAATTTACAACCAACTAAAAACTGTTTATTTTGAGTCTCTCTTAAATAATGTAACATTTTAACCCATATGACATGCCTAAAGTCTTTGAATATACCTTTAAAGAGTTATTATGTGTTGCATGATTTGTACAGCTATCTACATGCTATATAATCTATTTTTAATTCTATAACTTGGCTGGAAGTCAATATATGATGTGTCTTGATGTCACATAGTAGACCGTATAGATTTTTGTGATTTATACAGGGCCAAAACCATGTGGGGTTACATAGTGCGTACACTAGATATAAGTTGTGTAATCTCTATCAAAATGAACATTGTATTGACAATCAATATTCTACTTATAATAACATCACATATGGATCCACATGATGTGTCATGATTATCATATCCAACACCTTATGGGGTTGACCATGGGTACATGGCATGTAATTTACTATTACATGTAATGTATTTATGTCTGGCAGTCAACAGCCTTGGCCCCTCTAGATTTGATCATTGAGTTTTCTTCCTATGTTTATAATCTGTTCTTAGACATACAAAATTAAATGAATGTTTTATCTCAACTTTTGGAGGAAGAATGAAATTTTTCAAATAAAAAACGAGCAAAAAATGTAGAAATTGATCAAATAAATTATAAATAAATAAAAATTAGAATGAGACCATTTTGATGTCACTTGAAGGTTTTGAGGCATAATAGAGGCAATATATGGATACTTATCTTTATACTTTCATTTATTTAAATGGATAAATCTAGAGAAATGGAAAAACACAACCCCAGAATCTCCTAGAGAGGATCTTTCACATTTAATTTTTAATTAATTTAAAATAATAATTACCACAAAAATGATAATTCCTCTAGAACATTTTCTATTTTATATATTTTTGTATTTTCGTTGTTGTTAAGAATCTAAGAAAGGACACCTCTAGTAATATCCACACATTCTTCATGAATCACTAAACAATATTCTTAGTATTATGAGTTCTAGTGTAGAGGAACCAAGGATTCACAATTTTCATCATTGATCAAAACAAATAATTTTATTTATCTCTCTATATTCTTGATAGGGAGGGTGGAGGATTTTCTCTCTAACATTTGAGATAATTATCGAGATTTTATCATTTTTTGCACAACAAATATCCTTTAAAAATTATTTGATTTAGAATTTATACTTAGGGTAAATATTCAAACATTTTCACAATCTTTTTTTATCAAATATTCATTCTAATTAATTCTCCATGTATAATAATAATTATAATAATAAAAATATTATTACTATTATATCTCAAGACATGTGATTATATAATGACATTTGTTAAATTAATTAATTTATATTTATTTAAATGATATTGGATAAAATATATCATTTTCATCAGGTTGTTAACTTAACCCATCAATCCTCCTTGGAATTTATCAAACCTTTAATAATAAAATATTTAATCAAATAAAAATTATTTTTTAAACAAATAAATAAATATTATATTCACTAAACTCATGAATAAATATTTATTTTAGTATTCACATAACAAAATAAATATTTATATTAATCTAATAATTAAACTAGTGAATAAATATTTATTTATATTCTTGCAACCCAGAGGATGTGTGTTTTATTTTTTAACAATATGTGGTGAAGTGGTTGGATTTATTTCAAATATCTATACAGAAGTAGTGGAAAAAAATTTCTTATCTGGAAGTTAGAAAATTATTAAAGACAGATTTGGTTCCTCTAATACTGGTAGTGAAGAAGGTCTTGAATATGTGTAAGGTATTCTTATGGCAATTTGGAAGATGAGTATTCAGAAATTTAGAAGGTTAAACTAAATTAGTAGGAGGAGTAGTAGTGGATATATGGTTTGTGGTTATCCTGAATTCAATAATTCTCATGGGAAGTTAGATCTAAACCATCCTATTGTAGAAGTCAACTCAAAATGATTGTCATGTTACAAGATACATCATGTATTATCTTAGAGGAGTAAAGTAACAAGGTTACAGTGGCTAAATCCATCATGTAGAGTTGGTGAGAAAAATAAAATCTTACAAAGGTTTATATTTAGAAGGTTCTTACTATTTCAAATAAAAGGGAATAGATTAGAAAAAATTTTGATATTATAATAATTTTTTTAATAATCTATGAAAGTAAAGGATTCTAAAAATGTGGGGAGATAATTAGGATTTTTGTGTAGTAGTTTAGAAGAAATGGAAGAAATATTGTGTAATTGCTTATTTTCATGAGCACAAAAATTTTCATAAGTATGTATTCTTGTGAAAGTGTAGAGTTGAGTGAAATTATAGTTGTCCGAATTATGGTGTTATATATTTTGAAAAGGATGAGTTTTTAAAAAGTCTATTAATTTTGATTAATTATGGTTTCATGAATAAGGTATGAATAAATTAAATCAATTCAATATTATCACACAATTTGGAGTTTCATGAAGGATATTGTGTGGATAATCTTGTGCAATGACATGTTGAAAAATTCAAAAAATTCAAAAAAAATCACAGGAACAAGTTTTCACGAAACTAAATTTTTTAAAATATGTTTACTTTTGTGAATTGATGATTTTTACACAAGTGAAGTTAAGTAAAGTATAGTTTCACAAATGAAGAATGTTGGCAGGAGTTGTGCGAATATGGAGTTTCATGACCAAAAGCATTGAAGTTAGATTAATAGTAGTATTTTCCTATAAATACCCAATCCTAAAAGAGATAATGTTGAGGAAGAAGTGATACTTGGTCAAGGGAGGTTTTTAAGAGAAAAATGTTATGAATTTTACAAAGTATTAGTTCTTCAAAAAAAATTAGTGAACCACTAATTTCTATGAGTTAATTTCACGAATCATTGACATTCATGAACAAACTATTTTCATGAACCTTTTTTTTATTTGAAGTTTTATTTTGGGAAAAGAACTACCTTGGAATAGTTCATGTATATGAACATATAAGGACATAGTTTCATGAAATTTTCACAAAATTGATAATTTGTGTAAAATTGATAAGTTGTGCGGAAAAGGTAAGTTGTACAAAATCAATCAACAGTGAAAAAATTATTTATTTGTGTGAAAATTAATATGAATAGTTAAAATAGGGAAATAATTTACTGAATATAGAAAAATATATATTTATATATGAGGGTGAATTTCTTAAAATCCTTCAATTCTTATCCAGAATAGACCCTCATCTCTATAAAATTCCATTGCGTTCATCAAAGTAGTTCACATAGGTGAATAAGAGGGAGTTCCCTATATGTGTGGAGAGACTAAACCTTAAATCTTACAGATTATTGATACTGGAATAGATTTAATTTGACCTAAACTTTTTATCCACTAATAAAGTGAATCTTAGTGGATTTTGAAACATCGATGCATTATTATTGTGTGATCATTAGATGTAGCCCTTAGTGGAGTTCCAAGTAAAAATCCATGTACCATTTGGATTATTTAATTTTATTCATAGTTATGTATGTTTTGATATACTTCCAACGTGTGAGTGAGGTTGAACATTTTCCATCCAACAAGGGAGAACGATCCAAAAAAGAGAGAAAACACAACCAAGTAAAAAAAGGTTTATATTATCCAATACCCTAATACCCCCCTCATGGTGTCTCTAGAAGTAACAATTAGTGTCAAATATTAAAGGTTTTTTTAATTTTTCAAACATAGAAAATGTTTTGGATTTTGTTTCTCATGGATTAAATGATGAATCCTCCATTTTTTGAAGAAAGTAAATTTTATTGTTTGGGAAAAATAAATGTTTATATTCCTTTAGGAAATTGGTAAGGAGGCCATGGTGTTCAGTCAATAAAATGTTGACCTGACCAATCACTGTGAGACAATTATAAATAATGGAACAGAGATTATCCTGAATATATATTTTTATAATGAATTTTAAAGTAAAACTACTTTTTGTGTTACTATATTAAAACTTTTGAAGATTTTTTATGGAAAAATATTATAGGAAAATGAAGTTATGGAATATAAAATAAGAAAAGTTTGAAAAAAAAAACCAATATAAGAAACTGGTGAACAAGTTTAGTGAAAAATACCTTATGAAAAAATTTAATAGGATAAATAAAAATAATAATAACACTCCCAGAAAGGAGGAGAAACCCAATGAGGTAAATAGGATTGATATCAATGATAATTATGCTACTAACATTGTTTTTGTATGTTATTTACAAATCCATAAATTAAAATTACTTCTCATGGAAGAATATTCTACCCCATTTATGTATTGTATTTTTTAAAATAAAGAAGACTACCTTTTTTAGGATATGTCAATATGTGTTGATAATTATCTGTGAAGTTTTTTAGGTATTTTCATATCAAATAAAAATGGTTTTTGAGGTTATAAATTAGATGTGATTATGAGATTGTTTGTGATGATTTGTGATCATTAACAATGTCTTGAGAACTATTTAACAGGTTCTATATTTATTTTAATAAATTTTATAATTTATTTATCTAGTTGGAGAGTCAAAAAATAGAACCATAAATTATCCTTTGCATAGGATATTTTTTCCACGTGCAAGTGAATTGAGAAATGTGGTGTACTTATAAGAAATGGTTTTTTGAGCTAAAAAATGGAAAATGGAATTATCTTATGTGGATAAGGATTCACATAAATGAAAGTGATTTTTTCATATTGTAATAAATTTGATATATGTAGAAGAAGATTTATCTATGTGAGCTACCCTTAATATATTTTAAAATCCTATAAAATATTGAGTTTTCTATTATTTTTTAAAGGACAATTTCATAAGGCATATGACATTTTAGTAGCTCATAAGACATTTAAGAAGGACATAATGCATTTTTACTACCCATATAATATCTATTTGATTGTATGATATTCACATTTAGATAAATTTTAGGAATTTTTTTTGACTAAATAATACTTTGTGAGGATGGATTTCAGTGGATAAGTTAATAAATATCCAAAATAAGTTTTTTGAATAAAGGAAAACTAATTAAAAAAAGGTGTTTAACTATTCATCAATGAATAAAACATCAAAATGGATGTTCTAGTTATTTCTAAGATCAAAGGAAAACCATGAAACATTGATGGTCATCGTGCATATAAAACTGGAGGAATATTCTCACCATGCTATGGTGATTCACATTTCGTGGAAGAAATCCACCTTTAATAAAATGTGTGTTGGAGCATGTCCTAGTTCATATTTGGTGACTGTTTTGAGTTTTTCATGTCATAAGAATTAAAAATTGTGGATTTTATAGAGATTTAAATGAGTATTTTGGATGAGTTTTAAAATTAATAAAATCACATATATCTCAAGGGGGCTTGACCTAAGATGTAAAATGAGATTATTGTATATGATTTTGGGTTTATTTTAAACATCTATAATATTTTGGATCTAAAATTAATTTAAATAAAATATTATATGGGATTTACTAGAAAAAAATATCCATATAATCATGAAGATGTTAATAGATTAGTAGCATGAGGAAAATAAAAGATAATACTTTTAATTCAAATGAGGAATCAAGTGTTGTTGTGATTAAAAGAGCTTTAAATAATTAAAATATTGAGAAGAATATTCACATGATATTTTTTAAATATATATTCTATTAAATTTTGAAGAAAGGTGGGTCATTTTTTAGAATTATGAGATTATTTTGAGATCCTTGATACACTAGTATATCTTAGGAAATAATAATAAGTTGAAGCCACGAAGGTTCCCAAGAGAAGGACACCCGGTGCACTCAAGTATTCATGAATATTGAGGAAGACCTAGATCAAATTGAATATGGAGTGAGTTTTGAGACTATAAAACCTATTCAAGTAGCTATTGAAGTTCTTGGAGTTGAACATGGTTGGACTTGTTGATCCTATCTCTTCGTGAAGGGAGATCAATTTATAATCTGTTTAGAAGAAACTTGTATCATATCTAGATCTTTTTTTCATTACATCAAAATTAATCAATCTTGTGATCAGGGTTTTTAACCGGCCACTAAATTGAATATTACAATTAGGGTGTATAACCAATTATTGAAAATAATATTTGTGCCTAGGGTGTATAATCTATTATTGTAGGATTGTAGTTGGTGGTTTTAACCAATTATATTTGTAACTTCTTGTGTTTATAGTAGTTAATTCATGTTGAGGAATCTTACTAACGTTATAAGGAGTAATTATTTAATGTCAAACCTTACAAATCCTCATGTTCCTTCTTCTATGTTTTATCTATATATATGTGAGTAAGGGTGTAATGATCATTAGGTATTGGATAAAGACCTTAACTAGATATTGAGGTTGAGTTGAAATGGAGTAACTCATAAAAATAATATGATATCACCAATTCTCCCCTCCCCCTCTCAATGATCCAACTAGTCCTTGGGTATGAAAATTGTTATCTGATCAAAGGTTTCCTCTGAGGGATCTATCAAGTTTTTTAGGATTTAAAAAAAAATATCTATGAATTATTTGGGTGTTCATACTTTATATTATAGTAACTATCATAGCTAGAGGAATATGATTCTGCCATACCTCTTATTGTTTGTCCTATAAGTGAGAGATCTGATAAAAGTAGGTCTTCCACCCATTATTGAGGACGATTATATGAAAAATTCTAACAATAAAAACATATAGAATTATGGAAAGGCTCAAAATTCTATTTTTCTGTCTCTTTCAGAAAAATTATACAAAAAAATCATGTGCATTTAAACCTCTAAGGAAATATGGGATAGCTTTAGAATTAATTATGAATATAATATGAAATTTATAGAATTTTTTTTCATTTTGAAGATATAAAAATAAAAAATGTATAGAATATTGATGAATACTTCATCGGGGTGAATGATAAAGTGAGAAATATCTGAGTAATTGAAGAAAATTTGGATGATTTTACTATTATAAAGAAGCTTGTGATAAATTTACCATAAATATTTAATTCTAAGGTTTCAACTTTATGGGATGGGGAAGATATATATCTATATCAACTTCATAATATTTTAATATCATATGAAATGAGAAAGGACCCATATTTAAAAAAGGAAAAATATGAGATATATTTTGAATCCATGAAAAAAGGTAAAGTCATAAATGAGGAAGATATGTAATCAATTCATTTTTATAATAAGGATGATGATTAATACTTCAATAAGATTGTTTCTCTTTGTTAAAAGAGATATAGAAAATGAAATTGTAAAGTAAAAGGAAAACAATTATCAAATTGATTTAATTTTAATGAAATATGAAGATTTTTATAAAACATTATAAATAAAAAGTTAGTTGATACTATGTTAGATGAGGAATATAATAAGTTTCAAAAATATAAAAATGTTAGTAATTAGAATAAGAATATACATTCTAGTGGTAGGAAGAAGAATTTTATGAGAAAGTATAATCATGGAGATTCATCATCATGTAGTATTTTAGAAAATTAAGTAAATTTCCTTTACCATGTTGAAAAAGGATTTGATTATATAAGTAGTGATGATGATGGAGAAGAGAGGATAGATATGGAATGTATAAATAAAGATAATATGGAATAAAATATTGAGAAAAATAAATGAATTAAGAAATAAAAAAGAAATATGGTGAAATAAAATGAAAATTAGCTATTGAAAATGAGGAGTATGAGAGAAAAAATAGTTTTATTAAAGAGGGTTAGAAAAACATATTTAAATTGGATGATCTTGAGAATATGGTAAGTGATATTGAGGATAAAATAAATTAAAAGGAAATAGAGTTGTCTAAGACATAAATTATCTATCTATAAGCTAAAAAAGAGGTAAATAAGAGTATAGAATACTTCACCAAGGCTATTGGAGATAAAATTTAATATTCTCAAGATGATGATAAGAAAGGTCTAAGGGATGAGAGTTTTTTTAAATATTGAGAATAAATATTGAGGGTACCCCTACACTATATTTTTATTTCATAAAAATAATAAAAATAAAGATAAGAAGCACACATATTGACCTAGGAAGTCTTTGGTGGTTTAGAAAAAAAATAAAACTTTTGATATTGTTATTCCCATTTGATTTATTGTATCAATAAACAAGACTACCTTGGTGTTAAGAATATGTCAATATTTGTTTAAAAGTAGCTATGAATTTTTTTCATTTTCTTCTATGAAAAATGAAAAATGGTTTTTTGGTTGTAGATTGGATGTGATTATAATATTTTTTAATATTATTTTTTATCATTAATAGTGACTTTAAAATATTACAAGAGGTTTTGGGTTGATTTGAAAAAATTATTGAATTTCTATTTTGGTGTTAGAGAGCTGAAAAATGAAAAAGAAAATTATCTTATATGTAGGATATTGTTCCTAAACATAATTGAAATGATCTACAGGGTTCACCCATAAGACATTTTGTCTAGAGATAAAAAATGGAAAACGGGATTCTACTACATGGGTAAGAATTCACATGTGTGTAAGTGATTTGTGAAGCACGTAATACATTTGATCTTTGATGAAAATAATTGAACTACATGAGACACTAGTAATAAATTTATTGATCCCAAATGATATTTTAGTTTCTAATAATTTTTCAATGGAAAATTTCATACGGGTTATGAAAATTCAGCAGGATATAAGATATTTGAGAAGGGTGTAAGACATTTTGATTTCCAAAGAAATATTTTTTAACTTGTATGATTTTCAAAATTAGAGAAATTTAAGGAAAAAATAATAACTAAAGAACTCTTTGTGAGGATAACTTTTAGTTGGTAATTTTATCAATATTCAAAATAAATTTTATGAATAAAAGGAAACTAATTCAGATTATTCATTTCATTATTCCTCAAATAATAAAACATCATAATGGAGGTTGTGATTCTTACTGAGATCAAAGGATGACTACACAATAGTGAAGGTTGTTGTGAAATTAAAATGGGAAGAAGATTCTTAACACACTATGGTGATTAACATTTCATAAAATAAATCTACCTATAATAAATAGCATATTGGGATATGTATTATTCCAGGGTTGATGACCGTTTTGAGTTTGAAAAGTTGCAAGAATCAAAAATAGTGGAATTTATAGAGATTTAAATGTGGATGTTTACAAATATTTAAAATGGAAAAAAAGTTATTGAGATCTTGATGAGGCTTTTATAAATATTTTTTATGAGAATATTAGACACATTTTTGTGCCTGTTTTAATGAAATGAGTATATTTAGGAGATAAACTTGCCTTAAATAGAAGATTATGTGGGATTTGTGGGAAATTAAAATATCCCTATAATCACGCAGTTAGCAATGTATGAGGAGCTTGAGTAAGATAAAATATCATGTATTTTTTCATATGGTGAATCAACTACATTTGTGATTTACGTATTTTTCCATAAATGAAATATTGAGAATAATACTCGCACGATATTTAGTAAATATATAATATATGTTGGTGTAATGAAAGGTGAGTGATTTTTTAGAATTTTGAGAGCATTCTAAGAGCCCCGGTACACTATTTTATTGAAGGAAAATGGATTAGGAGCTGGGGAGTTTCTCAAGATAAAGATACATGTAGAACCCAAGTATTCATGAATATTTAAGAAGAATTAAATCACACTAAATATAGAGTGAGATTTGACAACTAAATACCTATTCAAGTGGCTATTTAAGTTCTTTGAGTTTTACATGGAAAACTTGTTGATCCAACCTATTTATGAAGGGAGAATACTTTATAAGGGGTACAGAAGAAACTTGAATCATATCAAGACCTTTTTTTCATTGAACCAAAATTGAAGGATCTTTTTATTGGGATTTTTAACTAGTCATTTAAGTAAAGTTTACAATTAGGGTGTACAATCAATAAATATAGATGAGATTTTTGACTGGGGTGTATCACCAGTTATTAGAGGATTTTAATTTTGGTGTCTGACAAATTACTTATATAAAATATAATGTCTATTATTGTTAATTTTTGTTGGGGTGCCTAAAAATATAGAAAGGTCTGGTTCTTTAAGGGTGAACCATGTAAATCCTCATGTACCTTCTTCTATGTTTTATTTGTATTCAAGTAAGGGTGAGATAATAATTGTATAGTGGATCAAGATAATAACTAATCACATGGGTTGGGTTTAAAGGGAGTAACTCATAAAAAAAATTGATCATTAATTCACCCCCTCCCCTTCTCAATGATCCAACTGGTCCTTGGGTACTACAAAGGAAAGAAGTGGTGAACCCATGGAGGAAGTGGAAATTCTATCTAGTCTTCAATCTAGAGGTTGTTCGTATAGTAATCAATATGAGATCTAATCCTTACAAGAAATGGTGAGTCAATGGGGAATTATATATGAATTTTATTTAGCATTAATTTAATATCAATTTAAATATAACAAAATAATAAATACATTTTAATCCTCCATGAATTATGGCATAAATAATATGGGTGAAAAGATGAAGGAGAAAAGAGATTTACTTGAATAGATTTATTAATAAATAAGACGAAAAATGTCCATAAAGAAGGAGTTGAAGGCATATATCACCCCTATCAAGTCCCAATTAAAATATCGGAGAAATCAATAAATAAATATGACTCTAAAATGAAGGATATGGTTTCTAAATTAATGGATAAAAATCAAATAATCAAAGATCTAGATTCAAAGATAAAACATAAAAAGGAAAAGAGAAGATTTAGATTTTCACCATGGGAGGTTAAATAATTGGAAGGAGACAAAGTTAAAATCTATAATCTTTAGTTTAATAAAATTATCATAACAAATCTTAAATAAAATTATCATAGAGGAAAGTAGATAAAAAGTGCTACTATTGTGAAAAAATAGAACACATTATGAGTATGTGTTTAGAATATCAAAGGGTCAATGGTGGAAGGATAATTTCTCCACCAATATCTCAACCAAGAAATAACTAAATAGGTATTATTTTAATGGGATATGTTTTATTTTTTTAACCATGATTAAATGGAAAGGCACATAACTTAAAGGAAGAAGAGGATCCGACAAGGAGGACTATCACCCTATGACTTTCATGGAAAGATTTTGTCCTACAAGAAAATATGTTAATATAGAAAACATAATTACTATTATAGAATAAAAATAAGGAGATCAATGAAAGTTGAACCAAGAACCAACTATGTTACACTCACATTAGATTTCCTAGAAAGAAAGAAAGAAAATATGGAAGAGGAAAATGGAAGTTTCTCCAGTTTTGAGTAAGAAGAATGTTCACCCGAGGAAAGATTCATCATGGGTGAAAAAGTTTATGGTGAATCATATTAATATTAAATAAATAATAATAATTCCTTGGGGATTCCAAAAATCATTCCCTAAGGCAATAAGTTAAGGAAAGAGGAAGATCCCTCCAATAGAGGAAGAAATATGATAATATTATAGTTGTAGCAGGTTATGTACGTAGAAAGAAGTATTATATATGGTGTAAAAGTGGAACATTAATTAAGAAAAAATATACACATGGGTTTAATCCTATAACCATGAATAAGACCATGTAAAGACCTAGAAAATTCCATATAATTTTTTTTAATTATTTGGGATTATTACGAGTCTGCAAAATTTGACATCTCTTGATTCCGAAGCCTGGTCTGCCAGGAATGGATTTTTGAATTTTTTAAGGTAAATTTAGTAAATTTGCGAGCGGGAATTTATATCTTTTGAACCGGTACTTGGAATTGAAATCTGAGGGCACCATTGAGCTCACAGTGCCAGGTTTCACTTAAGGGAGGGTTAATTTCGACCACAATAGGATGGGAGAAAAATATAGTTTTACAAGATTTTTGAAGAATAATAAAATAATATAAAAATGTTATACTATTTTTCTACCACCTCTTGAGTGATAGTGGCGGGGACCACGGAGGTGGTCAAACTTTTAATTAGGGAAATTAAATGACTGGTTACACGTCAATTGTGTAACCACTCCTCATTTAATTAATGTGGTTCATTAATTATGCCAATTAATGAACCATTATTTGAAAAGAGGATTAATGTCTTAATACGACCCTTGGGATCTTAAAACGTGGGCAGAGGGAGAGGTTGGTGTGATATTGTGGGAGAACTCTGACGAAGAACCAATGAACTTCCGTCCAATGAAGAACAGAGGCTTGAATGACATCGTTGGAGGAATCGATCTAAGATCGACGAACACCGGTGGCTTCAATAAACATAGATTCTCCTTACACAACCACGACATCTTCTCTAAATCTATGTTAGGGGTTGTTTATGTTTAAATTCAAGATAATTTGTTTCTTTTCCTCATTCTTGAAAACCATGACGAATGCGGATCAACCAAAATGATTTTATCCATGAACTGTATTAAATTGTGGGTAGTTGTTGCGAAAAAAGATTGAATCAGGTAATATTTATCTATGTGATGATTTATTTACTACCCAGTTGGTATAATGCTAATTTGGAGGACGCAGGCCAAATGAACAAGGTCCAGACTCTCCGCCGCTTCAGTTTTTGTCATGTTCTTTGAGGGATGTATTTTCAACATGATGGAATCTTGAATCCGGAAGCCACATAGTGAAGGAAGCATCCTAGGAGTCCCTTATATGCTTTTAGAAGGGAAAACAGACCACCGGAACTCACCTAGTGGCCAATGGAAGCCCCGTTGGTGCGGTACTGGCAGGCGATGGCGGCGACCGGCTCTCGCTGGTCGCGGAGGATAGACAGGTCGGGCGGCGTCGACCGACTGTAGAGGTAGCAGGGTGGCGCCTCATCGCATGCCGCATAAGTAAGTCGTGGCATTGAGCCATGGGGGAGGGGACCCACGCCCTGCGGGTCCCACTGATAGGGGTGGCCCCACTTGGCATCGTTGTTACGTACCGAATGAACAGAATGTCCGTTCAGGGTGGAGAAAGACTTCCACATGGGCCAACTAGCTGGGTTCGCACCAGCTCGCAGTCTGGGCCACCCGGAAGGCCGCGCCCAGCCAAGGCGGACCGGTCCGAGCCTGTCGCGGCCCATCCCACTCGGGCCAACCCCGCCAGTTCGGGTCGGGCCGGGTTAGAAGCGGGTCAGACCCCGACCGGGTCAGGTTGGCCCAAACTGGTTTGGGTCAAGTTGACTCAAACTAGTTTGAGTCAGCCCGAATGGGGTCGGGTCAGCCCGATCTGGGTCAGGTCGGCCCAGGTCTGGGTGGGCTGGGTCGGACCGGACCTGGACCTGTTTCAGCCCAGATACGCTTAAAAGGACGTATCTCACAAACCAGAAGACTGTTTGACGAACCTTCTACGGTGATGGAAACCTTGGAATGAGAGGTTCCTTTTGAGATACTACACTTGAGTTTTGGAGAAATTTGGAGTATGACCGGGTTGGATCGAACCCGAATCCAACAGGGGCCTTAGTACTAAAACGCATATAACTGAGAGATTGGGCATCTGATTGATGTGTCGTCTATCACATTGGTACCCTTAATACATGAAGGTACTTTTGGTAACTCCTTTTTGAAGCTTCTTGGCAGTTGAGGCATGACCGGTATCTTGAGGAGAAGATTCTACAGCACATAAGTATACTGAGTTTAAAGAATCTTGTGGTTGGCTATCAATTGAAGAGAGATCCTATGTGGATTAGCATCATAGTGACCCTCTGTTCATTAGCATCATAGTGACCCTATGTGGATTAGTGTCATAGTGTCCATGTGTGGATCAGCATCACAGGGACCTTGTGTGGATCTGTATGCTAGCGACCCTATGTGGATCCACATCATAGCTACCCTGTGTGGATCTGCATTCTAGCGACCCTATATCGATCAGTAGTGCATTACCTAATGAGGACCAGCCTTAGAGTGTCCTGTCATGGATCAATGACATACGACCATGTGTAGATCAACAATGGAATAAATACTTTGTGGTTTAGTTGTGGAAACCTCCTAATGGAATAAAACGATATAGCTTAATACTAATAATCTTTATTCCTGATCTCTGAGTTGTATACCAGGTGTGAGTTGTCTCTAGTTTGTTCTTTGTGATTGAGGTAAAGCTTTGTGGTTTTTCCTTTTTGTGATTATGGAAGACCTTCGGGGGTATCATGGTCCCTACTGGGTATTTTTATACTCACCCCTACACGGTCTTCGCCCACACCATGTTGTGTCTTGTGCAGATGACGAGTATCTTTCCTGAGACTTTAGGGAGCCAGGACCAGGCGGTGCATGGAGGTGACTAGTTGACGTGGAGAGCTGTAGAGATGAGTTGTACCTACCCTTCAGGTAGGATCCCTGGTGGACGATCTCAGGAGGTGTTTTCTGTTGTATCTATATCTTTTCAGTTGGGCTTGTATTCTGGCCCCTTTACTTTCAATACACACTTTTACTACTGAAATTTTACTACGTGGTTTGCATCTTATCATATTATTGGTCTTTGTGTTTGCAGGTTTAAAGGCAATGCCTTCCTAATTTCAGGGATATGGCTTTTTTGTGCTAATCGCCAACCCCTGGCCTATGGAAGGTGAGATTGGGGTAGTCACGGCACGATCCCCAAGCGATGGGTCATGATAAAGTGGTATCAAAGGAGTCAGTTCTACCTAAGAAGTATGACTCTAATCTTTCTAATGGAGCAATAGTGTTATGTGTTTTGAGTGTGGTTTTCAGTTCAAGGAGTCCAGTGTTGGTGTGGAGGCTGACGTATCCATACACCAAGACCCTGAATTTTTATTTCCGACTCAGTGCACAAAAACACTAATTACGTGTGTTTTGGAAATGTATTACTTTTTATATCTTCTGAGTCAGCTCACCAGGTATAAATTATTGACAGTGGTGAACCTGATTCTTTTCAGGATGCCGCCACATAGACAGCTATCTAGGATTCCAGAGAGAGTTCACAATGACGGCCCACTGAGTGAAGAGGCTTCGGTGCAGGGCCCTCTTATAGTGATAACACCTTCGAGTGGTGTAGAAACAGCACTAATATCCATTGGGAATCAGTTTACACTATCCCCACTTGAGGATGGTGCATGCCGACTAAGCGCATTGCATGAGTTCTAGTGGCAGAGGCCTCTAAGGTTTCGAGGCGAGATAGATCCCCAGGCAGTTGAGGACTAGATGGAGGTTGTGGTTAGAGTTTTCTACCTAGTTGGGACACCAAGAGAGCAGATGGTGATCCTAGCTGCTAGTCTTTTCCAGGGCACGGTAGGGAGAAGTTGGAGCCTGAAACTCTAGTTACTTGACGAGGCGACCCTCACATGGACAGACTTTGAGAGCCTCTTCCGGGCAGAGTTCCTTCCATTCACATTATGATCTATGTGTATTCAGGAAATCATAAACTTACAACAGGGAATCCTAACAGTAGCCCAGTACTCAATGAGATTCACTAACCTCTCTCGATACTCCACTGACATGGTACAGGACCCATTCTCTAGGGACTTGAACTTTGAGTAGGGTATTCGATGGGAGATCAAAGCATTGATGATATAGATAAATATCCCAATGAAGGATGGAGTTCTCAAGCAAGAATTATTGGTGGAGAGATTATTAGCTAAGCAGGCACCAACAGTGAGAGCAACCACCAGACGACAGGTTACTGAGTCAGTTGCAGCAGGCAGTAAGCAGATGATGTAGTGGTCCAAGTAAGCCAAACCTTCAGGAGGAAGACCCTGTGATGTAGGGTCAGAGGTGCGGAGCTCACGAGGGAGATCAGGCCAGCAGAGGAGCATATTGTGCTTCATGTGTAGCAGGCAGGTCTAGATGGCTCACGACTGCCTGACTCGTCATACTGACGATCAGAAGACGGTTGAGGGACCTCCAAGGCAGATGTAAAGATTCAAGAAAGTTGGTATGTAGGGCATCGAACATAGTAGAGGAGTAGGTCGTTCAGTAGGTGGTGGGAAGCGATTCGAGGTTCTACCGCCACCACCTCTAGGTGGTCCACCCTAACCTCAAGGAGTAGGCAGACAGGGAAGAGAATAGCTTCAGGAAACTGGGGCTTGTGACCACAGTGCTCAAGAGATGATTTAGGGTGTGATATGTGTCGACTCCACCCTATCTTCAGTACTTATAGACACAGGTGACAGTCACTTTTTCATTTCCATGGCTCTCGTTTAGAGCTCGGAGACTTTGATAGAGCCATTGGCACGATCCTTACTATTAGAGACTCTTACAGGAGAGGATTCAATGATTACACACTGGTGCTAGTAGTGTGATCTTACTCTAGGATGTGAGAACTTTGGTTGGGATCTCTTAGTAGCAGCATCGAGTCCTTATGATGTCATCTTGCATATGGAATGTTTATCCATGATCTATGCTCAGATTGGCTATTTTAGGTGCAAAGTGTGGTGTTTTCGTGAGGATGGAATCAGGTTTTCCTTCACCAGCAAGAAGGGAACCTTTTCAGTTCAAGATAGACTTTCCTAAAGAATGTTTCATATGATCACTCATCAGTTGTCTAGCCTTACCCTCAGAGAAGATGATGATAGGAGTTCAAGCTATCCTATAGTGGTGGACCAGTATTTTGATGTCTTTCCTGATGATGTTCCAAGACTACCCCCTCATAGATAGGTAGACTTCTACATAGACTTGTACCCCGGGACGACATCGATATCTACACCAACATATCATATGGCTCATGTGGAGCTTTGTGAGTTATGGGTATAGTTAGAGGATTTGCAGTGAAAGGGGTTCATAAGCCCAGTGTTTCTCCATGGGCATCCCCAATTTTGTTTTCCCAGAAGGTAGATGGGAGTCTGAGGATTTGTGTGGACTATCAGCACCTAAACCATGTGATTGTTAAGAACAAGTACCCTCTGCCGAGGATCGATGATCTCTTTGACCAGCTGAAGGGATCATAGTGTTTTTTGAAGATAGACCTTAGATCATGCTATCATCAACTCAGGATAAGGGATGAGGACGTACTAAAAACGGCCTTAACATGTTAATATGGCCATTATGAGTTCTTAGCGATGCCCTTAGGCATGACCAATGCTCCAACAGTGTTCATGGGGCTCATGAATTGTATATTCCATCCTTACCTCGATCGCTTTGTGGTAGTCTTCATTGAAAACATCTTGATATACTTGACATCATAGGAAGAGAACGCTATGCACCTATAGATAGTTCTGGATACACTTAGAGAGAACTATCTTTAATTTAGGCTCTTTAAGTACATGTTATGGATACAGGAAGTCCATTTCCTGGGACACGTTATCTCTGAGGCTGGAGTTGCAGTGGATCCGGTGAAGATAGATGCAGTGACTTCTTGGGAGCCAACTAGGAGTGTGACCGAGGTGTGGAGTTTCTTGGGATTGGCTGGGTACTACCGGAGATTCGTACCCGACTTTTCTAGAGTTTTGACACCCTTTTCATCTTTGATGAAGAAGGGGAATCCATTCTTGGGGATGGAGATGTACTAGCATAGTTTTCAAGAGATGATGAGGAGATTGACGAGTGCCCCCATCTTGAGGCTACCAGAAGAGGTAGTTTGGTATGTAGTCTACTGCGATACATTAGGGACCATACTAGGTTGTGTACTGATGGAGGTGCAAGCGATGATCACCTACATCTCACGGCAGTTGAGACAGAATGAGCAAAACTATGCTACCCGTTACCTAGAGTTAGAAGTAGTGGTCATTACACTGAATATGTGGCGGAACTACTTTATGGGTGAACAGTTTACAATTTACTCCAATCACAAGAGTCTTAGGTATATCTTCTCGCAGAAGGACTTGAATCTGAGACAGTGGCGATGGCTGGAGTTCCTCTAGGACTACGGCTTTGAGATATTCAACACTCATCGGAAGGGGAGCGTAGTAGCAGATGCACTTATCATGAGGTCTACTCTATAGTTTCTGAGTGAGGAAACAGAGAAGCTAGCCACGTTGTAAATATCCTTCATGGATATTGATGGAACATATTACCTCTTGTCTATGATAGTTACTCCCCCACTCCTTCAGTGAGTTAGGAAGGCATAGCTTCGGGACATAGATTGTGAGGCCCGACATGCTCAGATATCCATCAGACAGGATTTTGAAGGATTTTATGGAGGTATGGAGCACATCATCCTCTTCAGAGGATGCACCATGGTGCCAATGATGCTATGAGAGGAGGTGTTGGGGGAGTTCCACACATCCCCCTTGGCAGTACATCCTAGAGTGGAGAAGATGTACTAGGACATCTGGTGTTAGTATTGGTGGCCAAGGATGAAGAAAGTAGTGGCAGAGTTCATATCACGATGCCTCACTTGTTAGAAAGTGAAGGTCGGGCATCAGGTACCAGTCGGCTTAGCTCATCCACTTGAGATGCTATAATGGAAGTCAGATGGTATATCCATGGACTTTGTGATAGGGATACCACGTATGTCCTGAGGCCATGATTCTATTTGGGTGATCGTTGACCGACTCACCAAGTCGTTCCACCTTCTACCCATCTGAGAGCAGGGATCATTAGAGAGCTTGGGATGCCTCTACATGCAGGAGATTGTATGACTTCATGGGGTTCCATCGACAATCATCTCAGATCACGATGCTCATTTTTCATCCCTCTTATGGAAGGGATTATAGGATGCGTTCGGGAGTAAGCTACGTTTGAGCACCGCCTTCCATCCTCATATATATGATCTGATGTAGCGGACCATATAGAAACTCAAGGACATGCTTTGTACTTGTGTCCTTGATTTTGGCTGCAGTTGTGAGTACCACCTGCCACTGATGGAGTTCGCTTACAATAATAGTTATCACTCCACCATCAGCATGGCCCCATTTAAGGCCCTGTATGGGAGACCTTGCAGGTCACCACTATACTGGACAGACCCAGGTGAGTCAGTGCTTATGGGTCTAGAGTTGGTGCAGGCTACCAAGGAGAAGGTGTAGATCATCCAAGAGAGGATGAAGACTGCACAGAGTCAGCAGAAGTCTTATGTTGACAGGAGATGGAGACCCTTGGAGTTTGAATAGGGAGACCATGTCTTCCTATGGGTCTCACCCCAATGAGGATTATAGAGGTTTTCCTGGGGTGGAAATCTATCTCTGAGGTTCATCGGACCATTCTAGATCCTCAGTAGAGTAGGCGAGGTGGCGTACCATCTATCTCTTCCCCCAAAGACGCATCAGGTGCATAATGTTTTCCATGTGTCATAGTTGAGGAGGTACGTGCATGATCCATAACACGTTATCAACTGGCGTGAGCTAGACATAAACGATGGGGTGACGTTTGCGGAGTTCCTGATGGAGATAGAGGATAGACAGGAGAAGGTCCTTCATGGGTGGTCGATTCCTCTAGTGCGAGTTTATTTCCAGCATAGGAATCTCCAGGAGAGTACATGGGAGCAGGAGGCTCAGATACATGGTCATTACCACCATTTTTTTCCCTAGTTTTTTTATATCTTTCAAGGAATAAAATCCCTCAGTTAAGGATAATGTAAAGACCCAGAAAATTCCATATAATTGTTTTTTAATTATTTGGGATTATTACGAGTATTTAAAATTTGACGGCACTTGATTCCGAGGACCAGTGTGCCTAGAACAAATTTTTGAATTTTTTAAGGTACATTCAGTAAATATGTGAGTGGGAATTTATATCTTTTAAAACGGTGCTCAGAATAAATCTGAGGGCATTGTTGAACACGCGGTGCCAGGATTCACTTAAGGGAGGCTTAACTTCGACCACTGTAGGACTGGAGAAAAAAATAGTTTTACAAACCTTTTCAAAAATAATAAAATAACATAAAAATGTTGTACTATTTTTCTACCACCTCTTTAGGGATGGTGGCAGGGACCAAGGAGGTGGTCAGACTTTTAATAATGGAAATTAAATTCCTGGTTACACATCAATTGTGTAAACACTCCTCGTTTAATTAATGTGGTTCATTAATTACAATAATTAATGAACCATTATTTGAAAAGAGGATTAATCTCTTAATACGACCCTTGGGATATTAAAACATGGAAAAAGGGAGAGGGAGGTGTGATATTGTGGGAAAACTCCGAAAAAGTGCCAATGAACTTCCCTCCAACGAAGAACGGAGGCTTGAACGATGTCATTGGAGGAATCAATCCAGGATCGATGAATGGCAGTGGCTTCAATGAATTTAGATTCTCCTTCCACAACCATGACATCTTCTCTGAATCTGAGGTAGGGTTTTTTTATGTTTAAATTCAAGATAATTTGTTTCTTTTCGTCATTCTTGAAAAGCATTATGAACATGGATCAACCAAAATGAGTTTATCCACGAATCGTATGAAACTGCGGGTAGTTGTTGTGGGAAAAGATTGAATGGGGTAATCTTTATCTATGTGATGATTTATTTTCTACCCACTTGATATGATGCTTTATCGAAGGTGTGGGCCAAACAAACAAGGCATAGACCCTCCACTACTTCGATTTTTGTCATGTTCTTCAATGGAAGAATTTTTAACTCGACAGAATCTTGAATTTGGGTGCCACGTAGTGACGAAAAAATCCCGAGAGGACTGTATATGATTTCAAAAGGGAAAACGGACCATATGAGCTCACCTGATTGCCCGCAGAAGCCCCACCTATGGCCGGACGGGGCATCCGGCGTTGTCAGGACGTGGAGGCAACAGGGTGGCACACCATCACACGTCGTGGAAGGAAGTCGCGGTGGAGGGGACCCACACCCCGCAGGTCCCGCTGACAAGGGGCAGCACCACATGGAACCTCTGTTACTTTCTAAATAGACAGAACGTCTCTTCGAGAGGGGGGAAGACCCCTGCACGGGCCACCCAGCTAGATGTCGCACCAGCCAGTGGGCTGGGCCGTGCCCAGCCAAGGCGGGCAGGTCTGTGGCTCAGCGGGCCTGTCCGTGGCACAGTGGGTTGTGCCCGTGGCCCAGCGGGCCAAGACCACCATGGCCCATCCCCCTCGGGCCAGCCCATCAAATTCAGGCAGGGCCGGGTCAGACCCGGGTCGAACTCGGACTGGGTCAGGTCGACCCAAACCGGGTCAGACCGGACCAGGACCCTTTTTTCCCATATACATTTAAAAGGTTGTATCTCACAAACCAGACATCTGTTTGATGAACCGTCTATGGTGCTAGAATCCATGGAATGAGATGGTACTTTTGAGATACTCCACCTGATTTTTGGAGAAATTTGGAGTGCAGCTGGGTTGGATCTAACCTGAATCCAACCGGGCCCTTGGTACTAAAATGTTTATAACTCGTAGACCGGGCATCTGATTGATGTGTCGTCTGTCATGTCGGGACCCTTACGACATGGTGTTCCTTTGGGTTACTCCTTTTTGGAGCTTATTGGTAGTTGAGGAACAACTTATATCTTCATAAGTAGATTCTATGGCACTCAATCACACCGAGTGTGGAGAATCTTGTGGCTGGCTATCAATTGAAGAGAGGCCATGTGTGGATCAGTATCATAGCGACCCTCTATGTATCAACATCATATAGACCATGTGTGGATCAGCATCATAGTGACCCTATGTGGATCAGCATCATAGAGACCCTGTGTGGATCAGCATTCTAGTGACCCCATGTGGATCGGCATCATAGCGACCCTGTGTAGGTCACCATTCTAGTGACCCTGTGTGGATTAGCAGTGCGCGACCCATGAGGACCATCCTTAGAGTATCCCATCGTGAATCAGCGACATACGACCCTATGTTGATCAACAATGGAACAACTCCTTCGTGGTTAAGTTGTGGAAACTTCTTAACACAATAAAATGATATAGCTTAAGACTAATCATCTTTATTCCTGATCTCTGAGTTGTATACCTGGTGTTAGTTTTCTCAACTTTGTGCTTTGTGATTGAGGTCTTGATTCGTGGTTTTTTTTTGTGGAATTTTGGGAGACCTTCGGGGGTCTCGGGGCCCCTACTGGGTATTGTTATACTCACCCTTGCATGGGCTTCCCCAACACCTTCTTATGTCTTGTGCAGACGATGAGCAGCTTGGCTAAGACTTTATGGAGCTAGGACTAGGTGGTACATGGAGGTGACTAGTTTACATGGAGAGCTACAGATACAAACTATACCTACCCTTCATGTAGGATCCCTGTGGAACGATCTCATGAGTTTATTTTTTTTGTAGTTGTATCTTTTTAGTTGGTCTTATATTCCACAACATTTACTTTTAGTACAAACTTTTACTATTGAATTTTTACTATGTGGTTTGCATCTTGTCATTTTCTTAGTCTATGTGTTTGCAGGTTTAAAGGTAAAGCATTCCCACTTTCAGGGATATGTCTTTCCGGTGATATTCTCCAACCCCTGGCCTATGGATGGCGGGCTTGGGGTAGTCACAACATGGGCCCCAGGGAATGGGTCATGATAGACCAAGTCTATGGAACCTACACACATACAAAATATTGAGATTGTATTGAAATAATGCTTAATAATGTGGCCATACTAGATAAAATTGGCAAGGAATATGGAACAAACACATAAGGATGAAAGTGATTTTCTTGTAATTATGAATATTCTTAACCCAAGAAAGGAATGTTTAAAATAAGTCATCTAAAAAGAATTTTTTACGTACAGTTTCATACAAATTGGAACTATAGTGAAGGCCTGGAGGAAAGATAGAGATAAGGGGTTAGCCCATTATGACTAAACACAATCCTTAACTTGAGGATTCTGGAGGTAACCCCTCTCCCCATGAGATTAAATTTGTATAACTATTATTGAAATTGGTATTGACTTAAGGGGGATAGATGATCTATGGGAAGAGATTGTACTAAATGGGAATACTTTCTTGAGCTAGAAGAAATATGATTTTTCTAAAAAGGAATGGGTGATTAGCTGAATGGAGATTCATGTGACAAGAAGAGTCAACATTATTGAAATTCACAATTGGTTTCAAAATCAATAAGTGGTATTAGAAAACAACAAAGATCCTAAAATATGAATCTAGAAACTACATGCTATGAAAAACAAGATCAAAATATGAAGAGTTTGATATAGAATAAAAATAGGTTACAAAAATATATTTGAATCTTTCAATGATATCTTGGTGAATCTAGTGATCATCATGTAATTTTATGCCATATTTACTAAGTGGTATCTGACCAATTTTAGTAAATGATGATAGCTCAAGTGGATATGCATCGACTCTTATGGAATTTATGTTTATTTTTTTTTCTTAACCATGTGGTATTAACTTCCTATTTTTAGGATACCAAGATGTTGTTGAGAAGAAAATATTTCAACCAAAAGTGTTTTACCCAGCAGGAAGATTAATTATTCATATGGTCTCATTTCAAATATTGGTATCAATAATTTCCATCAGTTCTATAATACCCTTTGTATCTATGGGTGTGAAAATTTCTAGGGGGATTTGAGTTTTTGAGTGTAGTGGATTGACCATTGTGAGAACTAATATTCTGATCACGGATATAAGAGTTTGAGCATCTTGAGATGATTTTTTTGGTTATGGTTTGAGGCCTCATAGGTGCTTCGGGTGCTTTGTTGAGTCTTGGGGGATTCATGTTAAGTTTTAGGAGTTTTTGGAGGTTTCTTTCTAGGGTTCATAGTTTTGAGTATGCGGTTTAGGAAAAACCAAACTGAACCCTAGTCATGAAGAGGATTTTAGTTCAATTTCTCTAAAATAAGGTTTTTTGGCATGATTAGCGCACTATTTTGAGGAAACTATGTGGATTATAGGGTGAACAATGCATCTTGGTTTAGACTTGGGGATTCACATATAGTTGGCCCAAGGTTATAGAAAATCCATGCAAAATGTTATAGACTGAGGAAGTTCCAATTCACACAGTTTCTGCATGTTTTGGTAAATCATGTAGCTCAACCATGTCAGAGGATTATAATTAGACAATGCCTACCAAACAGTTGGTACATGTTTTGGAAAACTATGTGGCTCATTAAAGTTGGATTTTTACCTTTTTACCATACACAAATTAAAAGGGGATCCCCCTTTTCCCCTCCATTGTGCATGCATGGGTTATCAGATCCACCCAACCTTGATTCAACCTACATTTTTTGTGTTTTGGGGTGCAATTATTCACCAATCTTGGTGAGTTCCTACCTTCAGTGTCTACCTCTCCTATTATCCTCCCTTCCCCTTTAATTTTTTTCTCTATTTTAGGGTTCATGTAATATTCCACCAAAGCAAGTTGAAATCATCCCAGGATGATGGGGATTCTATGTAACCAAGCTAGAGGTCATTCAAAGATAGTGTCTGTATGTTTTCTCCCAACATTTTGATAGATGTATTTCACTGTAGTAGTTTTTCAAGGGTTTTGGATTAAATTAAAGGAAATTAATTATATTTTTAGTTCCCTTTGAAAGGTATTTGTATGATATTATTGAATAAATAATTGAATGGACCTCCTAGAGATATTTGTTCTTGTTTTAGGTGCAGTTAGAGCACCAGGTGAGTAGTTATGCATTTATGACTAAGAGGAATTAAGTTATTAATTAGTTTTAAATTATTTAATTAATTATAATTTTATTATAATTAAATATTTGATTATTATATATGAGTTAGGGCCTTGGGTGATTGTTCAATTAACAATTGGTCTTAGATGAGTCCTGATTACAGTTTTTAGACCACTTTAATAATGGGGAAAGCTTTGAAATTTGGTAGGTGGCCCTCATATGCGCCCATAAATTTTATTAAATTTTTTATGATTCATGGTATGTGTGTTCATGCCACTAAGGGAATTGGCATATTTAATTTAAATTTTCAAATAATTAATTAATTTGTAAATTAAATTGACATTCCCAAAAGGAATAAATATATAAGTCCTTGTTTGGCCATATGAACTAGCCTTATGGCTCAACCATCATTGGTTGAGGTCTCAACTATTGACTAAACTGAAACATTGAGGCCCCTTGAGAGGGGTGAAATTAAATAAAATGAAATGAACTTTATTCAGAGTCCCTGGTGTAGGTTCCCTTATACCTTCCTTGTAGTAGAAGTTGATGATTTGGTACTAGTTGGTCCTAGTGGGTCGTAGCTTGACCATGGGCTGGCTGAGTAACCGACCTAGAGTGGACTTTGGAATTTATAGGGTTCATGATCCTTCTCTCTTTGCCTTTGTTTATGCGGTGTAGCCAATGTCCTTTGTGATCTTGTTTCCTATTTATGACCTTGCTAAGGGGAATGATGCCCTCCGTTAGATGGTGATGACCCGAGACTTAACTGAGACTGAGGACCCTAAGTGGGGTACCACCATTTTGAGTTGACCTAGTGTAATGAACAATTTTGGGGTGTCATCTAACCCAACACCTGACTTGGTCCACCAAATTTCCATAAGGTAATTTTCGTTCCCAATGGGCAACCAACAAGTGCTTGGGAATCATAGAAACATACCTTGGGAATGATTTATCCCTCACACAAAAATATAAGTATGAATTAGAAATAAAATAAATAACCAACTAACAAGAGATAAGAAACATAAAAATCAAATATAAAGGATGCAACTAAATCAATAGAGGAAGAAGATACACACAAAGTTAGATCATGAAAGTACAACAGGCTAAACAGACAAAACAAAATCAAACTAAAATAAAATCCCCAAACCATATCTAATGAGACATAAATTGTCCCATGGTAACTATCCATCCATACATCTCCCTAGAAAGATAAAATAAGTAAAATAAAACTTGAATGAATCTAGACTTTTTAAAAATATAAGCATGATCTAAACATCCTAGTATGTCACCACCCATTGAATAAAACTAGTCTCTTTTATATTACATCCTCAAAATACTAGTTTCAAATACAATAAAAAATAAATATTTTTATAAGGATTTAAAAAAGAAACAACAACACATCAAGGGTATGATAAAACTCTTTTTCCATGATTTTCATTAACAAAAACAATCACTTGGAAAACTCTTTTCCCCATCCCATACCTCTTATCCAAACCATTGATTTAAAGTCTCACATTAAAACCATTTCATAAACACATCTATAATAAATATACATTTAAACACTTAAAAGAGGTTCCCAAATTTCATATAGTTTTATAAGTCATCTTTGAAAACCAAACCTTCCATAAAACTAAGAACAATGGCCTAAAACTATGTTTTCAAAACCCACACACCATAAAAGTTTCAAAAAGAATACATTTACACTTTTCAATTAAGAACACTCCAAAACCCTTTGTAGAAAATACTATATTTAATGAAAAAAACCTTCAAACTCATAAATAAAATAGTTTGAGATCACTTTTAAATCAAGATTACTCTTTCATTATTTTAAAAACTTTCACAACCCCTTTTCAAACATTTGAAAAGTAAACCATGAAAAGATGTAAGAAAGAACTTGTTTAGTAACCACTATATAAATTCACACAATAAGGATAAATAAATAATAAAAACATAGGTTCCAAACCATAATCCAATAAGTAAGTGATTCAATTAATACATAGATATAATACCCCTAAAATAATCTTACATAGTATCCTAGTGTCATGGATTTAACCAACAAGCTCTAACAAATGGGTTCTAGTATGAATTAGAATAGCCCTAGGCTCTCAAATAAATCCATAGGCATATAAAAATTGGAATTTATATCAGTAATCCTTGGGATCACTTGATCCACACCTCCCATGAGCTCACTCGACCTCAGGGGGGACGTCCACTTCATGGGATCACTCGGTTCTAGATAAACATCCCTAGAAAACATCAACCTAGGTCAAGGAATCAACCACCTAATCCACCTACCACATCCCCAAGTTCTACCATGATGAGATAAAGTATGTGGTTATAATCAATCATTGCATAGATAAAATATAAATCATTTGTAATCACACATACCCCACCTCCCATATCTTCAAAAATAATTAGTTCTATTCACATAAAACATAAGAAGAATATAAATATCCATCAATAATAAACATTCCCTCACGGGAGCATAGGATGCCATAGGAATACAAAAATTATTAGGGGCTCAAGAGGGTGTCACTCCTTTTATAAAAACCCATTTTTCATGAAGTTCCAAAAATTTCATTCTTTAAAACAAACTTGGAATTCCAAGACAACACACCATTTCCAAAACATGTCGTAATCCCCTATTGAGACTGATTTGATAAAACAATTCTTGAAACCCATTTAGAAATAAATGCATCAATAAAAATTACCTTTTAAATCATTTAAATCCACAAAAAGGTTCCAAAACATAATACATATAGGAGACCAAACCCCTTTGAAACCAACCAACCAACTTTTATTATTTAAAAATATTTAAACAGCTCAACCCATTTGTATGAAATTCAAAAAAGGTTGTAAAAAGGTTTCAAATATAGCGAACAAGGGTTAACATGCCCCTTGAAAATCAAACAACCCATTTCAAATATTTTTAAACACTGAAAAACATGGTTTGAAATTTAATTAATACAATAAAATTTTTAAAATAACTCAAATTGATGCTTTATACCGCTTCTAAAACCAAAATCATTCTTTGAAATCCATTTTGGACTTTTCAAAAACACTTGGTAGGGAGTCACATTTCATTCCAAGGGTTAAAATCACTTTAAATAAACATGGCCACTCATGGTTCATACATATAGGTATAATTTAAATGAAAAACCATTCTCTAACCATCAAGTATTTGAAGTTATAAAATAAAAAGTGATAATAAGGAAACACCTACCTTGGTTCAACAGCAAAAAAGTTGAAAGTCGTCACCTACAGTGGTGAAAAATTCCACAAGCCAAGACGTGCCCTATACAACCCCTACATGAGAAAATACCCATGATTCAGACCAACCCCAACCCTAAAATCATCCAACATCAAGATTAGGGTTTATGGGAGGAACTAGAAACCAAGTGAAAATAAGAAATTGATGAGAGGGAGGGGTTTGGAGGGACTTATTATAGAAGAATCCACTTGAATCAAAGGTGGAAGGCCAAAATATGGAAGGAAGAAGGGAGGAGACTACCATGGAGATGCACCTGGTCTATTTAGATGAGATTGGGAGAGAAATTATGGTTGTAGACTAAAAATAAAGCAAGGGAAAAAGTAGAAATTCAAATTTTAATGAATCTAGGTAAGCCATATGGTTTACCTAGAAATACACATAGTTGAAAAAACAATGTGATAATCATGAAAATAGCACTGTAAAATTATAGAGATGATTTTCATTCTTTCCGCATGTTTTATAAAACTATGCAAAAGTTTTTTGGTAAAACGCATACTCACCAGAGGTCCCGCATAGTTTCCCTTGGGATCTATATGGTTTGTATCGAACCGTGCACCACTTGTTCCAACAAGCCATGTTCAAAACAAAAAGAGATTAAAAACTATAAGAGTAGGGGTAACCACACAAATTCTTATAAACCATCTTTGAAAACCATTTATAATAATAAAAACTATAAAATTTCTATGTTTCATTATGAAACTTTACAAAAAAAATAAAAATGACCCTCAAAATCATAAAACTGCATAAAAATAATCTCTATAGTGACATGGAGAGTGTTATAATTCTCACCACCATGACACTTTTTTCCCTGATAGTCTTAAGTCCAAATATAGGACAACTGAAGATGAATTCTTAAACAAAATCTCAAGAAAAAGTTATGTCTTTTAACAACTGATTTGATCCTCAAACAAAACAAAACTTCATCAGGAAAATATAATCAAAGATGATTAATAGTGGATAAAAGAGATGCTTTAAGAAAGTAGAGAACTAACATGGGTCTCCTTACCAATTATAATTTATATATAATGGTGTGACAACCAAAAACCACTTTTATATAAAGGAAGATTGCATCATCTAAATTTCACGATTTCAAAATCTCTAAAAGGGAATCGCATCGAACAACAAGCCATAAATAATAATGTACACCTAGTTCAGAACAAAAAATAGAGAACTACTCCCAGAAACATCATATGGTATCGTATAACTGGATCCCCAATCCATTTAATCCCAATAAGGATCACAATAATATGGGATAGAGCTTGTTATGAAATGACACAGCTCTGAACTAAGGGTCACATATGACATATGGGGGTGTTGTGATCAAAATCCATGTAATACCATCGCAAGGTGATTTTAAAAAAAACACAACCCATTGGAATCTAATGTCTAACTAGAAACAAAATTTCACACCTAAATATCCATGCATACACCCTAGATTTTTCTATATCCAAACTAACAAAAAACTATCCCATGGTATACACTATATAAGGAAAACATCAAAAAACAATGGGAAATGAGTAAAAAATGATTCCCAAGAGAGAAACTACTCATAAAAAGAAACCAAATAGGCCCCCAAAAAATAATAGTAAGCTTTTACTCAATCCCCAAATACTCTAAACTCAATGATAATAAATCATAAAAATATATCATCAACCAAAAAGGGACACTACCAACATATAAAGTATACACCAAACAATGGACACTCTTTCAACCTCAAACATCTTTGGTTACGATTAAACCAACATCCCAAACTAGATCTAATACATGAATCTCTATGAATAACCGACCCATGCTAGTCCAACAATCTAACCAAGGAACACTAGTAAGAGAGAATAAAACACATGCAACTCCACTTTGATCCTAGATAGTATTAACATCAATAAGAGGAAAAACCTCTAAGCAAAACACTCTACTTATACACTAGACCTTTATGGGAGTCTTACATTAAACAACATGATACATGATCCCAACCCAATTATGTATCATAAATCATAACAAGAGGTCCCAAAACACATAAGGTACAAATCAACTCATGCACATTTCTAAAACAAGAACGTATTCTCCAAAATACACCTCTTTAAAAACCACAGACCCGTATATAGGGGTCCCAAAATCATATTTTATAAGATAAGGAATTATCAAAATTGGGCCCTCATTTATTTCCAAAAATAAAATGGAAACTATTTTAAAATTTTACCCCCCCCACCAATTCCTAATTTGACTCAATAATTTTAAAATTGATTCTAAAACTGATTTTCAAACAAATATCAACTATTTTTAAAATCAAAACACAATTTTAAGTATCATAATGAAATGAACACCCATGTTTTGAAATGACTACAAATCACTTAACATGTTAAAAAATGTTATTTTTAAAATTCCAAAAAAAACACAAAATCCAATTTGGAAATCATTGGTTTCCCTAAAATTATGAAACTCTCATTTTAAAACACCATGTGTACATGATTAGAAAAACCAATCACATGAAAAACATTTTCAAATTTTCAAAATTAAATCATCTATTTCAAAAAAAAGGCATAAAAATAAACTCATTTAAAAAACAATACCTAAGGCCTTTTTTTAAAATGGAAAACATTTTTCTCATGAAATTCACTTTTCATACACACAAGATGAACTTTACATCACATAAAAAAGTTATAACCAATGGCATGACACAATCCTAAATAAAAAATTCAATCTAATGATGCCAACATATCTCAATACCAAGCATGAATTCCTTCTCATTTCCCCAACACCCAATGTAATCCAAGCATCATGGGGTTTAAATAGAAAAATTAAGTTGGATGCAGAATTTTTCCTGAATTTTCTACATGGTTGATGGCCATGTGTTAATCATTAATTGGTCTCTAAAATATATCAGAAATTAATCATTTGGTTATTACAAGGTTTGGCGGTCCCTACAAGCCAACCTCATACTTTAACCCCCTTTTTAGGTCTCCATCCAAAACACCAAGTACGATCTCCTAAGGAAACTCAATCCATTACATTGAGAATAAAAGCACCACCACCATGGTAATCAAACTATAATCCAAAAATTCCATCAAAAGTAAATACATAATCAAGGGGGAAATTCTAACTGCCCATGGAAACTCAAGGCTCAGGGTGAGAAAGACCTCACGACACTCTCCTCACACCTACCTCCTGATTCCAAACAACCTTATCTATACACTATCAAAACCCACAATTAATAATATGGCATTCCAAAACCTAGGTTTCAGTGACAAACTAGGCATTGATACTAATTTATAATAAACCTTCAGGGGGTTTCATGTAACCCAACACCCGACTCATCCTACCACATGGCCTGAAGGTCATTCCCAGTCCCCATAAGCTGGAAAAAAGTGTCTGGGAATCAAAAAAATGTAACTTGGGAATGATTTATCCCCTACATAAAAATAAAAGAAAGTATAAAAAATTGAAAGAAATAACCAACTAACAGAAGATAATAAACATAAGAATCCAATACAGAGGATGTAACTGAATCAACAGTGGAAGTAGATACACACAAATTGAGATCATAAAAACAAAATGGTCCAAATGGACAAAAAGACTCAAACTAAAATAAAATCCCCAAACTAGCTCCAATGATCCACTGAGTGACCCATGGTCACCACCCAACTATGCATATCCCCTAGAAGATAAAATAATATGAATCAAACTGTAATAAACTTGGACCTATAAAAAATATAGGTGTGACCTAAATATCCCAGTATGTCTCCACCAACCAAATCAAATAAGTATCTTTCATATTAAATAATAAAATTCTATTTATAAATATAATATAAAAATAAACATTTTTCATAAGGCATTATAAAATAAAAAAAACACATCAACAGTGTGTTAAAACTCTTTTTCTAGGATTTTAATTAAACAAAAACTATCACTTGGAAAACTCTTTACTTGGGCCATACCACTTGGATAAACCACCATTTTAATGTGTTAATTTAAGACCATTTTATAAAAACCTCTTTAAGAAATGCACATTTCAATAATTAAAAGAGACTCCCAAATTTTTCATGGTTTTCTAAATCATCTTTAAATCAAAAAAATTCCCAAAAACAAGTAATGATGGCCTAAAACCACATTTTTAAAACCTAAACACCCTCAAAGTTTTAAAAACAATCCATTTGCAATTTTTCATTAATAAAACTCTAAAAATATTTGGAAAACAACACTCTAAATTTAAAATAACATGCCCTTAAAAACTCATAAACAAAACAATTTGAAATCATTTTGAAATCACTCTTACTCTTTATTTATTTTAAAAACATTCACAATCCATTTTCAAACATTTGAAAAGTAAACTGAATGAGTATGGAAGAAAGAACACCATCCAGCACCACTCTATCAAGTCAAACAACAAGGATAAATAAAAAAATAACATAGGTGAAAAACAGTAATCTAATAAAAATAGGAATCAATAAATATAAAAAGATAAATCTCCCAAAATGATCCTACATTGGATCCTAGTGTCATCGATCTAACCAATGGGATCTAAAAAATGCATACTATCATGACTTATAATAAACCTAGATTCTCTAAGCACTCATTTTTCATAAAAATTTAGAAGCTCTATCGGTCCTCACTAGGCTCACTTAGTCCTCACCTAGGCTCTCTCAGTCCCCACCTCCCATGATCTCACTCGATCTTAAGGGGGACATCCCCTATATGGTATCACTCAGTCTTGGGGAAACATCCCTAACAAACATCAACCTAGGTTAGGGCATGAACTACCTAATCCACTTACCCCATTCCCAAGGTCTACCACGATAAGAAAAGAATATTATCATAATAAATAATCACACATATCAAATATAAGGCATTAGAAATCACACATGCCTCACCTCCCACACCCTCACAAAGAAGCTTCCTAATTTACATCCAACACAAGAAGAATATAAAAATTAATCAATAATAAACATCCCCTCATGGGATCACAAGACACCATGGGCATAAAATAATCACAAGAAAGAGTGTCTCACTCCTTTTATGAAAACCCATTTTTCATAAAGTTCCAAAAAGTCATTTTTCAAATCAAACTTGTAAACTCAAACCAAAACACCATTTCCAAAACACATCTCAATCCCCTCCTGAGTCTGATATGATAAAAACAATTATTGAAACCCGTTTAAAAATCCTCACATCCATCAAAATCACAATTGAAATCCTTGAAATTTGTAAAAAGGTTCTAAAAATAATACACATTGAATAATATGACCCTTTGAAACCAACCAACCCACTTTGATTATTTTTAAATCTTTAAACACCTCAAAAATTTGATATAAAAATCAACCAAGGTTTTAAAAAGGTATCAAATATTACACAAAATGGATAAAACACCCATTTAAAGTATAACATCACATGTAAAATATTTTAAACCCATTCAAAACACCAAAACACTTGGTTTTAAAGTCAAATAATAAAATAACACTTTTAAAACCCCAAATTTAGTGCTCACTTCCACTTTTAAAACCAAAATAATTCTTTAAAATCCATTTAGGCGTTTTCACAAACACTTAGAATGGAGTCACAATCCATATAAGGAGTTAAAATAACTTTAAAACAACTTATACCTTCATGAGTAATACATAAAGGGATAATTTAAATTAAAATCCATTATTGATCCATGAATCATTTAAAGTCATGTAACATAAAGTGACAACAAGGAAACACCTACCTTAGATCAATGGATAACAAGCTGTAAGTCATTTCCTATGATGGAAACTAGTCCCGCAATCCAATAATAACCCTCCATAACCCCTTCATGAAAAAATAACCATGATTTAGACTAACCTCAACCTTAAAATCATACAACATCACGATTAGGTTTCATGGTGGGAACTAGAAACCAAGGTTATAGAAGAAATGGATGAGAGAGAGGGGTTTAGAGGGATTTAACATGGAATAATCCACCTTAATCCAAGGTGGAAGTCCATAGAAATTGGAATAAAGAATGGAGGATACTATAGTAGAGTTGCACCGAGTCCGTTAAAATGAAAGTGGGAGAGAAATTGGGTTTGGAAACTTAAATTCAAGGATTGGAAAAGTGGAAATTCCACTTTTAATGAATCTGAGTAGGCCTCAAGGTTTACCTAGAAATATTCATGGTTGGAAAATCTTTGTTCCAACCATGATATATGTAACTATAAAATTATATATGTGATTCACGCACTTTCCTCATGGTTTACCAAACCATGTGCAAGTCATGTTCTACATCCCAGACTCACTAGAGGTCCCACATGGTTTCCCCTCAACTATGCATAGTGTGGATTGAATTGTGTGTCACCTATGCTAAAGAAATCATGAATAGAAAAAAATATATCTAAGTAACTACATATTTTCATCTAAACCATTCCTGAAAATAATGCACACTAAGAAAACTCCGCAATTTCTATTTTTTGATCCAAAACATCATACAAAATTAAAACAACCATCAAACTCATAAAACCACATAAAAGGGACCTACATTATCATGGAGGGTGTCATAATCGTCCCTACCATTGAAATTTATTCCCCCAGGAGTTCTCAAGTCCAAGTAAAGGACAATCCAATATGGACTCTTAAACAAAGTCTCACAAAAAAAGGAAGACCATAAAATAATTGGGTGAATCCTTAAATAACATCTAACTTCCTCAAGAAAACATAATCACAAAAATATCCAAGACGGGATCTAATAATGTAGAGACTAAACATAGGTCCCCCTTACATTTATAATTTATCTACAATGGTGGAATAAGTGACAACCACTTTTCTAAAAAGTAAGAGGGAATCATTGAGCTAACACAATCTCAGAATATCTGTAAAGGAATCACATCGAAAAACCATCCATAACTAACCAAGAACACCTAGTTCAGAACCATAAATATAGAATTAATCCTAGAAACATCCTAAGGGATCACAAAACTAGATCAATAATCCTTGGAATCCCAATAAGGAGCAAAAAAAACAAGATACATTACTCTTTAGGAAATGAAATGGATCCAACCTAATGGCCACATCTAGGATATGGTGGTGATGAGATCAAAATATATGTAATACCATCCCATGGTAATTATAATATAAAACACAAACAAGTGAATTACAAGGTCCAATTGGAAACAAAATTACACCCTAATATATCCATGCATATACCATAGGTTCTTTCCATATCCAAACTTAGAAACAAAAATGGGGCCATGGTCTACACCATGTAAGGAGAACATAAAACATTAATAGGAAACATGGAATAAATTATTCCCAAGAGAACCACCATTCATAACAAGAAACCAAAGAGTCCCCTAAGAAAATGTCGACAAGGTTTTCCTCAATACCCAAATACACTAAATACAATGAGAATAAATCCAAAAAATGGATCATGATTTAAAAAGAGACACTACCAACATATGAAGGATACACATAATTATAGACACTCTATAAACCTAAAATATCTTCAATCTTGATTAAACCAACACCCCAAACTATAGATTATCCAAGAGTATCTAAGAAGAGACAACCCTCATTGGTCTAATAATCAAACCAAGTCACACTACAAGGAGATGAGACAATAAAGGCCACTCCACTTGGATCCTATGTAGTGTTGACATCCGGAGGAAAATCCTCTATTACAAACACTCTACTTTCATGGTACGCCTTTCAATTAGGATTACATTAAACAACATGAGGCATGTTCTCAACCCGATCATGTATCCAAAATCATAACAAGTATTCCAAAAAACACATAAGGGATAAATTAACTTACACTATTTACTAAAACAAGAAAGTATTTTATAAACTAAACATATTTCAAAAGCAAAAACCTATTGAAAGGGGTCCCAAAATCTCATTTTGGAATGCAATACACCATAAAAATTTAGACATCTTTTCTTTCTAAAAATCAACTGGAAACCATTTTACAATTTCAACCCCTCAAGTGCTAACTCAACTTGGTAATTTTAAAAACATTTATAAAAATAATTTTGAAACAAATATCTTTTAGTTTTAAAATCAAAACACCATTTTAAGTCTCATAATAAAAAATAACTATGTTTTTAAATCACTTAAAGTCACTTTACCATTTAAAACATTCCAATGGAAAAAATATAAAAAAAATGAAAATTTTAATTTGGAGATCACCATTTTCAATTAAAGTGGGAAACTGTCCTTTTAAAAGACTATTTTAACTTGATTAGAAAAATCTATCACATGTAAAACATTTTCCAAAATTCAAAATTGAATCAACCATTTCAAAATATTTCTTAAAATTAAAACCATTTAACAAACAAGCCCAAAGGCTATGTTTTAAAACTGAAAACATTTTTCTCATAAAATTGACTTTTCACACACATAATAAAAAGTTCACATCACATGAAAAGTTATATAACCATAGTAATAAAAAAATACTTAATCAGAAAATTGATCCAATGATTACAATATATCTCAAGGGTAACCATGAATCCCATCCCAATTCTCCAACACCCTAGGAAATCTAAGCATAATGGGATCTAAATAGAAAAATAAAGTGGGATTTAGAACCATTCTCGACTCAAATTTATGGTTGAATACCACATGATAATCATTAATTTTTTCCTATAATGTATTTTAAATTAATAATCTAGTTGTTACATGATTTTTTAAGACCTAAAATCCAACCTCATGCTTCAACCCACCTTTTTTCACCTCTATCCCAAACACCAAACGTGATTCCCCAAGGTAACTCAATCCATTACATTGAGAAAAAAACACTTCCACAATAGGAATAAACCCATAATATAATGATTCCATCAAATGGAAATTCATAATCAAGGAAAAATATTAACTTATCATGGAAACTCGAGGCTTAGGGTGGGAAAGATATCATGAAACTATACATACACATGCCTCCTGAGTCTCGTAAACCTTATATCCACCCTACCAACACCCCAAATAATAAGGGGGGATTCTAAAACCTATGTCCCAATAAGAACCAAGGATTTTATACCACTTTGTATCAAACTTACTCGGGGTGTCATCTAAACTTACACCCAACTCGATCCACTACATGGACTAAAGGGAATTCCTGATCCCCAAAGGCTGAAAACAAGTGTTTGGGAATCATAGAAACATACATTGATAATGATTTATTACTCACACAAAAATATAAATATTAAATGGATATAAAAACAATAACTAGATAACAGGAGATAAGAAACATAATTATCCAATACAAAGGACAAGACTAAATAAATAGTAGAAGAAAATACACACATTTTAAGAGAATGAAAATACAATGGTCCAAATGGCCCAAAAAAACTCTAACTAAAAGAAAATCCCCAAAATAGATCCAAAGAGAAACCTAACAACCCACAGTCACCATCAATCCATACATCTCCACCAAAAGATCAAAGAAGCTGAATTGACCTATAATGAACATGTACCTATAAAATATATAAGCATGAATTAAACATCTAATCATCTTACCACCCACTGAATCAAATAATTATCTTTTATATTAAATTCTAAAAAAAATAGTTTTAAATAAAATGGAAAAATAAATATTTTTCATATGTATTTATAAAATAAAAGACAACACATCAAAGGTGTGTCAAAACATTTTTTCAAGTATTTTCATTAAACGAAAACAATCACTTGGAAAACACTTTTCCATGACCGATACCTCTTATCCAAATCATCATGTTTAAGTCTCAATTTAAATCCATTTTGTAAAAAAATATTTAATAATACATATTTCAACACTTAAAGGAGGTTCCCGAATTTCACATAGTTTTCCAAATCATCTTTGAAACCCAACCTTTCTATAAAACAAAGCACGATGGCCTAAAACCTTGTTTTTAAAACCCACACATCCTTGGAGTTTCAAACACAATCAATTTATACTTTTCTATTAAGATCACTCTAAAACTCTTTGTAAAACAACACTCTATATTTAAAGAACACACCTATTAAAATTGTTTGAAATAACTTTTAAATCATATATAATCTTTCCTTCTCTTAAAACCTTACATGATCCCTTTTAAAATATTTAAAATTTAAAGAAAATAAAGGAATAAAGTGAAAAACTTGGAACCACTATGCCAAGTTAGGAAATAAGTATAAATAAACAACAAAAACATATGTGCCAAACAAATACATGAATCAGGTGATTCAATCAATACACAATGATAAATCCCTTAAAAAAATCCAACACGGGATCCTAGAATCTTGGATATAACCAATGGGTTCTAACAAATGGGTTCTAGTGTGACTTATAATAACCCTAGGTTCTATAACTACTCATTATATATACAAAATAAGTAATCTCTCTAACCCTCCCTGGTCTCACTCAATCCATGCATGGGCTCTCTCGGTCCCCACCCCCCTTGAGATCACTCGGTCTCAGGGGGACTGTCCACTCTATGAGCTCACTCGGTCTCAGGGAAACATCCCTAACAAGAATCAACCTAGGTTATGGAATATGTCGGCTAATTAACTTACCCCATTTCCAAGTTCTACCATGATAAGACAGAGGAGGTGAGCATAATCAATCATTACACTGATCAAATATAAAGCATTTGAAATCGCACATGCCTCATATCCCACACCCTCAAATAGAAGCATCCCTATCTATATCCAACATAATAAACACATATAAATTCATCAATAATAAGAATTACCTCACTAGATCACAAGTCGTCAAGGGCTTACATGAATTACAAGGGGATCAATAGGGTCTCACTCCTTTTATGAAATTCCATATTTCATAAAGTTACAAAAGAGTCGTTTTCAAAAAAAAGAATTTAACTCCAATCTAACACATTATTTCCATAACACAAATCAATCCCTTATTAAGATTGATTTGATAAAAAATTGAAACCCATTTATAAATACACACATAGATAAAAATCACCTTTGAATTTCTTTAAATCCACAAAAAGGTTCCAAAACATAATACATATGATATAATACACCCCTATAAAACCAAAAAACCCACTTATATTATTTAAAAATATTTAAACATTCAAAATTTTGATATGAAAATCAACCAAGGTTGTAAAACGGTTTAAATATAGTGCATAAGGTTTAACAAACCCCTTTCAAATTAGACAACTCATGTCAAATATTTTAAACACTTTTTGAACTCCCAAACACTGGGTTTGAAAGTTAATCAATGTAAGAACACTATTAAAAAATATTAATCCAATGCTCACTACTTCTTTTAAAACAAAATTCATTCTTTAAAATCAATTTAGGAATTTTTACTAACATTTGGAATGAAGTCTCATTCCATTATAAAGGCTTAAATAGCATTAAATAAAATTTCCCCCCATGGGTCATACATATATTCATAATTTAAATGAAAACCCATTCTTGAACCATCAATAATTTAAAGGAATGCAATAGAAAGAGATTAAAAGGAAATGCCTCTCTCATTTGAATGGAGAACAAGATGAAAGTTGTCCCCTATGATGGAGAACACTCCCACAAGCCAAGATTCACACTCTAAAAACCCTAAACGATCCAAGAATCATGATTCAAACCTTCCTGATCCCTAAAATTATACAAAATCAAGATTAGGTTTCATGGGAGTAACTAGGAACCATGAGAAAAGAAGAAATTGGTGATATGGAGGCGTTTAGATGGACTTTCCATAGAAGAATGTAATTTAATTCAAGGTGGAAAGCCATAAAAAATGGAAGGAAGAAGGGAGGATACTCCCATGAAGGTTCTCTTGGTCCGTTCCAATGAGAAATGGAAATGAGTGAGGGTTGGAGAGTTAAAATTAAGCAAGAGAAAAGTGTAAATTTAACTTTTAATGAATATGGGTAGGACACAAGACTTACCTATAAATCCACATGATTAGACAAACCGTGTAATAACCACGCCAGATGGAACTATTAAATTAAATAGGTGATTCTCATGCTTTCCTTATATTTTATTAAACCATTCTCAAGTCAGGTGCTACAAAATAGACTCACCAAAGGTCCCTCATGATTTACCCTAGGCTCTATATGTTTTGGACTAAAATGTGTGCTACCCATTCTAACAAGCCATGCACATAACAAAATGAACTGAAAAACTACTTGATTAGGGGTAACCACATGGTTTTCTCTAAACCATTTTTTGTAAACCGTTCACGATAAGAAATAATCTAAAATTTCCATGTTTTTGTAATAAACATAATGGAAAGTTATAATGGTCCTAAAAATCATAAAACCATATAAAAATAATCTCTATGATGACATGGAAGGTGTCACACCTAGGGGACCACAATGGGTTCCCCAATGATGTTTTGACACTTATTAGGGGGAGCTTATGTATGGATGTTGATGGTGGGTTCAGGTGTTCTCCCT
The DNA here is from genome assembly GCA_963277665.1 of Viscum album. NCBI lineage: Eukaryota > Viridiplantae > Streptophyta > Magnoliopsida > Santalales > Viscaceae > Viscum > Viscum album. The sequence goes on from OY728119.1 coordinate 2,065,052,813, forward strand.
ACCCCATTTTCTCCTTTATTATTTATAAATGACTTGGAAAACACCCTTAGGGTTTTTTTATATTATTTTAAATGGAAAAAAAGTATGGGTGTTGTTGATATCATTTGACTTGGTATGCACACTTCATGTGATATTTTATTTATGTATGGGTGACCTCACATAGGGGAATTATTTTATTATTCATAGAAAATTTACTATGGGTGGTCTATCTATTGGAAAAGTAAACTCTCATAGGGGATATATGTGATATATGGCCAAAAAAACTCCCATAGGGGAGTTCTATGCTACTTATGGCTCAGAAAAGTCTCAAAGGGGAGGTCTGTGTTACTTGTGGGATTTTGACCTAGATAAGAAAACTCCCATAGGGGAGATTTATGATACTTGATATGTATATCAGTGAGACCTAGTTCTATTATATTAGGTGGCACAATCATTTTGACATTCCCATAGACACCTCGACACTGGTCGAAACAAGTATGGTTGATCAGGTTCAAGAACTTAAGGATCAACAATTGAATATTATATAGTACATGGGTTGGTATAGTGAATGCAACATGCTCAAAGGTATTCCTACACTAGTCTAAGCAGGTAGTGTTGGTTTTTTATTTTATTTATTGTTCCGTAGTTAATTTATTAATTTTAATCATATCATATTCACATATTATTTCATTTATGGTATATTATGGGACCGTATTGTTGGTTACCTTTTGAGTTATAAACTCACATCCTTTTTGGGCCACAATTGTACTTGGGTACCAGAGTATTCCTCACTTATTGAATGTTCAGGTTGGGTTAAGACCTAATGTTTCATGATCAAGTTGGAGAATCTCATATGTTATTTGGAGCTTTGGATGAGATGAGGCTTAGGGATTATAGTGGATCCTCCTGTAATATTAATTTAGTATTTATTTATCCTATTATTTTTATTTTTATATGTGATCGGCCTAGTGGGAGATCATTCTTTTATGCATGTGTGCTTTATTTTTATTTTTTATTGCATATTTAGTTTATTTATATTTTCTTATACTATTATTTTTATGGTGATTAGTTATTTATTTATGTTTTTAACTATGATATAGGGGGTATGATCTCCCTAAGATAGTCTATGGCCTCTGGAATACAAGGAGATGAACCTTAGGTACATTAGTGATCGTCGGTCTGAGAACCAATTAGTGTTCTAGGGTGGAAGGAAATTATAAGTTCAATACTAGAGGAATTCAGGGAGATTTGGTGATAAGAATTCATGTTTTTTTAAACCCATCTATGAAATAATTATTATTATGAATAATTAAAGAACATACATTAAAAGTGGTACCATGCAGTTTTATTTAACAAGTGGAATCAGTTGGATTGACATGTGGTATGTCTCGCACCCTTTTACTTTATTTCTTATTTGTTGATGGTTTATTATAAGGTTAATTTCAATCACTGGAAGTGCTATAAAAAAATATCAATCTGGCAGAATTTATGGAAATTAAGTGAGTGACATGGATTTATTGGATATTTTTAGCTTAAATTAATGTTTCTTACACTAATTTATAACTTAGTATTCTTAGAGTATTTATTAACGGTTTAAGTTCCAAGTGGTAAATTCACTCACTAAATTCTTTAGATAAAGTACAGATAATATTATAAAGAATAGTTTAGATCTTGGAGGATGATAGAACATGAATCGTTTCCAATAATCAATCCTGAAGGAATACATGATAAAGGGGTGTTAATTTAAAAAGTTAATATTAGATAAGAATACCCCCATTTTTATGGTATCAAATGGGGAGTTTAGATGTGAAATAACACAAATTGGATTTTATGAGAATTAGGGAGATCTTGAAAATCTTTCTATGGTGAAGAAGACCCTTTGAATTTTACTGCTAAAGGGGGAGGAAAGGAATAGGAGTCAATCTTATAAAATCCCAACATTTGAGGAGTCTTGGTTTGAAATAAAAAGGGGGAGATGGTATATGGAGATGGATCATGGATTTTATAATAATATCATTAAAAAAACAAATATATATAATGTTTCAACCTCAAGTTTTTTATGTCATATTGGTTGAAAATATCTTGTGAATTAGTTGTATATAATCTGAAGACCTTTATAGAAGTAGAGATAGAATAATTCTATTATCTTGAAATTATGGAAAGATTAAGGGGGTTTGGTTCCCCTGAGACTGGCAGTGAAGAAGGTGTTTAATATGTGTAAGGTATTCTAGTGGTAATACAAAAGATATGTATTTATAAAGAAAGATGGGTGAACTGAATCAGTAGGAGGATAAGTAGTGGATGTGTGGTTGGTGGTTTTCTTGAAGTTGATAATTCCTCTAGGAAGTTAGTGCTCAATAATTCTATTATATAATTCAACTTAGTTTGATTGGAAAATTACAATATACATTAGGTATTATCTTACAAAAATAAATCAAAAAGTCTTAAATGGGTGAATCTATCATGTAGATCTATTGAGAAGAATAAAATCTTTCAAAGGTTCATATTCTATAGGTTCTAGATATTTCAAATCCATGAAAGTAGATTATAAAAAGTTTATATATTGTGATGAATTTTCAACAATCATATATTCAACCAAATGATTTTTAAATAATAGGGAGATTCTTAGTAAGTTTTCAAGATATCTTAGAAGGAAACAAATAAATTTCATATAAGCGCATAGTTGTGTGAGCATAGAAATTGGGATAATTATATATTATTATAAAAGTGAAGAGTTACACAAAATTATAGTTTCATGAGTTCCACAGTCAAATATTTGGAAAAAGGATAAGTTTTTATAAAATCTAGGACATTTTGAAAAATAATTTTGTGCAAATAATACATAGAAAAATTTTGTGAAGTTAGAATTATCATGCAAGTTGCAGTGGGGATAAGGATGTTGTGTGAAGCATGTTATATGAGTTAATGTGGAACAAATTTAAAAAAGGTATAATATTCATGCAAGATATTGGTTGTGTGAAACTATTGTTTTGAAAATAGGTTTACATTGGAGAACTAAATCACCATACAGAAGTGAAGTTGTGTAAATTGAGTCATATGAATAAAGAATGTTATCAAGAGTTATGAAAAGCTAGAGTTTCATGACAATATATTTGAATTTGTGCAAAGGTAAGTGTTTTCATAAAAATAACCAAGCCCCAAAGGTTAATATATGGAGGAAGAAGAGATACCTGTCCAAGTGAGGTTCTTGAGAGATAAATTCTATTAATTCAACAAATTATTAATTTCATGAAAGAAGTTACACAAACCACTGAGTTCCATGAGTAACTTTCATGAATCACTGAGTTCTGTAACATAATATTTATACAAAATTTTGTTTTGTGTGAAGATTTGTATTTCATGAAAGAAATTCCTTTGAAAGATTCATGCATAAAAACTTATAAGGTTAGAGTTTCACAAATGTTTATTGAAATTTATAAGTATTAAGAAATTTATTAGTTGTATGAAATTGGTCTATTGTGAAAAATTGGTCAGTTGAAAAAAAAATTGAAATTGAGATGAATGTTTAAAATAAGGGAATAAAGTAGTGAATACAATAAAGCATATGTATAAATATAAGGATGAATTTTAGAAAATCTTTCAATTCCTATCCAGAATAGACCCTCAAATCTATAAACTGACAATGGATTCGTCAATGTAGTGAACATAGGTGAATAATATGGAGTTTCCCTTGGGTGAGTATTGACTAAATCCTAAATCATGTAAATATAGTGAGCCTAGCATTGAGTGACCATGAAAAAAATTTGTATCCACTAAATGAGTGAAACTTACTGGATTATGGGACCTCGAAACATTGTCGATGTGTATTCCATATATGTATCTCTTAGTGTTGAACCAAGTAAAAATACTAATATCTTTTGGATGATTTACTTTTAAAGATATTTTAGTGTATTTTGGTGATACTGTCAACTTGTGAGAGAGGTTGAATGTGTTCCTTCCATTGACAGAGCAAGATCCAAAAAAGGGAGTAAACACAATCAAGTAAAATGGTTTAAATTGGCCCACACCCAAGTTCACCACCCCCCAAGGGTTTCACTAGATGTAACATATTTATTACCTTCTGAATAACAAAAAATAAAAAGGATTCAACTCACTAGAATATATTATTATTGACTTTATGCAGTCAAATTTACTTGAATAATTATTATTCCATGATCCAAGAATAATATTTATTATTAATATTAAATTCAATATAATTTAATTAGATTATAGATACACTTAGTTTGTGCACTAATAAACCTATTTATTGGTGAAATTAGGTGAACTTATATAAATTCCAAGATTAGTGATTAGTAACATCAAGTCACCCATAGAGAAATAAGTTGATGTCACAACAACAACAACCTTCCTACAAATTATATTTCATAGTATAATCAATTTTTCTTAATATCTCGTCAAGTAGGATGCATACATGTGTCTTCATATTATATTATTGATTTACCTTTATTTTAATTTCTAAAATTAACTCATTGATGAACAATCATGACCATGAATTAAATTAGATAGTTCTATTTCAATCAAAGAGTCTGAGATATCTTCTTCTATTAACTTAGAATGTACAAATCATTTCTTGATGTATTCAATTAATACCATATCACTTGTGATGAACCCAACATAAGTTATCTCATAGTGAGAATATTTCATCACGATTTTCATCCATACATAAAATTACATGATTCTGGATATATATTTATAATAATCTCAAGTATAATGACCAATACACATGTTCGCATATAGGAATACCAAATGACACATAAAGCATATGGAATTCACATTAGTGGGTTTATCCACATAACCTCCCTTCTTTGATATTATCAAGTGTGAACTTCATGATAATAAATATAAATGTATTAGGATCCCCCAACACCTAATAGTCAAACATCATCTATGTCTTTTCAGAAGGATTTTATCTAGACTATAGGATATATGTTTAAAAATATTTTGATAGAATTTCTAGGTTCTCGGTATAATGAAAAACTATTATAACCTTTTAATGTGAAAAATACTCTATGTATATTATCATATTAATATTTGTAATAAGAATAATAATCATGTGATAAGATATTTATAAATATTATGTTAATCAAAAGTATAAAGTCAATTGATTCTAGGGCACTAACTCCAATAATATGCATATGGTGTTGTGGTTTCTAAGTGATTTGTTTATCAATTTATTATCTATTTAATCCATTATTAATGAAATTATAAATGTTTCATAATGTATTTGTGAATTTTGAGTTTAAAATTAAGGTAATTTTAAAGCTTCTTAAGGGTTTCATTTCTAAATCTATTGGAGTTTGATCCCTAGAAACAACTAACTTTATAATTTTAATTACCTGTATATTCAAATACCTGAATATTAATAAATATCTTATCACATTATGAGTATTATTATATGTAAAATTAATTTGATAATTTCTTTAGAGTATATTTTACATTGAAATGTTATATCAGTTCCCCACTATAATGAGAACCTTGAAGTGTTATGATAATATTCTTTAACATGTGAATTATAGTTTATATGACATCATCTAAAAGGACATAGATTATATTTGACTATTAATTATTAGAGTATCATAATAAATTTTTACTTCTTCTTATGAATTTTTAACTTGGTAATCTCCAAGAAAGGAGGTTATGAAGACATGCCCGCTAATGGGAATTCCAAATGTTTTATGTGTCATTGGATGTTACTATTTGTGGATGTGTGTATTGGTCCTTAGATTTGATATTATTATTATTAATTTGTATCATGAATCACATACTTTGATGTATTGTAAAAAATCATGATGATATATACTTATAGATAAGTGAAATACATTAGGTGCATAATAAGTAAGATGAAATTAATTGAATAATTCAATAAAGGATATGCCCCTTCCCAGATTATAAGATGATATCTCAAAACCTTTTATTGAAATGGAACTATCTAATTAAGTCCATTTCCATGGCCATTTGTTGATAAGTTTGTTTCTGGTATTCAAATAAAGATATATCAATCTTATAGTTTGATGACACATTTATATAACCTACTTGATTAGATATTGAGATAAAAGGATTATATTACATAGTAAGAATTCATATGATTTAGTTGTCGTTTTGACATTAATAACTTTCCATATAGGTGTATTAACATGTTTTTAGATGATAATCTTAGACTTTAATAAATATCACCTAGTTCCACTGAGAAATACTCTTAGAGGGTCACAATCTTAGTGTATCTAGAATCATAGTTAAATTATATTTTAATTTAATATAATAATAAATATTATTCTCAAGATTTAGGAATAGTAATTATTTAATTTATACTAATCATATAAAATTTAGTCACTAGTTATTTTAATTAGGGATATATGTGATTTAAATATTAAATATATATTTATTCTCTGGTTAGAGAATATAATATTTATTTATTGAATGAATGGATAATATAATGATATTTATTTAATTTTTGAATAAATATTAATTATTCAAGTTTTGATAAATTTTGAGAAGGATCGACAGGTCGAGTTAAAGGATCATATGGAAATGATATATTTTATTTAATATCACTTAAATAAATATTTTTTTATTTATTTAATAAATGATATTTAAATATCTATAAGTTATCACACGTTAAGATAATATAATACTAATATTGTTATTATTATTATATATAGGGTTTACTTTGAATATAGAAGTTAGTTAATGGACTTTGTGCATTAACTAATTGTCTAGCACTAGGTATACAACCTAACTTAGATCATTTCAAGGGTTTAAAAAAGGTGAATTATTGTACATGGTGCATAATATAAATAAAATTCTCTAAATTTTGAAGATAATGCTATCAAGAATTTGAGAAAACATTCCTCCTCCCTCTCAAGACTGAAATATATTGAAAGAATCATTCAAGGTCGAAAGGATTCTTGTTGTGGTCAATGATGAAAGATTCAAGATGATCAATACCTCCATACTGACACCAAAAGTTCCATCAGCAGCATTTTGAGATTTGTAGAGCATGTGTGGATACTGCTAGAGGAATTATGCTTTAGATTCTTCATTGTAATGATGGTGTGACAAAAATGTCAACCAAATTCATCAAAAAAGAATGAATTATCAAGAAAATTAATTCTTATTTCTAAATTAATTATAATGTTTTTGTGAAAAAATCTACTCTATGAATATCTTGGGGTTGGGTTTATCCAATTCTAAAGATTTATCCAAAGAAACTGATGAAAAACAATTATTGGGAATTTTACCCAACAACTTCCACTATGGCTCAGAACTATCAAGTGGTATCAAAGCAGCCACATATTAATTTTTAATTATTTTTTATTTTTTATCAATTATTCATTTGATTGTCAGATTTTCATTACGATTTTTTCATTATTTAGTCCAACATTCAAGATATTATGATCATTCAATTCCATATATCCAAGAATAGGCCAAGAATAGATAAATAATGATCGAATATCCCAATTGGAGGTGTCTAAGATTTTTTCTGATTGATATGGATACACTAAATGTAATAGAAATGTACACATCAAGTATCTAGGGTAACCACACAAGGATGAGCTATGAAAATCATGGAATATTGTCTGGGGTTTGATATGCGACATTATTATGCATCATATATTGAACACCAATTCTAACTTGGTATGATTAGGGTACACAACATGTACCTGGCATACAATTCATATAACCCCATGAGGTTTTGTGTAGAGACCCGAAGCTTGACGTACATGAACATTACATTACTTTTGCGGAATACTTAGTACATAACAAAAAACACACACACAAGGATCGTAATAGTTTAGTGTCTTTGGAAACTTGGAATAAAATCTTCTAATAGTGGTGAAAGTTCTTCAACATCTCCCATAAAGATCTTCTTTTTTTTTTACCTAAAACCTTTCTTTATATCCTGGGGAAAAGAAAACATAAAAGGGTGAGCTCAAATGCTCAGTAAGGGTAAACAAAAGAAATATCAATCACATCGTATTCATAAGAACATAACATTTTGGAAATCATAACCTGCAAAAGAGAGCATAATTTCATAACATGGGATAAATCATGGTAGTGAAATGTAATCAAAATAATCATAACTTAAAACATGAAACTTTGTGGCATTCACACATAATCATAGAGAATCATTTCTTGTTAGTCAAGACTCATTTCCAAGACTATCTTAGTGGACAAAGTCCCTTTCTGAATCGAGTAACCCTCGTTTCAGTCCTGTTTCACTGAACCGGTATAACCTACCATTCCAGCCATGTCTATCTCATGAGATATAAAATCTTTACCCAATGCATTGGAGGGAGATATAGGTTCCACCCATCTCATAATGATACCATTCTTATGTGTGCCACAAAATCATAAATCATACATCATTGCATAACCCATGTAATACAAATGGGAATCTTAAACATCATGACATCATAAAAAAAATTCATATAAGATAAAGGAATTCATAAAAATTATTCCATCACAACATGATCAAATCAATGTAATAAAAGGGATAAAAACAGAACCCTTTATTATCTTAGATGGAAAATAATTTTGATAAAACACTTGAACTCCATTCTTGAGGAAAATATCCTTTCTACTTCAAAAACACTTTTTCTTTCTTAACATGTCATAAAATTATAAACTAAAAGAAGTTGATTATAAAATAAACATGAAAACTTGTAAAGGAAGCTTCTTGGAAATAATGTTTTAAAAATCCATTCATGTCGTATAAGTTAAAAAAACATTCTTCTCGTACTTTTGTCGGAAAAGTCAAAAAGTACCTCGTATGAAAACTGAAAAAAGATTCCTTTCATATCTTTTACTAAAAACTCACTGAAGGGTAAAATTGGATTTAAAAAATTGTAGATGGATATAAATAACGTTAAATATTGAGGAAACATCGATGTGGATGATAAAATACACCCCAGTAAATACTAAAGTATAAACAATCTCGGATAAAAATGAGATTGTGATATTTCCCTTACCTTAGGTCCGACTTGCTTTGTGAGTGTCTGAACCTCCTGTATATGATTTAAATCATGTTATTGACTTATTCCAGAATCATATTCATTGTTATTATATCATATATGGTCCACTTATGACTTTATATTACCCGTTCTTTTGTAAATTCATGTTAAAGTAAAATCGTCTCATTTGTCGTTCGTGTTTTTAACTTGTAATTATTCATATGATTACTTAGATCATGATTACTTAATTCTAGAATATAAAACATGATTTATATATATATATTCATAATACACATATATAATAAATCAGTAAATGGAAAGAAATACACCGTTCATGGAGACGGTAGTCCGTACGTACGCATGAACGATGTTTTCATTTCCTTATTGAATTGAATGGAATTAAGTAGATGACATACATATAAATATAAATAATTCCAGTATAATTATTAGGTCATATATTGCATTATTACTTATTATATATACTTTATAATCATTCATGAATGGTTAATCATTGAGAATGAATCTCATCGCGTCGTGGAGACGGTAGTCCGTATGTACGCACGAGCGATGATATCGTTCCCATGGTCATGGAATTGTGTTGAAGTGTATGTATACTATTTCAGTATCAATATCACTTTATAATAATCATATATAGTTACTCATTACACCTTTATACCCATCCAATTAATGTGGTGGCGGAAAATAGATTGCACCACGGCGTGGAGACGGTATTCCGTACGTACGCACGCGCGGTGATTTCCTTTTTCCGTAGGATGGATAGAAGGTTAATTAGAGTTGTTTCATATTTATAATAACATATCAGTATATAAGAAATACTGATGTTATTACTTTATCATGAAACAACTAAAGAAGAAGAAGTTGAAGAAGAAAGAAATTGAAAAAGATCGGTAATGGATATTACCTCTTTTTGACGCGCCTTTTCTTAGCCTCCACTTAAAGAACTAAGGATGGTCTTTGAAGAATAACAGGACCTCTATGATGATACTAGGGAAGTGGATAAGGGATTTTGGAATGGTTTGGCCGAGCTTGAGTGCTCAAATTGGTGTGAGGAGGAGGGGGAGGAGGAGACCTTTTATAAGGGAGGAGAGGGGCACCTTAGGAATATCTCAAAATATTATTTTATATTAAAGTCAAAATCGGTTTATAATGGTTCCAAAGGGTCTTATTTCGAAGATAAAGTGGGGATGGGTCTAAATCCTATCATCCAATAGGATTTAGACAAGTTTAGGGTATTATTTTAACCTTGTCAATTAGATTTAACTCTAAGTTAAATAATTTAACTTTTACCATGTCTTTTTGTTTTCTTACACTATATGGTTAATATACTTACTATAACATGCCAAACGAACCCCAAATTATTTATTATTAATATATATATATCCTTATCTAAGTCATTTGGCTGAACCATAGATTTTTAGGAATAAAATAACAATTAATAATATAATATTTGATTTAAAAACTATTTTGTGTCAATTTTGACACTATTTGATTTATGATTTTTGTGAAAGTAATAACAGAATTATATGTTCGAACCAAGTTGATTAAATCAACAATAATATATCATAGTAACCTATAAAATTAGTGTAATTCATAAAATGTCTCAAATTACATTTATTTTGGTGTTTATAACATCAATTATGTCAATATTTCATTAATAAGATAATTACTGCATCATCATTGTGTCATAAATAAATTAAATTATTTAATATATAAAAATTACAAATAAAATACCATTATATAGGAAATCTTTTTAGATTTCTAATGAATATTTATAGTCGAATTTATCTTATGTATAACCCCATATTAAAAATGTTTTAGTAAATAAACGTTGATTTTAACTCTTTTAAACCTTCTTTAAATAAATTAATAATAAATGTCCTAATCTAATCCAAGTGGGCCTAAATGGTAATATTTTATTCCTAAGTTTTTTTTTGGTCGAATTACACTTTTCCAATAGAATTAGGACATGTGTTAGGGTAATAATAATATCATTTCTACCCTTAATTACCCTATTTACTTTTAACCGTGGTAAAAAAAAGTAAAAAGTTACTATTCACCAAAAATTATTTTCATCTCATTGAACCACATTTTACTTACTGACATCAACCGTGTCGTTCGGATTTTTGAAATTCCATTCACATAAGCGGTAAAATTAAGATTTATGAAGAAATTATTTTTTTTAACTACTACTTAGTAGTTTCACTATTCATCAAAAATTGATGTTTTTCAGAACAATGCCAAAATTTCATCCTAAGCTATATTTCATATTCCAAATTCAAAAATGAAGTCTATTTTACCAAATTCATAACATAGAAGTTGCATTAATTAATTTTATAATTAAATCCCGCTGTTAAAACAAATAGCGTGTTTTTAAGAAACAATATCTATCAAAAGATTGACACTTGTTTATGTCTGGTTTAAATGTGAAATTACATCCAATGACCAACATTGTATTAAATTGTAAAAATATATTCTAAATATACTTTAAAACCACTCAAATTAATAATTTATCACTATTAATTATTTCGATTGAAAAAGTTGTTTTTAACTAAAATTTAGTAATTTTCACTATTCATCAAAATATGAAAGTTATCCGAAAAGTACCAAAATTTCACCTTAGGCTAAATTTGATACTACGAATCCAAAAATGAAGTCCATTTTGAGAGCTAAAATTTCTAAAAATTTAAAAGGTGGTTATTACTATTCATAACGGCTAGTTATAATAATATTTTAATAGCATATCGTTGTTTAGTGAAACTCAGTATTGCGTACTACACACGCTATCGAGGAAGGTTGCGATTGCATGTAATGCAAGACAAGTCAAAGATGCGTGTTGTGCAAGCTCCTTTTGGTGTAGCGTACAACACAAGACATTAATAAAATTAAAAAGAATATTTTTCATAAAATCTCAGGCTGTTACATTCTACCCCCCTTAAAATGAATTTCTCCCTCGAAATTCGTCGGGGTTATAAATGGTTTACTATTCGAAAGTTTATTTAATAGAAACCCACATCGTAAAAAGGAATATCAAAACCAATCTTTAAAAACAAAAGTATGAAACGTAACGGTTACCCAAATAAACTAATCACTGGGTTTCCACATAGGTGAAAATATGGATATGGAAGAGAAATCTAACCATCATGTTCTGATGGAGAGTGGTAGAGAACATGGCTATGGAAAAGCCAGTAATCACAAAGCCATAAATTTGTGATGATCTAAGGTACCATCTGATTTATCAGATATAAGATCACTAGGACAACATTTTTGGTTTTCAAGATCGTTTCCCTAAAGTTAAAGAATTTGAATTAGAATAAATACTTACTTTATGTTGGTACAACCTCACTGTTGTTCGTACCTTTAACAATTTCCACTTCATCTCTTAAATAAATGAAGTTGAATTTGTTATTCGTGAAGTGTTAGCAAATCATGTGATAGAATGACGGGTCATTCCATCTGTCTCAAAAGGTTAGCAAAATTTATATACATAAGTCGATCTATAGTGGGATTAATCATATATGGTTCCTAAAATGGGATTATACTTCATATATCATACTTATTAATATAATAAAACTAGTTTCTACTAACCAGGGACTTCCTGTAGGCCAGTGGTAGGCGATAAAGGCCAGTCGTACTTCGGTTGTGGGTTCGATTCCCACAGCCTTGTCCGACGTGATGGGCTGTCGTCCGTCCTGCAGGTTGTCCTTTTTCTAAAACTATAACATCCCATCAATAATATCGAAAAAACTTCTATCCTTAAACAATACTAACTTATGTCCTACATAATCCTTTTCAATCTTTAGGCTTATCCATAATACTGCAGTCCACTCTCATAACATAGTGAAAACAATTTCCAGAGATTTACTACCATCGTTGATCCCCATATATCATAAGATATGTTTTGTTGGTCACATTCCAAACATTCAAAGGCCTTAATCTTGTATTCTCTTGAATACCCATCGAACCTCAGTGAAAACATGAATGCAGTTAAAATTTAACACTTTCCACATACCAAAATCCTCAGAATTCTATATACTCAAACCATGATATCACTTAGTCCTTATATCAATCATGAGCTCATGAATACTGTCAAATATTTAATTTTCTCATTTTCCCTTCATTATGCGCATATCATTCTTTTTCCAAAAATATCTCAATCACTTTCCATGGTTACTGGTACCATAAAATTATTGAAAACCACAATAGACCAATACATAAATATTCCAATACTTTATGATACAACATTATTTTGGAATCCCATTACATACACACTTAATTATTCCACCACATCGTTATCATATTCAACATCGCCAATAGTGATCGCATGTGACTTCCCTTTGTCCTTTGCCTTAAGTGGTTGCTCATGTTGATCATCACTAACCCTTGGATTAAGGCATTTATTGGCATAATGTCCCATTTCCTTGCACTTGAAGCATTGAAGTGTTGGTGGTGCGTTCTCTGTAGTGTTTGCTTTGTTCACATCATTAGAAACCCTTTTTCCATTACTTCGACACTCAGCTATTCGATGACCTTCTTTTCCACACTTAAAACATTTTCTAGTCCCTTTAAGACAATCTCCATCATGCTTCTTTCCACACTTTGAGCATAAGGAAACATTCATTTTCTTTTCACCATTATTCTGAGATTTCTCCTTGAACTCCATCTTTCGTTTCTTTTCAAAACCATAAGATGGATATGTAACACCAACTTCCATTTGTACCTTGATAGCACAACGCACAATTTCTTCATAGCTACTAAAGTCTCTTATAGCTAATTCCCTTCGAAGACTTGGTTTTAAGCCACTGAAAAATCGATCAACTTTACTTTCAGGTTGGATGATAATGCCAGATGCATACCTTGCAAGTCTTGTAAAATTCGCTTCGTATATACCAACAGATTCATCATCCTTTTGCTTTAGTTCAAGAAACTCCTTCTCCATCTTTGTTCTAAGAATACGAGGGAAGTACTTACTGAAAAACAAGTTCTTGAACTCATCCCATTCCATGGACTCAATTTCATCTCTTTGCCTCGTATTCTTGATAAGATTCCACCATTGATCAGCTTCACCTTCCAAACGATATACTGCTAAGATGACTTTATCATGCTCAGAACATTGAAGAACTAAAAATATCTTTTCAGTGGTACTGATCCATTGTTCAGCAACAAATGGATCAGAAGACCCACTAAAATAAGGTGGACGTTGCCTCATGAAGGACTCAATAGAATATTGTTCCCTTCTCTGCTCATTTGGAAGTCCAGAATGATTCATAGCTTGTGTAAGTATAGCAATAAGATTTTTCACTCCATCTCCCATAACATTTGTTTGTTCAGGAGGGAAATCATTGCATTGTCCATTGCATTGATCAACACGGTTCCTTCGGGTTCCAGCATTCATCTAAAACCCAAAAAGAATAGTGTGAGAGGCAAACATCATGCTAGGGAAAACAACAAAATAAAGGGGGAGTACCTTCAATATCTAACATCTTAGGTTTAATTCTATGATCGTTAGCGTAATTCTAGTACTATAACCTATACGTATACTTAACCTTAGGGACATCCCTAGACATACCTTAGAAATATATCTAGGGATCTCACTAACGTTTTCGCATCCTAGTTTCCAAAGGTTGACTAAACCTTTCCTCTGATACCAACTGTAGAGACCTGAAGCTTGACGTACATGAACATTACATTACTTTTTCGGAATACTTAGTACATAACAAAAAACACACACACAAGGATCGTAATAGTTTAGTGTCTTTGGAAACTCGGAATAAAATCTTCTAATCGTGGTGAAAGATCTTCAACATCTCCCATAAAGATCTTCTTTTTTTTTACCTAAAACCTTTCTTTATATCCTGGGGAAAAGAAAACATAAAAGGGTGAGCTCAAATGCTCAGTAAGGTTAAACAAAAGAAATATCAATCACATCGTATTCATAAGAACATAACATTTTGGAAATCATAACCTGCAAAAGAGAGCATAATTTCATAACATGGGATAAATCATGGTAGTGAAATGTAATCAAAATAATCATAACTTAAAACATGAAACTTTGTGGCATTCACACATAATCATAGAGAATCATTTCTTGTTAGTCAAGACTCATTGCCAGGACTATCTTAGTGGACAAAGTCCCTTTCTGAATCGAGTAACCCTCGTTTCAGTCCTGTTTCACTGAACCGGTATAACCTACCATTCCAGCCATGACTATCTCATGAGATATAAAATCTTTACCCAATGCATTGGAGGGAGATATAGGTTCCACCCATCTCATAATGATACCATTCTTATGTGTTCCACAAAATCATAAATCATACATCATTGCATAACCCATGTAATACAAATGGGAATCTTAAACATCATGACATCATAAAAAAAATTCATATAAGATAAAGGAATTCATAAAAATTATTCCATCACAACATGATAAAATCAATGTAATAAAAGGGATAAAAACAGAACCCTTTATTATCTTAGATGGAAAATAATTTTGATAAAACACTTGAACTCCATTCTTGAGGAAAATATCCTTTCTACTTCAAAAACACTTTTCCTTTCTTAACATGTCATAAAATTATAAACTAAAAGAAGTTGATTATAAAATAAACATGAAAACTTGTAAAGGAAGCTTCTTGGAAATAATTTTTTAAAAATACATTCATGCCGTATAAGTTAAAAAAACATTCTTCTCGTACTTTTTTCGGAAAAGTCAAAAAGTACCTCGTATGAAAACCGAAAAAAGATTCCTTTCATATCTTTTACTAAAAACTCACCGAAGGGTAAAATTGGATTTAAACAATTGTAGATGGATAGAAATAACGTTACATATTTAGGAAACATCGATGTTGATGATAAAATACACCCCAGTAAATACTAAAGTATAAACAATCTCGGATAAAAATGAGATTGTGATATCTCCCTTACCTTAGGTCTGACTTGCTTTGTGAGTGTCCGAACCTCCTGTATATGATTTAAATCATGTTATTGACTTATTCCAGAATCATATTCATTGTTATTATATCATATATGGTCCACTTATGACTTTATATTACCCGTTCTTTTGTAAATTCATGTTAAAGTAAAATCGTCTCATTTGTCGTTCGTGTTTTTAACTTGTAATTATTCATATGATTACTTAGATCATGATTACTTAATTCCAGAATATAAAACATGATTTATATATATATATTCATAATACACATATATAATAAATCAGTAAATGGAAAGAAATACACCGTTCATGGAGACGGTAGTCCGTACGTACGCATGAACGCTGTTTTCATTTCCTTATTGAATTGAATGGAATTAAGTAGATGACATACATATAAATATAAATAATTCCAGTATCATTATTATGTCATATATTGCATTATTACTTATTATATATACTTTATAATCATTCATGAATGGTTAATCATTGAGAATGAATCTCATCGCGTCGTGGAGACGGTAGTCCGTACGTACGCACGAGCGATGATATCGTTCCCATGGTCGTGGAATTGTGTTGAAGTGTATGTATACTATTTCAGTATCAATATAACTTTATAATAATCATATATAGTTACTCATTACACCTTTATACCCATCCAATTAATGTGGTGGCGGAAAATAGATTGCACCACGGCGTGGAGACGGTATTCCGTACGTACGCACGCGCGGTGATTTCCTTCTTCCGTAGGATGGATAGAAGGTTAATTAGAGTTGTTTCATATTTATAATAACATATCAGTATATAATAAATAGTGATGTTATTACTTTATCATGAAACAACTAAAGAAGAAGAAGTTGAAGAAGAAAGAAATTGAAAAAGATCGGTAATGGATATTACCTCTTTTTGACACGCCTTTTCTTAGCCTCCACTTAAAGAACTAAGGATGGTCTTTGAAGAAGACCAGGACCTCTATGATGATACTAGGGAAGTGGAGAAGGGATTTTGGCAGGGGTTGGACGATCTTGAGTGCTCAAATTGGTGTGAGGAGGAGGGGGAGGAGGAGCCCTTTTATAAGGGAGGAGAGGGGCACCTTAGGAATATCTCAAAATATTATTTTATATTAAAGTCAAAATCGGTTTATAATGGTTTCAAAGGGTCTTATTTCGAATCTAAAGTGGGGATGGGTCGAAATCCTATCCTCCAATAGGATTTAGACAAGTTTAGGGTATTATTTTAACCTTATCAATTAGATTTAACTCTAAGTTAAATAATTTAACTTTTACCGTGTCTTTTTGTTTTCTTACACTATATGGTTAATATACTTACTATAACATGCCAAAAGAACCCCATATTATTTATTATTAATATATATATCCTTATATAAGTCATTTGGCCGAACCTTATATTTTTATGAATAAAATAACAATTAATAATATAATATTTGATTTAAAAACTATTTTGTGTCAATTTTGACACTATTTGATTTATGATTTTTGTGAAAGTCATAACAGAATTATATGGTCGAACCAAATTGATTAAATCAACACTAATATATCATAGTAACCTAGAAAATTAGTGGAATTCATAAAAAGTCTCAAATTACATTTATTTTGGTGTTTATAACATCAATTATGTCGATATTTCATTAATAAGATAATTGCTGCATCATCATTGTGTCATAAATAAATTAAATTATTTAATGTCTAAAAATTACAAATAAAATATAATTATATAGGAAATCTTTTTAGCTTTCTAATGAATATTTATAGTCGAATTTATCTTATGTATAACCCCATATTAAAAATGTTTTAGTAAATAAACGTTGATTTTAACTCTTTTAACCCTTCTTTAAATAAATTAATAATAAATGTCCTAATCTAATCCAAGTGGGCCTAAATGGTCATATTTTATTCCTAAGTTTGTTTTTGGTCGAATTACACTTGTCCAATAGAATTAGGACATGTGTTAGGGTAATAATAATATCATTTCTACCCTTAATTACCCTATTTACTTTTAACCGTGGTAAAAAAAAGTAAAAAGTTACTATTCACCAAAAATTATTTTCATCTCATTGAACCACATTTTACTTACTGACATCAACCATGTCTCTCGGATTTTTGAAATTCCATTCACATAAGCGGTAAAATTAAGATTTATGAAGAAATTATTTTTTTTAACTACCACTTAGTAGTTTCACTATTCATCAAAAATTGATGTTTTTCAGAACAATGCCAAAATTTCATCCTAAGCTATATTTCATATTCCGAATTCAAAAATGAAGTCTATTTTACCAAATTCATAACATAGAATTTGCATTAATTAATTTTATAATTAAATCCCGTTGTTAAAACAAATAGCGTGTTTTTAAGAAACAATATCTATCAAAAGATTGACACTTGTTTATGTCTGGTTTAAATGTGAAATTACATCCAATGACCAACATTGTATTAAATTGTAAAAATATATTCTAAATATACTTTAAAACCACTCAAATTAATAATTTATCACTATTAATTATTTCGATTGAAAAAGTTGTTTTTAACTAAAATTTAGTAATTTTCACTATTCATCAAAATATGAAAGTTATCCGAAAAGTACCAAAATTTCACCTTAGGCTAAATTTGATACTACGAATCCGAAAATGAAGTCCATTTTGAGAGCTAAAATTTCTAAAATTTTAAAAGGTGGTTATTACTATTCATAACGGCTAGTTATAATAATATTTTAATAGCATATCGTTGTTTAGTGAAACTCAGTATTGCGTACTACACACGCTATCGAGGAAGGTTGCGATTGCGTGTAATGCAAGACAAGTCAAAGATGCATGTTGTGCAAGCTCCTTATGGTGTAGCGTACAACACAAGACATTAATAAAATTAAACAGAATATTTTTCATAAAATCTCGGGCTGTTACATTCTACCCCCCTTAAAATGAATTTCGCCCTCGAAATTCGTCGGGGTTATAAATGGTTTACTATTCGAAAGTTTATTTAATAGAAACCCACATCGTAAAAAGGAATATCAAAACCAATCTTTAAAACCAAAAGTATGAAACGTAACGGTTACCCAAATAAACTAATCACTGGGTTTCCACATAGGTGAAAATATGGATATGGAAGAGAAATCTAACCATCATGTTCTGATGGAGAGTGGTAGAGAACATGGCTATGGAAAAGCCAGTAATCACAAAGCCATAAATTTGTGACGATCTAAGGTACCATCTGATTTATCAGATATAAGATCACTAGGACAACATTTTTGGTTTTCAAGATCGTTTCCCTAAAGTTAAAGAATTTGAATTAGAATAAATACTTACTTTATGTTGGTACAACCTCACTGTTGTTCATGCCTTTAACAATTTCCACTTCATATCTTAAATAAATGAAGTTGAATTTGTTATTCGTGAAGTGTTAGCAGATCATGTGATAGAATGAAGGGTCATTCCATCTGTCTCAAAAGGTTAGCAAAATTTATATACATAAGTCGATCTATAGTGGGATTAATCATATATGGTTCCTAAAATGGGATTATACTTCATATATCATACTTCTTAATATAATAAAACTAGTTTCTACTAAACAGGGACTTCATGTAGGCCAGTGGTAGGCGATAAAGGCCAGTCGCACTTCGGTTGTGGGTTCGATTCCCACAGCCTTGTCCGACGCGATGGGATGTCGCCCGTCCTGCAGGTTGTCCTTTTTCTAAAACTATAACATCCCATCAATAATATCGAAAAAACTTCTATCCTTAAACAATACTAACTTATGTCCTACATAATCCTTTTCAATCTTTAGGCTTATCCATAATACTGCAGTCCACTCTCATAAGATAGTGAAAACGATTTCCAGAGATTTACTACCATCGTTGATCCCCATATATCATAAGATATGTTTTGTTGGTCACATTCCAAACATTCAAAGGCCTTAATCATGTATTCTCTTGAATACCCATCGTACCTCAGTGAAAACATGAATGCAGTTAAAATTTAACACTTTCCACATACCAAAATCCTCAAAATTCTATATACTCAAACCATGATATCACTTAGTCCTTATATCAATCATGAGCTCATGAATACTGTCAAATATTTAATTTTCTCATTTTCCCTTCATTATGCGCATATCATTCTTTTTCTAAAAATATCTCAATCACTTTCCATGGTTACTGGTACCATAAAATTATTGAAAACCACAATAGACCAATACATAAATATTCCAATACTTTATGATACAACATTATTTTGGAATCCCATTACATACACACTTAATTATTCCACCACATCGTTATCATATTCAACATCGCCAATAGTGATCGCATGTGACTTCCCTTTGTCCTTTGCCTTAATTGGTTGCTCATGTTGATCATCACTAACCCTTGGATTAGGGCATTTATTGGCATAATGTCCCATTTCCTTGCACTTGAATCATTGAAGTGTTGGTGGTGCGTTCTCTGCAGTGTTTGCTTTGTTCACATCATTAGAAACCCTTTTTCCATTACTTCTACACTCAGCTATTCGATGACCTTCTTTTCCACACTTAAAACATTTTCTAGTCCCTTTAAGACAATATCCACCATGCTTCTTTCCACACTTTGAGCATAAGGAAACATTCATTTTCTTTTCACCATTATTCTGAGATTTATCCTTGAACTCCATCTTTCGTTTCTTTTCAAAACCATAAGATGGATATGTAACACCAACTTCCATTTCTACCTTGATAGCACAACGCACAATTTCTTCATAGCTACTAAAGTCTCTTGTAGCTAATGCCCTTCGAAGACTTGGTTTTAAGCCACTAAAAAATCGATCAACTTTACTTTTAGGTTGGATGATAATGCCAGATGCATACCTTGCAAGTCTTGTAAAATTCGCTTCGTATATACCAACAGATTCATCATCCTTTTGCTTTAGTTCAAGAAACTCCTTCTCCATCTTTGTTCTAAGAATATGAGGGAAGTGCTTACTGAAAAACAAGTTCTTGAACTCATCCCATTCCATGGACTCAATTTCATCTCTTTGCCTCGTATTCTTGATAAGATTCCACCATTGATCAGCTTCACCTTCCAAACGATATACTGCTAAGATGACTTTATCATGCTCAGAACATTGAAGAACTGAAAATATCTTTTCAGTGGTACTGATCCATTGTTCAGCAACAAATGGATCAGAAGACCCACTGAAAGAAGGTGTACGTTGCCTCATGAAGGACTCAATAGAATATTGTTCCCTTCTCTGCTTATTTGGAAGTCCAGAATGATTCATAGCTTGTGTAAGCATAGCAATAAGATTTTTCACTCCATCTCCCATAACATTTGTTTGTTCAGGAGGGCAATCATTGCATTGTCCATTTCATTGATCAACACGGTTCCTTCGGGTTCCAGCCATCGTCTAAAACCCAAAAAGAATAGTGTGAGAGGAAAAAATCATGCTAGGGAAAGCAACATAATAAAGGGGGAGTACCTTCAATATCTAACATCTTAGGTTTAATTCTATGATCATTAGCGTAATTCTAGTACTATAACCTATATGTATACTTAACCTTAGGGACATCCCTAGACATACCTTAGAAATATCTCTAGGGATCTCACTAACGTTTTCACATCCTAGTTTCCAAAGGTTGACTAAACCTTTCCTCTGATACCAACTGTAGAGACCCGAAGATTGACATACATGAACATTACATTACTTTTTCGGAATACTTAGTACATAACAAAAAACACACACACAAGGATCGTAATAGTTTAGTGTCTTTGGAAACTCGGAATAAAATCTTCTAATAGTGGTGAAAGATCTTCAACATCTCCCATAAAGATCTTATTTTTTTTACCTAAAACATTTATTTATATCCTGGGGAAAAGAAAACATAAAAGGGTGAGCTCAAATGCTCAGTAAGGGTAAACAAAAGAAATATCAATCACATCATATTCATAAGAACATAACATTTTGGAAATCATAACCTGCAAAAGAGAGCATAATTTCATAACATGGGATAAATCATGGTAGTGAAATGTAATCAAAATAATCATAACTTAAAACATGAAACTTTTTGGCATTCACACATAATCATAGAGAATCATTTCTTGTTAGTCAAGACTCATTGCCAAGACTATCTTAGTGGACAAAGTCCCTTTCTGAATCGAGTAACCCTCGTTTCAGTCCTGTTTCACTGAACCGGTATAACCTACCATTCCAGCCATGTCTATCTCATGAGATATAAAATCTTTACCCAATGTATTGGAGGGAGATATAGGTTCCACCCATCTCATAATGATACCATTCTTATGTGTGCCACAAAATCATAAATCATACATCATTTCATAACCCATGTAATACAAATGGGAATCTTAAACATCATGACATCATAAAAAAAATTCATATAAGATAAAGGAATTCGTAAAAATTATTCCATCACAACATGATCAAATCAATGTAATAAAAGGGATAAAAACAGAACCCTTTATTATCTTAGATGGAAAATAATTTTGATAAAACACTTGAACTCTATTCTTGAGGAAAATATCCTTTCTACTTCAAAAACACTTTTCCTTTCTTAACATGTCATAAAATTATAAACTAAAAGAAGTTGATTATAAAATAAACATGAAAACTTGTAAAGGAAGCTTCTTGGAAATAATGTTTTAAAAATCCATTCATGCCGTATAAGTTAAAAAAACATTCTTCTCGTACTTTTGTCGGAAAATTCAAAAAGTTCCTCGTATGAAAACCGAAAAAAGATTCCTTTCATATCTTTTACTAAAAACTCACCGAAGGGTAAAATTGGATTTAAAAAATTGTAGATGGATAGAAATAACGTTACATATTGAGGAAACATCGATGTGGATGATAAAATACACCCCAGTAAATACTAAAGTATAAACAATCTCGGATAAAAATGAGATTGTGATATTTCCCTTACCTTAGGTCCGACTTGCTTTGTGAGTGTCCGAACCTCCTATATATGATTTAAATCATGTTATTGACTTATTCCAAAATCATATTCATTGTTATTATATCATATATGGTCCACTTATGACTTTATATTACCCGTTCTTTTGTAAATTCATGTTAAAGTAAAATTGTCTCATTTGTCGTTCGTGTTTTTAACTTGTAATTATTCATATGATTACTTAGATCATGCTTACTTAATTCCAGAATATAAAACATGATTTATATATATATATATATTCATAATACACATATATAATAAATCAGTAAATGGAAAGAAATACACCATTCATGGAGACGGTAGTTCGTACGTACGCATGAACGCTGTTTTCATTTCCTTATTGAATTGAATGGAATTAAGTAGATGACATACATATAAATATAAATAATTCCAGTATCATTATTAGGTCATATATTGCATTATTACTTATTATATATACTTTATAATCATTCATGAATGGTTAATCATTGAGAATGAATCTCATCGCGTCGTGGAGACGGTAGTCCGTACGTACGCACGAGCGATGATATCGTTCCCATGGTCGTGGAATTGTGTTGAAGTGTATGTATACTATTTCAGTATCAATATCACTTTATAATAATCATATATAGTTACTCATTACACCTTTATACCCATCCAATTAATGTGGTGGCGGAAAATAGATTGCACCACGGCGTGGAGACGGTATTCCGTACGTACGCACGCGCGGTGATTTCCTTTTTCCGTAGGATGGATAGAAGGTTAATTAGAGTTGTTTCATATTTATAATAACATATCAGTATATAATAAATACTGATGTTATTACTTTATCATGAAACAACTAAAGAAGAAGAAGTTGAAGAAGAAAGAAATTGAAAAAGATCGGTAATGGATATTACCTCTTTTTGACGCGCCTTTTCTTAGCCTCCACTTAAAGAACTAAGGATGGTCTTTGAAGAAGACCAGGACCTCTATGATGATACTAGGGAAGTGGATAAGGTAATTTGGTAGGGGTTGGCTGAGATTGAGTGCTCAAATTGGTGTGAGGAGGAGGGGGAGGAGGAGCCCTTTTATAAGGGAGGAGAGGGGCACCTTAGGAATATCTCAAAATATTATTTTATATTAAAGTCAAAATCGGTTTATAATGGTTCCAAAGGGTCTTATTTCGAAGCTAAAGTGGGTATGGGTCGAAATCCTATCATCCAATAGGATTTAGACAAGTTTAGGGTATTATTTTAACCTTATCAATTAGATTTAACTCTAAGTTAAATAATTTAACTTTTACCGTGTCTTTTTGTTTTCTTACACTATATGGTTAATATACTTACTATAACATGCCAAACGAACCCTATATTATTTATTATTAATATATATATCTTTATCTAAGTCATTTGACCGAACCTTAGATTTTTATGAATAAAATAACAATTAATAATATAATATTTGATTTAAAAACTATTTTGTGTCAATTTTGACACTATTTGATTTATGATTTTTGTAAAAGTCATAACAGAATTATATGTTCGAACCAAGTTGATTAAATCAACACTAATATATCATAGTAACTTATAAAATTAGTGGAATTCATAAAAAGTCTCAAATTACATTTATTTTGGTATTTATAACATCAATTATGTCAATATTTCATTAATAAGATAATTACTGCATCATCATTGTGTCATAAATAAATTAAATTATTTAATATCTAAAAATTACAAATAAAATACCCTTATATAGGAAATCTTTTTATCTTTCTAATGAATATTTATAGTCGAATTTATCTTATGTATAACCCCATATTAAAAATGTTTTAATAAATAAACGTTGATTTTAACTCTTTTAACCCTTCTTTAAATAAATTAATAATAAATGTCCTAATCTAATCCAAGTGGGCCTAAATGGTCATATTTTATTCCTAAGTTTGTTTTTGGTCAAATTACACTTGTCCAATAGAATTAGGACATGTGTTAGGGTAATAATAATATCATTTCTACCCTTAATTACCCTATTTACTTTTAACCGTGGTAAAAAAAAGTAAAAAGTTACTATTCACCAAAAATTATTTTCATCTCATTGAACCACATTTTACTTACTGACATCAACCATGTCTCTCTGATTTTTGAAATTCCATTCGCATAAGCGGTAAAATTAAGATTTATGAAGAAATTATTTTTTTTAACTACCACTTAGTAGTTTCACTATTCATCAAAAATTGATGTTTTTCAGAACAATGCCAAAATTTCATCCTAAGCTATATTTCATATTCTGAATTCAAAAATGAAGTCTATTTTACCAAATTCATAACATAGAAGTTGCATTAATTAATTTTATAATTAAATCCCGCTGTTAAAACAAATAGCGTGTTTTTAAGAAACAATATCTATCAAAAGATTGACACTTGTTTATGTCTGGTTTAAATGTGAAATTACATCCAATGACCAACATTGTATTAAATTGTAAAAATATATTCTAAATATACTTTAAAACCACTCAAATTAATAATTTATCACTATTAATTATTTCGATTGAAAAAGTTGTTTTTAACTAAAATTTAGTAATTTTCACTATTCATCAAAATATGAAAGTTATCCGAAAAGTACCAAAATTTCACCTTAGGCTAAATTTGATACTAAGAATCCAAAAATGAAGTCCATTTTGAGAGCTAAAATTTCTAAAATTTTAAAAGGTGGTTATTACTATTCATAACGGCTAGTTATAATAATATTTTAATAGCATATCGTTGTTTAGTGAATCTCAGTATTGCGTACTACACACGCTATCGAGGAAGGTTGCGATTGCGTGTAATGCAAGACAAGTCAAAGATGCGTGTTGTGCAAGCTCCTTTTGGTGTAGCGTACAACACAAGACATTAATAAAATTAAAAAGAATATTTTTCATAAAATCTCGGGCTGTTACATTTTGGCCCCATAAGAATCAAAAAATTAATGCGTTAAAGGTCCACAATATGTAATTAATACACACCATGTATTGACTACCAGTCGAGTGACACAAAATTACATGGAATACATGATATGTAGTGGGTTTTATGTGTCATGTAACACATGAAACCCTAAGTGAAATACATGATGAGTCCCCATGCATGTAGTGAAATTGGATAGTAATGAATCACACATCGTGTATGATAGTTTTAGGTGCAGTAAAAGTGCTTATTGGGGATGATCCCGACTCAGTGCATGAATAATTTGATGGATCATTTTCATATTTTAAAATACATGAATGTCATGATCAATGAACTTTTTCTAATTGAATATTGACAAGATAGGTAACCAAAACCAACATAAGATCTTAGAATGTTAAATTTATAATAAAAATAATTAATTTAGAAGAAATATTACCTCATTATTGAGTTCTTTCTTCATAGTATAGGTTGATCATATAAAAAACCTTATCAATAATATATCATTGTTCTTGTAGGATCAAAGTATAGAATCCTTTTTTCGGTGATCCATATGTTCTCCTTTAAATCTTAATGACACTGAGGAATCATCAAGTGCTAGTATGCACTACTGGAAATTAGATCTTTCCCAACGCTTCTATACCAATGGTTTGCAAAAACTGTTGGTATAGGTCCCCTTTCCCAACGGTTTGGCCAAACCGTTGGGAAAGGCCCCCAAATTGGCCACTTTTCCCAACGGTTTGGCCAAACCGTTGGGAAAGGCCCTAAAATTGGCCACTTTTCCCAACGGTTTGGCCAAACCGTTGGGAAAGGTCCTCAAATTGGCCACTTTTCCCAACGGTTTGGCCAAACCGTTGGGATAGGTCCTCCTTTCCCAACGGTTTGGCCAAACCATTGGGAAAAGTGGGCCAAAATTCAGAATCCTTCACAGAATAAAAATTACAACCAAAGACCTATACCAACGGTTGTTAAAACCGTTGGTATAGGTACTTTCATTTTTTATCAGACCTTCGTACCGAGAACATTATATAAATCAAAATTTAAAATATTTATGAGAATACATATATATATTTATGTAATTATGATCACAAAAGTCATGTTAGGTTAGTGGTTGAGTCTTTCAATTATAAATGAGGGGTCCTGGGATCAAATCCCAGTGGATGTTTTATTTTTGGAATTTATATACCAACGGTTCCATTACCATTGGTATAGATTTCATATTACCTGTACCAACGGTTTCCAAAACCGTTGGTATAGGTCTATACCAACGGTTTTTGGAAAACTGTTGGTATAGACCTATCCCAACGGCTTACTTGGCTACGGTTCTCCAAACCGTTGGTATAGGCTATACCAACGGTTTGGAGGCCTATACCAATGGTTCCAAACCGTTGGTAAAGGTTAGTTTTCCAGTAGTGATGATTGATTGACCATATTGTGTTTTTCATCAAGATCGATTCAACTTTATTTGATATTAAATAAGTTCTCTGGATATTCTCATTCTTGAGAGGCTGTGAGAGGTAAGAGGATAATTCTTAGAGAGAAATCTGTTGTGCACAACATTTCTAGATTATCCTCTCTTAGAATGTAAAATCGGCAAATTTATAGACCTGGGTTTAGAATTTTTAATTTTAACTAATTATACAAGTTCCATTAATAAAATTTTAAAATCATGTCTGACCCTATACCGTGTATTAAAATAATATTTTTTCCTTTTATTCCATGGCATGCACTAACTGGCATAATGATAAATATTATTTTACCATGTTGAAAATTAATATTTATGACCAGAAATGATCTTGGTCTACTCATCCTCCTTAGAATTTATAGAAAACTCAAATAAATATATAATGAAATATTTAATCAAAAAATAAATATTTTATTCACATTTTGGAGAATAAATATTTATTAAATATTCAAAAAATATTTTGATAATGACATAACTTAAATAAAATTATTCCTCAGTCTTGATAATAATATTTATTCCAATAATTAAAGTCAAATAGAATTTAATTTAGATCAATAGAAACACTTAGTGTGTGACCCTCTAGGCTTCTCTCTTATTGGAATTAAGCAGTCTTGTCTAAAGTTAAATATTATTGTCTATTAGTGAGTAAAGGCAGCCAATAAAAATAAGTTAATGTCATAATGTTGACAACCACATACAAGTTTTCATTGTTTAATATAATCTATTTATCTTAATATCTCATCAATTAGGATGTGAACACATGTCATCAACCTATATACTTGATACGTCTTTCTTTGAGTATCTAAAATAAACTTGTCGTTACAGCATGGACATGAAATTTAATGAGATAATTGTATTTCAGTCAAAGGTATGAGATACAAAATTTCAATCAATATGGATGGTACAAATCCTTACTCAATTTATTAATTAATTAAAAACCATTTGTGACGCACCCAACATGCCAAAAATCCCCATGAACTATTATCTTTGGTTTATGGAAATACATATAAGTGCACGAGTCATTAAATGAATTAACAATAATATTAAATTATAAGGACCATTACACATGTTCACCGATAGGAATATCCAATGATACATAAACATACATAATTCCTACTAGTCGTTCTATTCTTATAATCACTTATCTTGGATATTACCAAGTGTGAACTTCATGAGAAGAAGTCTCATCTGCACATGAGTATTGACACTTCATTGTCAATAGGCTATGTTCCCTATCTTATAATATCATTATACCATAGAAATAAGTTTAAGAATATCATCATGGTCTTTCAAGGTTCTCATCATAGTGGGGAGATATTATGCCCTTTTAATGTGACAGATACTCTAAGACATTATTACATTAAATTCATACAGAATTATGAATGATATTTAATAAGATATTTAAATTAATATTAACTTATTTGAATATACATGTAATCAAAGTACAAATAGTTGGTTCTAGAACATCAACTCCAATAGACTCCCACTTGTACTAGATCCAATTAAAAATCGATTTCATTTTGTTAGTCCTCACATAAAGATCATGTTTCTACTAAGTCGTGGATTTAGTTAATGGGTTCACCATATTATCTTACATGGAGACTCTAATCACTATTACTTCACATCTCTGATAAAAATCCCTCAAGAGATGATACTTTTGAAGAATTTTCTTTGTTTACTAATTTGATCTTTGATTCTTTTTAAGATCCACCATTTTAGTAATATCACAATATAGTTTGATGGGGTCTTTACTACGAGGTACCACATCAAGCTCTTGGATGAAGTTGTGTATCAAAACTAATTCTTTAGCTACCTTAGAGCCACAATATTCTTAGAATCTATTATATAATCTACAACCATAGATTACTTTGATCTCTTCCATCTCACATCACCTCTATTGAGAGCGAATATGTATCCCATCTTTAATTTTATATCACCTTGATCAATTTGTAAATTAGAATATGTATATCCAATGATTAATAGTTCTTCATCTTCTCCATAGACTAGGAATATATACTTAGTTTATCTCAGATACTTAAGGATATTATTAACTTCCATTCAATGGTGGTCGCCTGGGTAATTTTGATATCTTCCTACCACACTTAAGGCATAGGGAACATCTATCCTAGTACAAACTATAGCCTACATCGATGCATATGTGATAATTTTTAGCCTTTTTTTACACATGTGTATGAGGACACATTTTCTTGGAAAGATGAACTCCATGTGACACTGGAAATAATCTCCTCTTAGATTATTCTATATTGAGCCTCTTAAATATCTTATCAATATATGTACCTTGACATAGAATGAGTATCCTCTTGGGTGTATCTTGATGGTTCTTGATCCCATAAATATATCTTTCTTCATCTAAGTTCATCATAGATAATCATATATTTTAACAGGCTTTAACAGACTATAAGAATGGTATATCATTTCCAATAAGTAGTATGTCATCAACATGGAATATTAAGAAAATTACTGCACTCCCACTAAACAGCTTAGATATAAAAGTAACACATTCATTATTTATGAAAAAAAATCATTATGACTTCATCAAAATGAATTTTCCATGATATGTATACTTTATTTAATCTATAAATGAATCTCTATAACTTACATACCTTTTTGAAATTCTTTGGAGTCACAAACCCTTTGGGTTGTGTCTTATAGACATATTCCTAAAGGTTCCTGTTAAGGAAGTTTATTTGGACATCTATTTTAAAAATAGCATAGTCTTAGAAAGTTTCTATGGAAATTATAATTATGATGGATTTCAACATAGAAACTGGTGAAAAGATTCATCATAGTTAATGCCTTGACATTATTTAAACCCTTTTTCAACCAATCATGCCTTATATGTATTGACTTGTCCATCCGTGTCCATTTTCTTCTTGAATACCCATTTACAACCAACAGGATGTGCATCCACTAGAGGATCAACCAAAATCCAAACTTATTTTTGGAACATGAAATCAATTTCATAATTCATATCTTCTTTCCATTGGGAAATATCGGTGCTACTCATGGCTTCATTATAGGTTATTTGATCATTATTACCAACTAATAATTATCCTCTATCCTCAGTGACTAGAAAACAATATATTTCAAGTTCTATAACCTCTATTACACTCTTACACAATACTTGTATCTCTATAATTTTCTCTTACATAGAGCCTTATGGAATCTATTCAGGTGCCAAATCTTGTGTATCTCGATCCTAGACTTCAGAAAATTCTATCTCACTCCCACTATCCCTTTTAGAGATATGATCGTTCTTAAGGAGGTTGGGACATCTGCCAACCGAAACATTTTTATCTAAGTGGTTGTAAATGTGGTATCCCCTTTTTTCTTTAGGATGTCGTATAAAGATAAACATAGTGCCTTTGGGTGAAAGTTTTTTTCTAGAAATAGAATTAATAAACGATTTTCATCCCCACACTCATACATGGGACAACATGGGTTTATTTCTATTGAAAAGTTCATATGGAATACTATTTTCCTCTTTAGCTTGAACGCAGTTTAGAATTTGTTTTTCCATCTATAATGTGTGTCCCCAAAAGGATAATATAATATTCACATGACTCATCATTGATCTCACCATTTCTAATAGGGTGTGGTTCCTCCTTTCACTTGCACCATTCCACTAAGGTCTATAAGGAGTGAGTTGGGATAGAATTACAAACTCCTATAAATAATCAATGAAGTCTTGATTAATATATTCTCTATTTTGGATTGAGTGAAGTTTCTTAATATTCTTCCCAAAATGGTTCTCAACTTCATGATTATATTCCATTAATCTGGAAAAGGAATATAAATTATACCTAATTAAGTATACATATTCATATCTACTTAAATCATTAGTAACTTTTTTGAAGTATGAGTACCCACCCCATGCTTCAACTAGAAATGGTCACACATTGGTAAGAACATATTCAAGAAGGTCCTTTTCACATTAAAATTTTCTAATAAATGGAGTTTTATCATTTTTTCTTGTAAATTGGTGTGACATACACCAAGTGTTTTTAGTTTAAATGAATCCAAATATCTATCTTGGTGTAATTTAGTCAAATGTGATTTTTTTAAAAGAACTATCTAGTAATGGAATAGTTGGGTGTGGCATGATTCATGCAAACTATATTCATTATTTATTTACATTACTTAGTTTGTGTAATATAAAACATAAAGAGTGTTATTTAAATTTACATTACTATAAAAATGATATATTTATAAAATAAAAAACATTTATTCCCAAATTTGAAAAAAAAATCCATTTGTATCATGTCTGGATATAGATATAGTGTTTTTGGTAATTTATGGAACATAATAAAAATATTTTAAAACCAAGATCATTATTGTTAGTAACATGAAGTGGTAATCCCCAATAGGCATGGAAACAAGTCTAGATCTTTTGGATGCTCGTAGATCTACCTCACCTCATGAAATCTTATGAAATCTAATTAGTTTCTATATTTTAATACATATATGATCTCCACATGTTTTATTTAATACCCAATTTATAGAAACTGATAAATTTCATTCAATAATAAACACACTTGAATATTCCCCTTTCTTCTTTTCCTATGTGTGGTTTTTCTTCTACTGTCCCTTCTTGCCACATGTGAAATAGATAGTACCAGGTTCCCTTAATTGCCCCTTGATCTTTCTCTTCTTGGAAGGATTTTATGAAGAAGATTTGGACTTAGATCTATTTTCCTGGACCTTCCTTTTATACACTATAAGAATATAAGGCTTTTTCCAATTCATCTCCTTATAAACTTGGAGAATCAGTTTGAGAAGATCTAGAAGATACTTTTCTATGTTGTTAATATTTAAATTGATAACAAAACTAGAGAATATATGGGGAAGTGATGCAAGAATGATATGTTTGCACATTTTTTCATGAAATTAAAACCTTATAACCTCTATTTTATCAATGTAGATAATGAGTTTGAATATATGATAGTCTGATGGTTCACCTTCTCTAAGTGTTCTCTAAAATAGAGCCTCAGATATCAAAAAATTGTTCTTGTATTGCTCAGTCATGGTAAATACCACATTGATGTTGGATAATTCAATATGTATCCATATAATCATGTGACTTCATGATTTTACTAAACATGGATTAAAGAATTAAATATTGAACGTCAACTAAATCTTTCAAGCGTTTATCATAGATAGTTAACTTATCATCACTTACCTGCTTTATAGGTGGATCAGGCTGTGACGATTCTAGAATGTAAAATTTATATTCATGTTGTACCATAACCTGTAGGAATATAAACCAATTTGAGAAGTTTTTTCTAATTAAGATATGTTCTTTCTCCAAAATTGATCATAGGTATAATTTGGTTGATAAAGTTTCCATTATTCTACAATTATCTTAGTTAAGTCTTCCTGATATTTAAAAGTTAAATTTATAGATGTCAAACCGACACTTTAAATATTAATTGGATTTTACTTAAGTGACTAACCATGTTTTGATAAAAAATTTGTGGATAATTCGTGTATTTAAATTCCATATTTGAATATTCCTTCATTTATTTATCGAATTTTAGTCTTGCATCCATAAAATTAATTATTCACAGGAAATAAATAAATAAATAAATAAATAACATGATCCTGATCTTATATAATGATTTATTTATTGAGTGGAAAATAAATCAACCTATAACCCTAGGGAAAAACTCTTTGTTGAAGTGTCTAAGGATCAGTTAGATACCACTGACAGGGGGTGAATTAGTGGTATACTATTTTTAAAAAAAATAACTTTTGATTCAATCTCTCTGACTGATTAAATTCCTAATCTCCTATCTTTAATACTCAGCCTCACCCTAAAAGCAATAATAAACAAGCAAAACACAGCACATAGGGATTTACAAGGTTCAGTACAAAGACCTACTCTTTTTCATGTTGGTTAGACCCCCCCAACATGGATTCTTCACTATATCAAAAGGTTATTGAAATAGTAATTGGTTATACCACCCCCCCCAATTAAAAATTGGTTATACCCCTCAGTTCCAATAAGCCTTCAATAGTTGTTTAGACCCCCCAACTGTACCTTCTTCATCGTGATTGGTTAGACCCCCCAATCACAAACTTCAGCAACTGGTTAGACTTTCCCAACTACAACCTTGAATTTCTTCTTGAATAATTGATACACAGATAAGATGATCATTTAATCTTCCTCCACAAGCTTGATAGATCAAAATGTCTTGGGTACAATTCAAGTACCTTTGCAATAATGCTGAACTTGATCAAGAAATTCTAATCATTGAATATAATCAGGTGTCTCAATACAACACTGCTCGAGCAAGCATTCTTTCTTATGTTGAAGACCTGGCCTCACTAAACACTGAAAACACGGACACGGAAATTCTTATGAAATACTGATAATAAAACTATCCCGGATTCAGTCTCAAATAAATGCACACTGAATATGTAATGTAAATAGAACATTCACTTCCTCAAACATCATTCATGTATTTATTATATTTCACGGCCTTCTCATTTTATTCATGCATTGTTATGGTTAAACTCAAATGATTTCAAGTGAGCATGTGAACATGAATAAATGTATATAAGTATTTTTCACATGAAACATCCACCACACGGTGTCCATTTAGCTTTATTTACATGATATGCACACTATACATCTTACACACACCAAGTTGTCCACAATCGTTACTCAATGCATTTGTATGTTCATACCTCATGCATGTATTGCAAACACTACACCACACAATATAAGTGACCCTATTAAAATATTTTTTCACATGTATACTCTCACTGTTAAGGGCTTCATGAAAGTATGTGTTATTTGTATATTTAAAAAAGCATTGTGTGTTATTTCTTTTCACTTTGAAAATGGTATTTGGTGTATCCTTACTCTTTGGAAAACATTACATGGAATTACTTCCTTCTTCTTCATAAACAAAAATAGTTTTTGATGCTTCTATTTCCTTCACATAATACCAGTCTTTGTGACTCTTCAAAAACATTTTCAAAACAAGTTCGTGTGAATATTAGTTCATGGAGTCTTCATGTGGTTATATACAAATTCACTGGTTGTCTGTCCACAAGAACATCTTCTTCGCATAATGCCAGTATGGTTCACAGTTCTTCTATTTAATTCTCAAATAGTATGTGGAAAATAAAAACATCATGAAATCATGCATGGAACCACATTTGAAAAAAATACTTTGTGAAACTTTCACCTCATAAAATACATAACTCACAGTTCTCTATTTCTCTCTCAAGATCCAGCAAATACTCTCAGATAAGAGATAAGAAATAAACAAATGAGAACCTGGTCAAGTTATTTATATGCAGCATGAAATGACTCTGAACCTTTAATAATCACAGATTTATCTTGTTGTTGAACATTATATGTATTGTGAACCATCACTAACATTAGATAACAATAATTTTTTCAACTCACTATATCAACATTTTGATCTTCATTTTTTGTAGGATAGATTCTTGGTAGATTTCGATCATTATGGAATTTTTAGAATTCCAAAACAATAATCATAAGTATGAGTTTGATATTTGGGAAATTTGGAAATGGATCTCCCACTGTAATGGAATCTTAGATGAATCTTGATAGAGAATGCAACGTCCAACTCTAATCGGACAACTTAAGACACTCATCAAATGGATCAGATGGTTTTAAAGTGTCTCTGATTGATCTAATGACTCATATAAGATGATCAAGTATATTAAATGATGAGAGTTCATTAGGTGCTAAATTAATCCAAAAAATAGGCTTT
This sequence comes from Viscum album, assembly GCA_963277665.1. NCBI lineage: Eukaryota > Viridiplantae > Streptophyta > Magnoliopsida > Santalales > Viscaceae > Viscum > Viscum album. Next base: position 2,065,087,790 of record OY728119.1, read on the forward strand.
CCACATCAAAATGCCTCTTAGACAGTTGTTATATTATAATACTCAGCACATCTGAAGTGGCTTATAGAAAATAGTCATTGGGACACCCTTCACTTGCTAGAACTAGCTCATGCTGCCCTAGGCATATGCCACCATTCTTCCCCACACAGTGTCTCTACACCACTTATGCTCTTCCTTTCCTTCTATTTGGGTGTTCCCTTTCACTTCCTCATCTTTGGCCTCATGAGCTGACTAGATTAGGGTTGAGCTCGACTGCCCTAGTGGTGATGCTCCCCTGGATGCATGGCCATATTTTAATAATGAACCATAAAATATAATTAGAAAAACTATTAGGTAATATAATTAGCCTTTTTCAAATAAAATGAAAAACCATCTTAACAAACCTCAATATTAAAAACTTCCTCATACAAAATGAATCAGTTTTTCATGGCATCTAAAAATTTTGTAAACAATATACCAACCTCAAATCACCAATAACACATGTTTTTTTAACTTACAAACCAGATCTATAACCTTCTAATTTAAAAAAACATTAAACACAATGAAATATTCTACCAAACACTCATTGAAAAAAAATTCAATTCACTAGACACTTCAATATCCCCCTTTGTATTTGTTGTCTATGCTCAAATGATATCAATGAGTTTAGTTTTCTTTATCGCCTTATTTTCAATGAATACAAAGGTGAGTTATGGAGTTCAAACATCAAGAAACTTCTTCTATAATTTTAAAAGAATGAAATCTCACTCTATAATAGCAATAATATTTTAATTAATCAACGTTAAGTCTATGTGGTCAAGCCCAATGTAGAAAGCAATATAAATGTCACCTAATCATCAAAGCTACTCAAATTTTATAATCAAATACCAATCTAAAACTTGTTTCAACAACTTCATCTCAAGTGAAAATTTGAACATGATTGATAAGATATTTCCTACACATATCTCAACAAATGAATAATAAAGTTCAAGTGAAAACACACATATCTTCCCCTTTAAAATTCAGATTATAAGTATGAAAGTGATCATCACTTTCATAGGACTGTGAAAAATTGACAGATTCAAATCATAAATACTCTCCATCAAGGGATGCACCAATATCATTCAATTCCTTGAAGGTTAGTATAATAGTATTTATAAAAGGAATTTAGGAGGAACTTATTTGTTCCTTAAAAATAACACTCTGGCTGAGAGCTACCTCTCAACCTTATTTTTCTCTTATTTTTTTTAAACTCTGATTTGGAAGAGTTATCCTTTATCTCTTAGGATGTTATAAGTTCCATGCGATGTTTTGAGTCATGATAAATTTTTCCACACCTTTCCTACTTTAGAATTTTCAGGTCATAATTTTTAAATGACTCCTCATTATCATTAAATTCATTATATATCACCACTTTCTCTTCTTTTTCTCTAAAAAGATTCTGATCTTGTTCAAATTGTTTCAGTTTCTTACACAATTCATTGGTGATTATAGCATTCTTCACTATTTCATTTTTCTTCTCATATTCATTATGAGGAATCTCACTTGATCAAAAAACTCTGAATTTTTTATATTTGGAAGTTTCTTGACCACATTTACCACAAGCTTCATTCAAACATTCATTTAAGTTCTGCATTGATAGTTTAGATGAAATATTGATCATATGCTTCTTTTTTTGATAATCTGATATTATATTCTCAACATTTCTCCCCATTGATTCATGCCTCCTCCTTAGTAGTGGCATATTATACCAACATGAATAAGATTTATGACCAAACACTCACAACACCAATAGTATCCTCTGAACCTTGATCATCTAGACTGATAAAAATTCAACTCTGAAGATTGTAGTTGTTTCCTTTTCATAGACTATGGATGTATCTACTTTAGAGAAAATATTATGGATGAATTAGTACATTTTTCCTTTGTGGGGATTATTTTCTCATTTTTTCTTTTAATCTAGTTAGATTTAGTCTTTCCTTTCAGACCTATGTCATTTAAAACACCAAATGCACATTGAGATTCATTTGGTTTAGAATCAACCTTTTTCTGTGAACCCTTCTTCTCAGAAGATTTATAAGATTTACCCTTAATATCAACAAATTTTGTGAAGTATTATTTCATGTTCTTCAACTCACTTTGAGCTACAAGATATATAGATTATATCTCATATAATTCTTCCTCTTTCTCAGCAAGTCTCTCTTCTAGATCATTCACCATCTTTTTAAATTCATCTAATTTCAAATGGTTTTTTTATTCTCTTTGAAAAATGATAATTCTTCCTTGTTAAGATATTCCTCTTGAATAGTTTCAGGTTTAATTATAACTCATCTATCTTATTCTTATTTTATCTTATATCATTAAGATGAATCTCCTATTTCTTGATACATTGTTTATTTTCAAAGGAGGTCTTTTCAATTTCTTTCTTCAAACTTTTATTTTCTTTTGTTGAGTTTCATATTGTCAACAAGAGTATATTCCAGATTTTCTTGTAACATACATTCCAAATTAGTTCTTTCATTGCCTTCATCACCTTCAAATGACTCTCCATATTTATTGGATTTACCCATAAAGCACATTTTATTCTTGTAATATCTATCATCTTCTGAATCATAACTTGATTATGTAAATTCATTTATTTATATACTCATCATAATTATATTATTGGTTATAAATCTCTTCTTTTGTTTCTTACACTTCTTTTTTGATACTTCTTATCCTTTTGATCTGATTCACTATTATCATCATTATTATTTTGGAATTTCCTAGAAAAAAGACCACTATTGTGAAAATTCCAACATTTTGGGGATATTTTTCTATTTCCATTCCATTTGACCCTATTGTACATTTTTTCAAACAAGGAAATCATTTTTTTGAAGTCTTGTTCAGCTTCTTCATCCTTGAAATCACTTGATTTTGGTTCTTCTTTGATTTTATTTTTACCTTTTATCATAGCTTCAAAGGATATCTCATCCCTTCCATTTTTCTTGAATGTTGGCACTTTTCTGATTTTATAAGATATGAGAGTATTATTAAGTTTATCCAATGATTAATTTTCTCTTTCTTCTAGTTTATAAATATTTGAGTCAAATCTATCTGGAAAATTTCTCATAAACTTTTTCACAATAGTATATTCATCCAGATTCTCTCAAAAACCTCTGATATTGCCAAAAATTTCATTCAATCTTGTAAATTATTCATCAATACTTTCATCATCAGTCATTTTAATATATTTGAACTTTCTTCTCCAGATTTTCATCTTAGATTATCTGACTTTAAGATTTCCTTCATAACTACTTCTTAGTTTATCCCATATTTCCGTGGAAAATTGAAGACCCATCACTTTAGTGTAAACTTTTTCTGATAGATCCATCAAGATTTAATTATGATCCTTTCCATCAATTTCAATATTTATCATTTCATCTTGATTCATAATAACATCTTCATTAATAGGAGGGAAATCCATCATTGTTACATCTCTCACTTCCAGGCCAAGAGATATAAGGTAAGGAAGTATCTTATTCCTCCAACGGTGGTAGTTCATTCCATCAAAAGTAGGAATTCATTAGAAATTCACTAAATTAAAATTCTCCATTTTTAATAAAGTTTTATTGGATATACATAGGTTATCTTATTCTATGATACCAATTTAAGTGTCCAAGGATCAGTTAGATACCACTGATAGGGGGGTTGAATTAGTGGTATACTATTTTTAAAAAATCTTTTAACTTTTGATTCAACCTATGTGATTGATTAAAGTCTCGATCCCTCATATTTAATACATAGCCTCACCCTAAAATAAATAACAAAAAATGAAAACACAGCACACGGGGGGGTTTATAAGGTTTGGTACAAAGACATACTCCTTACCATGTTGGTTAGACCCCCTCCCCCCCCCCCCAACATGGATTCTCTACTATATCAAAAGGTAACAGTAATTGGTTATACCCCCCAATTACAAACTATTTATACCCCCCATTTTCAATCATCCTTCAATAGTTGGTAAGACCCCCCAACTGTACCTTCTTAATCTTGATTGGTTAGACCCCCCCCCTCAATCACAAACTTCAGCAATTGGTTAGACCCCCCAACTGCAGCCTTTAACTTCTTCTTGAATAATTCATGCACAGATAGGATGATCAATTAATCTTCCCCCACAAGCTTTCTGGATAAAACCGGCACATGTATAATTCAAGTACCTTTGCATTGATGTTGAACTTTCGCAAGTAATTTGTTTTAAGAATATTTTCCTTGGTCAAGGACCAAAGCATAAATTATTATATAAGGTAAAAAGGGGGTCACATAAGTCTGAATGATTGAATTTTTTTACAGTATTTATCATAAATAGGAATTAAATCAGAGAGGAGAACATCCAACAAGGTAATGTCATGAGTTACTCCATTATTTTCAAGACCATGTGCAACCTTATTCGCTTTGTGAAAGGTGTGAGTGGTGATGTAGCTGATATCCAGAAGTGAGTGCAGATAGTTCATCCAACAGGTTCTGAGTGGCCACGCTAGATTATCCACACGATTGAAAATTTCTTGAACAATAGTATACAAATCACTTTCAATCTAGATGTTGGTCCAACCATGATAATTTTAAAAATAAATGGCATGGATCGCACTCATCAATTCATCTTCCAAAGATGAGGAAACTCCACACCTACAAAAGAAGCATCTGAGACATTTCCGAAGGTGGTTTCTGAAGATTTTTCCACAGCCTGAGGGACCCAAGTTTCCTTTAGAAGTACCATCAACATTCACTTTAATCCAGACTGGAAGCAGGGATTTCCAAAACACATAAAAAGTGTGCCTAAGTTTCCAAAAGATTCCTTCAACCCGACGACATCGCAGAATCCCAAATTCGCTAATAGAGTTGTTACAATGCCCCTTGTGAATTGAATCAGCTTCCCATATATCAATGAGAATCCTCATATAACCTTCATTTAGATTGAATGAGCAATATTTATGAAGAAAATAATTTCTATCATACCATATCACACGAAGAAACTTAGAAACGACATTGAGGAAAAGATTCTTGATTTGCTGAGATGATTCCATATCCACACAATGTTTTAATTAAGAGCTGATAGAATCAATAAGCAACCATCTACAATCAAAAATATCAAAAATATAGTTCAAAAGAGCCTAATCAGTATCACAAGAGAGAAATAAATGGTTATAATCTTCTCTATGCTGGTTATAGAGTCGAAATTTAGAATAAATATGAATCCCAAAATATTGAAGACAAATGTCAGTGGGAACTCTATTGTGAGCAATACTCCAAATTTGAGTGAGTCTCGAAGTCTTAATACAAGACTTATCAAAAAAAATATCCAATATAAATCACTATCAAAATCATGAAAATAATGGTTATAAAAATCCTTAGATTCAAGGATTCCATTATGAGTATGTTCCTAGATTAGGATGTCCTCAATGTTGGCATAGGTATACTTATCAATGACCTGTTCAACATTGTTAGGAATATTGACATTGTCAGAATTCAAAACAACCCTAATAGTGAAATTAGTGTTCTTAGGTAAATGATTATGAGGAAACATCAATATTAACAGGGAACCAGTCTAGTTGTCCAACCAAAAATTCATGGAAGAGTCTCTCGTAACCATCCAATGAGATTTATTCATGATAGTGGAGAAGGATTTCTTAATGGACGGCCAAATGGAAGTGCTCATGTAATTCATATTACCTTTCTCGAATTTTTCAAGGAACCAATTTTTGAGAAAATCAATGGAGGTAGAGTCATTATGAATAATATTCCAAGTGAATCTGGCTTGTAAGGCATCATTGAATAGTTTGATATTTTTAATTCCCAAACCACCTTTCTTCAAAGGCTTGCAATAGGTAGGCCAAGTAATAGTAACTAATTTCCCTTCAATGGTGCTTCCAATCTAAAAACATTGATGAGAACATTAATTTTTTTAAGAGACCAGCAGTCCATTTGTACACCCTCAGAGAGTAGACCATTTTGTAGATGATTTTGGATTTGAATATACAAATTATGCCAGCCATAGAGAGGGATTTAACTTTCCAAGTGGTTAATGACTTAGTCAGCATTATTAGAAAAATAACTAGATTTAGGTCTTGCCTAAAAAATGGGAACACCAAGATAATTGAAAGGGAAGGATCCTTCTTTGATACCTAAATCATTAATAATATTGCACTTTCTGTTAGATGGAAAACCTCTCCCAAAAAAATAAAAGATGTGTTACAACAAATAGGTAGCCCATATATTTCTTCATAATTATAGAGGGAACTTTTGATACTTTTAGTATTCCTTTTATCCCCTTGTAAGAAAATAATGACGTCATCTGCATATAGAAGATGTGTGGGAATGTTCAGGTTTCTAGAGGCATGAATATGTTTAATATTATTCTGGTTTGCAAGGAGAGTTAGCAATCTACTTAATTATTCTTCCACAATAGAAAAAATAATGGCAGATAGGGGATCACCTTGTCTGAAACCTTTGGTGATTTTGAAGTAGCCCTTGGGAGATCCATTAACCAGGATGGAAATAGTGGCTGAATTGAATAAATAATTTATCCTACTGATGAAGGAGTCATTAAATCCAAATCTCTAAAGAACCTTGAAAAAAAATCAATCAATGGCATCAAATTCCTTCCATATATCAATATTAATAGAAATATTACCTCCCCTAATAGCTTTATTTAAAGTGTTAGTGCACTCAGAGGTAAGACAAATGAAATCTTGAATGGACCTACCTCTGACAAAACAAAATTGGTTCTTGGAGACAATTTTACCAATAATAGAAGTAATTATATTGGAAATGAGTTTCTTGATGACTTTTTAAAGAGTTTTAATAAGCGTAATGGGTCTGAATAGATGTACTTAGAAGCATTTTACACTTTAGGAATCAAGGAGAGAAATTGAGCATTCATCCCATGAGGAAAAACGCCATTGGCAAAGAAAGATTTGACAAGTCTAGAAACCTCAACTTGGATAACATCCCAATATTGTTCATAGAAACAATTATTTAATCCATTAAGGCCTAGATAACTATCAAGATTTAGGCTAAAGATAGTATCTTTTATCTCATGATTAAGGGTAATGTTTAAAATAAAGGATTTATCTTCTTTATTCACCACATACCTAATGAACTCTAGTAAGAGATCTTTGTCGGTGTCAGTTCTATTGAAATTTTTTTCGAAATAAAAGATGAAATGGTTAGAAATTCCATCCTCCGTATCAATGAGGGTGTCTCTTTCCCTTAGAAATGAGAGAGTTTTGCAGACATTCTAAAATATTTGGTGGGAGTTATAGAATTTAGTAACTCTATCACCCTCAACAAGCCATTTGGTTTTAAAATTTTGTTTTCAAATGTTATCCTTAATAGTGAGAAAGGAGGTAAGATTCATGGAAATGTTGATTTCATGCTATGGGGTTGTTGTAAAGTAGATAAAGTAGTGGCATTTTGAAGTTGGGTAAGATCAACTTCCAGAATAATAATTTCATTGTCAATTTTCTTTCTCAAGTAATTATAGTCATTTAATATAATCAGTTATCTTAGTATAACACTACTCGGGAAAACATTCCTTATCCTAATAAAGACCCAGCTTCACTAAACACTAAAAAATCTGATACAAAAAATCTTCTAAAATATAGATGATAATATTGTCCTAGATTTAGTCTCAAATAAATACACACTGAATATGCAATGTAAATCACACGTTCACTTCCTCAAACATCATTCATGTATTTAATATATTGCATGGACTTCTCATTTTATGCATGAATTATTATAGTTAAACTAAAATGATTTCAAGTGAGCATGTGAACATGCATAAATTAATGTAATTATTTTTCACATGAAACATCAACCACACGGTGTCCACTTAGCTCACTTTACATGACATGCACACTGATCATCTTACACACACCACACGGTCTGCAATTATTACTCAATGCATGTCTATGTGTAAACCCCATGCATGTACTGCATGCAATAAATCACAAAATATAAGTGACCTTTTCAAAATCTTTGTGTATGTGTATACTCTCACTATCAAGGGTTTCACACAAGCATGTGTTCTCTTTGTATTTCAAAAATAAATGTGTGGTATTTCTTTTCACTTTGAAAATAGTATGTGGTGTATCCTTCCTATTTGGAAAATAGTACATGGAATTACTTCCTTATTCTTCACAACCCAAAATATTTTGTGGTGCTTCTATTTATTTAATGTAATACTAGTCTTTTCGACTCTTAAAAATCCTTTTCAAAATAAGTTCTTGTGAAAATTAGTTTGTGGAATCTTCATGCGGTTACATATGACTTCACTAGTTGTCTATCCACGGGAACCTCATTTTCTTTCCGTAATGCCAGTATAGTTCATGGTTCTTCTATTTACTTCCCAAATATTACATATTAATTCAAAACCTCATGAAATCATGCATGGAACATCCTTCAAAAAAACAAATACTTTGTAGAACCTTCACCTCATGAAATACTCAAATCGCGGTTCTTTGTTTCTATCTTAAGATCCTGAAAATACTCTTGAATAAGTGATAAGAAAGAAATAAATGAGAACCTCGTCAAGGTATTTATAGGCATCATGAAATGACTCTAAACCTTCTAGAATCATAGAAACACCATGCTATTGAACAAGATATGTACTGTGAACCATCACCATTATCGGATAAAAATAATTTCTTCAACTCACTGTATCAGTGTTTTGATCTTAAATTTATATAGAACATATTCTTAGGAGATTTTGATCAATATAGAATTTTTAGAATTAAAAAATGATGATTAGAAGTCTGATTTTGATATTTGGGAGACGTGTCAATGGAGCACCCATTGTACTGAATTCTTAGATGAAGCTTGTTTGAGAAGACAATGTCCAACTCTAATTTGACGACTCAGGATGCTCATCAAACAGATCGAATGGTTGTAAAGTGTGGATAATTGATCTAACGACTCATATAAAATGATCAAATGGATCGAATAGTGGGAGTTTTTTTGGTGATACAGTAATCCAAAAAATAGGAATACCACATTGAAATGCCTCTTAGAAAATTGCTCCCTTATAATACTCAGCAAAACCTAAGAGGCTCATATAAAATAGTTACCTGGACTCCCTTCACTCTCTAGCATCACCCCATGCTAGCATATGTCTACACCACCGTGCTTCCATAAATAGTGACTATGTGCTTTTTATTCTCTCCAGTTCCTTCTATGTGGGCGCACCCTTAAACTTCCTCATCTTTGGCCTCATGAGATGGCTAGGTTAGGGTTGAGATCAGCTACCCTAGTGGTGCTGGTCCCTTGGCTGGATGGCCATATTTTTAATAAAGGACCATAAAATATACTTAAAAAAACTCTTGAGTAATATAAATATCCTTCTTCAAATCCAATGCAAAACCAACTTACCAAACTTCAACATTAAAAACTTCCTCATACAAAATGAATCATATTTTTATGGATTCTAGAAATGTTGTGAACAATGTGCCAACATCAAATCAATAATGATACATGTTTTTTTAAATTAAAAACGAGCTATGAAATCGTCTGATTTAAAAAAACCATAAAGACATTGAAATATTCCACCAAAAACTCATTTAAAATAAATTAAATTCACTACACACTACATTTGTGTCAGTATTGACATATGTAACATCATTCCCCTTGATAATCTATGTATCTCCCATGTTGGTTTCATTACAGTTCCATCTTGAACCACCTCCTCCTAGGATCCTCCTTGAACAAACTCCATGTCCCTTAAAATACTACTTTTATAGAATATTTTTTATAACTCACACGTAAGTGAGAGGAACCAAAGGATTGGTTAAGGGGAATTACATAAATCAACCTTGGACACGTAGTTCCTACATAATAAAAGAGCGAGGGATGACACACAGACTATTAAATTTAATTTAATAATAAATAATTAAAAAACTATGCAATAAGATTAAATTAAATATAACCAACACATGTATAGGTTTGGTCAAATATCATGATCGTTCATACACATGCAACAACTACTCATTTAAAACAACTATCTAGCATTCATTTCAATTCATTCTTTAATAAGATAAAATGCAGATGAATTAATCTGATTAATTATCTTATTAATCAATTAATTCATTTTATCGTATTTCATCTAATGGTCAGGAAATTACCATTCACTATGATTTTAAATAAAATAAATTATGTTATTTTATTTAAAAATCAATAAAATAGTACATAGATTTTCTCTTAGAAGAAACTCATGGATTACAAATCTGAACTACTTAGTATGGTATTAATTATAAATAATGCACTCATATAACATATTGTGTACTTAGAATCTATAAAAATCTCAGGGTGTGTATAGCCAATTTATTTTCACATGGAACACCTAAAATTTTTTATCCTATACAATTTAATGTGTTGAGTTTTTAGTATAGAATAACCACACATGATTTAGAGTCTAAGATATTACACAAAATTAATTAAGTATTTAATATAATATGAAACCTAACAAATGGAATGTTCCATAATATTAATGACCCATAGAACTTGATTTGATGAGGTTTAATGGATTAATTAATTAAATTTAATATATATTTGTAAATAGGTAAAGTACATGGTGTGTGAAATCCATCCACACATCATGTACTTATCTTCACCAAATATCCACAGTATATTCCTAGGGATTCAACATGTACTTATCGTGAATATTTGTGAAGAACATGATGTGTATAGAGGATACACGACATGTACTTCTAGTTACATGGTTGTAAGACTATACATTCCATGTACTAAATACACATTGTTTATTAATTACATGATGTTGTTTGACCTCATTTTTTCAGCTTTAAAAAGTGTGCACTACCAGGCGTGTGGTCAAACTACATGATGTGTACCCTAGAAAAGTCATGTGCAACCCTGGAATATAATAACCTGAACTTAAATATACATATTCTAGTATATTTATACTAGAATTTATTTTCAGGAATTCCAGAGGAAATTTTAGGTTTAAAGTTTTAGATAATTTGGTCATCACCCTTATATAAATAGGTATTACATCACAATGTAGGCACTTCCACTTAGTGTCCATCTTTTCCACAAAACAAAACTTGTAAGATATAAAAAGTTTTCTTTTAATAACACATCTTCACAATTTTCATATTGACCTCATATTTGTACATGTTTATCCTTAAAACCCTTTGAATAAAATTTAAAACATCATATGAGTAAAAAAATATTAGTAAGGAACATAAAAATAAATAAATAAATTTGTTAGTCCATGGATCCTCATAAAAAATTCTTTTTTCAAAATAAAATTTGGTCTCAAAATACATATTTTCTTACCCAGTAAATCAACATCTCTTCCCAAATATTTTCGTACAACATTTTATAATAAATATTAAAGAAAAAAACTCATAAAGGTTTATTTTAAATCAAGAAAAATTCATGAAAACTTTTTCATAAAGTTGTAATGTTCTCCCATAAGAGGTATCAAATACTTTTCTTTAAACATAAACTCATTAGGTCACCTTATAAAATTATATGATTCCCATAAAATCCATAGCAAGCATAGATAAATCATGTACGTAACTTGAGGCATAATTTTCATATCACTCTTACATATGGAGTAACCATCATGGTTACAAGTCGAATAAACCTCATAGTTACACATGGAATAATCTTCACGGTTACACTTGGAATAACCATCATGATTAGACTTGTAATAACTCTCATAGTCAACTTCCAAAAATAAATCTTACCCATGAATATGAGGGATATCATGGACCCACCCATCCTTGGTTTATAATGGAAATTCCCATCATCATAAACAATTCCCAAGAACCATAACATAATCATAATGCATAAAATATTGCATCATAAAAACATTCTTTTCACCCATAAGAAATCATTTTTGGATATTGATATATCCCCATCCTTTAAAACCCAATTTTTAAAATTGAAATTCCCAGAATAAAAGGAAAGAGGGTTTTTAATTAAAGAAAATATGGGAGATTATTAATGAATAAAAATATCAAATAATAGTTATGGAGGTGTGAAAATTCATCATCACCATATATGTTAAAATATAATATCCCTTTTTTAATTTATGAAGAAAGTCAAAAAAATCCATATAAAGTACTTAAAAATCCCTTTTGAAAACCTTTAAAAGAAAGTAAAAAAGTTATATAAAATTTCTTTTATAATTAATTTATTTATATATAAATACACCTATAAAATAATTTTAAAAATATGGATATGGGAGAAAAAGAGTTGGAAGTGAAACATTGATAGATGATTTTTTTTAAATGAAGTTCAATTACCTTAATCCAAACTCATCATATATGTCATTTATATTCATAAATAATAAACTTTAATTAATTATTTACTTTATTAAGAAATTTTTTTATGTTTATAATTTATTTTTATCATATTATTGTGATGTTATATTCAATTACTTAATCATTTGAGTTTATTTCGGATGTTTTTAGATATTCAACTCATATATCTAAAATGAATTCGGTGGGTTTAATTTGGTTAAATAGGTCATTATTCCATTATCTCCGGAATAATAATCATGGAATAATTTTAATTTTAATACATAAATTAAAATTGTAAAATCAATCATGAAATATGGTTATGAAAAATAAACTACATTACAATCATAGAGATGATAGGTCGTACGTACACATGAGTAATGTTTCCATTTTTCAATGATCACTATGGAAAGAAGGTAAGTATTATTTTATATTTGAAAATTATAATTATATCATAAATACCATAATATTTCTTTAAATATACTTATATATATTATCCATTTGATGTGGTGAAAAATGAATCACATCACTTTATAGAGGTGGTAGTTTACACGTACGTAAGAATGATGTTATCATTTTTCAGTGAATTGAAAGGTAATAAATTTAATGAAATATTATCTTTTTAGAATGATAAATATTTCATGAATATAATATATATATATATATATATATTAAATACATCATTACAACCATCCATAAGATGAAGTGATGGAAAATTAATTAGATCGATTCACAAGGCGATAGTTCACCGTACACAAGAACGATGGTTTCATTTCTCATTTGATGGAAGAGGAGAGAGATCTAGGAGGTTCCATTAACATAATAACATATTAGTTTTTATAATATAATGTTTTTATTATCTAATTATTTTTGAAAAATATTTTAAGGTCGTAGAATAAGAAATAAAAAAAGTATTGGATAATAACTATACCACTGCTTCGGACAACCTCTTAATATTTACACCAAAATATTTCCTTGTTTGGTTTTTTGATAAAACAAAGGACTTTAATGCATGGGGATGAATGTGAGGAAGGTATTTGGATAGGTTTTTTTTGTAAAAAAAGGCATCTGAAGTATATATAAAATAGGAGAGGGTGTGCCATTTAATAAGAGAGAAGGGGCACTCATGGGATTTCTTAAAGTATTAAATTAATATAAATTAAATTTCCCAATAAAATGGATCCAAATTAATAGTATTAATATATAAGTTGAGGATGATTCCAAATCCTTTCATAAAATAATTTTTTTATTTTTTTTATTATATTTTTACACTTTTCTTTTTGTTTTAACACTTTGTTAACCCTTTGGACAATTATCGCGGTATTAAATATTATACTCTTTTAGAGTAAAAAAAGTTACTATAAAATATAAATTAGACGATAAATGGAAAATGTGTTATATTTTAAAACATATATCAATAATTTGGATGAACATAAGTTTTTTTAGAGTTTTAAATCACTTAATAAAATATTATTTTTTATAAAATAACATTAATATCAATATTGGTACTATTCATTTAATTTTTATTTTAAAACTAAAAGATAATAAAGGAATTAAAATATAAATAATTAAAACCTTTATAATATTTCATTTTTATCTAATAAAATAATGTAAAATAATAATTCATTCAAATAATATTACTTTTAACATTTTCAAAATCATTTATTTTATTTTTCTATTCTTTGAATAAATAATTTATCTGTGTTACGAAGAAAATTAAGATAATTATTTCATCAAGAAAATTTTTAAATAAATTAACAAGATAAATAAAATTCATTTATCTTTTAAATGAATATATATAAATGAACATGCCTTGTTTTTATACCTATGTCAAAAATTAAAAGATAATAAAACAAAGAGAAAGGTATTTTTTAATTTTATTTACATAAAATATTATAAAGGTCAAAATCATGGATATAAGACAGAAAAAGGTCATATGTTTGAATTTTAGAAGATTATTGATGAAATATACTCATCTAGTAAAATTAATTCAAGTTTTAGGGTTATATTCTAGTAGTTATCAAATTATTTTTACCCTCAACTCATTTTACCTTTAATATTGTAACAAAATCTACTATGATTACTACCCATGATGACTAAAAATAAATGGTAAATATTTTAAAAATTTATAAATCATGATTCCAAATATGAAATCCATTTAACAAAATTCGAAACACCTAAAATTGAATCATCAAAATGTGACAAAAAACAGAAAAATGATTTTTAAATATAAAAAAATATTTATACTAAATAGAAATATAAAGTTAATTAAAAATAATATAATTGTATTGTGTTTAATAAAAATTTACTAATGAAATTTTAAAACTAATCCAAAATAGAATTTTACTTTTTAAATAATTTAAAATAAAATACATTTTTCAATAAAAATTAATATCTTTCATAATTCATTGAAAAATCAAAATTTTCAAAAAGTTCTCAAAAACTAATCTTAAGATAATTTTTACATGATTAATTAAATAATAAAATTCATTTTTTCAAATTAAAATTCAACAATTTGAAAATAAAACTTTCAAATAAAACCTTATAATAAAGAGATTAATAAAACTATTTCCTTTTTGATTTCAAAATTACTTAATGTTTTTATAATAAATATTACTATTTATTTCATGAACACTAATAAATATGAAAATGAATTATTCTATAATTATATAGGTTGTTACATTCTTCACCCCTTTTTAAAATTTCATCCTTGCAATTTTATTCAGCACTTAAATAAATAGGGATATTTTTCCCTTATAACATTTTAATATTCCCGTGTTTATTATTCAACTATATGGGTTTTACAAAGAACCTTAACCTGGTAAATCACCTTATTCCAAAACACTTTCTCTCTATGGACAAGAATTCGTATTGGTTGTTCCGCACAAGTAATATTTTCTTCTGACTAAACAAGATTAGGGATCAAAAAATGAGATGAATCTAGAACATATTTTCTTAATATCAAAACATGAAAAATATTGTGTACCTGAGATAAACTCATAGGAAATGAAACATTGTAGGAAACTAATCCATCTTTATCTAGGATTTCATATAGTTCAATGAACCATGGAATTAGCTTTCCCTTTTTAACAAAATTCATAACACTTTTTTAGGGATGTACTTTTAGAAAAACATGATCACATACCTCAAAAGAAATATTATTCCACAGGCTATCCATATAACTATTCTTACTTTCATGAGCCACCCTCATATGTTACTAAATCAGCTTTAACTTCCAAACCAATTCTTCTACCAACTCTATCCCTAATAACTTTCTTTCTCCTACTTCATCCTAAAAAACTAGATTCTAATGCCACTTTCCATATAATGCCTCAAAAGGTTCAATATATATATTAGAATGAGAACTATTTTTATAAGAAAACTAAACTAATGAAAGATGTTGATTCTAAATTCTATAGTAATACATTGAAAAATCATGAAGCATGTCTTCCAAGTTTTGAAGTTTTCACTCAGACATTCCATTAGACTGAGGATGAAAGTTTGTACTAAAACTTAATTCAAGTCCCAATGACTTCTGAATTCCTTTCAAAAAAAAATTGAAGTAAACCTTGGATCATGGTTAGATACAATGGAGAGAGGAACTCTGCATAACTTAACTATCTCCTTGAGATACAGTCGAGAAATGTGATCTAAATAAATATTATATCTAATGGGAAGAAAATGTATATATTTAGTTAATCGATTAACAATAACCCAAATTTTATTATTACCTCAAGATATCTTTGAAAATACCAACATGAAGTACAAGGAAATATTTTCCCATTTCTACTTTGGCACTGGTAAAGGCTTAAGTATTCTCATTGGTAAATGTTATTTTGATTTAACTTGATGAAAAATAAAATATTTCATTTTAATTTCATAAATATTAATTTTCATTCCATTACACTAGTAATACTCTTGAAGGCCTTTGTACATCTTATTGCTACTAAGATGAACAAAAAATAGTGAACTATGAGCTTCACTCGACAATTCTCTATTAATATAGGAATCACATGTCACGCATAATCATTTTATGAATCTAATAATACCTTCTATATTATAATTAATCTATAGAAACTTTATCTTCTTAATAGATTCTACCTTTTCCTATAAAACATGATCCTTCTTCTAATCATGCATAATTATTTCTAATAGAGATGATTGTACTAACACCTAAAACAAAACATAGTAAGTTCCTGTATGCACAATTCTTAGGGAAAATTTTATTAAATCACTAAAGGGTCATGTTTCAAACATGTTTAGTGTAGCATTATTTTTATAACTCAATGCATTATATACTTTGTTTTATTTACTTCTGTAGTATTGAATTGTGTTTTCATAATCCTTTATCAATTCCAATCATCTCTTTTGTCTCATGTTTCACAATTTCTGATTGAATATATACTTAAACATTCTATGATCAGTATATATTTCACACTTGGATCCATATAAATGATGCCTCCAAATTTTTAAATAAAAAAAACATCAGCTAATTCCAGATAATGTGTAGGATAATTTAACACATGAGGTTTCAGTTTCCATTAACCATAAGAAATTACCAGATCATTCTGCATCAGAACACAACTAAGACCTTTTAATAAATCATTATTATATAAAATAAAGTCACCATTTCTAGAGGGAATGTCCAAAACTAAAACATCCACCAATCTTATTTTTAGTTCCTACAAATAGTCATCATATTCTTTTTTCTAGATGAATTTAAATCCTTTTCTAGTTAACTTAGTCAGTGGAAAAGATAATCAAGAAAAGTTTTCAAAAAACAGCTAGTAATAGCCTACTAATCCAAGAAAACTATGAATATCATTAATATTTGTAAGTCTTGACCATTTATCAAAAACTTTAGTTTTAGTGGGATCAACTATTATTCCATATTTATTTATAATTTGTTCAAGGAATGAAATCTATTATTTCCAAAAAACACATTTTCTAAATTTTTCATTTCACTTATTTTCTTTAATAGTTTTTAGAAAAATATTTATATGTTTTTCATGAGTTTCCTAAATTTTTTAATAAATCAAGATATAATTAATAAAAACAACCACATACTTATCTAGATATTCATAGAAAACTCTATTCATAAGATCCATAAATATAGTTGGGGCATTTATCAACCCAAAGGGTATAACCACAAACTCATAATGCTTGTATCATGTCCAAAATTTTATTTTTGTAATTTCATCCACCTTCACCTTTAGATGATGGTACCCAAACCTTACATAAACCTTTGAAAAATACTAATCTCTCTAGATATGATTAAACGAGTCATCTATATGAGGAAATAGATACTTATTCTTAATATTAATGTTATTAAAAGCTCTATAATAAATATAAATCATCATCGAACCATATTTATTTTTGACAAACAAAGTAGGATCACATTATGATGAAGTTCTAAGTTGAATGAAACCTTTATCAATAAACTCCTATAACTTCTTTTTCAATTCCATAAGTTTTACTTGATCCATTTGATAAGGGGGTTTTGAAATTGGCTTAGCATCATGAACTAATATAATAGTAAATTCAAATTCCCAATTAGGTATAACACTGGGAAACTCATCCGTAAAAACATCCAAGTATCAATTTACTATAGAAACATCATTAATTTTTATAGTTCCCTTATTTTCAATGATGTGTGTAAGATAAATTTAATCTATATATTTTAATAGTTTCACAACTTCTAGATATAATATCAAATTTATAAATCCATTCCTAAATAAAAACTAAAACAATTTATTAAAAAAACTTCTTTAGCACTATAATCTATCTTAGCATCATAAATAGAGAGTTAATCCATACCTAGAAAACTCTAAAATATAATAGGGGAAAGACAAAATGGATTTTAGGTAAATTATTTCCATGAAAAAAAAAACAGGAAGATTCTTATAATTTATTTTTTCCTTGATACTTTTCCTAAGTGCTTTTACCAAAAGTTATGGCTTCATTTATTGAGGAGGAATCTCTAATTTTATGGAAAATTTATCAAAAATTAAAGAATTTATAGACATGGAATCAAAAAGATAATTAAATAATTTGAATAAACAATAAATGTACCTATTACCACTTCGTTTTATGTACCAACATCTACTGAATTTGTTTCAAAGGATTTCACCGCACCCTTTTACTTATAGTCAAGTTTCTTCCCCTCAGTCATGTTCTTCTTCGAACACTCATTAACATAATGACCCATATCACTACATTTAAAACACTTTCCTACCTTATTATCAAAATTGGCCTTACCACTATCAATATTTTTTCATTGCAATCATGAGCCATATTCCCCGAATTACCACATCGGAAGTACTTCCTAGATTTAATAAGGCATTCCCCTGCGTTCTTTTTACCAAACATTTCACAAAATGGAAACTTGATTTTCTTACCTTTATATTTATTTTATGGGATCGTTCCCAATTCATGTCACCTAGATGTATTTTTATGATTATTTTTATAGAACACTGTATTATTTATAAACTCCATTTCTACCTTCTCAGCACATCAAACAAGTTTCTCAAAACTAATAATTCATAGAAATCCAATTCCCTTCGATAGATTTTCTTTAATCCTAAGTAAAAAATGAATAATTTTAATATCAATATCCTAGATAAATTTTCGTGTATATCTTTCCAAATTATTGATGTTTTATTCATATGTAGCCATTGAATCTTCCTCCTTTTATTTTAATTCCATGAATTGTTTTTCCATCCTAACTCAAAAAACCTTAAGAAAATATTTCCTAAGGAAAATATGCTTAAATTAAATCTATTCCAAGTCATAAATATCTTCTCTTTCCATAAAATTATTAACCATTGAACACTATTGGTTGTTTTCACCTTTAAAATGGTAAATGGAAAGATTTTCCTTTTAATGATCCCAATAACCCATGACATCAAATATCTTTTATAGGGATTTAATCTATCCTTCAGCTAAAACTAGGTCAAAATATACATTGAATATAGGATGATGTTATCACATAAAATGTTTCACTATCAACATGATCCTCTAGGGTAGATGTGCCTTCTATCTAGTATGGGTACTGCCAACATTTATAGCTTGATTCAATGAAGTTATCACAGTGAAAACCTTCTATGTTCCAATCTAAACCATTCCAGATTTTTGATTTAGAAGGATGTTGTCCTCTTTATTCCTTCCTACTACACCTTCCCTACTTCCTTTATGGAAAACCATTCTAAACCAACATAGTTTAGATAAAGAAACATGTAAATATTCAAATACTATGTCATGATAACTATAAATTAAAATCTCTTAAGGTTATTTACTTACATTATCATATCATCTAAAACTATTTAAACCCTTGATCAGATACCTAATATAAGGAACATATCATCAATATACATATGATAGTATCTTTATTCTAGAATTTATTTTATTTCATTCCTGATGATATTTTATTTTTGGAGTTTTAGATAATTAGGTCATCAACCATACATAAATAAGTATTATATCAAAAATTAGACACTTCCACTTAGTATCCATTTTTTCTACAAAATAAAACTTTTAAATATAAAAAGTTCTATTTTCATGAAATATCTTTATAATTTTAATCTTGACCTAATCTTTTTACCTTATCATCCTTGAAACCCTATGAAAAAACATTTTAAAATGTGGGATGAGCACAAAAATCTCAATAGGGGACATAAAAATAAAGAAAGAAAACTATGAGTCTATATATACTCATAAAAATTTTCCTTTTCCAAAATAAACTTTGGGATCAAGGTAAACATTTTCTTACCCAAGAAATCAAATTATCTTCCCAAATATTCTCATAAAAATTTTCAAAATAAATATTAAATGAAAAATAAAAAACATAAATTTTTTATTTTAATCATGAAATTTTCGTTAAAACTTTTTCATAATGTTATAATTCCCACCCATAATATGTAGAAAATAATTTTATTTAAATATAAAATCATTATAATACCACATTAAATCATAATATAACTATAAAAATACATATCAATCATGGATATATCAGTTAGGTAACTTGAGGCATCATTTTCATATCACCCTTACATATGGAGTAACCTTCACGGTTATAAATAGAATAACCTGATGGTTATACATGGAATAACCTGTATTTTTAGTGATAGAAAAAATGTTTTCAATTATTTTATTCTGAATTTAAATGTTTTTAATCCCACCAATGTGTTATTTTAAGGGAAATTGTTGCATTTTATTGTTTTAGGAGTATTTTTTAGCTTAATTGGAAAAATGGCTTATTTTGCATTTAAACAGTTTTCATTTATTATAATGTTTCGGCTATAACTTTTTCTAAACTGATCCAAATTGTAAAATTCCTCTTTAATATGTTTCTATGTTCTATTTTCTTCCTTTCATACATCTGGACCCAAAGCTCAATCAATCATTTTGAATCTCAAATCTAGATCACAAGTCCAACCTCAAAAACTGTGCATAGACCTGCATAATTTTATTTATGGGCCCATATCTCATAACTTTCCAACCCATTGGAGATAAAATTTTACATGGAGCTGGAAAAAATCAGGAGGGAAAACATTTATTAAGATATCCGCATCTGTATCTTTAATTTTGAAGTCCATTAATTCATTGGAACTAGGTGTATTGGAATACAAACAGTCATCCTGTCCAGATTAAATGTCATGAGTGAAGCGATCATATATCTCTCAAAACTTGGAAAATAAATCTGATATTTCGTTGATAGACATATGAGACGTATTGTAACAACTTTCAATAAGGATAAATTCCCAAATTCTGTCATTAATTAGTCCATCCATGCGCATACATCCGGTGGACAGATTTTGGATCCAAAATGGCATCCCCTCTCCCTATAAAAGAGTGTTTCCTTTTCATTTAAAAGGGTTTGAAACTTAGGAATAGCCTTTTTTGGAAATTTTATTTAGTTTTGTTTTGTATTTTCCTTTATTTTAATTTTGTAATTTCATTCCATATTTTAATTCAAGTGTTCTCCTTTCTCTCTTTACTTTCTCTCTTTTGTTTTCTTCCCCCGTTTTCTCCATCACTGTGAACTCTTATGCTCGTGATCATGAGTAGCTAACCCAAGGAAGTTCCTGGGGGAGTAATCCAGTGATGAAACCAAGTCCTTGAACATTCATGTCTTAATGTTTCTTATTTTATTAGAGTTATACTGAGGGGGATCTTAGTGGTTAAGGCGCATTTGTGTCACCACTTGCCACCCGAGGTTTAGCTTTCACTTCTGTAATATTTTCCCTCGATCAAGGAGGTGGATGTGTAGTCTCTCGGATATCATTGAGAGTACCATATATTCACAACCATATGTAGAGGAGGATTCTCACACATACGATAGAGTGTTTTCATTAAGTAAATTAGAAACTAATAATGAGACAATGATGGTTCACTCGGGGTGATGCTCTCGAGAATGTCTCCTTTCTACTAACATCATTCTGTTTGAATTCATTGTGTTTTCATTGCATCTGCATATTTAATTTTAGTATTTAATTCTCATTTTTCAAATATCTATTTATGGTCATTTTATTTCATATATATATACATAGTTAATTATAATTAGTGAGTGACTGACTGCCAAAGGCTCCTCAACAGATCGACCTAGGTCAACTACTGTGTTTCACTTAGTATAAATATTTTTGGGAGTTCACATGACAACACTTCATGAGTTACACTTGGAATAACCATCATGATTACACTTATAATAACCCTTATTTCCAAATTCTAAACCTAAATATTACCCATTTCCTTGGAGGGATATCATAGACTCGCCCTTAATTGGTTTATAGAAAAACACCCATCATCATAAATAACACCCAAGAACCACAACATATTCATAACACATAAAATCTTTCATCATAAAGACATTATTCTAACCCATAAGAAATCATTTTTTGATATCGGTATATCCCTTTCCTTTAAAATCCAATTTTCAAAACTAAAATTCCAATAATAAAAAGAAAGATGGTTTTTCTTTGATGAAAAAATGGAATAAAATAAAGGAATTCAAATATCAAACAATGTTTATAGTGATGGGAAAATCCATTATCACCGTATACGTTAAAATATAACATTCCTTTTGTCTTTTTTAAATAGAGTCAAAATGTTTCATATAAAGTATGTAAAAAAGATTCCTTTTTAAAAAATTTGGAAGAAAGAAAAAAAGACATAATTTACTTTATAATTCATTTATATCCCTATAAATACAAACATAAAAAATTAAAAATATATACATGGACCAAAAAAAGTTTTATGGGAAACATTAAAAGATGATTTTTTTTAAAAAAAGATAGTTCATTACATTGAGTCTGACACATCGCATACATTATTTATCTTCATGAATAATTATATTATGTTAATTATTTACTTTTATAATAACCTTTCATAAGTTTATTATTAATTTTTATCTTATTTTTTGGTCGGTGTAGATTACTCAATAGGGGGTGAATTGAGTATCTATAAAAATTTCTGTTTGAAATTTTTTCTTAAAAGGTTCCCCAATAAAAATAAATATAGCCCAGTTAATCAAGGTAATAAAATTATGAAATTTTGACTGTTCAAATAACTTCTCAGAAGATTGATTAATTCTTGGAAATCACAATATCAGTTATTGATATTACTTTTTATGCTATTCTAATAAGGCAAAACAATTATAACTTATGTCCAATATTAACTATCAAAGTAAATCTAGTGATTTATTAATTATACAGTAAAATAGATAAAACTAATATAAACAACACAACAAATATAAAACAAGTGGTTCAGTCTCAAGACAAGACCTAATCCACTCCACTTGGTGATCACCTCCCACTAAGCAGTTTATATTAATAAACTTTATCCACACTCTGGATTGGGGTAAACAACAGTGCACAGGATTGTCCAGGTCACATGACCTCTTCCATAGTTCTTCATGGGTAAAAACTACCAGGTCACACAGGGACCTCTTCCACACTTATCTATGGAAGTAAGTGTAAAAATATGTGAGAGGAAGGATATATTGTATCCTTCAGTTTACTACAGGAGATAGTGTGTGTTTTTATACATACACACACACACTACTCGAAAGATAAAAAAATACATAATCGAAAAAAGATTATGAGATAAGGTTAGAAGTGCTTTGAGTGTTATTCTATGCATCTCCGGACTTCTAGGATGAAACAGATGAAATTATTAAGTTCTTTTGTGAGAAACAGAGTATCGCAAGTCTAGTTATCTTTTTTCCAGTTAGATCTCGCTCGTGTCCTTCGTGGAGTCTGTATTGGGAATATGTTCTTGACTCTAATCTATGGTATCCCATATTTTGGATTTGTGAATGCTTAGTGTGTTCTTCAGATGTATCATGTTGCATGGGTCAGTTCTTTTCTCAATAATTCTTGCGCTTCTAATGCTCTACCACACCTTATTTCAGGGCCAAACTTTTCTTTTTATTCTTGGAGTGCATGTGTTGGAGCCGACATGATACATGTATTCTGCACCTAATACCTCATACTGTCAGGTGACATGTCTAAAAATAAATATTAATTATGTCATCGCATTTAAAAGACTCAAATATGACTGTTAGAAATTAAATTGAAAATGAAAAAAAATATTAAAGAACGGTGTCACAGCCTATCTGGAAATGGTGTCACTTGGAAACGGTGTCACCACAAAATGGTGTCTACTTCTTTTCCTTTGATAGGTGAGATAGTTAGGATGGCATAGTTGTATAGAGATCAGGAACTGGTAGCATAGATGCAGTGTTAGGATCATGGTGTATGGTCCTTTTCCAAACTTTGAACGGTGTCTTAACAAGGAACCAGTTTCATAGACTTCAACAGATCTGAAACTGGTTATGGTGTCTGGTCACGGTGTCTGGTCACAGTGACTGGTCACAGTGTTTGGGTCCTTTTCCAAATAACCAGAATCAGTGGCAAACTTACAGTTTCTCAAACTTATCCAAATATCTATATATAGACTTAAGAAGTATTATTCACATAATTAATTAGACTTAATCATTCATAAAATAAATTCATTATAAAAAAATTAAATATAGTTTGAAAAAATAAGTCATGATTTATAGGAATCAAGATCATGAGAAAATTTATTTAAAGCATAAAGAAACCAACTATATTTACACATGACTAGAAACAGATTAAACAATATTTGAAGGATGTATAGGATTTGTGATCATTAAAACATGATTAAAATAGGAGGAAGACAACAATATCCCCCTTTTTAATGATCACAAATCATATTAGTGAGATATCTATTCTTATTGTATGTGTCTCTCCCCCTTTTCGGATTATCGAAAAGAGTACAAATGGAAATAATAGAATATACAATAATAGGTCACAGTACATTTGATGGAGAAATATTTGTCATTAAAAACATTAGGCAACAAAAATACAAAAATATCCTGATCAAAAGATAGTGTTCACTATTCTTCAGCACTGGGTGTCTTCTCTTTTCCCTATGTAGTAGCATTAGGAGAAGCCATAGGAGAATAGTTAGAAGTTGAATAAGGGAGTGAACCAACTTTTAGATATGTAAGAGGGAGTCCTTCAAAAACAGAAGGGGCCAAGGTAGGTATGGTGGAAGACTGAGGCAATTTTTGGTCAAGGATAACATGTCTGATCTAACTCAGAGCCTGAGAGACAGACATAGAGGTAGAGACAAAGGCAGTGGATGAGGAGAGAGGCAAACCAGGACATAAGGGTTCAGCTTCAGGAGCCACAATATCAGTACTCTGCACATGAAGATAAGGCATTAATAACATGATGAAGTTAGCAATAATTTCACCACCATACTGCATCACTTTCTCAAAGTCATCTTTGTTCTTTTTGAACTTTTCCAACAAAGTTGTAAAATCTTTCAACTTTTGAATATGAGTTTTGAAAGCTTGAGGAGGGATTTTCATATTCTCTACAAGGTACTTGAAATGGTTTGTCATATCATCCTTAGTGAAAATCCTATTGAAGTAAAAATCCACCTTCTTAGTAATTTCTTCTTGAGAATCCTTTTCAATCTTGGAATGAATTCTTATCAAATCAATAACTTTGTCACAATTCTTGAAAACCACAGATAGAGACTCTTTTTCAAAGGCACTTAGCACTGATTGAAGTTCTTCATTAACAACCTTTCTGAGAAGATCACTATAAAAGGACGGTTGAGATGATTATCCAGATGTACTAGAAGCTGTAACATCTAAAGTAAGAGACTTTAGTTGATTCATAAATTTCTGTAGACATCCCTTGTACTCATCAGTCAATTTGTTGAGACCAATAACAAGATCACGCATTTCTTAAACTATTTTCTTATTTCTTTCAGCCACCTTTCCAACTAAGGAAGTTAGGTTAGGTTGAATTAGAGAGACAACTTCCTATGGAATCTGACCACTAAAATCCTCAACATGATGATCAATAGGATCTGGTCTTGATTTCAACACTCTCTACATATCTTCAACCATATCTCTAAGAGACTTCACTTCATCACTCAGCTATTTTTTCTCAATTCTGCCTCTTGAATTTCACAAAGAATTTTTGGTTGAATCTTCCATATGATCTTTTCTAACAATAGGGCAGAATCTCTTTCACTTAGGTCTGTTATA
Source organism: Viscum album (assembly GCA_963277665.1). Taxonomy (NCBI): domain Eukaryota; kingdom Viridiplantae; phylum Streptophyta; class Magnoliopsida; order Santalales; family Viscaceae; genus Viscum; species Viscum album. Next base: position 2,065,113,656 of record OY728119.1, read on the forward strand.
GGTGTAGGTTGAGTGTTCATGAGATTTTAAACTCCAGCTAATAAAGTAGCTCCAAATGCTTTCAAATAATCCTTACTCACTAAGGTATAAGGTTCTTGTAAAGTTTCAGTAATTGGAGATGAGATAGGATCAGGTTACTTTGTAGAGATAACTTCAAGATTAGAGACTAGTTTCAATTGAAACACAGTAGATAGATCTATACATTTAACTGAGCCTTCTCTGGAATCATTCACATCAAAGTAGATAGGGAATTTATACCATGTATCCACAGTGATTTGATCAACTGGATTAGGAATTTCAAGACTTTCTAGATTAGGATACTACTCCCCATCAATAAGTGCATCTCTCATAGGAGTAAGATATTTAGTTCTTTGATCTATTTCCAAAATTTCATCCCCAGTAGCTTCACCCATGTCTTTTCTAGACAACTAAAAGGCTTGATCCATTATTTCCTTAGCATATGGGATAATCTCGGGAATAGCTTGTTCCTCTATGTGTTCCTCAAAAGCAACTTCTTTCTCAAGAGAAAGGTCTTCTTCTTGATACTCTTCCAGAACATCCTTTTCCTTTACATTAACAACATACCATTCTCTAGAAGCATTTTATTCTTCCAAAACAACAGTTCTTTTAGGAACAGGTACTTCCTTCTCAACTATGACTTGAGGAATAGGTCCACTGTCTTCCTTATCCAGAAAAGTTTCCCCTGTAGGTGCAACAAACTCTTCTTTTTCCTTTTCAATAGGATAGTCAACAATTTCATCTGGTTCCATACTAGGATTAGAAATTTTCTTAGGTCTTGAAGAATACTCAACTGGGTTGAACTTTTCATAAACCCTGTCATTATCATCCACCCATGATTTTCTCCACATATTCCAACTAATTTTCATTCTTTTTACTATAACCTTTGAGATACAAAATTCATAATCCTTAATGACTTCTTCATCCGGTCCAACCAACCTTTTAGCATGAAGCATAGCAGAGATTAACCTTCAGTAGAACATGGAGGTTGACTTTGAGGTTATCTTTATCAACTCACACATATAAAGTATAACATACATACATAGGTTAATCATGTGTTTATTCTTCATAAGATGTATCAAAAATACATCCTGATACTTGAGTGTAGAAAAATCTCCTTTTATTGGACTAATCAGATTTGGAACAAACTTAAACAATAATCTAGTTTCACCATCTAGATCAGTATTAATAGCTCTTCTCTTTGTTTTATTTCCAATCAAGATTCCCAAGGCTTATTCTAAAACAAAGATCTCACTTGGAGGAGGAGGACCTCTCTAGTAGTCCTCAAAAATTCCCTCACGAGGTAACCATAGGCAAGAATCCCATAACCTTGAAGAAAAGGTGCATGCCTGAATTGATATCCATAATCTAGTCATGTGTGTTTTGTCCATAAAATTTGTGCACAAAAACTACTAATAGCCATGTATTCAACTTCTACAGTAGATAATGCAACAGAATTTTGTTTCTTACTACACCATGATACTAGTGACTTGCCTAAAAAGTGACATGTTCCAAAGGTTCTCTATCTATCTAACTTACAACCACTAAAATCAGCATCAAAAGAGCTAACTAACTTAAATTATTGTCTTCTAGGATAGAACAGTCCTAGATTGGGTGTATGATTGAAGTATTTGAAAATTATCTTAACAGCATTTAAATGAGATTCCTTAGGGTTTTCTTGAAAATGATCACACATACATACACTAAACATCCATCCAATGGCCTAAAAGCTTTCATTTTGTATTGATTTTTTATAATACACCTTTCAAGGGGTGAGGTGGAAGCCTTACAATGCCCGTAGGCATAAGTATTACATGGCCCTATAGGCCTTAGAGGAATTCATTGCTTGTAGGCTTCAAACATTACATACAACCCAGACTAACTACTTGGAATAGCTCCTCCCAACATCTTCATCCTGAAATTAGCTCTCCACATTCGCATGGTTGTTTGACTAGGCTATCCCATGCATGCATAGGCTTGTCCCGATGGTAGGTGACATACCCTCTCATTCTTGAAATCTGTGTAGCTTCTTTTGTGGTGAAACCTCCTTGATCATCCTCCTATAGAGCTTGTTCCTTGAAGGTTGTCTGGTTTGCATCTGCACTAAGGTGGTCCTAAGGCCTTGAGGTGGTCCGAAGGCCTTACTGGCCCGAAGGCCTTAAAGGACTCGGGGACCAAATCGGTGGCCCGAAGGCCTTAAAGGACTCGGGGACCAAATCGGTGGCCTGAAGTCCTTAAAGGACTCGGGGACCAAATCGGCGGCCCGAAGGCCCAAACGGGAGCAAATTCTCGGCTTCTACAATGCCAAACATTGCCTATTACAGTACTTGATACAGTGCTACACAGTTCCCACTACAGTACCTCCTACAGTCTGGTACAGTAACCCAAAAATTGTGCCTCCGCCTGGATTTGATCTCGGGTCACTTGGATGCACTTAATATTTCTCACCAACCGGGCTGAGGCTCATGTGCTACATACACTAAACATAATATCAGGACGGCTATCAGTTAAGCATAGTAAGCTTCCAATCATTCCACTATAAGTGGTTTGATCAACAGATTTTCAGTCTTCATCAAGATCCAACATACAAGTAGTACTCATTGGAGTGTCACTACTTTTAGTGATATCCAAGCCAAAATGTTTTATAATATCACTAGTATATTTTTTTGATTTAAAATAATACCATAATTATTTTGAAAGATTTGAAATCCAAAAAAGAAGTTTAGTTCACCCATTTAACTCATTTCAAATTTTTTTGCATCATTTTATAAAATTCAATACATAAAGAATTTTTTGAAGATCCAAAGATAATATTATCTACATAAATTTGAACTACTAAAACATCATTGTAAATTCATTTTATAAAAAGGGTAGGATCAGCTATGCCTTTTTTAAAACCTTTAGAAATAATAAAAGTACTTAATCTATCATACCAATCTCTTGGAGCTTATTTTAAACCATATAAATCTTTTGATAATTTAGAAACATTATTTGGAAAGTGAGGATTTGTAAAACTAGGGGTTTCTCAACAAAGACATCATCATCTATATACCCATATAGGAATGCACTCTTAACATCCATTTGATATAGTTTGAAATTTAGATGTGCAGCATAAGCAAGCAAGATTTTGATGGTTTCAAGTCTAGCTACTACTGAAAAGGTCTCTTCATAGTCAATTCCCACTTCTTGATTATATCCTTGTGCAACCAATCTAGCCTTGTTTCTACTATGTTACTAGCTTTATCTACCTTATTTATAAACACCCATTTAGTACCTATGGTAAATGTGTCTTTGGGTCTTTCAACAAGTTTCCAAACTTTGTTCCTTTAAAATTGATTAAGTTCTTCTTGTATATCCATCACCCAAAACTCATCATTGATAGAATCATTAATGTTTTTATGTTCAAGTTTTGGAAATAAGACTTGATTTTCAACTTGATTTCTAACAGAAGCTCTAGTTTGAGATTCTTTATCTAAATATCCTACAACAACATCTAAATTATGGTTATTAAGGGTTCTAACAACTCTAGAAAAAGAATGACTGGTGATTTCAGGTTCTTCAATAGGTTCGGGTTCATTATGACTTGAATTTGAAGAATTTCCAGAACTTGAAGTTTGCACAGATTTCTTTACAGGATGGTTAGAGGATTTTAAATTGATTTCTAGATTTGACACATCATATTTTAGGTTCTCTAGAGTGGTCTTTGGCTCATGTGGATATGTCTCATCAAACTTGACATGGACAGATTCTTCCACACATTTAGTTCTTTTGTTAAACACTCTATAGGATTTACTAGAGATTGAATATCCTATAAATATTCCTTCATCACTCTTGGATGAAAATTTTTCAATATTTTCCTCAGTATTAAGGATATATACTTTTCAACCAAAAACTTTGAAGTAGCTTACTTTGGGTTTTCTATTGTTCCATAACTCATATGGAGTTCTTTTAAGAATAGGTATAATCAACACTCTATTAATAATATAGCATGTTGTATTTACTGATTCATCCCAAAAATAAATAGGTAAGTCATATTCACTAAGCATGGATCTATCAATCTCTTACAAGGTTCTATTTCTTCTTTCTACAACTCCATTTTCTTGAGGTGTTCTAGGGGCAGAGAAATTATGACTATAGCAATTTTTTGAACAAAAGGATTCAAAACCTTGATTTTCAAACTCATGGCCATGATCACTTCTTAAGGATTTAATTCTAATTCCACTAAAATTTTCTATAGTCTTATCATATTTGGTGAAATGAGAGTAGGATTCACTTTTGTGAGCCAAAAAGAGAGTCCAAGTATATCTAGAAAAGTCGTCTACAATAACATAAACAGAGTGCTTCTCATTTAAACTAGAAACTCTAGATGGTATAAAAAAATCCATGTGAACTAGTTTGAGAGGTTGAGAAGTTGATGCTTCTTTTTTGGTTTAAAGTAAATTTTATGTTGCTTTCCCTTTTGATAAGGATTACACACTTTATCATTTGGAAACTCAAGTTTAGGCAGATCTTTAACTAATATTTTTCTAGTTAGCTTTCTAAGGGAGTGAGTATTACAGTGTCCTAGTCTCTTATTCCAAAGCCAAAACTTTTTGTAAAATACACTTAAACATGAATCATTTTGAGAAACTAAAGACTCTAAGTTAACAAAGTATACATTTTCATTTCTCAATGTAGAAAACACTAATTCATTTTTAGAATGAAAAACATTGCAAGCGTAATTTTCAAATTTAATATGAAATCCATCATCACATAGTTGTGAAATACTAAGCAGATTATATTTCAATCCATCAACAAAAAGTACTTTGGAAATTAAAAATTTGTTAGAGTTACTAATTTGTCCAAGACCAATGATTTTTCCTATGGAATTATCACCAAAGGTGACATTTCCACCATCAATTTTTATTAAGTTCTTGAAGAATGAATAATCTCTAGTCATGTGTCTTGAACACCCACTGTCCAAGTACCATAAGCTTTTGCAGGATCTCTTTAAGAAATTTTACTACAAAATAGTCAAATAAAAATATACTTTGGTACCCATATTTGTTTGGTTTCAGTAATATTAGTGACTAGTACTTTAGGAACCCACATCTGCCTCATAGGTTTCCTATAAGCATTGTGTAAAGTGATTGAAAAATAAACTCTTTTTGGTCCAGAAAATCTTGAAATAGTAGAGAGTGTATCATAATTTGAACTAAATGAATGTTTTCCAGAACTAAGAGTAAAGATGTATGTCTTAGACTTAGAAACAATTTTTTTTCCAAAATTTCTTTTTCCAGGTTGATAGCCAATACCAGTAGTATATTTAGGAGTAATTTGTTTACCTATAATTTGTTCCAAAATATATTTACCATTAGTAAACCGTTTAAGGTCCTTTTTCAATTTCTCATTAGATAGCTTTAGTTCATTGTTTTCTTTGAGTAATTGAACATTTTTCCCTCTTTCTACAGTAAGTTTAGATTTAACAGTTGAGGTAAGAGAATACTATTTATTTAAAGACTTGAACTTATCTTTTAGTTCAATTCATGTCTCTTCAAGCATATTACAGCACTCAAACATTTTTTCTTTATACATATTCTCAGAATAACTTTCATCTCCTGAATAATAGGAATTATGTACAGGAGATTCCAGTGTTACCTCAGATGTTTTTGTCACAAAACACATATTGGATTTATTATCCTATTAATTATGTGAAGATTATAATTCACTTGAACTATCCTTAGAATTACTCTATGTTGCTTTCATAGACTTTTTATACTTTCTATATCTTTCCTCATATTTATTTTTGTACTTGATCTTGGGAAAATCAACCTTTACATGTCCATTTCGATTACATTCATAGCATACTATCTCATCATACTTGTCACTTATTTTCGAATCTTTCTTCCGGCTTCCCTTTTAATCATATCTTCCTTTGAAGTTAGGATTTATAAAAAATTTATTCTTCTTGTAAAATCTCTTAAACATTCTGGATAATTGAGACATCTCCTCATCACTGTCAAGTGATGATTTTTCACTGCTGGAAATTTCTACAGAGACTTCTAATTTCCATTTTTCTTTGTGTTTAGAGGTGGTGGTCTTAAATGCAACAGATTTTCTTTTGGGTTCATCCTCCTCTTCCTTGTTGACTTTCAACTCCTCTTCATACATCATTAGTTTCCCAATGAGTTATTTTAAAAATAACTTAGTTATGTTGCATGAATCTCTAATAGAGATAGTGGTTCCTCTCTATCTATCAGGTAGGCATCTAATAATCCTCATGATTTGTTCTTTGGCAGTAACTTCTCTTCTAAGAGAAATCAGTATGTTGAAAATTTCGTTGAACTAGAGATACATGTCAAAAATAGACTCATCAGGTTTTATTTTAAAGTTATCATATTTAATAGTATAGGTATTAAGTCTCATTTATTTTGCACTAGAAGTTCCTTCTTGTGAAATAAACAAAGTATCCCAAATTTCATGGGTAGTTTTACATTTTGAAATTATGTTAAATTTCTCATATCCTAAAGATTAATATAGAGAATCCATGGATTTTAAATTTGTATTGTAGGAATTCTTGGTTGGGTCATCCCAATTTATTCTATTAGTATCAAGAATCTTATACTCATCTATAATTGAAGACCAAATTTCAAAATCCATACTTTTTAAATGCATTTTCATTTTAATTATCCATTGGGAATAATTGGTTCCATTATATAATGGTGGTCTATTTTTTGTAGAACCTTCCAGTATATTATCCATAATAAAGAAATACTTTTAAAGAGATATAAATTTATAATTAATAAAGATTTATGGATTTTTTAAGTACAAATAAAATCACAGTTTAATAGTTTCAAAAATAGATTCTTAACAGGAATAACAAACTCATCTGATACCAAATGTTGGTTGGATTAGAGTACTCAAGAGGGGGGTGAATTGACTATGTATAAAAATTTCTGTTTGAAATTTTTTCTTAAAATGTTCCCCAATAAAAATAAATATAGCCAAGTTAATCAAGGTAATACGGTTATAAAAGTTTGACTATTCAAATAACTTCTCAGAAGATTGATTAATTCTCAAAAATCTCAATATCAGTTATTGATATTACTTTTGAATCTATTATAATAAGGAAAAACAATTATAACTTTTTTCCAAGATTAACTATAAAAGTAAATCTAGTGATTTCTGAATTATAAAATACAATAGAGAAAAATAAATTAAACAACACAGTGGATATAAAACAAGTGGTTTAGTATTAAGTCGAGAACTAATCCACTCCACTTGGTGATCACCTGCCACTAAGAAGTTTTTATTAATAAACATGATCCACACCCTAGATCAGGGTAAACAATAGTGCATAGAACTATCCAAGTCACACAACCTCTTCCACAGTTCTTCGTGGGTATAAACTACCAAGTCACACAGGGACCTCTTCCACACTTATTGGTGGGAGTAAACTAGTGTAAAAAAGATATTAGAGGAATGATATCCTGTATCCTTCAGTTTAGTACAGGATACAATGTGTGTTTTAATACAGACACACACACTGATTGAAAGCTAAAAACAATACACAACAAAGAAAAGATGTTGAGATAAGGTTAGAAGCGCTCTTAGTATTATTCTATACAGCTCTGTACTTCTAGGATGAAGTAGATGCAAGTATCAAGTCCTCTTGTGAAAAAAATAGTATCACAAGTCTGGTGCTCTGGTTTTCAGTTAGATCTGGCTCATGTTCTTCATGGAGTCTATATTGCGAAGATGTTCTTGACTCTGATCTATGGTATCCCAGCTTTTGGATTTTTGAATGCTTCGTGTGTTCTTCAGATGTATCTTGTTGTATGTGTCAGTTCATTTCTTAATAATTCTCTCTCTTCTGCTGCTCTACCACACCTTGTTTTAGGGCCACGCTTTTCTTTTTATTCTTGAAGTGCATGTGTTGGAGCCGATAGGATGCATGTATTATGTACCTCATACCTCGTACTGTCAGGTGACATATCTACAAAGAAATATTAATTATGTCAATGCATTTAAAAGAATCAAATATTACTGTAAGAAATTAAATTGAAAACGAGAAAATATATTAAAGAATGGTGTCACAATCTGTCTAGAAATGTTTTCACTTGGAAACGGTGTCACCATGAAATGGTGTCTTATTCTTTTCCATTGAGTGGGGAGAAAATTATAATGGCATAGTTATATAGAGATCAGAAACTGGTAGCACAAATGTGGTGTTAGGATCATGGTTTTTTGTCCTTTTCCAAACTTTGAATGGTGTCTTAGCAAGGAACTGGTGTCACAGACTTCAAGTGATCTGAAACTAGTTATGGTATCTGTTCATGGTTTCTAGTCATGGTGTATGGTCACAGTGTCCGATCATGGTGTTTGGTCATGGTGTCTGAGTCACAGTGTCTAGTTCATGGTGTCTGGTCACAGTGTCTGGTCACAGTGTTTGGTCACAGTGTCTAGTCACGTTGTCTGGACATGGTGTCTGGTCACGGTGTCTGGTCACAGTGTCTGGGTCCTTTTCTTGAAAACCAGAACTGGTGGAAGACTTACGGTTTCTCAGACTTATCCAAATATATGTATATAGACTTAAGCAGTAATATTCATAGATTAATTAGACTTAATCCTTCATAAAATAAATTCATTATAAAAAAATTAAATATAGTTTACAAAAATTAGTCATGATTTATAGGAATCAAGATCATGGGAAAAAAATTTAAAGCATAAAGAACCAAACCATCTTTACACATGAATGGAAACAAATTGAACAATATTTTCAGGATTTATATGATTTTTTATCATTAAAACATGATTAAAATAGGAGGAGGCCAACATTATTTATTACCATGTTATATTTAATTACTTAATCATTTTAGTTCATGTCAGATGTTTTGATGATATTTTGTTCATATGTACAAAATGACTTCGGCAGGTTTACTATGTTAAAAGTGTTCACTATTCCATCATACCCAGAATAATAATCATGAAATAATTATCATTTTTATATATAAACTATACTTTTAAAATCAACCATTAAATATGGTTATAAAAAATGAACTACGTTACAATCATAGAGATGGTAGGTCGTACATACACAGGAGTAACATTTCCATTTTCCAATGATCATTATGGAAAGAATGTAGGTATTATTGTATATTTAAAAAGTGATAAATATATCATAAATAAAATATTATTTCTTTAAATATAATTATATATACTATTAAAGTGATGTGGTGAAAAAAAAATTGCATCACTTCATGGAGGTGGTGGTTCATGTGTACACAGGAATGGTGTTATCATTTTTCAGTGAATGGAAAGGTAAGAAATTAAATAATATATTGTATTATAATAATGATAAATATTTCATGAATGTCATATATATACATTAAATTCATCATTACAACTAGTCGTAAGAGTAGGTTATGTAAAATTAATTACATTGGTTCGTGAGGCGGTAGTCCACCGTACACACGAACAACAGTTTTGTTTCCCTTTGGATGGAAGAGGAGATAGATGTAGGTGATTCAACTAAAATAATAACATATAAATATATGGAAGATAACGGTGTTATTATTTCATCATATTTTAAGAATATTTTAACTTTTTAGAAGAATAAATAAAACCAAAAGGCTTGGTTAAGAATTATACCTCTTCTTCAGACATCCTATTAAGATTTATAACAAAATATGTCCTAGGTTATTTTTTTTTTGAACAAACAAAGGACTCTAGGAAATGGAGAGGGATGTGGGGAACATACTGGGTTAGGGTTTTCTTGAACCAAAATGATTTTTATGTTTTAATAAAATAGGAGAAGAGGTGCCCTTTTATAAGATAAGGGAGGGGAACTCTGGGGATTTCTTGAAGTATTAAATTAATATAAATTAATTTTCTTATTAAAATGGTTCAGAATTAATAATATTTGAAGATAATATGAGTATAATCCGAAATAATTTCATCCAATAAAATCTTTTCAAGTTTATATTATATTTTTACACTTATATTATTGTTTTAACCCTTTGTTAACCCTTTTGACAATTACTGGGGTAATAAAGATTTTACTCTTTAGGGGTTAATAAAGTTATTATAAAATGGAAATTGGACCATATATGGACCATGTTTAATATTTTCAACCATATCCAAATACATTTTCTTAAATTGGGATTTTTTTTATTTTTAAATCATTTAATAAAATATTATTTATTATAAAATAACATTAATATCAATTTTGATACTATTCATTTAATTTGACTTTTGAAACAACAATCTAGTAAAGTAATTAAAATATAATGCATTAAAACCTCTATAATATTTCATTTTCATCTAAAAAATTGTGGAACATAATAATTCATTCAAATCATATTAATTTTAACAATTTTAAAATCATTTATTTTATTTTTCTATAAATTGAATAAATATCGCATTGGCTTTGTATTCTCATTTAGGGTAATTATTTCACCACTAAAAATTAAAAATAAATTAACATGATAAATAAAATTAATTTATTTTTAAAATTAATATTTATAAAAAAACATACCTTCTTTTTATCTTTATTTCAAAAATTTAAAGTTAACAAAATAAAGAGAACGACATTTTTTACTTTTCTTTACATAGAATATTATAAATGTCAAAATCATGACCATATAACAAAAAAAGGTCATATATTCAAATTTTGGATGATTATGGACGAAATATAATCATAAAATAAAATTAAGAAAATTTTTAGGGTTAATTTCTAGTCATTATCACGTTATTTTTACCCTTAATTGACTCATTTTACCTTTACCATAGTATTAAGATTTACTATGATTAGTATTCATAATGACTAAAAATAAAAGAAAAATATTTAAACAAAATTAAACTTGTGATTCCAAATATGGTATATATTTTAAAAAATTCAAAAAAATAAGTGGCATAATATAATTTAAAATTAAACCTGCAAAACGTGATGAAAATCAGTTTTTCAAAAAAGTCTTTTTTAAGTAAAAAAAATGTTTTTTTACTAAATACAAGTATACATTTCATTAAAAATACTATAATTGGATTAATTTTAATAAAAATAGACTAATTAAATTTTTAAAAAAGTCCCAAATATAATTTTACCTTATAAATATCTTAAAATAAAATACAATTTTCAATAAAAATTAATATTTTTCACTATTCATTGAAAAATTAAAATTTTCAGAAAATTATAAAAAATTCATCTTAGGATAATTTTTAAATTATGAATTAAAAAATAAAATTAATTTTATAAAATTAAAATTATTTAATTTAAAATTAATCTTTTAAATAAAACCTTATATAAAAAATTTAATAAAATTATTTCTTTTTTTATTTAAAAATTACTTAATGTTTTTATAATGAATATAACTATCTATTTCATGAATAATAATAAATATGAAAATGATTTATTCTATAATTATCAGAGTTTTTACATAGTTGGTCTACACATGGTTCATTTATTATATATAGCATGTACTAATTACATAATGACCTAGAATCTGTGTGGGAATTCTTATGTAATGAATAAGTACACACAACATGTAATAAGGGAGTATACACCATGTAGTCTTGTATTATCCATCTAGAAACCTTGGCTCCAGCATATGGGTTCTTCATATGTAAACTTATTTAACAACTAACCAATCTTGTTAATATTTGTTAGAAATGAAGATGAGGACAGTGATATTATGAGGAAAAATCAAGAATGAATTAAAACATGAAATGAATATTAAATTTTAAATAAAAAACAATCAACAATAAAATAAATAATTATAGATTTTAATGTGACCACTTTGAAACCACTTAATAGTTTTGGGTGCAGTGGAAGTGCTTATTAGGGCTAACCCCAACTCAGTGATTGTCAGATTTGATGGATCGTTCGCATATTGTAAAAGATGGTAACATCAAGAGAAACAAATATTTCAAATCAAATATTGAAAAGATATGGCATCAAAACCTAGGTAAAATCTTTTCATATTAAATTTATAATTAATTTAATTAATTTAGAATAAATATTGACTCGTTCTTGAGATATTTATCCATAGTATATTATGATCATTTGAAAAACCTTTTTCAGCAACCTTTTGTTGTGCTTGTAAGATTCGAGTGTAGAATCAATCTAGAGGTGATCCACACATGCTCCTTTAATCTTCAAATGATGTCGATGAATCATAAGGTGCTAGCACGGTTGATTGATAATCTTGAATTGTTCATCTAGATCACTTAACCTTTATTCATTCTTGAATAAGTTCTCTAGATATTCTCATTCTTGAGAGGATGTGAGAGGGAAGAGGAGAATTCTTAGAGAATAATATATTGTGCACAACGATTCTCGATTAGCCTCTTTTAGAATATAAAATATGTCTATTTATAAACCTGGGGTTATGGTTTTTAATTTTTATTAATTTCACAAATTCCCATAATAAAATGTTGAACTCATATCTAACCCCATTACATGTATTAAAATAATATTATTATTTTTATTATATGGTGTATGCTAACTAGATAAATGGTAAATATTATTTTAATGGATTGAAAATTAATATTTATCACAAGATAAGAACTTGGTCTTCTCGTCCTCCTCAGTATTTATCAAATACCCAAATAAATATTAAATTAAATAATTAATCATAAAATAAATATTTTATTCACAATATGATGAATAAATAATTAATAAATAATCAATAAATATTTTAATATCAATAAAAATTTAATAAAATTATTCATTTGTCTTGGGAATAATATTTATTCCAATAAATTAATTCAAATAGATTAAGATAAATAGAAACAATTATTTTGTGTCCCCCAAAGTTTCTTTCTAATTGGAATTACGTGGGATTTACTAAAGTCCAAGATTACTATCTAGCAATGTGTCAAGGAACCCAAAAGAAATAAGTTAATGTCACAACATTGATAACCACATATGATCACTCGATGTGTAATATAATCTCTTTATCTTAGTATCTCATCAAGAAGTTTACACACACGTGTCATAAACCTATATGTTTGGTTCTTATTTCTTTAAATATTTGAAATAAAATCATCATTACACCATGTCTATGGAATTTAATACAACAGTTCTACTTCAATCAAAGAACCAAGATATCAACTTCTATTAATATGGAAGGGACAAATCCTTCATTGACTTATTCATTAATAACACATCATTCATAACATACCTAACTACTCCATGAATTTTTATCATCATGGTTTATGGTGATACATCTAAGTGATCTAGTTATGACTTGCATTAATAATAATCTGAAATACTAAGGACCATTACACATGCTCAAAGACAAGAACATTCAATGACATATAAACATGAAAAATTCCTACCGGTGGTTATGTTCTCATAATATCCTACCTTTGAGATTACCAAGTGTGAAATTTATGAGAATAATTATCATATGCTTATGATTACTTATACTTGATAGCCAACAAACTATGTTCCCTATCATATAATTCCATTTAACCATAGAACTGATTTTAAGAATATTGTCATGGAATTTTAAGGTTATCATCATTACGGGGAACTGTTATTTCCTTTTATTGAAATGGATACTCTAGTAAATTATTACATTAATGTAAAATATAAATATTAATGATATGTAATAATATATTTAAATTAATATTCACTTATTTGAATATAAAAAAAATCTAATTACAAAAATTTGGTTTTAGAACACCAACTCTAACAATATAGCTAGCTTTACACATTATGTTATTTGGGCCAACACACACAATTCACATACTTAGACAGGCACAATGTGTGATTAAACATGATTAAAAATAAATTATTTAAAGAAAACAAAAATGCATTGCATGTATCTACTTGTACACATTGTGTGACATGGTCTTTCTTCATAGATTACATGCCGTGTAATTTGATTGGTCTTGTAGGATATTAAATGGTTTATTAATTATTTTTTGAGTTATTATGCTAATAAATTATGTGTATTTTTGTCATAAATTTCATATAATTCACAATAATTACCAATGGAAAATGTATCATATATTCATATTTTTTCGTGTAGTCATAAATTCTATGCAGACTGCGTGTCTTGACTCATGCAACAACATGTCAGGGATACCACATCTCGTCATGTAGGCATACATGTAATGTAAGTACACTGTGAATGAAAAGGAAAATACATAGCATTAGTCACATGGCATGTTGTGTGGTGGAACAATTCAAGTAATAGTTAAACTCTAGAAATTGGTTTATGGGAGAAGCAGAATGGTACACATCATGTTGCCTCCAGTACACGACCTATACTTAATTAATTTTATATTAGAATTAATTTATTTAATCTAATTTATTTATTTAAAATTATTTTGTATGAGAATCCCAATTAATGTTTTTTTAATAACATAAGATTTTATGATATATTTCTATTTAAAAAATATGATTTCTTTGATAGATTGTTTTACATACTGCAATGAGTTTAAACGAATAGCAACAAACTATTAAAATATTATCACACACTTGTTGGAATGGTGGGTATGAATAAAATTAACCATATTATGAAAAATATTTATAAATATTTTATTTAATTTAAATTTATTAATTAACTCTTAGGAAATAAGTAATTAATTACAAGAAAATTTATTTTATGCTTCAATAGTATGTTTTCTTCAAAAATGATTTTTGTTGTGTTTTATGTAGGGACATTATAATTAATTTATTTCACTTTTATAAATTTAATTTTATAAAAAATATTTAATTTATTAAAAAAATGTGTCGATATTATATTAAGTTGAATTTTTTAGATTTTTCTAACAAGATTTATTTTGTAGTTAATTGTTAAAAATATTGATATTTTTAGAATTGTATTTTCCTTCCTTTGAATAAAATAATTTAAAAGTTATATTATATTTTTTATTTGGTGTTAAAGTTATATAAGATCCATTTTATTTTCAATAATATAATTAATTCCATTAGGATCAACATTTTACATGATTTTTAGGCTTAAAAAACATTTTTCTAAAGAACTATTTTTTGCCGCTTTTTACATATTTATTTTTAAATTAATTTATGAAACTTATATGAATTGAGTTTTATAAAATGGATTCCATATTTGGAATTTATTGAAATAGATTTGGTAAAACTATCCCTTTAATTTTTTTCATTATGAATAGTAACTTGGTAAATATTCGTCACCTTAATAAGGTTAAAACTGGTAGAAAAGGGTTAAAACTTTGGGATAAGGCTTTAAAATTTCTCTAACACTTTTCTTTATCCAATTGTATCAGTGGAGTTTTGTCATAATCATCCAAGTTTCAAAAATATAGAAAATTAGTGCCATTTTTATTTATTTATGAGATTTATATTATGTTAAGAAAAGAATAAATACAAAATGTCACTCTCTTGAATTTAATATCTCTAAAATATTTACACACGGATAAAATGAGGAAAAGTTTGGTTCTAAATGTTTATTTGAAATATGAATGATTTTTTTTGTCAGGGTAATTTATTTTTAATATTTAGTGATTGAATAGTTTCTATAAATACTCACGCAATGTTGATACTATGTTTATTCAATTAATAGAAAAATAAAATAAATTATTTTTAAAATATTAAAATTAATAAAATTTGGGTGAATTTTTATGGTCCAAATTTTTTTATAAAAATATAAAATATTTGGGGTGTGTGAAAGGTTTAAATTAGAATTCTATAACTATATTGATGACTTTAAAGTCAAATTAAATTAATAGTTCCAAAAATGACATTAATGAGATTTTATAATAAAAAAATATTTTATTAAATGATTTAAAATCCATAAAAATCCTACCTATAAGATCTCGTGTTTTATGAGTTGGAAAATGTTAGAATTTTTTTAAATTTTCAACTATTGGATGGGTCAAATATTGATGATAGATTTGAAATAGAATTATGAGGGTTATATTACCTCAAAGTAATGTTTTTAGACATGGAATAAGGTTCGGAAGGTAGTTCAGAGGTTTCAGGATCATCCAAGGGGTTCGGGACCTAAAGTCAAAGTTTTGGTAAATTTCAACCCAGGGCACATAGTTAGTGCGAGATTAGTGTTAACCATGTGAATTAACTATACAACCCAGTTTATAAATGCCCATGGTTTGGGAAGCCATGCAGCAGGATAAAAGAAATTATGTGTGTGTCTATAATAAATTGTAGACATATATCCACGGCTAGTGCATGGTCTATTAAACTATGCACTATAACTATGTGAGGTACATGGGTTATAGGTAGTTCCAATATCACATTTTGTGCACTGTTTGGTAAATTGTGTGGCCAAATCCTGTGAACCATTAAAAAGGGTGAATTTTACCTTTTTACCTATGGTATTTAAGAGGGAAGGAACCTCTTTTCTTCCCTTATCCTCCCCCATGTAAGCTAGCCCTCCTCTCTTCTCCTTCCCTTCTTCAAAACCCATCAAGGGTGTGTTCTTCGTGGCCTTTAATAGTGATTTAAGGTATTATTTATCCTCTGATAGACTCTCTTTCTCTTCTCTTCCATTTATTATTAGTTTTCAGTTCCCCGACTAGAAATTTCAATTTCAGTTCCACCTAATCCTAGTTGATTCGAATACCGGTAGTGGGGATTTTTCTATGCCTATAAATAGCGTGGCCCGAGAGGTTGTCTTCACTTCAATGCATATTTTTTCATTATGTTATCTCACCACAGTGAATTCATAAACTTTTAAAGCCTAAATTAAATTTGTTGGGTGTTTTTTGGATGTTTTTGCTTGGGTATTACACCCATTTCAAGGTTCATGATGTGTCGTGAGTTATTGGAAAATGTATGGTCATGGTTCTAATGTGACGGGATCAGCCAATGAGGTTTTTGGTTTTATACCTTTCTATTTTTTTATTTAAATAATATAGTTTGTTTAGATTAATTAATTAATTATAATATAATTGTAATTAATTAATTTCTGGTGGTTTGTTTTGAGAGAGTAATTTGTATGTCTCATATGAGCTTGGATAAGCTTTGGAAACTCCTACTAGCCCTTGGAAAATAAATGGGAAGATTTGTAATAGGTAAGTGGTATGTTGTACCTACCCATTGGTATTAATGCATGTTTAATGTAGTATGTGATGGATTCGGCCCACCCTTGCGAGTGGTACCCCCTATTTACATTTATTCCAATGACCTATTAATTAAATTAAAATTTTTTGTTAGAATGGATGAATTCTAGGGGTCACTAACAACCCCATCATAATAGATTTATGCCTTGGACCTCATGGTTGTGACTAAGACCCTTAAGACACTAAGTAGTCTCTAAACCTTTTAGTAGGTTAGGCTACACCAGATAAGACATTTCAACCATTATACAGGCTTAGGTGGATAGAATATAGGTAGAATGATATTGGCTTGGGTGTATAGACCATCATAGAGTGACATTGGGCACCAATATTGGGTCATGAACCATCTCCCGACAATGGTCATTGTTGTAAGATCTTGTGTATTTGACAAGGCCACGCTTCATGTTCTTGATGTCATGGGGTGTGCATCTTGGTGTGTTGGGTTTCATCCTAGGACTATGACTGTGATTGAGAAATCTGTGAGGGATGCCATAATTTATGTGTGAAACACAATGATCTCAAAAGGGATTCCTCTCCTATGTATTGACCTAGGGGGTTGAGTGGCTACCCTAGTGTTTGATCGATCCTGTGCTAGTGTGTTATGGTTTTGGATAGAGATAGTAGCGGGTATCACCTTATAACTTGTATGAAACATGTAAGACAAAGGGAATGTGGAAGTAGTTATGGTTTTAGTCATTTTTTTAACCTCACACTTTTATTTATACATACACTCATTTATTTTTAATGCAACTAAGATTCCAAAAATTCTTTCTAGAACTCGCCCCATGGGGACTGATATGTTGTTATGTTATAATGGTTATTCTCATAGGTACTTCCTTGTATTTTTCTTATGAGTCTTATTTGATTAAATGGTAATGTTACTGGAGGTCCTATTTTTCATTGGAATTCCTCCCTATATAGGTATTATAGAGGAGGATGTTGAGAGGGTCTCAGAACCCCACTTATATTGGTGTCACTGGAGATGGATAGATTGCTAGGATATAGGTGATTTCAAACGTTTTTGGGTGGGAAAATTTCCCCCATGCATGTGATATTGATATCCCTAAGGATTTAGGATGATCTCATCAATATGAGGCATGGGATTCTCCCTGGGATCAGGTGGGTGCACCATTACTGTATCGCCCAAACTTTTCTATGGGTGAGGATATTGATCCAGTTATTAAATTGATTTTGATTTATTATCTCTATTCTAGAGAGTATTACTTACATATCGCCTAAGAATCTTCCCCCTTGGTTGATTTTTGAGTTCTAATTTCATGATTGCCTATGGATCGGAACCTAGGACTTAGACATAGAACTAGATTACATGGCTTGATTGGTATGACATATAACTCAATATCATATTTATAGGATATCCATTTGATACCCAGAATCCTTCCTCATAGTTATTAGAGGTGAGTATCGGTGATCTTGGGGTTAGGACTTGTATCCCCCTATGGTGACATAGCTTGCTCAGATATATTTCTAGCACTAGATGAAGTAGGTATCATCTATCGAGATCACAAAACTACAGAT
The DNA here is from genome assembly GCA_963277665.1 of Viscum album. Classification (NCBI taxonomy): domain Eukaryota; kingdom Viridiplantae; phylum Streptophyta; class Magnoliopsida; order Santalales; family Viscaceae; genus Viscum; species Viscum album. The sequence continues at coordinate 2,065,132,256 of OY728119.1, forward strand.
TGATAGAATTACACATGTCTTGTGTGGTATGACATCTAGATTAATTCCTTAGTCATAGGATTTCTAGTTGATTAGGATCTCAAATTTCAATGATCAACTATGGAATGATCTTATTTATTCATTCTAGTTGTGTCTCAGATAGGCGTAGAATATTTCATGATCATTCCCTTATAATAGTAGGCCTTGGTATGACTTTTGTTACTTAGTTTATTTCAAAAGTTATTTTTATTATTATTATTATCCTGATGAGTATCTCACAAATACATAAACTGTATTTACTGGTTATGTATGGGACCACATTAGTGGTTACCAACTGATATTTTTAATCACACCCTGATCGGGCCAACACTACACTAGGGTAACCAAGTAGACATGGGAATAGGATGGGAGAGTTCTGGGGCTGATCGATGAGGATGGTTTGGATATGTACATGGAGTAGGTTATGTAGTACAGCTTGATCTAGGAAGTAGAGACTTGTAATTTTATTTATATTTCTTTTATTTACTCCTATATATGTTTTCGACCTAGTTAGTGATCAATGTTTTATCAATGACATGTTTTTTTGGGCCTTTTCTATATTTCATTCTTTACTATAGCCATGTTTATATTTATTTATTTTTCATTCTGATTACATACTACTATAGATGATGTCTGGTTATTTCAACTAATTTTTTTACTCTGATATAAGGTAATAGTATCCCCAGAGACACACCTTAGGCTCTAGCTACTAGTTGGAAGCCTCTTTTTCATGTGGAGGTGCGCTTGAGGCCTTGTCACCAACTGATTAGGCTACTATTCATAGAGTGAGTCGGGACGGGATGTGGAAAAATGGTATCAAAGGAGTTACATTCCTATTATATTATTATTTGGGACATTGTATATAGGTGTATTAGTAATGTGTTAGAATCTATGATGGATACCTGATTGGTGTGTCGAGAACACTTGTTCCAGTAATAATTCTTGGTTTCTAGGGATATGGGATTGATGTTATTAGTTTGTGATGTTATGATACAGTTTTATTTTCACTTTGAGTGATGCACATGTAGTGTGGATTATATTATTTATTATTGGATCTCTAGATCTCGGCCCATTGGAAAGAGGTCGATGATTTAATTTTACGCTTGGCCAGTAGAGGAAAGAGGTGTTTGTTCATGTATCATATTTTTTATTTAGGTTTCACTTTTTATAGGCCTTCTAGTGTGTGATTCATATTGTTAATGACTGAGTTCAACTCTTTAAAGTTTCAATAACAACCTAAATGTTTTTTCCTATATAGGTTCTTGGTGGTATTATACTCAGCTGGACCACCTTTTTCATTCCTTTATGATAAGCTATGTAGACTACATTGCGATGTGACTTGGCGATGATGATTAATATACATTACCTACTACATAGGAGGTGTAGTGACCCTTGGTAGGTCAAAATGGGTACTTAGTGTCTCTTTAGAACTCTTATGGGTCTCTAGGGGAATGTAACACCTTAGATAGGAACCATTAGAAGAACCTTATTGAACTGAGTAGTTAATTCCCCTTTAAAAGGACCTTTGTAGGTGTATCCTTTTTGGGTTAAATATTTTTAATAACCAACATGGAGTTTTCCCATCTAGATTTCTATGATATTTTACTTAACCTGATTTTGTTTATGGTTATCTAGTTGAATCCACTAGTGTGATGTCAATAAGTACCTAAATTTTATAATTAACTAGAAACTCGATGGGTTATTTCTATATATGGATGCTCAGTGAGGATTAGTTCATTCTCTTTCTTATACTTGACATTTTGACCCTCCAAGGATCACTCCCCTATGAAGATTATCAGAGGGAATCAGGGCCTAGTAGGCTGATTCTTAGTAGGTGATTCCTTAAATGATTAATTGATTATAATCCTCCCTTGGTTATGAGTTATCAATGGGTTTCACTTAAAATGGGTTCCAATTACAACTTAAAGGTATATAACTTGGAATTTAAAACCTGTATAATTGTAGCCATGTTGATAGGTTTTGACCCTCATGGGTTAATAATCTCTTTACCTACCTCAATTTTACCACCCTTAGATAGGGTTGTTGGTCATGTTAGATATCATATGTTGAGATGAGTGTGTAGATGAATCCCCATGATATGTGACCTTAGATATAGGTTTGACTTATGGGTGTGTTGTTTGGACCTAATGACCCTAATATGAGGCCTGGTTGGTAGTGCTAGGTGAGAGACATAGAGGCCCTTAGTTTGACTCATACCCTGGTTAGTTAGCCTTTAGTTTGATCAAGGGAAACCAATGAGAGAGTTTGTCCCAGGTTTATGGATTCTTGTAGAGACAGTGAGCTCAGTCATACACTATTTTTGAGACTTATGCATAGGAAATGCTTGATTTTTAGGATATAGGTAGGGTGATGCCTTTGGTTTCTGAGTAAGAATCAAGGGTGCTGGGTTATCAAGAATGGATTCAACGGGAAGGAATATTTAGGATCCTATCATTGTTAACCAATTTTTGTTCATTTGATACTTTAATTTAAAAAAAATTATTCCATTTTACGGGTGTTCTTGGAGTAAATCATGGCATAGGTGAGGTTCCCAATTTTGAAGAGGAGTTTCAAGGGATCTCTTAGTGTTTTAATAATGATGTGTCGTATATCACATTCATCTTGGACTTATTGATGTAAGAATCTCATGAGAATGAGTTGAGTAGTATAATTGGGTGGTACGTGATTGTACACTCATTGTGTTGGGTGAGATAGGATTGGTACATGATGGTTTCATGTGGTGTCATTTAAATCATTAATCGGTGAGTGGTCATGTGAAAGCCAAGGGATGATGGTTTCAAATATTTATTTCGGGAATGCTTTATTGGTTGTTTTGATGAAATGATGAATGTCCCTCTTTGGTAGAGGAGACATCTATAATAGATCAGGTGTTGTGTCTTGACTGATCTAGCTCAATTATGGTAAGGTATTGAAATGACGATGAGCGTGTCTTCTTAAGAGAAACACACTTTTGGCGAAAAAACCTGTTGAGTTTTCACTCAAGGATAGTGGGGAGTGCACCATTGGTTTTTTGATGGTAGTGACCCTCATTGTGATTTAAAATTCGGTGAATTCCATGGGAACCATACTTAATAGGTTGGAATGGGTGATGGGTGAAGTTTTTGTTATCACTCAGGAATGAGTGGGTTCTTATCCATCTTAGTCATTATTTATAGAAATGGAAAAGGAATAATCTATAGTGATCTATAACCTAATTCGATTGTATAATGAAAATGATTCTCTTAAGGTGGGGAGCAGGATGTTGGTTGAAGTTTCTCAGTCAGGATTCAAGTATCATTGAGAGGGGGAAGGGGTGAATTAATGATATCTTTTTATTTTATGTTTTCTTACTTTTGAAATAACATTTTCCTCCTATTAAATATTTATTTCCCTACTAAACAAAAATAAAGCACACATCCATAGGAACACAATAATTTAAAAGTTTCACTACTCAATAAGAGTATTTATGTCCTTGGTATGGTTTAGAAACAAACCAATACCACATAATTCACTAGAAAACAATCCTTTAATGTAGAATAAAATGAGTAGGATATACCCTTACACCCATGTGTCACTATGAAAAAAATTCCATAGTGTGTGTGCTCCATATTATCGAAAATATGTTAAAACAATGTTTCATTGCTTCTTGATGAACTTTTTCAAGTTTGATCTCTTAAAACAGTTCTTTACTTCCCTACCTAGAAGCTGGTAAGAACATCTCATTACATGAAACTTCCTTCTTACTTGAAACTCACAACTTGTGTGCCTCTCACTTATTTCATGCCACTTTCTACTTGTGTAAAACTCTTACATGCAACTCAATACTTGATTTCAACTCACTTCTTGTGTGCAACTCACTGGTTGCACTCAACTGCTATCTTGCACGCAACTCCCTAATTGTGGGACACTCACTACTTGAGCAGAACTCACTACTTCTATAGAAATCACTACTTGCTTGATCCATAGCTATGATTTCCTCTAAGTTTTGAGCATACCTAAAATTATATGGGTATTCATGTATTTATAGGCTTTTTTTACCCTGCGCGCAGCACACACAAATTTTCCCTGAGCATGCAAGTCTATTCAGGTAAGTCTCCTTCGCACAAACTCACCTTGAGAAGAAACTTTGTAACTTGTGAAACCTTATTTCCTTTTCCATATTTTTATGTAATAGTCTTGATGAATTCCTTGCATGTAACTTTCTTTACTCAAAAACACTTTTCTCCATTCTCTAATTTTTAGACCCAAAAATTTGGCAAAAACTAGAAAATGGTGCCACCTTAAAAAATTTCTTCAGCAACACCCACCATACTGATTCATAGTCATCTTCTTTAATCATGAATACCTTCTATCATGATATATAATCTTTTATCGATCACCTTTATCATCATCATATTTTACAAGGCTTTTACAAAGTGAATTGATTTATCCTTTTGGACAACAAAAGACAACACTTTTCAAAAGAAAGCTCTTCTTACTTCCTTCCCCATATAACTTGGTCCCAACAATATCCCCATTTGGATTTTGTTTTCAACCAAGATTCATAAATCACTGAACTTTTTAACTTAAAGCTATGGATTATTAATCAAAAATTATAATCCTATGTGAGCTAAATCATTGTAAGAAACAATAATTATTGATAGAGAAACCATGCTATCCAAAAGTAGTGACTATGAAATCCCATAAACTTTCCTCCTCATCCTTCTCCAAAACACCCTCATTTTTTTCAAGCCTTCTTCCTCATCTTTATTCCTTATCATTATCCACATCTTAAAATTTTCTGGAAAACAAAAATTTGTTTCCTACAACCACTCCAACAAACTGTTATAATAGTTCACACACTTACATGCTAGATTCACAGCTTACCCACAACTCCCCCTTTATGTATGATTCATTTAGGATAGACTTATGAAATAATTATCCCCCTTGATAATACTATCAAAAGTTAATAAGAGAGAGGGGATAGAAACACATACCCTAACCTTGATGAGAAAGATGTTGTACTCCCATGTTCAACCTCAATTTATAAAATGGTTCCTTTCGTAAAGTTTTTTGTAAAAATTTCAGCAACCTGTTCCGATGTAGGAATATACTCTAGCTTCAATTCATTCTTCTCCACATAATATTTGATGAAGTGGTACTTTATTTCAATATGTTTTTAATGAGAATTTTATACCATATTCCTTTTAAGATTGATTTCACTTTGATTATAACATCCCAAAAGAAAGGTTAACTTTACTTCAACAAGTAATTCTTCCAACTGTGTTTTCATCCACATAATTTTGGTAGCATCTTGAGTGGAAGCAACATATTCAGCTTAATCCATGCTAAGATTTAATGAATTCTATTTTTTGTATACTATCTAACATAACTTTCCCCCAAAAAGAAAACTCCACCAAATGTGGATATTCTATCATAAACATTTCCTGCCGAATCAGTATCTAAATACCCAAACAAATCAATATTTTTTGAGCCATCATACCTGATTCCAAAAAAAAATATGCCTTTGATATATCTGAGAATTCTTTTTCCAGCAATTAAATTTGATTCTTTATGATCACTCTAAAACCTTTCACATAAGAAAAAAGCATAAGACACATCAGGTCTTGAGGCAGTCAGATGTAAAAAACTTCCAATTAGCTTTCTAAACTCTTTCTAATCAACTTTTTTACCTTCACCATCTTTAGAAAAATTGGCTCCCATTGAAATCAGTTTGTAAACCGATTTCAAATTTTCCATGACAAACTTCTTAAGGAGTTCTTTATCATACTTTTATTGAGAAATAAAAATGTGGTTCTTTTTTGGTAAAATTTTTAAACCAATAAATTATTTAATTTCTCCCAATATGGACATCTCAAACTACTTATTCATCTCTTCAACAAGTCTTTCATAAGATATTCCATCATTTCCAACAAAGATAATTTTATCAACATAAAAAATAATGATGAGATAAAACTCCTAACTTTCCTTGATGTAAATATTGTTGTCAACTCTTACTTTTGTTGAAACTCATATTCCTTAAGCAAGTATTAATTTTGGAATTCCATGCCCTTGGAGATTATCTTATCCCATAAAAGGGTTTCTTCAGCTTACACACATAAATTTCATCTTTCCCAACAATAAATCCACATGGTTGTTTAATATAAACTTATTCATCAATATTCCCATTCAAAAATGATGAATTTACATCCCTTTGAAAAAAATTGTAACCTTGTTGTATAGTAATAGAAATAAAGACTCTGATTCTTTCCAATATTTCCACCTAAGAAAAAGTATAATCAAAATCAACACCTTAAATTTTTGAGTAACATTTGCACACTAATATTTCCTTGTTCTTTATCACTTCATCCTCTTCATTCATCTTGTTCCAAAAAACCCATTTTTTACCAATAATGTTTTTGTTGTATGGTTTGGGTACTAGTTCCCATGTATCATTCTTTTCTATTTGATCAAGCACTTCATTCATATCCTAAACCCATTCTGGATGCTCAAAAGATTATTTTACATCGTCCAGCTCAACTTTTGAATACAGGTAAGTATGTGTAATATCATTTTTTGTTCTTATTGTTCGAACTTTCTGATGTTGATCACCAATAATGTTATGAGCTTAAACTTGTTTCCTCATCCTAGGATAATATTTTAGATTATATTCCTTATCACTAGAAATAGCTGAGTCTGATTCTTATTCATGAGTAGGATTAACACTATCTGCAGCATCATCAGAATTGTTAACAAGACTTTCCTTATCCTGCTCAACATCCAAATCAGCATAAGTCTTCTTTTCTTTATCAACATTTTCAACAACTTTTACATCAACAGAATCAAAAATTATTCATATTTATTTGTTAAAACATCTATATCCTCTTCCTTCCATAGCATAGACAAATAAAAATTCCAACTTCACCTCTTTACTCAAACTTTCCAAGGTTTTCACATATATTATTTATGATACATGGACTCCAAAAAACACTTAAGTGTTTAAAACTTGTATTTTTTACATAAAACATTTCATATGGAGTCATATCTAAACTTTTCCTATAGAAACATCAGTTTTGAATATACATAGAAGTACTCATGGCTTGCCTCCAATAGTAATGAGAGAGACTATGTTCAAGTAACATAGTTCACCCTATTTCAACCAGACTTATATTATTTCTTTTTGAAACCCCTTTTTTTGAGGTGTGTATGGTGAACTATACTCATACCTAATTCCATGCTTCTCAAGATAATTTTAAAATAATTTATTCCTATATTCACCACCATTTTCGGTTCTAAACTTTTTCAATGAATACTCACATTCCTTCTCAGCTTTTCTTCTGAAACTTTAAAACATTTTTAGAGTATCTAACTTATGTCTCATGTATATAACACAAGTTATATGAGTGAAGTCGTCAATGAAAGTGATGAAGTACTTATCTCCATTTGTTGATTGTTTTATCATTGGCCCATAGATATCAAAATGAATATGTTCCAGGGGTTGTTTTGAACAAATCTCAACTTTATTATTCATAGAATTTGTAATCTTCCCTTTTTAACAAATAGTGAAACACTGATATCTTCTTCTTGACATATCATAAATATCTCGGACACTATCTATATTTGATAAATTTCTCATTTTTCTTTGACACATGTGTCCTAGCCTTTTATTTCAAAATTGATTTTCTTCCACCATACTCATATAAAAAGATTTTCTTATTTCACCAACTTGAAGCAAGTTACACTTTGTAAGTTGGCCTCTTATAATTATCTTTCCATCTTCCTCACTTTTCACAAAAAACCCATCTTTCCTAAAGATAACTTTTTACCCTCATCACAAAGTTGTGAAACACTCAACAGTTTGTGTTTCAATCCATCAATATATAAATTTTCTTGAATTTCATCTTTTCTTTCCCAATGATGGCTAATCCAATGCCTTTGATTCTCATAGATTCGTTATTCCAAAATTTTATTGTTCCTTTGTTGAAGTATTTCACATTATTTAACTTTAAGTCTCATGTTATATGGGAAGAACACCCAAAATCAAGATCCAAGGTCATTCTTCTTTTATAGATTTCAAAGTGGTTTCAATAACAAGATCTTTTTCTTCTTCCTTTTCTTTCTTCACCTCCAGCTCTAGAGGATTGTTGAGATACTTTTGTTGTTCTAGTAACAGAACAAGACAACCCTTAACAAGATGTCCAATTTGTTCACATATTTCACAAATGGTTTCTAGTGGTTGGAACCTATTCTAAATTTTCACACCAACCTTCTCAAATTTCATCCAAAATTCTTGCTCAGGCTTCTTTTTTTGAGAGGATTGACTCCCCCACAAACCTTACCTTCCATAACCTATGGAATAATAGTTATATTTTTGGTTGAACCAACACATATTTATAGTATGTCCAAATCCACCACAAAAACAAAAATATCTATAAAAATAATATTTTCCTCTAATTTTTTTGGATTGGCCAGTGTTGTGAGTATGTTTCTCAGCAACCTTCTCAAGAGAACTTTATTGACCATCAATCTATCTATTTTGAAATGAAACTTTCTTCTTATCATAACCAATTCTATATTTCTTCTCAACCATTGAAGGTAACATTTTTTGTTCCTTATTAGGTTCATCCTTAGCAGAACATTCAACAATATCAAAGAGAGAGTTTTTGAACCTTGTACCTTTCCATTAAAATTTAGAAAGTTTTTATTAGAAAAGTTATATCTCTTATTCTTTTTCCTTCATCTTAACTTCTAGATGTTCATTATGATTATTTTCTCTCTCAATATAATTTTTCAAAACATCAATTTATTTTAATATCTTTAATTTATCATCAAGAAAACATTCTTGATTATTTAATGGGTAATTTTTATTTGCCAACTTCTTATTTTACTTTTAAATCCTTGTAATCTTTCTCAGAAAATCATTTAACTATTCTTTTAGATGAGATTAAATTTGAGTTTCTTCTTCTTCAGAACTAATGCTTCTGAAATCTTCATTATTCACTGTTGCAATAAAGGTATTCTCTCTAGATTTCTTAGAAAAATATTTTTCAAATTAAATTTTACTATCTTCTTCATCCTCAACTTTAGAAAAAAAAATTATTCCTTTAGATTTGAATAACTTTTTATCCATCCCTCTAGAAAAAAAAATTATCTTTATCACCCTATTTCTTCCATAATCTTCTTTTCCTTTTTTCATCTTAATGACTATCTTCTTCTATATTTATTTGAGGGAAATAAAGTGCAAAATACCCAACTTCTCCAAATTTAAAACACTTAAAGGGAAGTTTCCCTTTGTATTTACCAATACCTATTCTCTCATTTTTAGAAAATAAGGATAAGATTTCATCAAAATATTTACATACCTCGTTATCATAGTTAGAGTCAGCAACATCATCATCATCAACTACCTTTTTAGAATTTTCTTTCTTGGCGGCTTTAAAAGACATTTCTTTATCATATTTTGTTTTAATATTCATATTCTTCTCCCTCATTATTTTATAAGTGATGAGAGTGCTATGAAAATAATATAGAGATAATGTTCCAGGGTATCTATCTTCTAATGAAGAAACTTTCGCATCAATCTTTTCAGGCGTAATTCTTAAGCTCTTTTCAACAATAGTAAAATCCTCCAACTTTTCACCAAGACATATAATAGTACTGACAATGTCATTTACCCTAGTAAATAAATCCCCAAAAGATTCAAATTCAATAATTTTCAAGTATTCATACTTCAGCCTCCAGATTTTTATTTTTCTCTTATTTACTTTAGTATTTCCTTCATATATGTTTTTCAGATTATCCCAGGTACCTTTAGCTGTAGCAGCACCTTTCACTCTTAAAAACACACTTTCAAAAATTGATGAGAGTAAATAATTTTTATCTCTTACATCATTCTCAAGATTATTCTTATCAATAGGTGTAAAAGTAACCTCATCATTAATAGGAATAAATCCATCTATTGTATCTTTAAGAACATCATACCCAAGAGACATAAGATAAGGCATCATTTTGTCTTTCCAGATATGATAATTCTTTCCATAAAATATTGGAATCCCCTTAATTTTTACACAATTCAGATTCTCCATCACAACTTCTCCTCAAAAATTAAACAAAGAATAAATGAAGGGAACCTACCTCTGATACCAATTAAAGTTTCCTGGTCAGGATTCAAGTATCACTGAGAGGGGGAGGGGGTGGATTAGTGATATCATTTTGTTTTATGCTTCCTTACTTTTGAAACAACCTTCACCTCCTATAAAATATTTCTTTCCCTAATGAACACAAATCAAACACACATCCACAGGAACACAAGAATTGTCAAGGTTTACTACTCAAAAATAGTAGTTATATCCTTGGTATGGTTTGGAAACAATCCAATACCACAAAATCTATTAGAAAAAAATCCTTTGATATGGAATATAATGAGTAGGATATACCCTTACACGCTTGTGGAACTATGAAAACAATAAAATAGTGTGTGTGCTCCCTCTTAGCACAAATAGGTTAAACAATGTTTCATTTCTTCTTGATGAACTTTTATAAATTTGATCTCCCAAAAAAATTCTTCACTTTCCTACCCAAAAGATAGTAAAAACTTTTTTTTGTATGGAACATACTTCTTACTTTCAACTCACAACTTGCATGCCACTCACTTCTTGTGTACAACATTTTAATTGCGCGAAACTCTTATGCACTACTCAATACTTGTGTGAAAATCACTTCTTTCACAAAACTCACTCCCTGCAATCAACTGTTATCTTACATGAAACTCCCTACTTGCGCGGCACTCACTACTTGTGCAGAACTCACTAATTGTGCGGAACTCACTACTTACATGATCCAGAGCACTTATATCCTATATTTTTTTAGCATACCTCAAATGAGGGGAGTATATTCCTATTTATAGGCATTTTTTCAACCCTGTGCATAGCTTACATAGCATTTACCTGAGCGTGCAAGTCAAATCGTCCAAGTCTCCTTCACCCAAACTCACCTAGTGTATAAACTCCATAAATTGTGTGACCTTATTTCCTTTTACATATTTTTATGTACTGATCTTTAATAACTAATTGCATGTAACTTTCTTTTCCAAAAAACCATTTTCTCCATTCTCCAATTTTGGGACCCAAAAATTTGGATAACATTGGAAAACAGCACCACCTTAAAATCTACTTTGGAAACACCAACCATACTGATTCACAATCATCTAATTTCATCATGAAATATTTCTATTTTGATATATAACCTTTGATTGATCACCTTTAGAATTATCGTATTTTATGGGTCATTTAAAAATTGAATTGATTTATCCTTTTAGATAAAAAAAAATATACAACACTTTTCAAAAGCAAAGTCTTCTTACTTACTTCTTCATCTAACTTGGTCCCAACAATCACTGGTGTGTAACACTCGCATGAAAAGGATCATGTGAGGATGAGATCAATCATTGGATGGTTGTTCTAGATTTTGGATTCCATTGGATAAATGGAACTGGGTATTGTTGGATTTCCCATTAAATGTTAGATATAGTTTCGGATACATACTTGGGTGGAGTATGAGTGTGGGCATTAGACCCGGGATAGCTTGTGATGATCTAAGGGTATTGGGTTAGAAAAGTGTTAGTTTTCATGTTGTGGCACTATAATATATATATAAAAGGGATGTTTTGTCCATAAAATGTTACCGAAAGTTGGTTATGGGATTCAGTGAGTGTGCTCAGAAAAATCTCAGTGTACAATGTGATAAAGGAATCAGAATCAGGTTTTGGTGATGCATCGTCTATTGATGGTGGTAATTTTTTAGAATAGTCAGTCAAAGGTGATTTGACACAATTTCTCTCAAATAGTTTTATGTGTTCATAGAGGAACCATATTAGGCATGATGTTGGGATGAGACAGGTTCATCCTAAAGGTCATCCAGGATTTTTCAAGGAAAATTCAGAAGGACCGAGCTAAGCATGTTTGATTGTGATTTGACTATTTATATCAAATCAAGGAATGAGAGCAGTTTCCTCATGTTTTATTAGTTTTAGTGATTTGAGAAACATATTTTCATCATCTTTAATGTTCTAAGGGAATGTTTCAATAGGAAATTTTGATGATAGAAGTATCGTGTCTTGGAATTGGACATTTAGAGGAAGAGCCAATAGCGGGGAGCACCATAGACCTGTTGAGGAAATAGAAAATGAATGATCATAGTTAATCTTATAAGGGCTCATGTGTCATATTAATGTGTAGGCAAGGGTTATGAGTTTTGTCTTGATGTTTTGGTTGGTTAAGCATTGTATGTTTAAATTGGTGCTTTGAACATTTTTTCAGCATCCAGAACGCAACATGGTTGTTTTATTAGCAATTCATGACTGAATTAAGTTAGGTTGTTGCATTCCATGACCACCAAGGAATCTTGGGGATTAAAATTATTAATGTGGGGAGGTTGTAAGATCCCATGTTTTATGAGTTGGAAAATTTCTGATGGTTTTTGAATTTTCAACTACTGGATGGGTCAAATATTGATCAAAGATTTAGAATAGAATTATGAAGTTTTTAATGACTCAAATTAATGTTTTTAGATGTGGAATGAGGAAAAAAGTTAATTTAGAGGTTTCAATAGTGTCCTGGGGGTTCAGGACCTAGATTTTAATTTTTGGAAAAGTACATCCTAGGGTGCACAGTTAGCACATGGTTAGTAATAATCATGTGGACTAAATGTGATTACCAGTTTGTATAGGCGCATGATTTAGTCAATTGTATAGTATACCAAAGTAAACCTTGTGGGTTTCTGTAGTAAATTGTAGAAATGTAACGTGATTGTTTCATTGTCTTTTAAACCATGTGATGTAATCATACGAGGTGAGAGGTGCATAGGTTGGAGGTAGTTCCAACTGCACGGTTGGTGCACAGGTTGAAAAATTATGTGTCCAAACCATGACACCCATTAAAAAGGATGAATCTACCCTTTCCCCCTGCAAGTTCTAATGTATAATCCCCCTATTTTCTTCCCTTTTCCTCCCTTATGTGAGTCATCCCTCCTCTCCTATCCTTCCCTTCTTCAAACCCCATCAAGCGAGTGTTCTTGGTGGCCTTCCATGGTGATTTGAGATATGATTTCTCCTTCAGTATCCTCTCTTTATCTTCTCCTACCTTTGTTCTTATTTTTTATTTTCTAGATTGGGGATTTGAATTCCATTTCCACTAGATCATGGTGGAATTAGATAACGATGATGGGGATTTTTATCTTCTTAGGAACAGGGTGACTTGGGAGACCATATGCACTTCTCCGCATGAAGTTTCATTGAGGTATTCCACCATAGTGAATTTCAAAAAAATTAAAGACAAAATTAAATTGTTTACGTTTTTGTTTGGACATTATTTCTTAGGTATTACACCTAGTTCAAGTTTGAGTATGTGCTAAAGGATTTTGGAAATTGTTTGGTTCTAGTGTAATAGGATAATTCAGTGAGGTTTAGAGAATTATTCCTTTTTAGTTTTATTTATTTAATGGTTATAGTTTATTGAGATTAACTGATTAATTATAATATAATTATAATTTATTTATTTCTGGTGGTTGGGTTTTGAGATAGTACATTGTATGTCTCATATGATCTTGGATAGGCTTTAGAAACTACTTTAAAGCCTTATAAAATAAATGGGAATCTTTGTATGAGGTAGCTGGTTTTTTATACTTACGATTTTTCATTTATGCATGTTTATGGTAGTAGGTGAAGGTTTAGGATTAATCCTATAGGAAATTACCCCTATTTTCATTTATTCCAATAATCTATTTATAAATTAAATTGTTTAATTAAAATAGATAAATTCCAAGGGTCACTAACAAACCTAGTGTTCTAGCTTCATTACTTGGCCCTCATGGCCAAGACCAAGACTCTTGAGACACTAAGTAGTATTCAGACCTCATATGAGGTGAGGTTTCACCTGATAATACATGTCATCCTTTTTATGGGCCTAGTTTGAAAAACCATAGGTATATTGAGATTGGGATTCATGTATAGACCATCCTATATAGGCCTTGGGAACCGATATTGGGTTATGAACTATCTCCTGACTATGGTCATAGTAGCAAGATCCTATATAGTCAGCAAGGCCACAATACCTATTCTCAATGATGTGGGACGTGCATCTTAGTGTATTAGGGGTCAACCTAAGACTATAACCATGAACAAGGAATCCTAGAGAGATTCCACTATTTATGTGTGAACCTATAGGATCTTGAAAAGGATCTCGCTCCTGTGTATTAACCCAAGGAGATCTAGTGGCCTTCCAAGTGTTTCACTGATCCAAAGCTAGTGTATTATAGATTTGGGTAGAGATTATAGTGGGTGTCAACTTAGAACCCATACCAAACTTGTAAACCCAAGGGGATGTAGCAATAGTGATGGTTTTAGGTGTTTGGCCAACCTCTCTTTTTTATTTATACATTCACTTAGTTACTATTGATTCAACTATGATTTCAAGCGTGCGTCCTATAACTCATCCCATGGGGACTGATATGATGTGATGCTATGATTGGGATTCCCAAAGGTACTTACTAGGATCTGTCTTATGAGCCTTGTTTTATTTAATTTTAATGTTATAGGATGTCCCATTTGTCATTGGTATTCCTCCCTACATAAGGATTATATAGGAGGCTATTGAGAGTGTCTCAGAACCCCTCTTATATTGGTGTTGTTAGGGATGTATATCTTGCTAGGATCTAGGTGATGCTGGAGATTTATGGGTGGGAACATTTATCCCGAACACATGATGTTGATATCCTTGAGTATTAATGATGATCTCCTTGATACAAGGACTGGGATGCTCCCTAAGATCAGGTGGATGCACCAATACTACATCTCCCAAGCATGTTTGGTGATGATGTTGTTGATCCATTAGTTAAATTGATTCCAAATTATTATTTTCGAGTCTAGAGGGAATTATTTACATATCACCTAAGGTTCGTCCCCCTTAGGTATTGTCCAAATTCCAATTTTGTGACTACCTATGGACTGGGACCTAGGACTCATACATCAGACTAAATTACATGGTTTGAGTGGCATGTAATCCAACTCAATTTCATATTTATAGGATATCTAGTTGATACATGGAATCCTTCCCCATAGTTATTATAGGTGCGTACAGGTGATCCCAATGTTAGGACTTGTATCCCCCTATGTTTTTGTAGCTTGCTGGGAGAAATTTCTGGTGCTGGACGAAGTAGGTATCATCAATCAAGATCATATACCCACAAATCGACAAGATTACACACATTTTGAGTGGTATGAAATCCAACTCAATTAAATAGCCATAGGATGATCAAGATCTTTAATTCAAGGATTTAATGTAGACTGATTTTATTTATTCATTCCATTTGTGTCTTATCTAGGCTGAGCGTATTTCATTAGCTTAAACTTACTAAAGAAGACCTTGGTAAAACTTTTATTACATAGTTTATTTCATCTTTTAGTTGTTATTATTTTTGTTATCTTGGTGAGTATCTCAGATATACATACACTGCATTTACTAGATATACACAGGATCACATTAGTGGTGACCGACTGAATTTTTCACCCACACCCTTCTTAGGCTACCACACCCTTCTAGTGGGAAATCAGTGTTGTACATATGACATGGATTTTAAGGACTTTACTATATTTCATTATTTATTATAGACATGTTTATTTTTATATATTTATCATTATGATTACTTAAAACTATGTATGATGTTTTTTTTTATTATATTTTTTTAATCATATATACGGGCATAGTCTCCCCACATACACACTATAGGCCCTTGCTGCTAGTTATAAGCCTTTGGAATATGGGGAGACATGCTTGAGTCCTTGTCACCAATTGGTTAGGCTAATTTTTATAGAGATATCTAGGTCAGGACATGACAAAGTTGTATCATAGGAGTTCTTTTCCTATTATCTTACTATTTGGGACATGGTAAACAGGTGTATTAGGAATGTGTCGAAATCTATGATGGATACCAAACTGGTGCATTGAGAACACTTATTTGGTAAGAAGTGCATGTTTCCAAGGATATGGGTTTGATGTTCTTGGTTTATGATGTTATGGTTGAGTATGATTTTTTCTTTGATTGGTGCACATGTGTGTGTATTTTATGATTTATTATTGGATCTTTGGGTGGAAAGATGCAAGTGATTGATTTTGACTCTTGGAAAACATAGGTAAGTGATGTTTGTTCATGAGTAATATTTGTCACTTATGTTCCACATGATATAGTACTTCTAGTGTGTAATTTATATTTCTAATGACTGAGGTAAACTATTTAAAGTGTGAACAAAAACCTAAATATAATTTTCCCATATAGGTTATTTTTGGAATTATACTCATCTGGACCACCTTGTTGAATTCATTTATGATAAGCTATATGGACTATGTTTTGATGTGAATTGGTGATGAGGACGTCAATACAGTACCTTCTTCACAAGAGGTGCAGTGATCCTTAATAGGTAAAAATGGTTTCTTAGTGTCTTTTCATAACTACAATAGGTCAATAAGATCATGTGAATCCTTAGAGAGGGAATGTTAGGATAACCTTGTTGAACTAGTAAGCTGATACCTTTTTAGTAGACCCTTTTGGGGGGTATCCTTTTCAAGTGTGGTGAATGAAAGATTTGTAACAAAAAACATGGAGTTTTACCATCTATATTCCTATGAGATTTTACTTAAATAGCCTTCATTTATGGTTATCTAGTCTGATCCTCTAGTGCACTTCTAATAGGTACCTAACATTTATAATAAACTATAACCTTGAGGGGGTATTCGTGTATGTGGATTCCCAGTGAGGATTATTTCATTATATTTCTTATACTTGATATTGTGAACCTCTAGGGATCACTCCCCTTGAGTATTCTTAGAGAGTATCAGGTCATGGGGGGATGATTCTTGGTAGGTGATTCCTTAAATATTTAAGTGAATAGAATCCTCCCTTAGTTATGAGTTATCAATGGGTTTTGCTTAAATATATTTCCAATTAAAACTTAAAGTGTGTTTTAATAAATAACTTGGAATTGAAAACCTATATAATTGAACCTATTTTGATAGGTTTTGATCCTCATAGGTTGATTATCTCTTTACCTACCTCTATTTTTACCTCCCTTGGATAGGATTGTTAGGCATGTTATATTCCATGAATTGAAATGGGTACATGGATGACACACCTTGATATGTGACCATAGAGATAGAATTGAATTATTAGATTGGTGTTTGAACCTAGTGAAACTGATATGATGCCTAGTTGGTAGGGAAATGTGGGATACCTATAGGCTCTTAGTTTGACTCATACCTTGGTGAGTTGGAATTTGGTTTCATCGAGGGAAACCTATGGGAGGGGTTGCCCTGGGTTTATGGGTACCAATATAGAATATGATCTTGGTTTTATTATATTTTTATACCAATGCATGGGAGGTTCATGGGTTTTGTGATATTGGCAAGGTGATGCCTTTGGTTTCTGAGAAAGCACCAAGGGTTCTTGGGTATCAATACTGGCTTTGATGGGAATGGCTATTTGGGTGTCTATCCCTTTTAACCATTGGTTGTGTGGTTGATGTTTTAATTTTAGAAAAAAAATTGTATGATGGGTGGTCTTGGAATAAATCATGGAATATGTGAGGTGCTCAATTTTAAAGAGGGGTTACAAGGGATCTCTTTGTGTGTTAAGAGTGGTGTACTATGTTTCATGGTCATCTTGGGCTTATTGATCAATGACTTGTGGATGTGTGTGTTGAGTGGTGTAATCAGGTGGTATGTGATTGTGGACTTGTTGTGATGGGAAAGATAGGAATGGTACATTCTGGTTCTGCATGGTTCTATTTAAATCATTAATTGGTGAATGGCTTGTGCGAGACAGGGGCCAATGGTTTCAAAGATTGGTTGTAAGCATGGTTTTCAGGTGTTGTGATAAAATATGGAATGTCCCTCCATGGTAGAGGAGACTTATAGAATGGATTGAGTTTTTTGGCACAATTGATCTATCTCAATACTGTTCAAGCATTTAAAGGATGGTGAGAGTGGCTCATTATGAGCAACACATGTTGGGAGATGAAATCTGTTGAGGTAATGCTCAATGAGTATAAGGTAATCTGTAACAACCCAAACTTTTATCAATGGAATTTAACCCTTGTTATAATGATATCATATAGTATAAGTCACATAAAATCACATAGAGAACACAATACAAACTTTATAAATGAATAATTAATTAAATAAGAGTTATTTCTAGAAATTAAGGAACCTATAACGATGGAATATTAACTTGAACTTTGAAACAGTAACATGACCCTTAGGAATAGTAAACCACCCAATAGAATAGTAACTTAACCTTTGAAAGTAAAAATAAAATTTAGGTATCTTATGAATGAGAATATGATACATTTATTTCATGGCATAAGTAAATAATTTTTTTAAAATGATAAATTAAGTGTTGGTATTCTTATAAGTCATAAATATTTAATTAACATTTTATAATTAATTTAATAATTTAAAAGAAAATATATTTTATAAAATGTATTCATGAATTAATATTTTTTGTCTTATTATTATAAGATAATTTTATGATACTTTAATTAATTTTTCAAATTTTTATAAAATCAATTTTAATTTTAAAATATATATTTTTCAAGTAAATGATGACTTTAATTAAAAATTAAATTTCTCATATTTAGAAAATTATTTTCATAAAATTTATTTCATTTTTTAATTCTACACATCCAAAAATGGTTAGGGTTATTTTTTGGTATTTTTCTGAAATACTTGAATTTTTAGTGAATAGTAAACTATGGTAATTTACGGTATATATACATTATAAGTTAAATAAACTATTAATTGATTCATGGATGATGGAAGCACTATAATCTAGAATTATACTTCTCGCTTTACTGCATTTATTCATGGAATCTTCACTATTTCTTGTCTTGTAGAAAAATAATAAACTAATGAATAAAATAATCGGAAAACACTCCTCTCCTCCACTATAAATATCACCCCTCACTGCCTCTTTTCCTCACACCTCTCGAGATTTCAGACTTTTCCAAATCCTACTCAAGTATCTTCCCAATCCCCACCCCTGCATCCAAGATCCCTTGGTCTCATCAAAATACCAAAACCTATTCCCTAAGGAGGTTCTCAAGGAGGAGATATTTAAGTGGTAAAATCCTCTTCCTTTTTCATTTATTTTCTTTTATTTTATTTTTATTTTGTTATTCTCTCATCATATAATATATCCCAATGTTCTTGATAACTCTATTATATTTTATATAATATAATTTTATCACGTTAATGGAATATCCATCAATAAACTCCTTTCTCTCTCTCTCTTTTATTCTAAAAATGAAATCATTGCCTGTGATGTGTCAATTTACCAACATCATGGATGATGCATTTTCATTTTCCTTTAACACCTTCAATTATGTTCATAAAACCACTATAATGTTTGGAACATATTGTAAAATATATTTTATGACCCTTTTTAGGTTCTAGAACTAAAATATTTACATAATACTAAATTATAAAACAAATCGAGTTTTTTGTGATTGAAAACTACCAAAATTAACTCAAATGATTATCATTAACTATTTATATAATGATTCATCATCATTAAATTTAAAAAAATAATATGTATAACCATATAAACCTCTTTATTTTCAATAATAACAAATATTTTCAATTCTAGAGAATTATACCCATTCTACATAAACTTCCATACTCATATTCAAGTAAACCGACCATGAAAACCAAGAAAACGAACACACTCGAACGATGAACTTAAACTTTATAACACATAAAAATCCCATAAATTAACTTAATAAAACTATAATTAATAAAATTCATGTATAAAAGGTTATTTATTTTTTAATTAATGAATTTAATTTGATTATACATGATTTTAAAGAGAAGAGAATGTTTGGACATAAGGTAAGGGGATTCTTGAACCCAACTCTCATCCTTTGAGTTTTCTCTCTTTCACTGCATTTTCAGAATAGATGTTCCTTTATTCTTCTATAAATATCATTTATTTTCCTTCCCTTTCCATTTCTAGTATATAAATGTTTTCAATCTAGTTTTAGGGAAAATGAAAATAATTTTCCAAAAGAACTCTTCTTTCAAAAAAACACATCTTTTACTTCTCATGAGATTGATTCTTCTTCAATCAAGATTGATACCAAGAATATCAATCTCTTTTTATCTTGAAAAATCCAAATTTTATGAATTTATTCTTTTCTAAATGAAAATAATTCCTTTCTATGGATAATTTTATGTCCAATATTGATATATGTTCTATGTGGTATGCATGATAATGTAAATGTTATAATGTGATGGGTGCAGTCGGAATTATATAGTACTCCAATGAATTGGGTAATGTGATGTATCTCATGAGATAAAGTGATGTATGTGTGTTAGTTAACCACTAAGACATGATGTTTCATTTTTAGTCATTTCCACATTCCAATCCTTTTTCTAATACTTCCTCTTGTGATTATGATCTTATTCCAATGTTATGATGATAATGATTATTCTCACTCCATGTTATATTGATTCATGTTATTATATATCCTCTTATTGAGTATGTGACTAAGTATTTATAAGCACCTAAGAATATTTATTTTAAAAAATTCTAAATATATGGATCCCACAATATATTCCTTTATAGTTAATTTCATAAAGTAATAAATTATTTATTTATGACTTCTTGACTTATGATTTGTTCTAACCTTTTCTATTTTATAAAATGGTGGGAACCAAGAGAAACCAAGATGACAACCTGTGTGAGGGACAATTAAGTGATTTCCCAAATGACGTCCCCAAAGCCTTGAAAGGTGGAGTTCAAAATTTCAAGGTGATTCTTACCCAACTATCTCATGTTTTGAACAATAATCTGAATAATTTGAAAATTATACCTTTATTTAAAAGGGATAAATTGGATATCGAGGGTTTTTTCAGCAACGACCACCAAAGTTTAGTGTATCTTCTGATCCACTAATCTCGGAATAGTGGTTCAACTCAATAGAGAAGATATTTTATGTTATACACTATTCTAATATTGAGAAGGTGACTCTTTTCATTTACCATTTAGATGTAGAGGCCAATCAATGGTGGAATTTGATTAGGATCACAAAGCCGAAGGAATAAATTAAAGATATGGAGTGGGAATATTTTAATAAATGTTTATTAACAAGTATTTCCATCAAATGATTCATAAAAATATGGAGAGATAATTCATAGAGCTGAAGAAAAATGAAGGTGAATCTATCACGGCCTATGAAGAAAATTTCACAAGCCTTTCAAGGTATGTTTTGGGTTTTGTTATCAAAAATGATAGAAAAATTGATAGATTCTTTAGTGGATTAAAACCACACCTTCTAAAGGCTCGAAAAATTCAAAAAAAATGAAGTGATGAAGAAGTTGTTCAATGTACTCTCAAATTGGAGATGTAGTTTGGATAATGGTACCATGGATATGGTTACAAGAAATGAAAGATGGAGTTTATAACTCGGGGTCTAATGGAAAATGTGGAAAGAAATAT
Source organism: Viscum album (assembly GCA_963277665.1). Taxonomy (NCBI): domain Eukaryota; kingdom Viridiplantae; phylum Streptophyta; class Magnoliopsida; order Santalales; family Viscaceae; genus Viscum; species Viscum album. The sequence continues at coordinate 2,065,153,796 of OY728119.1, forward strand.
CAACCACCGACATGTCAAAATGGGGGAAAAGGGATCATGGGAACTGTATCAAAGGGATCGGGAAATTCTATAATTGTGGGAGAGAAGGCCAAAAAGATCAGGAATGTTGAACAGACATAAATAAGTGAACTGATACAGTGGAGGAAAGAAGAAAACCACCCATGGTCCAATGATACAACTATAGGGATCATGGTCACTATGCAATCTAGTGCACTAAACCTCAAGTCTGTGAGGGTAATTAGCATCATCATCCACCAAATCCAAAGTAACAAGGGAAGGATTATGCCATCACTACTACTGAAGTGGATCAAGAAAACAAATTCGTACAAGGTAAACTTCCAATTCACTCAATAATAGAAAAAGTATTATTTGATTTTGGTTCTACGCAATCCATTATATCTTAAAAGTTTTCTAGAACTATTGAATCGAAGACCCAAAACCTTGAAGTAGAGTTATCTGTAAAAAAACCCAAGTTTTGAAATCATTGAAACCCAATAGTTGTACTCTTATCATGTTGGCATATGTGGGAAGATTCTTCTATTTAATCTCATGATACTTCCCTTGGTTTAATTTGATGCTATACTGGGAATGTATTAGCTCTCATTATATAGAGAACATATAAACTATTCAGAAAAGGAAATATCTTTTCATATTCCAAACCATCCCATGATCCTCTAAAAATTCAAGTAAGATCATGAATCTTATTTGGAAAATCATTCAACAGTGTGGGTGTTGATTCCCTATAAAGAATCATACCTTGCTCAAATCTTTGATTCAAAGGAAGGTATAAACCTAGGGGAAATTCCCATTGAAAGGAAATAGGGTGATGTATTTCCATAAGAGTTTCTCATACTTACCTCGGATCGTGAGGTGTATTTCTCAATAGAACTCATACCCGGATCTACTCCTATCTTAAAATTTTCATATATGATAGCCCCTATCAAACTGGAGGAGTTAAAGAAGAAACTTCAATAGCACTTGGAAAAATGATTCACACACCGTAGTGTATCACCTTAGGGTGTGCCGATACTCTTTCTAAAGAATAAGTATGAATCAATATGACGGTGTATCGATTATCGAGAACTCAACAAGATCACTATAAAGAACAAGTATCATCTTCCAATGATTTATGACTTGTTAGATCAGTTATGAGGAGCTCATTACTTCTCAAAGGTGGATCTTCATTCTGGATATCATCAACTAATGGTGAAGAAGGAAGATATTTAGAAGACAACTTTCTGAAAAAGTTATGGGCACTATGTGTTTCTAGTGATTCCCTTTGGACTTACTAATTCCCCTAAAATATTTATGGATTTTATGAATAGAGTATTTAGACATTACCTCAAAAAATATGTGGTAGTTTTTATAAATGATATTCTCATATACTTCAAGAGAAAGGAGGAACATGAAGAACATATAAGGCTTGTGTTGGTGATATTAAGGAAGGAGAAGTTATACATCAAATTCAAAAAATATTGACTTTTGGATGTAGCAAGTCACATTATTGGGACATCTGATCTCAAGTGAGTGAATTTATGTAGACCCTTCTAAAACAATGGTAATTGAGGAATGTTCGAGACCCTCTAGTTTCAAAAAAATACATAGTTTTCTTGAATTATTAGGGTACTATCTACGTTTTGTGAGAAATTTATCATGATTGCCTATCCTGTTAACTAAGTTAACAAGGAAAGGGATAAAGTATGTCTAGATGGAATAATGTGAGGAAATCTACAAGGAGTTAAAGAAAAGGTTGATCACTGCACCTATACTCACATTCCCAAAAAGTGGAGAAAGTTTTGTGATATACACCGATGCATCAAGTAAAGTCTTGGGTTGTGTACTCATGAAAAATGATAAAGTTATAGCCTATGCCTCATGACAGTTGAAGATCCATGAGAAAAACTATCTAAATCATGATCTAGAGCTAGAAGCTCTGATTTTATCCTTGAAAATATGGCGGCACTACCTCTATGGTGAGAAGTGTAACATATATACTAATCACAAGATCCTAAAGTATATATTCACACAAAATGAGATAAACATGTGTTAAAGGATATGGTTAGAGCTATTCAAAGACTATGATTTATCTATTCACTATCATCCTAGTAAGGAAAACAAGGTAGCTGATACTCTTAGCAAAAAAAGAACCTACTACTCTATCCATGTTGCAGATTGAGAAAGACTCTATCTTCTTGAATATTCAAAGGATAGATTTGGAAATTATAACATTGGGTAATAGATCCTACCTTTCCCAAATGATTTCTCAACCATCTATCCAAGAGAAGATCAAGGAGGCACAAAGGGATGATATGGAGCTTCAAGAGAAGGTGAATGCGGTAAAGTAAGGGAAGCTGCAAGAGTTCCATATCAATGATGATGGTACTATTTGGTTAGGAACAAGGATTTTTGTGCCTTCATCACCTGAGATAAAGAAGAATCTATTGGATAATGCACATGGCTCAGCTTTCTCTATCCATCCCAGTAGCACCAAGATGTACCACAATCTCTGAGAAAACTTATAGAGGGACAACATGAAGAAGGAGATTGTATAATATATCTCAAGATACATGATATGTCAGAAAGTTAAAGAATAGTGACAGAAGTATAAAGTTATGATGCAACCATTTTCTATACCCATGTGTAAATGGGAGAATTCCAACATGGACTTCATCACTGGTCTCCCGAAGACATCTAAAGGAAACAATGCAATATGTGTTGGGGTGGACTAACTCACCAAGACTACCAAATTTATTACTATATGGGAATATTTTTCGCTCAAAAAACTTGCCAATATATATGTGAAAGAAGTGTTGAGGATGAATGGGGTAACACTTTAAATCATCTATGACCATGATCCAAGGTTTACATCGAAATTCTGGAGAAATATCCAATATTCCTTGAGTACTAAATTGAATTTCAGCATGGCCTATCACACCCAAACGGATGGAAAATCTGAAAGGAATATTCATATGGTAGAAGATATGATAAGGTCCTTCTTAGTGGAATTCAATGGTGGATTGGACCAGCATCTTCCATTGGTTGTGTTCTCATACAAAAATATCTTCCACTTGAGTATTCAGACAGATCCATATGAAGTTCTGTGTGGAAAGCGATGTAGAACTCCAACCTATTGGGATGAAGTTGTAGAATGAAAGCTACTTGGACATGATATTGTACAAGAGATGACAGAGAAGGTTCAAGACATCAAAAAACATATCAAAGCTACTCAGAGTCATAAAAAGAGCTATGCTGATAACCATCGAAGGGACAGGGAGTTCAACATTGGAGATAAAGTCTTCCTCCAAATATCACCATAGAAGAGAGTAATGTAGTTTAGAAATAAATGGAGGCTTATCCCAAGTTACATTGTCCCCTTTGAGATCCTTGATCGCATAGGAGCAGTGGAATATCATCTTGCACTTCCACAAAGTATGGCTCAAATTCCTAACATGTTCCATGTATCTCTCCTAAGAAATTACATATCAAATCCCAAACATGTACTAAACTCAGTGGTGATATAGCTGGAAGATGATCTCTCTTATGAGGAGCAGTTGGTAAAGATTATGGACTAGAGTGATAAGGTTCTAAGAAACAATACAACTCACCTTGTCAAAGAGTTGTAGAGGAAGCATAAGTATGAAGAAGTGACTTGGGAATCAAATGAGGTGATGAAGGATAAGTATCATCACCATTTTATGTAAATCGAATTTTATAGGGTGAATTTTCAAAAGGGGGAAGAATGTAATGACCCAAAATTTTATCAATGGAATTTCACCCTTCTTATAATGATGTCATATAGTATAATGCAAATAAAATCACATAAATAATACAATAAAAACTTTATAAATGAATAATGAATTAAATAAGAGGTATTTCTAGAAATTAAGGAAGTTATATTGATGGAATAGTAAATTAACCTTTAGAATAGTAACATGACCCTTATGAATAGTAAATTGTCTAATAAAATAGTAAATTAACCTATGAAAGTAAAAATAAGATTTATATATCTTATGAATGAAAATATGATATATTTATTTCATGGCATAAGCAAATAAAGGTTTTAAAAATGATAAATTAAGTATTGGTATTTTTGTAACTCATAAATATTTAATTACTATTATATGATTATTTTAATAATTTAAAAGAAAATATATTTTAAAAAATGTATTCATAAATTAATATTTTGTTGTCTTATTATTATAAGATAATTTTATGATACCTTAATGAATTTTTCAAAGTGTTAGAAAATTAGTTTTAATTTTAAAATCTATATTTTTTGAGTAAATGATGATTTTAATTAAAAATTAAATTTATCATATTTATAAAATTATTTTTATAAAATTGAGTTCATTTTTGAATTATACACATCAAAAATGGTTAGGGTGAATTTTTGGGATTTTTCTGAAATACTTGAGTTTTTAATGAATAGTAAAATATGGTAATTTACGATATATATATATATATATATAATATAAGTCAAATACACTATTCCTTGAGTCATGGATGATTTAAGAACCATAATATAGAATTATAATTCCCTATTTATTTTATTTATTCATGGAATCATCATTATTTCTTGTCTTGTAGAAAAATAATAAACTAATGAATAAAATAATGAGAAAACATCCCTCTCCTCCACTATAAATACCACCCCTCACCGCCTCTTTTACTCACACCTCTAAAGCTTTTATACTTTCACAAATTATGCTCAAGTATATTCCTATGACCCTCCCCCACATCCAAGATCCCTTGGTCTCATCAAAACACCAAAACCTTTTCCCTAACGAAGTTCTCAAGGAGGAGAGATTTAAGAGGAAAAATCCTCTTCCTTTTTCTTTTATTTTATTTTAATTTTTTTTATTATTATTCTCTCCACACCTCCAATATCCAAATTTTCATGATAAATCCATTATCCTTTATATACTATAATTCTATTGTGTTAATTTAATATCTATCAACAAAATCCTTTCTCTCTCTATTTTATTCTAAAAATGAAATCATCATCCTTGATGTGTTGATTTACCGACATTGTGGATGATGTGTTTCCATTTTAATTTAACACATTCAATTTTTTTCATAAAACAACTATAATTTTTGGTACATAATTTAAAATATATGTTATAACCCTTTTTATATTTTGGAACTAAAATATTTACATAATACTAAATGATAAAATAAATTGAGTTTGTTGTGATTGAAAACTACCAAAATTAACCCAAACGATTATCATTAACTAGTTATCTAATGATTCATCCTCATTCCATTTAACAAAATAATATATATAACCATATAAACCTATTTATTTTCATTAATAACATATATTTTCAATTCTATAAAATTATACCCATTATATATAAACTTCCATACTCATATTCAAATAAAATGATCATGAAAACCAAGAAAACGAACACTCTTGAACAATTAAATTAAACTTCATACTCATCTAAAAGCCTATAAATGAAAATAATAAAAATATAATGAATAAAATTATTGTAGAAAATGTTCTTTATGTTTTAATTAATGAATTTAATTTTATTATCCATTATTTTAAAGAGGAGAGAATGTTCGGACATGAGGTAAGGGGATTCTCGAACCCAAATCTCATCTTTTGGGTTTTCTCTCTATTTCACCCCATTTTTAGTATGGATGTTCTTTTATTTTTCTATAAATATCATTTATTTTTTCCTCCCATTTTCTTTTTTGGGTTATACATGTTTTCAATATAGTTTTAGGAAAAATTCAAAGATTTTTTCAAAATAACTCTTCTTTTAAAAAAACACATCTTTTACTTCTCATGAGATTGATTATTCTTCAATAAAGATAAATACTAAGAATATTATTCCCTTTTTATCTTAGGAAATACAAATTTTATGAATGTATGATTTATGAAATGAAACTCATTCCTTTCCATGGGATATTTTATGTCTAATACTGATATATGTTTTATATGGCATGCATAATAGTGTAAATGTTTTGATATGATAGGTGCGCCCGAAATTATATAGTGTAAGTAAATGTTATGATGTGATGGGTGAAACTAGAATTATATAGTGCTCCAATGAATTAGGTAATGTGATTTATATCACGATATAAAGTGATTTATGTGTGGTAATTTATCACTAAGACATGATGTTTCATTTTTATGCATTGCCACATTCCAAGCCTTTTTCTAATACTTCCTCTCATGATTATGATCTTATGCCAATGTTATGATGATAATGATTATGCTCACCCCATGTTATATTGATTGTGTTATTATATATCCTATTACTAGTATTTTATATCTCACCTTTATTTGATGTATATATTCAAGTGATTACTTATACTAAGTGGAACACATGGGCTAATAAGAAGCTAGAGAAAAATGAATTAAATAATTTTTTATATTTTATTTTTTAAATGTTATGTATGGTCCTAATTTTCCCAAGACACTAAACCTTTGGATACTGGTTGTGTAATGATTTTATATTTTTTTTTCTTTAAAATTATGTAATAAGATATGTTAGAAAAGTAGGGTCACTTTATAAGCTATATAGTGGGGAGTACACCATTGGCCATTTGACGGTGGTGACCCTCATTGTGAGTTGAAACTCAGTGAATGACATGGGAACTATTCTCAGGAAGTGAGAATGGGTGATGGTTAAAATTTTCTTTAGTGATCTAGAATGATCATTTTCTTATTCATGTTAGTCATTATGTCAAAAAATGGATGGTTTATGTGTTTTAGTGATCAAGAACTTGATTCAATGGTGTGATGGTAATGATGCTCCTACAGTGGGTAGTAGGATGTTGGTTGCTAGTGTGTAACCCTCACATGAAATGGATCATCTGAGGGTGAGACCAGTCATTGGATGGTCATTCTAGATTTTGGATTCCATTGGATAAATGGAACTAGTTACTGCTGGATTTATCAATAATTTTGAGGTATAGGTTTCGATACGAACATGGGTGGATTATGAGTGCAGGTGTTGGGCTCGAGATTTCTTATAATGATCCATGGGTATTAGGTCAGAATTGTGTCGGTGTTCGTGTTGTATCCTAACAACAGAAATGGATAGGGGGTGGTCTAGCTATGAAATTCCACTAGAATTTTTTAGGGGATTTGGTGAGTTTTCTTAAAATGATCATGGTTTGATTTGGGATAAAGTAATTAGAATCAAGTTTTGGTGATGCATCAACTGTTGAAACTGAGCATTTTTAAGAATAGTCAGTCGGAGGTGATTTGACTTGAGTACTATCAAATAGTTGTATGTGGCCAGTGAGGAACCACATCAAACATGATATTGGGATGAGATGGGTGAATTCTAAAGTTCATTTTATTATTTTAAAGGAAAATAAAATGTGACCAATCTAAGAATGTTCTATTAAAATTTGTCCATTTAGATAAAATCAAGGACTAAGAGTAGTTTCCCCATGTTTGATTGGGTTTATAGAGTTGAGAAACATATGGACATCATTGTTGATATGTTAGGGTCATGTTTTAGTAGGAAATTCTAATGGTGAAAGTATCATGGCTCAGAATTACCCATTGAGATAAAGAACCTATAGTAGGGAGAACCATAGGCTAGTTGAGGAAACAGATGATGACGTGATCATAATTCAGTTTATAAAGGCTAGAGTAAGTTTCATATTTATTTTTTGGAAATTTTTATGATAATTGGATTGAGTTTTTGTTGGGTTAAGTTATTTATGTTTAAAGTAGTTCTTGGAACACATGTTGGTAATTTAGAACACAACTTGTCTATTTGAGTGGGAATTCATGACTTGAGTAGGTCAGATTATTTCGTTGGATGTCCACCAAGGATTCTTAGGGATGAGAATTATTAATTTGTTGAGGTTCTAAGATCCTGTGTTTTATAATTTGAAAAAATTTAGATTGTTTTTGAATTTTAAAATACTGGATGGGTTAAATCTTGATAAGATATTTGGAATATAATTATAAAGGTTTGATGCCTCAAAGTAATGTTTTTAGAAGTGGAATGAGACCTAGAAGGTAGTTTGGATGTTTTAGGAGTGTCTCAGGGGTTCAGGACCTAAAGTCAAAATTTTAAAAATTCGGTCTATGTTGGATGGTTAGAGAATGGTTAGTGAAAACCATGTGGCCTAACTATATGGACCATATTGTATAAACACATGGTTTGGGAGACTGTGCGGTAGGCTTGAAGAAACCATGAAGGTGTCTATAGTAAATTTCTTACATGTCATAAGGTTGGAACATAGTCTATTAAATCATGTACTATAATCATGTGAGGTACATGGATTGGAGTTAGTTCCAACTGTATGGTTGGCGCACAGTTTGGAAAACTATACAACCCGTTAAAATGGATAAATCAACCCTTTTTCTACTAAGCGGTTTAAGAGGTCATCCCCCTCTATTCATCCATTTTCCTCCCTTTCATGATCCAACCCTACTCTGCTCTCCTTAACTTATTCAAATCCCATCAAGGGGGTGTTCTTAGTGGCCTTCTATAGCGATTTGAGGTATGATTTCTCCTCTGGTATCCACTCTTTCTCTTTTCCTCCCTTTGTACTTTATTTTTGGTTCCTCAGTTACGGATTGCAATTCTAATTCCAATATATCATGGTTGAATAAGATATTGGTGATGGGGATTTTTCTCTTCCTAGGAAGAGGGTGACCCGGGATGCCATCTTCCCTTCATCGTGTGTCTTTTTGTTGAGGTATATCATAATAGTGAATTTATAAAGTTTTAAATCCTAAATTTAATTATTTGGGTGTTTTTTAGACAAAATTGCTTAGGAATTATGCCCAGTTAAAGGTTGAGGATTTTCCATGGGTTATTGGAAACTTTTTGGTCATGGATTTAGTGTGACTAAATCAAAAAGTGAGGTTTTGAGCTTTATTCATTTTTAGTTTGTTTAATTTAATTGTTATATTTTGTTGAGATTAATTAATTGATTTTAATTAATTAATTTCTAGTGGTTGGGTTTTGAGATAGGAATTTTCATATATTGGATGATCTTGTATAGGATATAGAAACTATTTTTGGGCCTTTTAAAATAAATGGTAATTTCTGTATAAGATAAGTGTTCTATCATGCCTAATTTTTGGAATTTATGCATGTTTATGGTAGTATGTAAAGGCTCGGTCTTTCCATAATGGGAAATTACCGCTATTTATATTTATTATAATGACTTTTTAATTAAATTAAATAGGTTAATTAGAATGGATATATTCTAGGGGTGGTCACTAACAACCCATGTGCACTAGCTTCATACCATGGACCTCATGGATGAGACAGATACCCTTGAGACACCGAGTTGTTTCCAGGTTTCTTAAAAGGTGAGGACGCACTTGATAAGATATGTCAGCCTTTGTACTAGCCTAAGTGGAAAGACCATAGGTATACCAAGATTAGGTTAGGTGTGTATACCATCCTAGGGTGACCTTAGGCACTAAGTTTAGGAAATGATCCATCTTCTAATAGTGGTCGTACTGGAAAGATACTATGTAGTCATCAAGGTCATACTGCCTCTTATCAATGTTGTGGGATGTGCATATTGGTGCATCAAGTGTTGACCTAAGACTATGACCATGACTAAGGAATCCATGAGGGATTCCACCATTTATGTGTGAACCTAAAGGATCCTATAAGGGATGCCTCTCCTATAAATGTACCTAGGGGAACCTAGTGGATACTTTAGTGTTTAACTGATACTGAGCTAGTGCGTTATAGGTTTGGGTAGAGATGGTAGTGTGTGTCACCTTAGATCCCATAACAAACATTCATTCCCTAGGGTATGTGGCAGTAGTGATGGTTTTAAGAGTTTATCCAATATCAAGATTTTATTTATACATTCACTCAATTATTGTTAATGAAACTATGATTCGAGATGTGCTTCCTGGAATTTTATCCATGGGGCCTGATATGATGGGATACTATGATGGGGATACCCAAAGGTAATTCCAAGGATCAAACTTATGATCCTTATTTTATTTAATTTTAATGTAATCAAAAGTCCCATTTTTCACCAGGATTCCTCCCTGTATAAGGATTACAGAAGAGGCTGCTGAGAGTGTCTCGTAAACTCTCTTATATCGGTGTTTCTTGGGATGGATATCTTGATAAAATAGAGTTTATTAAAGAGGTTTATAGGTGGATGAATTTACCCTGAGAAAGGGATGTCGATATACTTAAGGATTGAGGATGATCTCCTTGATATGAGTCCTATGATTCTCTCTTGGATTAGGTAGATGCACCATTACCACATCACCCAAACTTGTCCATGGATGAATTTTTTGAGATAGTTATTGAATTGATATCAACTTATTATCTTGGTTCTAAATATAATTCCTTACGTATCACCTAAGGTTAATACCCCTGAGGGATTTTTTGAGTTCCAATGTCATGACTGCCTATGGATCGGGAGCTAAGACTCAGACATCATACTATAATACATGGATTGGGTGTTATGACATCCAAAACAATGTCGTATTTACAAGATATCGAATTGATACCTGGAATCCTTCCTCATAGTTATTAGAGGAAAGTATGGGTTATCCTAGGATTAGGACATGTTTCCCCCTATGGTGATATAGCTTTCTCAAAGAAATTTCTGGTACTGGCCGAAGCAGGTATCATCAGATGGGATCATGGACCCAAAAATCGATATAATTACACACGGATTGAGTGGTATGACATCCATATTAATGCCTTAGTCATAATATTTCCAGTCAAACAGGATCTTGAATTCAAGGATCTGATATGGACTGGTTTTATTTAATTATTCCAGTTGTGTCATGACTAGGATTAGCATATTTCATGAGCATTCACTTATGACAGAAGACCTTGATATGAATTTTGTTACTTAGTTTATTTCAGTAGTTAGTTATTATTATAATTATTATATTGATTATTATCTCACATGTACATAAATTTTATTTACTGAATATTCATGGGGTTTCATTGGTGGTGGCCTACTAAGTTTTGTACCTACACCCTACTTGAGTTGCCACTGCACCGGGGTACACAAGCAGATGTTCACTTGGTTACAGGAATAAGATGGGATGAGGATCGGGACTGATCAAGTAAGATGGATCATATATGTATGTGGATATGGTTCTATGGTACAGATCAGTGTGGGCAATATATCCTTATAATTTTATTTTTATTTCTTTTATTTACTCCTGAATATATGGTCGGCCAAGTGGGTGATCGGTGTTGTATGTATGACATGGTTGTTCGGGCCTTTACTGCATTTCCTTATTTATTACAACATTTTTTATATTTATTACTTTTCTATTCTAATTACTTAGTGTTATGGATTATTTTTGGTTATTTCCACTATTTTTTTACTCTGATATGAGGGAATATTCTCCACATAGACACACCCTACACCCTCGTAGCTAGTTAGAAGCCTTTGGAATATGGGGGGGCACTCTTGAGGCCTTGTCGGCAATTTATTAGGCTACTATTCATAGAGTGAGTCGGGACAGGATGTGAAAAGGTGGTATCATAGGATTTTCTTTCCTATAATCTTACAATTTGGGACATGTTAGATAGGCATATTAGGAATGTATCAGAATCTGTGATGGATGTCGAACTACTGCATCGAGAACACTTATTACAGTAAGAATTCTGGGTTTTCAAATATTTGGGATTGATGTTCTTGGTTTTTGATTTTATGGTTGAGTGTGATTTTCACTTCGATCGGTGCACATGTGGTGTGGATTTTATGATTTATTATTGGATACTTCCCATTGGTGAGAGTCTAGTGACTAATTTTGACTTTTTATGGTAGATTCAAGATACGTTTGTTCATGCATCATATTTTTCATGTAGGTTACACATATTATAGGCCTACTGGTGTGTGATTTATATTTATAACTAGTAATTTCAACTATTTAAAGTATCAACAAAAACTTAAATTGTGTTTTTTTATATAGGTTCTTGGCAGAATTATACTTAGCTGGACTTCCTTGTTACATTCATTTATAATAATATATGTGGACTATGTTATGATGTGAATTAGAGATGATGATATTTTAGTGACCCTTGGTATGTTATAATGGGTTCTTAGTGTCTCATCATAACTTAGATAAATCTCTAGGGGCATGTGACACCTTTGAGAGGTACTTTTAGGATAACCTTGTTAACCTGGGAAGCACATGACTTTTCAATAGACCCTTTGAGGATGTGTCCTTTTCATGTGTGGAAAATTAATGATTCGTAACAACCTACATAGATTTTTTCCATATAGATTCATATAATATTTTAATTAAATAGCCTTTTATGGTTATCTATCCAGATCCTATAGTGTTATGTCAATAGGTACCTAATGTTTATAGAAAACTAGAACCTTGAGGGGGTATTGTCGTATATGGATGCCTAGTGAGGATCAGATCGTTATATTTCTTATAATTAAAATTGTGACCATCTAAAAGCACTCCCCTATGAGGATTATCTAAGAGGATTAGGTCCTAGTAGGACAATTCTTAGTAGGTGATACCTTAAATGTTTAAGAGATTATAATACTCCCTCAATTATGAGTTAGCAATGGGTTACACTTAAATGGGTTTCCAATTAAAACTTAAAGTATTTTTTCTACTATAACTTAGAAATGAAATTTTTTATAATTTAACCCATGTTAATAGGTTTTGACCCTCATATGTTGATGATATCTTTACCCACCTATGTCTTTACCTCCCTTATAGAGGGTTGTTAGGTGTGTTACGTTCCATGCGTTGAGATGTGTGCATGGATGACGCCCCATGAAATGTGACCTTAGAGAGAGGTTTGACTTATGGGCTGGGTTCTTGGTCCTAGAGACCTAGATATTAGACCTAGTTGGTAGAGCTAGGTAGGAGACTTATATTCCCCTATTTTGAATCGGGCCTTGGTGAATCGGTGTTTGGTTTGATTGAGGGAAACCAGTGAGAGGGGTTCGCCTAGATTTATAGGTGTCTACAGCAGCAGTGAACATATTTTTATGCACTTGTTGAGATTGATAAATGGGTGGTGCTTGGTTTTTTTTATATATATAGGGTGGTTCCTTTGGTTTATAAGGAAACACCAAGGGTTCTTGGGTATCAAGATTGGATTTGATGGGCAGGATTGTTTGGGTTCCTAGCCCTGTTAACCAGTGGTTGTGTGGTTGATGTTTTAATTTCATAAAATGATATCTTGTGATAGGTATTCAAGAAATAAATTGTGTCATAGATAAGTTTACCAATTTTTAAGAGGATTTACAAGGGATATCCTAGCATGTTAAGACTGATTGTTCCATATATCATGGTATGCTTGGACTTATTGATGGATGAATCATGGGAGCATGAATCGAGTGGAATACTAAGGTGATATGTGATTGTACACCCACTATGTTGGGAGATATAGGAATGGTAAATTCCAATTGTGCATGTTACCATTTAAATAGTAATTCAGTGATTGGTTGTGTATAATCCAAGGACCGATGGTTTCAAATATTTTTTGTGGGCATGTTTGTCCAGGTGTTGTGATGAAATTAGGAATGTCCCTCTATGGTAGTGGAGACATAGAGAATGGATCAAGTGTTGTGTCATGACTGATATAGCTCAATACAGGTTATGTATTGATATTATGGTGATCATGGATCATTAGGAGTGACGCACATTTGGATATGAAACCTGTTGAGGATGCGCTCAAGGATCAGTATAGGGTAAGCCATGTGGTGGGGAGTACACCATTGGTTTTTTGAGGGTGGTGAATCTTATTGTGAGTTGAAATTTAGAAAAATCCATGGGAACCATTCTCAGGAAGCATGAATGGGTGATGGGTGATGTTTTTTTTAGCACCTAAGAATTAGTGGGTTCTTATCCTTGTTAGTTATTATATCTGAAAATAGACAATCCATGAGTTGTGGTGATTGGAAACTAAATCTTATGGTGTGATGATAAGGATTCTCCTAAGGTGGGGAGTGGGATATTGGTTTCTAGATTCCTCCATAGATGGGGTTTCATTCCATATAATAATATATCAACCTTTACCTTAGGATCCATAATAAAGATAGAGTTGTATTGAGAAAGTCATGTAAAGTTTATCTCATAGATTCCCACTGATTCATTTTCCTTCTAATTCATCTCTAGGAATTCCTTCTCAATTTTTTCACATCGAAGGGGGAAATAATTATTGAAAAATATTCCCCTGAACTCTTACCACTCCATATCATCAATCTCCCTTCCTAGATTTGTGTTTTTAATTAGTGTCCACCGCTGATTAGCTTGTCCTTCCAAGCGGTTTACTGCCAGGGTGACTTTCTCTTGCTCTAAACAACAGAGTATAGAAAATATATTTTCTATAGATTTTATCCATTATTCAGAAATAAATGGGTCATTATATCCACTGAAATAATATGTTCATTAACACATAAAGGACTCGACATAAATTTGTTCCCTTTGAGGTGAATTCAATCTCTTGACTTGATTCAAGTTAATGTTCATCACTCGAGTTGCTTGATTCATAATCCCCATGAAGTTTTCCATTCCATCTTCCATCAGAACACCATCATTGGATCATCAATTGTACTCATCATTTATGTGATTCTTCCTATTTCCCTCCATTTTTCTAAAAGAAGAAAACATTAGTGAGAAACATATTACTTTTACGAATCTTATAATTCTAAATGGATTGTATGGCTTAAAACATCATTCTTAAATATGTTATTAATACTCTAAAAAATTAAATTTTCTATATATCCTTTATAATTGTTCATAAAAATATTTTTATTAACCAAACATATCCCACAGGAGTGTCAAATAATATGTGCAGCAAATCCCATTTCCATACACCAGTTCACGATCGATTTTAGATCAATGCGGTGTTTTTAGGTGTTATGCCTAGGTACATCTATACTAGATCCACATCCACTTGTAGTATCCATAGATGGATGAATTTTCTTGTAAACCACTTGATTAATACTCACCAAAATACCATGATGTATTCCTATATTTAGACTTTTCCCTAGGGTTCATACTAAAGATTTCAAGTCCTAATTTCCAAAAATAACTAAATTTTCCTTTGATAACTGAAGTTCCCGGATCAGTGTGATCACTGAGAGGGGGAGGTGGTGAATCAGTGATCCTTTTAAACTTTTTACTAATTGATTATTTATCAATTAAACCTCTATGTCTTGTTAAGGCCTCGATCCACTCTTCTTGTATCTCTCAGCCTTTCCTCGAGTGATGCAGTAAATGTAAAGGCACAGGACACAAGGATTTACAAGGTTCGGCTCCAAAGGCCTACGTCCTTGCCATGTTGGTTAAACTCCCCAACATGGTTTCTCCACTATAATTCGGTTAGTAATTACAATGGTTGATACAGAGTCACGCTGTATCTCTCCTGAGTCCCACAGGAGGTTCTTTATACCACATCCCACAGTGTTACTAGAGTCCCACTGGCCTGCTTCAGCTTCCACCAAAGACTTCTCCGCCCTGAGTCTCACAGGGGGTCTTCTCTTGGCTCCTCGAGTCACACAAGTAGATCTTCTTCTTTTGAATCTCTTCAAGAGTCTTCAACAGCCTTGGATAAGGTCTTCTGAACTTTCTCACTTCTTCTGATCACTTGTGGTGACCAGGACTCCTCTTCTTTGCTCGGTCTTAATCTTCTTCTTCTAAGGATGACCCGGCCTCTGTCTTCAAGAATCTTGATTGGCAAATATATTCTTGCACTGAGTATTCCCATTGAATCTTATTGGTCTTCTCAACTACTGAAAACTCATATGAATGATGTCTTTAACTTCATCCTAGCTTCAGTCTCTATTCAATTCAACTTCATGCACTGAGTGCATGGAATCTCTTAATCTTCATGCACTGATTGCATGGATTCTCAATCGTCATGCATGACTTGAATGGAATCTCAAATATCTTCAAGAACCTTTGTTCTTGGACTTCTCAAATGCACACACACACTGATTTAAACCTTGTTTACGTGTTCATATGCATGCATGCAAGCATGCTCTCCCCTTTTCTTCTTGGTGTGATAAACCCTTAAAGGGTGTAATCTCTTTTAGCACACACACCTTCTTCTTTGAGTCGCACTCTTTTATTCTTTCTCACACACACCAAATTGTGTGTTGCTCTTTAGTGTGAATTTATCCTTCTCTATTTCTTCTCAAGGTGTTCACCCACTTGTTCACTTATTCATACATTCATTCATGTATCTTCTTCCTTCACTTGGGCACACACAAGAGGTATGACCTCCTTCACTTGTGCACACACTAAGGCTTCGTCCTTCTTGTTTCTTTGCACACACACACTCAAAGATGGTGTGGCCTTCCTCTCCTTTTATGCACACACAACCAAGATATGTTGTGCCCTTCCTCTCAACTTTGCACAAAAGACCTTCCTTCTTAAACTCGTGCACACACACACAAACCCAATTGGGTGTGTCCTTGCTAGTTTTCACACACACACATCTCAAAGGGTGTGATATTCCTTGTTTTCACACACACACCGTGTGTGGTCTTTTATTCACCTGCACACACTTCAAAGGAGAGCGTGCAAGCCTTCTCCTTTCTTCTACCACGCAGGTACTTTACTCCTTCTTCGTGTGTGCCTAAAGACTACACGATTTTCCTCAATGCCTCGGCCAAACTCTTCACGTGGCCGAGGACCACTTATCCTTCATGCAAGGTTGGCACGAGGAGTTCTTCAACTCTTCGCGCAAGTGTACAGAAAACCTACTCTCGCGTAGGTTCCGGGGCAGAAGGCGCACAGGTGTGCGGCTCGGCCTCTTCCTGTCGTGCAAAGGGACGCGCAGGGTGTCACGACTCGGCCTCTTCCTGTCGTGCAAAGGGGAGCGTGCAGGGTGGCTCGACTCGGCCTCTTCCTTCGCGCAGGGGATGCGTGGTCTCCTTCGCGCTAGTGGTTGCACGGTTATCCTCTTAAAAGATTCTCTGTTTTTTTTTAAACAGAAGCACTTGAATTTCCGAGAGGCAGCAGCATTCTTCTCGTCGGGCTCTACCTTTTATAGATGATCATAGAATCTTGTTCTGTGTTTAAAATCTTCAAAATAATATGTCGTGAAGATCGGAGGTTTGAATTCCTAAGATATTCTTTTGAATAACCGAAATATTCGGTTCTTTAAAAACATTCAACCTGTGTTAAAGATATGTCATGTATCTCGGGTGATTAGTGGAATCCTTTCTTCGTGTATGGATTCAAGATCGTATGCCCGATTCTTGTGCATAAATCTTGCATGGATCCACGTGGCCTCGGCAACTCCGTTTTACTCGGCCGTACCTTCATCCTCGAGATATCTCATGCATGCAAGACGTAGATTGCATGCATGGTCTCGGTTCGATCAGATGATCACCATGCAGTTGTTTTGAGCTTCAACGGTGGTCTGGAGTTCGATCACGGTAGATTGGCAGTGGCGAGGGTGATTGGTTCAGGTTGGGTGGAGCTCGAGTGTCTGGAGGTTGAAGAAAACCCCGGTTTGTCACCTCAGCCGTTGGATCAGCGTTAAATGATCTCGGACAGTCATGATTATAACGTGGCACGTCCAGATGGATCATGCGGCTGAGATCGAATGCAAGATCATATGGACGGCGAGGATTAGATCCGCGTCTTAAAAATTTTGTCCCACATCGAAACACGCCTAGTTTTTCGCGCGGTTTAACAAACAAGCTGCGCCAACAACAGTTCAATAATATCTTCTCCCTCCTCTGGTGCTGCCCCGCACCGGTTCTCTGCGGGCGCGCTCTAGTGCCCAGTCTGCTCCTCTGGGCGCACACCTAGCGCCCATGCTGCACGAGTTCATCACTGTGTGGCACCCGTGGGCTTACACACGGCCCACACTCATGCCTCGGGGAGGCCTTGGCCTAGAGGACTTCCCTTGAGCGCAGTTGACCCTCGGCTCCCACAAGTGCTTGAGGTGAGGACCTCAGCTGGCCTCCTTGGTTGGCTTATTTTTGTTAAATTACATAGTTGGTACTTTGTATAAAATCAAAGTAACCAAGTACTAAAATGACAAACCATACTTCTTCTCCTCTTCATCTTCTTAAGAACTCCATATATCTTCTTCAACATCTCTTCTTCTTATTCTATTAGGAGATTTAATTCCCAATAATCTCTCAAGTATCTTCATCAACTATTAATCATAAATCACTTGATCTTCAATGTTATTCTTTGATCCAATCATAGATGAGGTTGGATCATCTTCAAATCCTCATACACTAAGAGATAGTACATGGTCTTCTTCAAACCACTTCATCCACTTAGTAGTTGTGGATGGTTCATCTTAACTTCATCCACTTAGTAAGATGGATGGATCTCCTTCACTTCATCCCTCATCCACTTAGTGATGTGGATGGATCTCCTTTCTCTCCTCATGCATTGTGAATACAATTCATGGACTTCTAACAATGTTGTGACATTGTATCTTCTTGATACAAGTTCTTTGAACTTAAGATCAGTTCTACAATCGTATGATTTAGTATGGATAATTTTTCAACCATTACCTCATATGACACTTAGTAATTCTCCAAAGTGATATGGATGGATCTCCTTTCTCTCTTCATGAATTGTGATGACAATGAATGGACTTCTAACAATGTTGTGACATTTTATCTTCTTGATACAAGTTCTTTGAACTTAAGATCGGTTCTACAATCGTCTGATTTAGTATGGAGAATGTTTCAATCATTACCTCCTATGCCACTTAGTGATTCTCCTAAGTGACATGCTTCTCAGTACCATGGACATTCTCCAATCACCACCATCACCTTGTCATTCATTCAATCCTTGAAATCTTATTAACAACATCACCATCACCATCACATCCTCTATCATTCACATATTGACACTCCTTGTCATCCATTCAATCCTTGACACCTTATTGACAAAAAATGCAACATAGTGCACAACAATCTCCCCCTTTGAATTTGTTGTCAATATCACCAGAGAACATATGAATGGGTCAATATGTGTGACAAGCTTTTCTCCCCCTTATTTGCAACCAAATTAAAAGGTGTGGTGTGGTTCTCTTCAAAATATTTCTTCATCCCTTTGAATAGAATCTTCTTGAAAATCACTAAGATAGGGATGATGTCACATGTTCACTTTAGCAAAGAGCCTTTAGTAAATCATCTCTAAGTCTACTTGGGATAACCCGGTGTAGAAAACAAGAGTGATGTAACCAAGGAATTAAATGTTTTCCACAATTCACTATACATGTGAGATCATGCTTAGGCTTCAAGGGGTTGAAATTTTTCAGATATATCAATGAATTGCTAAATCCTGCACATACTTCACCAAACTCATTAGAAAGTTCAGGTGCAAAGATAAATCTCCCCCTTTCATCCTTTTGTCTTCAATCAAACACTCCCCCTTAATTGACATGTTAAATACAATTAAGAAACAAGGGATGAATGTGTGATTGGAATACCTTCATTCTTAACAAGATGATATGAATCTCAATAGATAATCTTCTTCAGATTAGCTCCCCCATAAGGGGTGCACTCCATTCTGTCCATACCATTATTAATTTGAGTGATCATCATCTTCAATTCCCTGAAATGTAAGCACATGTATATACCAGTGATTAGGGAATAAGTTGGAACCTCCTTGGTTAATCAGTTTGAACAACAAGGTTGAGAATATTCTCTCAACCGAGATGTTCCACTTTCTCCATTATTCACACTTGCACATTTTATCTTCAATGATGTTTGTGATGGTGTGGATCTTAACACCTCTTCAACTTCTTTGTGTGTGACTCCTCTCTTTCTAAGTTCCTTCTGAGCACTAGAATCTCCTGGTGCAATCTTCATTCTCTTGAAGAATTCTTTTTGAGATGGAATGAGTGTCATGCATTTATTACTAATATGGATAGCTTTATTGCACCTCACACACAGAACTTCATCTTCATGTGAAATCATTTGTTTTTCTTTTTCACTAGCTTTGGCATGTGCATTTTATTCCTTTATCATTCTTTCCAAATCTTCTGGCTAGAAGATTAATATGTCATTTGGAAGTGAGGCATCAGATTTGGATGTTCCACATGGTTCCTTTGATGCTTTTAAGTTACCTTTCTTAGGCCGCTTATTTTCAATCAATCCCTTCTTCTTCTTCTGGATTGATTGTCCTGTTGAGTGCAGTTTTCTTTTATTTAGTTCCATGGCTTGTTTACAAATATCAATGGTATGACCTTTCTTTCCACAGTAGAAGCATTTTTTCTTGGTGGTCCTTATGGATGCATCACCCTTCTTGTATTTGGAATCCAAGGACTTCTCTTTATTTTTCAAAATCTTCTTGGGATCATTTTCAACTTTCTTCTGCTGGCTTCCCAAGGATACTTCTTCTTTCTTAGCCAGGTTCTGTGAACTTCTCTTCTTTTCAGCTTTGGAAACATTTGGAGATAGGTATGTATTATTCTTGTGACCACTTGTGCATACACCCCAGATGTTATCAAACATTCCAAATCTATTTGCAGTAAACAGATGTTTTTGGACCTGTGAATGTTGCTTATTCTTCTCTGGCTTTCTCCCCCTTGGTATGGGCTTCCTTTGTGCTTTTTTATTTAGAGGATTGTACCAAAAATCCATTGCACAGTGCCCATACCTGTTGCAGTACCAACATTGACCTACAAATCTTGTCTTCATGACTTCTTCTGATTGTTGGGTCTTTCTCTTGAATTGTTGTGCTTTTTCAGGAGATCTCTCTTTCTTCATCTTCTTCATCCATACTTGTTTAGAGTTATTCGTCCATCCTGCACTTTTTGTGGAAACACATTTATAATAATTAGTACAAGATGGGATGAATGGTACCTTCTTCTTGGTAGATGTTTCCCTTTCATTATAGGATGTCCTTCTTTTGGAATCATCCTTCTCAATGCACACTTGAGTGGAAACATTTCTACTTCCAGATGACTGGGAGGTTTTGGCTTTGGGTAATTGCTGATTTTTCAATATCACCTCTAGTTCTAAGCATTTCATGTTGAGAGAGTTATTCTCATCCTCAACAAATCTTAGCCTTCCTTCCCAATTCTCTTTCAGTTGTTTCATCCGGTCTTCATGCACCTTCTTCATTTCTTGCAATGAATTTTCAAGCTCCTTTATCTTTTTTACTTTGTCTTTAGTTGAGCATATTTGACAGCCATTGAAACTCTATGCCTCTTTTCCAGTGCATGGAAAACTTCTTTAAACACTATCTCAAAGAATTCTTTCTCACAAATGCTTCTTTGTAGTTCTTCAGTGACATCATCAATTCGTTCACTAATAAGGGAAATGGTTTCATCTTTAGCCTTCACCAGCTTTGTGAGAGTGTTGGTTATACCAACCCTTCTTGCCAATTGATCTTCCATAGAATTGGATTCTTCTTCTAACTGTAATTTTTCTTCTTGAAGATCATGGATACTTGTAGCAATACACATTGCCACTTTCCTGGGGACTGTCTTCCGAAGATATTTGAGTGCATTTAGAAGATCATTGATTGTTCCATCATCATCACAGCTAGAGCAGGCTTCATTAGAATAGTGATAAAAGGAATTTTCATCTGTTGTGACTTTCACATTACCTTCAATAGAAGGTGTTTCTCTATTAGTAGCAACCTTCTTCTTCATCTTCTTGGCCTGTTTCTTCTTTCTATTTTTCTGAGTCTTGGCAGATATCTCTATTTGAGGGTGTTCACTCATTTCCTCAAATCTGCACTTCATAAAGACTCCCTTGGATCTTTTAGAGGCAACCACGCTCTGATACCAATTGAAGTGCCCGGATCAGTGTGATCACTAAGAGGGGGAGGGGGTGAATCAGTGATCCTTTTAAACTTTTTACTAATTGATTATTTATCAATTAAACCTATATGGCTTGTTAAGGCCTCGATCCACTCTTCTTGTATCTCTCAGCCTTTCCTCGAGTGATGTAGTAAATGTAAAGGCACAGGACACAAGGATTTACAAGTTTTGGCTCCAAAGGCCTACGTCCTTGCCATGTTGGTTAAACGCCCCAACATGGTTTCTCCACTATAATTCGGTTAGTAATTACAATGGTCGATACAGAGTCACACTGTATCTCTCCTGAGTCCCACAGGAGGTTCTTTATACTGCATCCCACAGTGTTACCAGAGTCCCACTGGCCTGCTTCAGCTTCCACCAAAGAATCTCCACCCTGAGTCTCACAGGGGGTCTTCTCCTGGCTCCTCAAGTCACGCGAGTAGCTCTTCTTCTTTTAAATCTCTTCAAGAGTCTTCAACAGCCTTGGATAAGGTCTGATGGCCTTGATCACTTATTCTGATCACTTGTGGTGACCAGGACTCCTCTTCTTTGCTCGGGCTTAATATTCTTCTTCTAAGGATGACCTGTCCTCTGTCTTCAATAATCTTGATTGGAAAATATGTTCTTTAACTGAGTATGCCCACTCAATCTTCTTGGTCTTCTCAACTACTAAAAACTCAGATGAATGATGTCTTTAACTTCAGTCTGGCTTCAGTCTCTCTTCAATTCAACTTCATGCACTGAGTGCATGGTATCTCTGAATCTTCATGCACTGATTGCATGGATTCTCAATATTCATGCATGACTTGCATGGAATCTCAAATATCTTCAAGAACCTTTGTTCTTGGACTTCTCAAATGCACACACACACTGATTTAAACTTTGTTTACGTGTGCATGTGCATGCATGCAAGCATGATCTCCCCTTTTTGTCTTGGTGTGATAAACCCTTAAAGGGTGTAATATCTTTTAGCACACACACCTTCTTCTTTTAGTCACGCTATTTTATTCTTTCTCACACACACCAAATTGTGTGTTGTTCTTTAGTGTGAATTTCTCCTTCTCTCTTTCTTATCAAGGTGTTCACCCACTTTTTCACTTATTCATACATTCATTCATGTATATTCTTCCTTCACTTGGCCACACACAAGAGGTATGACCTCCTTCACTTGTGTACACACTAAGTCTTCGGCCTTCTTGTTTCTTTTCACATGCACACTCAAAGATGGTGTGGCCTTCCTCTCCTTTTGCGCACACACAACCAAGATATGTTGCTCCCTTCCTCTCCACTTTGCACACACGGACTTCCTTCTTAAACTCGTGAACACACACACAAACCCAAGTGGGTGTGGCCTTTCTAGTTTTCACACACACACACCTCAAAGGGTGTGATCTTCATTTTTTTCACACACACACCATGTGTGGTCTTCTATTCACCTGCACACACTTCAAAGAAGAGAATGCAAGCCTTCTCCTCTCTTCTACCGTGAAGGTACTTTACTCCTTCTTCGTGTGTGCCTAAAGACTACATGATTTTCCTCAATGCCTCGGCCAAACTCTTCACGTGGTCAAGGACCACTTCTCCTTCGCGCAAGGTTGGCACGAGGAGGTCTTCAACTCTTTGCACAAGTGTATAGAATACCTACTGCTGCGTAGGTTCCACAGGCAGAAGGCGCGCAGGTGCGCGGCTCGGCCTCTTCCTCTCGCGCAAAGGGATGCGCAGGGTGTCATGACTCGGCCTCTTCCTATCGCGCAAAGGGGAGCGCGCATGGTGGCTCGACTCGTCCTCTTCCTTCGCGCAAGGTATGCGCAGTTCTCCTTCGCTCTAGTGGTTGCGCGGTTCTCCTCTTCAAAGATGCTCTAATTTTTTTTAAACAGAAGCACTTGAATGTCCGGGAGGCAGCAGCATTCTTCTCGTCGGGCTCTACCTTTTATAGATGATCAGAGAATATCGTTATGCATTTAAAATATTCAAAATATATCGTGAAGATCGGAGGTTTTAATGCCCGAGATATTATTTAAAATAACCAAAATATTCAGTTCTTTAAAAAAATTAAACTCGTGTTAAGGATATTCCGTGTATCTCGGGTGATTCGTGGAATCCTTTCTTCGTGTATGGATTCAAGATCGTATGCCCGATTCATGTGCATAAATCTCACACAGATCCACGTGGCCTCGACAACTCCATTTTCCTCGGTTGTACCTTCTTCCTCGAGATATCTCATGCATGCAAGATGTAGATTGCATGCATGGTCTCGGTTCGATCAGATGATCACCATGAATTTTTTTTGAGCTTCAATGGTGGTCCGGAGTTTGATCACGGTAGATTGGCAGTGGCGAGGGTGACTGGTTCACGTCGGGTGGGGCTCGGGTGTCCAGAGGTTGAAGACAACCTCGGTTTGTCACCTCGGTCGTTGGATCGGCGTTAAATGATCTCGGACGGTCAGGATTATAATGTGGCGCGGCTAGATGGATCATGCGGCTGAGATCGAATGCGAGATCAGATGGACGTCCAGGATTAGATCCGCATCTTAAGAATTCCGTCCCACATCGAAACGCGCCTAGTTTTTCGCGTGGTTTAACAAACAAGATGCGCCAACAACGATTCAATAATCTCTTCTCCCTCCTCCTATGCCGCCCCACACCAGTTCTCTGTGGGCGTTCTCTAGCGCCCAGTCTGCTCCTCCAGGCGCGCACCTAGCGCCCATGCTGCACGGGTTCATCATCGGGTGGCACCCGTGGGCTTACACACGGCCCGAACTCATGCCTCGGGGAGGCCTTGGCCTAGAGGACTTCCCTTGAGCGCGGTTGACCCTCGGGTCCTGCAAGTGCTTGAGGTGAGGACCTCGGCTGGCCTCCATGGTTGGCTTATTTTTGTTAAAGTACATAGTTGGTACTTTGTATAAAAGAAAAGTAACCAAGTACTAAAATGCCAAACCATACTTCTTCTCCTCTTCATCTTCTTAAGAACTCCATATATATTCTTCAACATCTCTTCTTCTTATTCTATTAGGAGATGGAATTCCCAAGCACAAGAATATCTCAAGTATCTTCATCAACTATTAATCATAAATCACTTGATCTTCAATGTTCTTCTTTGATCCAATCATAGATGAGGTTGGATCATCTTCAAATCCTCATGCACTAAGAGATAGTGCATGGTCTTCTTAAAACCACTTCATCCACTTAGTAGCTATGGATGGTTCATCTTAACTTCATCCACTTAGTAAGATGGATGTATCTCCTTCACTTCATCCCCCATCCACTTAGTGATGTGGATGGATCTCCTTTCTCTCCTCATGCATTTTGAAGACAATGCATGGACTTCTAACAATGTTGTGACATTGTATCTTCTTGATACAAGTTCTTTGAACTTAAGATCAGTTATACAATCGTTTGATTTAGTATGGAGAATGTTTCGACCATTACCTCTTATGCCACTTAGTGATTCTCCTAAGTGATGTGGATGGATCTCCTTTCTCTCCTCGTGCATTGTGAGGACAATGCATGGACTTCTAACAATGTTGTGACATTGTATCTTCTTGATACAAGTTCTTTGAACTTAAGATCAGTTCTACAATCGTCTGATTTAGTATGGAGAATGTTTCAACCATTATCTCCTATGCCACTTAGTGATTCTCCTAAGTGACATGCTTCTCAGTACCATGGCCATTCTCCAATCACCACCATCACCTTGTCATTCATTCAATCCTTGAAATCTTATTAACAACATCACCATCACCATCACATCCTCTGTCATTCACAAATTGACACTCCTTGTCATCCATTCAATCCTTGACACCTTATTGACAACAAATGAAACACAGTGCACAACAATAACAACTATGGCATCACACCATTTTATTATGTAGTTTTTCATTATATGGGACAAAACATAGGTTCTTTTAAAGTTTAGTTTCTTGTAAATAAGGTACATAATACATAAAAACATAAAGAATTATTCTAATTCCACTTGAAATACATCTTTATGGGTTCACCCTAAGTAAATTTTACTGTATCTCATATCTTGAGGACATACATCAAAGAAAAGGGGTGATCATAAATCCCAGTAAGGGAATAATCAAGGGAGACAAAAAGCATGTGATCATGAGACATATTAATGAGAACATGAGGCATAACCAAAAAGTCCTAAAAAGAGGATTATAATACTAATAATAACATGAATCATAACAAGGAAATTTGGCTATAACATTTAAATGAGGCATTCATAAGCATATCACCAAAATTTATCACCAAGGTGCCATAAATAAAATTTTCTAAGGTTATTCACCAAGGTATCAAGAAACATGTCATATCTAGAGATTAAATTATTTACCCAATGCATTGGAGTGCTATAAAGGAACACCCTTTATATTTATTAATTAATTTTATCCATATAGATCATAATAAATCATTTCATTAATAACCCATTCAGAATAAATAATGAGTTTCTTATCAAGATCATGTCATACAAAAGTGCATAAATACATGATAATTGCGTCATTTTTAACCCATATAAAGAGAATACAAGTTTTATGTATGTAAATACCTGAATGAATTATTATTATTTAAATATAGTTAAATTACCATTTAGTAGGAAATAGGTTTGGGAATTCAAAAAAAATGAAAATAAAATTTCTCATGTTGAAGAGATAAATTTGAGAAATAAATTCGGTAGCATGATGGGTATAAAACATGGTTTTAGAAAAGGGTAAAATGAGATAGAAAAATGTCATACAAGTGATAAAATAATATTATTATAGTAACAGTATAATATAAAGTGGACAAAAATTAATTTTCTTGTAAAAATATAAGACATACTACAAAGAGGGAACTTGAATGGAAAAGAGAAGTGGAGATTTCCCTTACTTTGAATAGTTGTTCCTTAAACTTGAGGATGGAACCTTGGGGGATTGAAGACATGTTGGGGGACTAATTTGGAGTAAAAATCACTAGAACTTCATGGAGGATGGATTGGGAGTGAAGGGGAATGGTGAAATGGGTAGGTATTTATAGAAAAAATAGAGGAATTGTTTAATAATATAAAAATATAGGTCTTGGAAAACTAGGTTGTGTAAAATGAAAAACCATAGTAGATTTTGTTCAAGATTCACTTGTTGAATTTATACATGGGATTTTTTAAGGGATGAACCTAGTGACTCTACCTCTTTCCCAAGTTTTGAAAAATTAGCTTCAAAAAACATGACTATACTGGTTGAGGCCATTGATTATAATTTTTATATCAATTATCCTATGTAATTACTAATTATAAACACTAATTATAATGGTAAAATATTCAACCAATTGTATAGTTTCCAATAGTCATATTGACCAATGGTCATATTGACCAATGGTCATATTGACCAATGGTCATATTGACCAATGGTCATATTTGACCAATGGTCATATAATGGTCGAAACCCAATGATATCAATTCCCTTTATATTCTATAAATGCCAATTCATTATTTCACTCAAAATTCACTACAATTCCACTTAATGTTATATTTTTATTTTCAAAATATGTTGATTGGTTTACTAATATTTTGTTTAATTTCTATAGTGTTGGTCATGGGGGTGATGTTCTAGTAAATTGGGGATATACATATTTTCCCATTTTATCTATTCTATTTTATATTTTTTTTTCTAATTGTAATGTTTGGAATTTTAATTGGTTTCATAGATGAATAATGTAAAGATATTTATTAATGATATAAATTTTTTCAGTTTCTCTATATTTTTTATGTGTAATATTATATATAACATATATTTATTCAGGAAACAATTACCATTTAAAAAGTATGGGTCATTATAGCTAGCTTGATAGGATCCAGGTGATGTCATAGGTTGTAAAGTGGGTAAATTTACCTAAAGAATGGGATGTTGATATCCCTAAGGATTGATGATTATATCCTCAATATGAGGCCTAGGATTCTCCCTAATATTGAGTGGATGCACCATTACTATATTGCCAATACTTGTTTGGGGATAAGGTTGTTGAGCCAATTATTGAATTGATGCTGAGTTATTATCTCATATCTAGAGATAATTCATTACATATCACCTAAGGTTCATCCCCCTTAGGGGTTTTTTTAGTTCCAATGTCATGAATGCCTATGGAATAGAACCTAGGACTTAGATATCAGACTGTATTATATGGATTTAGTGGTATGACATCTATCTCAATGTCGTATTTATAGGATATCTGGTTGGTACCTTGAATCCTTCTTCATAGTTATTGGAGGTGAGTATGAGTGAGACCAGGTTTAGGACTTGTAGCCCATTGTGGCGACATAGCATGATCATAGACATTTCTGGCACTAGCCAAAGCAGGGTATCATCGATTAGGATCATAAATCCATAGATCGATAAGATTACACATATCTTGAGTGGTATGACATCTATCTCAATGCCTTAGTCACAGGATTTTAGATTTATTGGGATCTACAATTCAAGGACTCACTGTAACACCGTGATATTTTTTGATTTTTTTTTTTTTGAATTAGTTTATATTTTTTTTATTTTTCATTTCATTTGACACAGAAAATAGTTATATATATATATATATATATATTAAAACACTAAGTCAAACATTCCTTTTATATAGTACAAACTTGGATTGTGTTACATGCAACACTAAATTGGATTTTTCTACACGCAACACCAACTTGGAATTTACTACATGTAACACTGACTTGGCGTACGTTATATGCAATACTGAGTTTCTACGAAACATAATTTTATTATTATAATCATTTAAATGAGTTCGTTATAACATATCTGTTAAAACTTAGTAATATGAATCATAATAACTACTTTTAAAATATTTATATAATGTTTTTATATAAATAAAAAAAAATTATAATGAAAAATATAACTTTTTGTAAAGTTTTTATATGTTTTAAAATATTATTTTCTTGAATGAACTTCTTTTCATGTCCTTCTTTGAAGAAAAAAAATTAATTTTATAAAAATATAGAAATTTAATTTGATAAAATAAACTTCATTTTTGAATTTATAATGCCAAAATTATCTTAGGATGAATTTTTGGTATTTCTTTGAGAAACTTCATTTTTTGATAAATAGTGAAAAATACTGCATTTTAGTTAATAACTACCTTTTCATTTAAATAATTATTAATGTCAATTATAATTTAAATTTTTTTTAAGGTAAAATAAAATAAATTATTCATTTATAAATAAAATTTATGTCATTATAATCAATTTTACTTTGAAATTTAATATAAAAACTCAACAAACTTTGGAACATTTTTCTACTTTAAAAACTCGTTATTTCGTCTCGTGTGTAGGATTAGCATTAATATTAATTTTTCCACTTTAGTGAATTTAATTTTTAAAAATATAAATACACCATTATAATTATTATAACAATTATATTCTCATTATATCATGTTAATGTTTGACCAAAAATATTAGTAAAAGTGATTAAAATTAATCACAGTGATTAAGGTCAAATTAAGCTTAATTAGGGACTAAACCTTAATATTAGGAATCCAAATGACCTAGAAACTTGTTATGGACATATTTTGTCCATAAACCTTCCATTATTTATTTTTTTTGGTTTGTTATGACTTTTTTTAGGTAATAACATGTGTACAACTAACTTGTTTTCAAAAATTCCAAGTGAGTCCTTTTCTTTCACTATAAAAGTACACCACCTATCCCTCTTCTTCACACATCTAAAACCTCTTATGTTAAGAAAAAATATTCCCAATACAATTAAAAATTTCCATAACATTACCCTATAATCTTATACTTGGATAAAAATCAATCCAAGGAAGCCTTTTGGCACAAACCAAAAGGAGTTACCCGATTAAGAGGTAGCCTCTTCTCTCAAGATCCTTTCTTTTATTTTATTTATCCACCCCCTAAACTCTCTTTATTCCATTATTTTATAAAAAAACTAGTATATTAAATATTCTAGGATTTTTTTATTTTAATTTTTTTACCTACACTTACACACACATCCATCAAATTGGTAACAAACATACTTTTTATGTGTACAGTGGACTATCACTTCACTAAATGATGATTCTTCATTTTTCCTTTAACGCATCTCATGGTGGATATTTTGATGGAAACGCTATTTAAATATTTCATATATTATATTTATTATATATTTATTCTTATTTATTCCTTTTAAAACATATATATTTTTACTTTACATTTTGTGTAAATATAATAATTTTGTTTGAGAAAGTGTGGACCATCGCCCTCTCAAACCGATATGATTCGTTCACACACTACATGGAAAGTATTAAGGATGGGTTTAGTGAACTTATATGATACATATGATATAATAATTATACTTTAATTATGATATATATATATACATATATTTCATGTAATTTTTTCCTTTCAATACGACAATAAAAAATGAAAATAGCATTCATGCGTACGTACGGCTTACCGTCTCCATGAACGGTGTATTCCATTTCATACTTCTATATTATATAGATTATTATAATACAAATATAATATATATAAATGATATTTATATAATTTTTTACATTATTTAATCATTATATAATTATATGGACCAATGATATAACAAATTAATATATGTGCAAAAAACAAAGCGAGTATTACCTAAAGCGTAACATTAACATGAAATTGCTAACAAGAGAGAAATATAAAGTAATAATCAATACATATATGGTATTATATATAATAATATTGTTCTATAAAAGATTCATAACAATGTTATATTTACTATACATGAGTTTTGAGTAAGTATGATGAGATTCAAAGACACAAGGTAAGGGAATTTCATCTCACTTTTTATTTTTGTGAGATACATGCTTTATTCACCCCTCATTCCTTTTTTGTGGTGTATATTATACCCATGGATGTATTATAAGATTATTATTAATAAATTTATTGGTATTTACATATCCATTCTATGGACTTTATTTCGTGTAGTCTATGTTTCAAGGGATACCAAATTAGTAACATAGTTTTGTCTCAATTTGCCTTCTTTGAGACACATGTTTTGTTATGCACCTATATTATTTTTTGAGGTGTATATAATTATATTTGAAAAGTTATTTCATGAATATAATTATTTCTAATATTCATTTAATTCCCTTTTCTTACATGGATAGTATGATCCCATGTAATCAATTGGTAAGAGTTTATTGAAACAATCTCATCACTTTTCAAAATTATTAATGATTATGATTATTTTGATGAAATATTATGATCCATATCTTAAGAAAACTCATTAATTTCATTATCCTATGTTTATTAAATATATATACATGTATTATTACCATTTTTTCACTATTTGTAACTTAAGATAATTAAGAAAATGTTTTTAATAAAAATATGAATGTATCCCTCTCTTCGGTTAGAAATCTATTTTATTTAAAAAAACATGTTTTCAAATATATTTTCAAATGATCCCTGAAGATAATTTTCAAGGAAAAATTATTTTAAAATTTTTTTATGGTTTTCAAAGCTTTTATTATAAGTTTTAAAAGTTATTTTCAAAGAAATGGTTTTAAAAATGTTTTCAAGATTTCTTTATAAGTTTTCAAAGTTTTTTCAAAGAAATGGTTTTCAAAACATTTTCAAGATTTACTTATAATTTTTATTAATTGTTTTAAATGAAATATTTTTCAAAACATTTTCAATATTTATTTATAATTTTTATAAAAAAGTAAATGAAAAAAGGTTTTAAATTTTTTTGAAGCTTATTTTATAAGTTTTTAAGGAAAAAAATTAAAATGTTTTCAAGCTTATTTGAAAATTTTTCAAGTAAAAATGTTTTAAAAATTATTTAAAGACTTATTTATAAGTTTTCAAATTATTTTCAAATAAAATTTATTTCAAAAAGTTTTTATATTTTAAAAATACTTTTTCAAAGAAAAAAGGATATTTTCCTCAAGAAATGTTATCAAAATTTATTTCTAAGTTATTTTCCATATAATATGACATTTGTTGATGTTAATCAATACCTTATAGGAAATGATCCAAAGGTTTCATTCATATTATTTATTGAATCGTTTATTTTTTGATGGAATAATTATTAAAACACTTGTTTCACTTCCACGGGTTATATGCTTTTGAAACCCGCTTCTCTTCACGGGTTATGCTTTGATGAAATGATTATGAAACCTATATATTTTCAATAGGTTATGATTTGATGAAATTTTAATGATACCCATTTCATTTCATCGGTTATGATTTTATGTTTATAAAAACCATCTCTTTTCATGGTTCGTGATATGATAAATGTTTTTTGGCAAAAGCGTGTATGATTTCATTGTGTTATGGGTGGGAGATATATCTTCCTCAAATGCATTAGGTAATGATAAATGTTTTATGGGATCAAAGGGTACATGAGAGGGAATCCCAAGACAAAAATAAGAGGGTATACAGGGGGACATCCCAAGCCCAAAAAAATAGGGTACACGGGAGGACATCCCAAGATCGAAACAAGAGGGTACATAAGAGGACATCCCAAGCCCGAAATAAGAGGGTACACAAGAGGACATCACAAACCTAAAAACATAGGGTAAATTGTAGGATATACCAAGTCCAAAACAAGAGGGTAAATGGGAGAAAATCCTAATCCCGAAACAAGAGGGTACATGGGAGGTCATCCCAAGCCTGAAGCAGGTACACAAGTGATTAACCCAATCCTAACATGTTACAAAGGCCTTGGTAGGCCACCTTGACATAGGGTTTTTATATGATTATGTGTTTTCCACAATTCCATGTTTTATTCCTATGTTATTCTTTCATGGATTTTGATCATTATTTACTTATGATTCATGTCTTATGAACTTATAATATTTATTATGATATCTGATATACATGGTATGATCTTCAAATGTTATGATTAAGTTCCATACCCTTTTTCTCATGTTATGCTTACGCATTTCCTTTATTTAACCTTACTGAGCATCTGAGCCCACCCCTTTCTTATGATTTCTTTCCCTAGGTTATGAAGAAAGGTTTTAGGTAGAAGTACTAAAGTTGGAGATATTTATAGGAGATGTTAAAGTTATTTAATGGGGATATAATATTTCATTTATAAGTTTCCAAAGACACTAAACTATTATTGTCCTTGGGCATGTATTTTTTGTAATGTTCTGAATATTCATCTAAAATGATGTATTGTCCATGTATATTAATCCTAGGTCACTATAGTTGGTATCAAAGGAAATGTTTAGTCAACCTTTAAAAACTAGGATGAGAAAATTTTAGTTATATCCCTAGGTATATTTCTAATGATATTCCTAGGGATGTCTCTAAGGATAAGTATAAGGAAGAGTCAATGTTTAGGAAAATGTCTTCGAATTTTGGTAAAGTATAGAGTGAGTGGTTTCCTAGAAATACATCCATGTCTAGATACTACAAGTGGATGTGACTCTGTAATAAATGTACCTAGGGGTAACAAATCCAACAAGATGTCCTAGGCCTGACTCAGGGTAATCTAGTGCACGAAAATAGACCTTGTTACACACCTGGTTTGACATTATCAGGGGATATGCTTTGGGAATTCACAAACTCTTCATA
This sequence comes from Viscum album, assembly GCA_963277665.1. Taxonomy (NCBI): domain Eukaryota; kingdom Viridiplantae; phylum Streptophyta; class Magnoliopsida; order Santalales; family Viscaceae; genus Viscum; species Viscum album. The sequence continues at coordinate 2,065,187,041 of OY728119.1, forward strand.
AACCACCATAAATTATTTAAATAGAATTTGGCTATGAATAAATTAGGATAAACCTAAGGTGTCATATTTTAATAAAGGTGTCATAATTTAGACATCTTATAAGTTTTTTTCATGATTTTGTGGTTCCTAACTCTGATAACTATTCTTACTCTATGATTTTGGTTTTAGTCAATGGATAGAACTTAAAGGAACCATGTTAATGGTGATTGCAATGGAAAATGTAGTGATTTTCTTCCTAAGAAACCAAATTCTATAGGAATGGGAATGAAAAGTCTCATTTCTATACTCATTGAAATTTATCAAGCTATGAACCATGTTGGATTTCAAAATGATAATATGAGGGAACGACATTCTATTGAGTCCTTTATGAGGCAATGTCTGCCTACTTGCAGTGGGTCTTCTAAACCACTTATTATGGAACAATGGATCAGTACCACTAAAAAGATATTTTCCATTCTCAAATATTCAAAACATGAGAAAGTAATTATGGATATTTATAGGTCATAAGGTGAATCAGGTCAGTGGTGGACTCCAATAAAGAATACAAGACAACAAAACGAAATTGACTCAATGGATTGGGACGAGTTCAAAAACTTATTTTTTAATAAGTACTTTCCTTAGATTCTTCATACAAAGATGGAAAAGTAATCCATGGATATTAATCAGAATAATTATGAATCTATTCATTCTTATGAAGAAAATTTTACATGGCTTGAAAGGTACTATTTGAGTATTATAATTCAACCCAAAAGCAAAATTGATTAATTATTTAGTGGTCCAAAACCTTTTCTTCAAAATTCATTTTCTAAAAGAGACTTTAGCAGCTATGAATAAGTGGTTATATGTGCTATAAAGTTGGAAATAGATGTTGGATTTTTGTATTAATCTTATGGTTTTGAAAATAAAAGGAATATGAAGTTCAAAGTAAAATCTAGAAACCATGGAGAAAAAAATATTCCTTTAATTATCCACAAATTGTGGGAAGAATCGTGGAGGGAGTTGTCTTAAGGGGGATACTAAATGTTTTAAGTGTGGAAGGGAAGTTCGTTGAGTTGATGAATTTATAACTATTGGGATGAAGTTAGATAATAATTAAAATAATGAGAAATTCCCACAGAATGCTTCTCCCACACTTCAATGTTTCAATTTCATGGATTTTGGCCATTATGCTAACAAATTCCACAATTCAAGGACTGATGTAAATGATAATCCACAAAAACCTCTAAAGAAAAAGTACAAAGGGAAATCTTATGCAATCCTAATAGATTTATTAAAGTGAGATAATTAATAAGTAATTATACTTACCTCATTAGTTGGGAATTTTATGTTTGATTTTGTATGAATAATCCCTATGAGAGTCTTATTGTTCATCCTTTGGTGATATTTCATGTGATTATCTTTCCTTACTTGGAATATGGAATAATAAAATCACGTTTTATATTCTATCAGTACAATTATGGAACAAATTTTATAATAAAAAATTTGGTTTAAGATAAGAGATTATTTAAGGAATAAATAGTGAATTAAATTTTGGAGGGGTTGAGATGTTCACCATTTATGGAAAGTTTAAGTTAAACTTCAGAAGAAGTCAGTAAGATTAAAGTTTTGTATTTCTATATGATAATTTATTTATATTGGATATCCTTTTCAAACTAATTTATGTTGATGATAACTAATGGGATGGAATATCATTGGTCTCGTGATATATTAGTACTTCATGAATGAAAAAGTAGCCTTCCTTTTTAGAGAAATAAGTGAAGTGGATCAATGAAATACAAAGGGTGATGTTTTCCTGAAATCATAAAAGTATGTATTTTTATGAAAATTATTTGACATTAGGAAAAAGTATCTTCAATCCAAAAAAAATCTTGGTACTTTCATTTCCAATGAATCATAAGGTCCCTTAGGTCATCACAGATTTATGACTTTGTGATTGTTAACTTTCTCCGAACCTTATTCTCTATCACTCTCCATCAGAACTTGATGGTAAGATTTCTCTTCCATGCCCAAGTTTTCACTTCGAACCAATGTTCTTATATGTGGAAACATAGTTATATGTTACTTTGGGTAACCATTATGGTTCCAAATTTAAGTTTTTAAAGGAAGTTTTAGTGTTCATTTTTACGATGTGGGTTTCTATGAATTGAACTTCCAAGTATTAAACCTTTGATAACCCAAACGAATTTCAAAGTAGAAATTCATTTTATGGGGGTAGAATGTAATACCATGAGATTTTGTGAAATATATATTTTTTAAATTAATTTATGATTTTTATATTTTTCATTTCATGTGACACTATAAATAGTTATATATATATATATATATATATATATTAAAACACTAAGTTAAACATTCATTTAGCACAGCACCAACTTGGATTGTGCTACATGAAACACTTACTTATCTTGTGCTACAAGCAACACAAACTTGGCATGTGACACACCTATATTTTTGTTTTCTTCCTTTATACTGTCTTATCTTTTGGATCTTAGTTTTTCTTTCGAGTTCCAGGTGTTCCAAATTTAAATTTTATGTTTTGGAGTTTTGGATGCTTTTGTTTAGACCTATTATTGGTTAACATGAAAGGTATGAGGAATAGGTGGTTTGGAAAATGAGTTTGTAACACTGCTAGTGGAACTACTTTATGGCGTATGATTGTTGGATGGTTTATCCCCTTGATTTTGATGAGTTTTGGGGGTAAAAAGGGTGATTTCTAGGGAATTTTTCTAGGTTGCACGGTTAGGGATCACAGTTTGTTTAACCATGTAGTAAGTGTATAGGGGGTCGCATGGTTTTCCCATAGTTTAACAAACCATGTATCCTAAGTGTGCATCCAATTTAGCTCTAGATAGTGGCTGATTTCACAGTTTGTGCATGGTTTATCGAACTGTGTGAGCTAACCATGCAACCCGCTCGGGAAAGCGTATTTTGGGATTTTCTCCTTCTTTTTAGATGGTGTTTCTTCCATTAACCCCTCCCCCATTAAAACCCTATGACATGGACGCACCCCATGGTGGTTTTTGGCCCCTCCAACCTCCTCCAAGTGGGATTTAAGGTGATTTCTTGGGGATTCTTCACCCGGATGGAAAGTTTAGGGCTCCCTCCTCCTCCACCTTTGTTTTTTTCCCTTTTATTCTTCTCCCCTAAGCCTAGTGGTCATTTTGGATGATTTTCCTATATAGGGTTGCTCATTTTTTGGGGTTTTTTTCTTCTTAGGGATCCTTGAGATTAGACCTAACCTCCCTTGGGTGCGGTTGAGGTGAGAATAATTTTTCGCACTGGATTCCATAAATTTTTCATAATATGAGGTAGGATCCCTTTTCACCTCTAATTTAAAGTTAAGTTTTAATTGATTTATTGATTTTTACATCTCTCTTAATTATTATATAGTGATGTTTCATGCTTCTAATGATTTTTCCATGTGAAATAAAAAAAAATTCTTGATTGTTTTCTATTTTTGATGTGGACATGATGGGTTTAGCACACCTAGTATTTTTTAAATTTTCTAGTTGGCCTTTTCAAGTGGTTTTTGATACTCAAATGAAAGTTTTGGTTTTATAAGTGATATTATGATACTCAAAATGGTGATTTTTGTGTTTCCAAAGGGATTTATAAATTTATTTTACTTATTATAAGTGTCTTTTGTGTAGTTTTTTATGAAAGGTTTGATATGTGAAAGAATTTTGAGGTCCATTTTGAATTTTTATTAAAATGGTTACATTTGTTAAAACCTCTTAAGGATTGATTATTACCTTATTGGATTATCATGATATGGTAGAGTCCTTGGTATGGGACCTCCCTTATGTAATAATGTTTTTATGGCAATGACTACTCCTTGAGGTGGTCGGGGTGGTGTCGGTTTGTGTGATGTGTATGGTGGTATATATATATGGATTGTTGTTTATAATGTGTGGCACACCACTTTGTGAATATATCATGGTAACCTAGCATAGAAAATAGGAATTATGAGAATTTTTGTTGCACTGGTAGTTCACGCACTGACCAGTGGCCCATAGTAGGTTGATATTTGGGTTTATTTATATGGGATTGGACCCCTCACTCTATCCTGAGTTAGGGTGGATCAGTGTTTGTGAATTTTGATTTAATCATGTGTGGAATGCTACCGAGGATGGGTTCTCATGTGTTAGTATGTTCTAGTTCTCCTCTTAGTTCCTAGGTCTTTCCATGTTCCTACGATTCTAGTACAGTTAGTGTTATTTCCCTCGTTGTGTAGGATCATGTTACATGTATTTGGTTTTGGTGTTTTCTTGTGAAATGGTGAGTGCATGGATTTATCTAAAAAAAGTTTCTAAGAATATTTTTTTGAACGAACAATCACTTTTCTCTTTCGTTTACCTTTATGGAAAAAAATGAACTCTTATTTGTTTTACCTTTTCCCTTTCTTCCCTTGAGCCTTGTTTGAAATAATGAGAGAAATGGATTATGATTGTCTCTTTTAAAATTAAAATTTTGGAAAAACCTATATTTGTATATTTTATTTAAAACCTTTTATTCAATTTTTCTTAATTTAAAGGATGTATAATAGGAATATAATTATTCGGGCCTACCTACTGAGTTTAAATACTCATGCCTATAGTCTTTTCTTGTTTTTAGTTTTTACAGCAGGTTCCAACTTGGGTTCGATGTAACACCCCAAGCTTCCTCGGTATGTTTCCTTTCGAATAATGCAATGACGTGCATTGTACGCAACTTCGAGATTTTAACACACCATAACCAATCAAACTAGCCGTTATGAATAGTAATACCTAATTTTTGAAATTATATATATATTATATTTCAAAATGGACTTCATTTTTGGATTCGGAGTATCGAATTTAGCCTAAGGTGAAATTTTGGTACTTTTCGGATAACTTTCATATTTTGATGAATAGTGAAAATTACTAAATTTCAATTAAAAACAACTTTTTTAATCAAAATAATTAATAGTGATAAATTATGAATTTGAGTGGTTTTAAAGTATATTTAGAATATATTTTTACCATTTAATATAATGTTTGTCATTGGACATAATTTTACAATTAAACCGAACATAAACAAGTGTCAATCTTTTGATAGTTATTATCTCTTAAAAACACGCTTTTTGTTTTGACAGCGGGAATTAATTTTAAATTAATTTCTGCCACTTCTGTGTTTTGAATTTAGGAAAATGTATTCCATATTTGGAATCAGGATGCTCAAATTGTGTAAATAGGTAACTTTTATTTTTAGACATTTTGAATAATTACTGCGGTAAATATTTTATTTACCATGGTTAAGGGTAAATCCGGTAAATAAGGGTTAAAAAATAATATTATAATAATACTAAATTACCCTAAAACGTGTCTTAACCCTATTGGTTGATACATGGTCGACCATGGGCATCTTTGGGTCGATTTTGGGACCCCATAGATCCACTTGTAAGTGATAATGACACTTTATTTTAATTAAGTTAAAATGAATACAAAAATGACACAAGCATATATCTTTTAGCAAAACAATTTTTACATAGGGTTATATATGTTGGATTTTCGATTATAAATATTAATTAGAAAGATAAAAAGATTTCCTACATAATGATATTTTATTTATAATTTTTAGACATTAAATAATTTATTTTATTTATGACACAATGATGATGCGGTAATTACAATAATAGTGAAAAATTAAAATAATTTATATTATAAATACCCAAATAAATATAATATGAAACTTTTAATGAATTAAACTAATTTTATAGGATAATATGATATATTAGGATTGATTTAATTGACTTTTTTCGAAGTAATAAATCTGTTATGAGTTTCACAAAAATCAACTATTGAATAGTGTCAAAATTGACATAAAAGAGTTCTTAAAACAAATATTATATTATTAATTGATATTAAATTCCTAAAAATCTAAGGTTCGGCCAAGAGACTTATATCATGATATTTTCATCATTAATGGACCACTTGGGGGGTCGCTTGGATGTATATAGTAAGTTTATTAACCATATTATATAAAAATACAAAGAGACATTGTAAAAGTGAAACTAATTAACTTAGAGTTAATACTTAAAGATAAGGTTAATATAAGTACCCAAACCTGTCTAAATTCTATTGGTTGAGTGGTTTTAGACCTATCCCCACCTTAACCTTTGAATAGTAAACTTTGGAGCCATTAGAAACTGAATATGAATTTATTATAAATTAATATTTCTAGCTTTTCCAAAGTTTCCCCTCACCCCTCTTATAAAAAGGCAATCCTCCTTCTCATTTCTTCACACCTTCAAAGCCTTTTGGTTCGGTCAAACTCTTCCCAAATACTCTCCCAACTTCCCTCACTACAACCTAGAGGCCTTAGTTTGATCAGAAAACCAACCTAAGGAGCCCTTTTGATCAAATCAAAAGGAAGAACCCGAAGAAGAGGTAATGTTTTCACCACCCCTTTTTAAGTTCCTTTCTTCTTCCACTTCCTCTTTCTTTGTTATTACCATTATAAAATAATAACTCCAGTATCATATATATACTGTGATGTTATTATAAATATGTTACAACCATATTCAGTATTCTATCCATCCTTTGAATAACATGTCACCATACGTGCGTACGTACGGCTTACCGTCTCCACGTCGTGGTGTAATTGTTATTCAATATATTATTATTTGGATGGGTATAATAATGATGTGTAACTAATTTAAATAATAAATATAACATGATAATTATTCTGCATATATGATATAAAATCCAATTATATATTATTTTAATATCAAAAGAATGATATTTTCGCTCGTGCGTATGTACGGACTACCGTCTCCACGAACGCGATGAGATTCATTGTCCATCATATCCATTCAAGTATAATTATAATTTGATGATTTAGAAAAATAGTTTCTAAGGACTTGATATCATTCTGAATATGAATAATATAAATCCCATTAATAACAAATATGGCTCACATAACAAAGAATATAAAGTAAAATGAACTCGTTAACACCCGAAATAACGATAATTCTAAGATATTATTAACAAATCAATGTTAAAAGATCATATATGATATCATATTAAAGTAAATGATTCTTGTATTATTAAATAACAATTATTTCACCATTATACAGGAGGTAAACCTACCATCGACCAAGGAAAAAGTACAAGTAAGGGATTTTCTTATCTCACTTTCAATTCCGTGAGATTTTCATTGTTCGCCACTAAATTATTGAAAGTGGTGTATTGTGTACTACCATTTGATATATATTATCATGATTATCTTTATATTCATGTTATTCTGTAAATCATTTGGTGGATATTAACTTTTGGCCATACGACTCAGTTGATTAACGTGGTAAGGGGTTTCTTATCTCACTTTTAATTTCGTGAGATTTCCATTATTCACCACTTAATTATTGCATGTGGTGTATGTGTACTGCCCATGATTGTATTCATTGTGTAATATACTTTAATTTATGGGTATTTACATCATCATGGTATGATACTTCTTTCATGGGTGTACGTTTCGTATGTTACCTAATCGATAAGGGAATTTGAGATTTCAATTCCCACTCATTTGGCTTTACGCATATTTCATTGATTATATTACTCCATGATTATGTGTGGAATCACTATTCATTTGATTATGTCATAATTTCCACTCCCCTTCCTGTGGATATACGTTTGATACACATAATCACTCTATTGATAATTCTCAAGTCATTAATATGAATTTGATAAGAGTAATTTTAACTCTTTCACCATTTGTTGAGTTAAACATCCAATTCGTTGGCGTTGTTTCTACAAGAATATGTGTGAATATCATTTGATTGTTTTACACTGAATATTCAATCATATTTAGTGTATTTATATTTTCACACATAATTATTTCGTTGATTTATCCTTAACCTAAGGATACGGCCTTTATGAGAGATTTCATCTCAATTTACATTCAATTGGGACTTCTTTGTTGATATACACCAAATCACTTTTATGTGGTGTATATAATGTACTTTGACATTGTATATCATGAATCCCTTTATTCTCATGATATTACAAAGTTTTGATTACCTCAATTATTTTTACTCAAGTGTCTCTCTTTTGGTTAGAATCTCTAACCAAAATACCATTTTAAAATGTTTTAAAGACTTATTCTTCTAAATCTTGCTCATTAATGTCCATGTTTTAAAAAATGATTTTAAGGATTTATTTATATGGACATTAAAGTTTAGAAATTAAAACTCCTTTTAAAAAGTTTCAAAGTGGTATGGGACACTTTGATTCAAAAATCTATTTTTAAATGGCTTCTCGACAAATAGTATGACTTTTAAATGATTTCAAGAAAAATGGAGATATTTCTCTCAAATAGTTTTGATGATTATTTTCATCTATGTCAACATCCTTCATTATTATTGATTGAGGTTAATTTTATACAATACAATCTTACATATTGTATCGAATGAGTTATTTTTGACTGTGGATGTGCTATTTTTATACCATTCATGGTTTGTGGTTAAAGTATTGACATTTCATAAGTTATTTGAAATCTGAATGTTTATGTTATATTTCAACCTTTCATACAAATGAATATGTTAGACAAGTATGTTCCGGGTTGGGGACCGGTAAAAGTAAGCCCTCTGGTTTGGTCTCCGGTTATTAGAGGAACTCTGGTTTGGTCTCCGGTTATTAGAGGCACTCCGGGTTGGTGTCCGGTTATTAGAGGCACTCCGGGTTGGGTTCCGGTTACAGTTAGCCCCTAGGTCTTGGGATGAGGCCTCGACAAAGAAATTAAAGTTCAGCATTATGAATTCCATCATTATGAAAGTGGTTATTGATATTGCATGTGACCATTCGACTAGTAGAATATCCATGTGAGTAAGTAAATGGCATTATTTCATTTTATTTATGCCATACCATGTTGAAAGTTCATGTTTAAAAGGCTTTTGTTTTAGTTATAAATTGCCTTAAGTGTTTATGCTTATTTATGAAAGCTTCTGCTATAATGTTATCCTTACTGAGCATCTGAGCTCACCCCTTTCAATGTTTTATTTTTCCCAGGATTATGAAGAAGTAATTTATGAATGACCTGCAGGGATAGTATGAGGGGATATGAAGACAAGATGTTTTTTTTATGATGTAATGTAAATATTTATGGATGTATCTAGTTATTCCAAGGATACTAAACTAATCGGTCTTTCGAGACTTGATATTTCTCGTGATCATGCCAATGTTATGTAATAATGCACCGACTCTAGGTAACTAGGGTCGGGGCGTTACAGTTGGTATCAGAGGAAGTTTAGTACAAACCTTGGAAGCTAGATTTAGATAAACTCTGATTAGAGCACGTAGACCTAAGATGAACTTTGAGGATTAGTATAAAAGAACTTCCTAGAATTTTGGTATTGTAGAGATTTTGTGAGTTTTCCGAGCAATACATCCCTGTCTGGATACGAGCAGGTAGAGGCGGCTCTGGCACAGATGTACCTAGGGGTAAAACCCGAAAACACCGCTTTGAGTTAGACTCGAACGGGAACTGGTGCACGACAACGGGCCTTGCTGCACTCTTGGTTACGACACTCCCGGGGGATATGATTAGGATAATTTACATTTTCTTTACAAACTGATTTAAGTAATATATATATAAGATGAGAGTAAATGACCTTGGTTAATCCTAATATGTTTCAAATTGAGAATATGGTGACATTTTAATCTCTAAATGATTTTACGACTACTATTACTCACACAATGCTTTATGGTTTTAGTCAATGGCTGGATTCCTAGGAAGTCATAGTGACTTTGAGAATGATGTACAAGGTGGGAACGGTGGTGGAAATGAGCAACAAAATGGAATGTTGATAGGCGTAAAAGATATCGTCTTTATGCCAAATCAGTTTTCCAAAAATATGATCAACAACATATATATTAACCAACTCCCAGACTCAACAAGGAAGAGAAAGGTGATAAATGATAAGAGCTCCAGCAATGGAGACCATGGAGAAAATAACCCTCAATTTTCATCATGCAGGAAATGTGGAAAGAGACACCCAGGAAAGTGTCTCAATGGGACAATGAAATGTTTTACGTGCGTGGAGGAAGGACATAAAGTGAAGAATTGCCGAAGAAAAATGAAGAGTACTATGGAAGAAGATAAAAATGGTCCCAAGAGTCCATTTACAGTCATTTTCCGTAAATGTAGGGGACCTGGCCATTACCCGAGTGAATGTCCTATTCTATAGGATATTTTCTTGGTCAAAGAAGAAGCTATGTGGAAATAAATGGTTGGAGAAAAATTAGCACTCCTTGTTGATGGGTTTACTTTGGAATAATTTTCTCTTGTAACCCTGCAGTTTTCCATGTGAGAATGATATTTGAGGAAGAATTGTCTCTTCTCTTGTGGATATAGGTATAAATAACCATTTGGTTTTATATGATCATTGGGGTTTGAGAAAATGATAAGTTATTATAATTTGGGATGAAAATGCAAAGTATGATATAACATTTGTGGTTAAATTATGTTATTTTGAGGAATTTATCTCATCTTGGTAATATTATAAAATATAGTTTTTGAAAAAGGACAACACGTAGACCGTGTGACAACCCGTCGCGTCGGACAAAGCTGTTGGAATCGAACCCACAACCAAAGTGCGATTGGGATTTATCGCCTACCACTAGACTACGTGAAGTCCCTGGTTAGTGTGACTATTTTTTTTTTGTTAAATGATTTTATTGATCAATAATAAGATGATTTGGGTTCTTATGTCTTATCAAATGAATACCCTTGGTATAGGAAAATGATTTGGTGATTAAGTGATAAATGTTATTTTGGAAGATGTTCGCTTTGTTGGGAACACTATATGCCCAAGGAAAATATAATACAATGGGGTTTCATTTGTAGAGTAATGGTGGATTTTTATCTACGTTTTTATTGTTGATTTATAGTGATTTGGGTTATTTATGGAAATGATTAACCTATAACAGAGAATATGTGATAATGTTAATTACTTTTAAGTATGTGACTTTAAGAGTATTTGATGTCATTTGGAGATACAATGTAACATGGGAGACTACATAATCAAATTCTTCTATGTTTTGGGTTTTAATATTAGTTTGGATTATATTAAAGGATTTTAAGGACAATTGGTTATTGAATGGTATCTATTTAACTTTGGGGTATTGTTGGTTTAATTTTAGAAATTAAGATTAGTGAAAATTTATCTCAATGAATATCCTTTTGGGGGATCATTAGATCATTCACTAACCATTTTGGTTTTGATTAATATTCAAAGACAATTTAAATATATGGTTTATCCTGCATGGATCATGTGATACTATAGAAGTTTATTCTAGCTCTTCCAGTGTGACCAAGTCTTCTTGAATACTCATCGTTTAAAAAAAATTGAGTTAGTGGTGGAAATTTATTAATGAATGAAAATCTACTTAAAATTTAAGTATATCTCATAATGTTCTTAGTCAATATCATAAATGAATTCCTATTCCTTATGTAATGTAACTTAAAAAAAATGTTGTCCGTTTACTTTCCTACTAGGAGACTAATGGTCGTTTTTCCCAACACAAGTTTGTGGTTTTCTCATTGTTAACTTTCTCCTGATCATGATTTATATCCCTCTCTATCAGAACTTGACACTTAGTTTATCATCCATATCCATGTTTTCTTACATGGAATCCTAGTATGGGTTATCTTGGATGACCCTTATACCTCTCTTTCTTCCTTTTAAAGTGATAGTTTTATTGACTCTTTTTCCGATGTGGGACTTTCCATTACATTCCCAAGCAAAATTTTAAAAAATTGCGAGGACGCAATTTATTGAAGGAGGGGAGAATGTAACACCCCAAGCTTCCTCGGTATGTTTCCTTTCGAATAATGCAATGACGTGCATTGTACGCAACTTCGAGATTTTAACACACCATAACCAATCAAACTAGACGTTATGAATAGTAATAACTAATTTTTGAAATTATATATATATTATATTTCAAAATGGACTTCATTTTTGGATTCGGAGTATCGAATTTAGCCTAAGGTGAAATTTTGGTACTTTTCGGATAACTTTCATATTTTGATGAATAGTGAAAATTACTAAATTTCAATTAAAAACAACTTTTTTAATCAAAATAATTAATAGTGATAAATTATGAATTTGAGTGGTTTTAAATTATATTTAGAATATATTTTTACCATTTAATATAATTTTGGTAATTGGACATAATTTTACAATTAAACCGAACATAAACAAGTGTCAATCTTTTGATAGTTATTATCTCTTAAAAACACGCTTTTTGTTTTGACAGCGGGAATTAATTTTAAATTAATTTCTGCCACTTCTGTGTTTTGAATTTAGGAAAATGGATTCCATATTTGTAATCAGTATTTTAAAATTGTGTAAATAGGTAACTTTTATTTTTAGACATTTTGAATAATTACTGCGGTAAATATTTTATTTACCATGGTTAAGGGTAAATCCGGTAAATAAGGGTTAAAAAATAATATTATAATAATAATAAATTACCCTAAAGCGTGTCTTAACCCTATTGGTTGATACATGGTCGACCATGGGCATCTTTGGGTCGATTTTGGGACTCCATGGATCCACTTGTAAGTGATAATGATACTTTATTTTAATTAAGTTAAAATGAATACAAAAATGACACAAGCATATATCTTTTAGAAAAACAATTTTTACATAGGGTTATATAAGTTGGATTTTCTATTATAAATTTTAATTAGAAAGATAAAAAGATTTCCTACATAATGATATTTTATTTATAATTTTTAGACATTAAATAATTTATTTTATTTATGACACAATGATGATTCGGTAATTACTATAATAGTGAAAAATTAAAATAATTGATATTATAAATACCCAAATAAATATAATATGAAACTTTTAATGAATTAAACGAATTTTCTAGGATAATATGATATATTAGGATTGATTTAATTGACTTTTTTCGAAGTAATAAATCTGTTATGAGTTTCAAAAAAATCAACTATTGAATAGTGTCAAAATTGACATAAAAGAGTTCTTAAAACAAATATTATATTATTAATTGATATTAAATTCCTAAAAATCTAAGGTTCGGCCAAGAGACTTATATCATGATAGTTTCATCATTAATGGACCACTTGGGGGTCTCTTGGATGTATATAGTAAGTTTATTAACCATATTATATAAAAATACAAAGAGACATTGTAAAAGTGAAACTAATTAACTTAGAGTTAATACTTAAAGATAAGGTTAATATAAGTACCCAAACCTGTCTAAATTCTATTGGTTGAGTGTTTTTCGACATATCCCCACCTTAAACTTTGAATAGTCAAATTTGGAGCCATTAGAAACTGAATATTAATTTATTATAAATTAATATTTCTAGCTTTTCCAAAGGTGCCCCTCACCCCTCTTATAAAAAGGCACTCATCCTTCTCATTTCTTCACACCTTCAAAGCCTTTTGGTTCAGCCAAACTCTGCCCAAATACTCTCCCAACTTCCCTCACTACAACCTAGAGGCCTTAGTTTGATCATAAATCCAACCTAGGGATCCCTTTTGATCAAATCAAAAGGAAGAACCCGAAGAAGAGGTAATGTTTTCACCACCCCTTTTTAAGTTCCTTTCTTCTTCCACTTCCTCTTTCTTTGTTATTACCACTATAAAATAATAAATCCAGTATCATATATATACTGTGATGTTATTATAAATATGGTACAACCATATTCAGTATTCTATCCATCCTTTGAATAACATGTCACCATACGTGCGTACGTACGGCTTACCGTCTCCACGTCGTGGTGTAATTGTTATTCAATATATTATTATTTGGATGGGTATAATAATGATGTGTAACTCATGTAAATAATAAATATAACATTATAATTATTCTGTATATATGATATAAAATCCAATTATATATTATTTTAATATCAAAAGAATGATATTGTCGCTCGTGCGTATGTACGGACTACCGTCTCCACGAACGCGATGAGATTTATTGTCCATCATATCCATTCAAGTATAATTATAATTTGATGATTTAAAAAAATAGTATCTAAGGACTTGATATCATTCTGGATATGAATAATATACATCCCATTAATAATGAATATGGCTCACATAACAAAGAATATAAAGTAAAATGAACCCGTTAACACCCGAAATAACGATAATTCTAAGATATTATTAACAAATCAATGTTAAAAGATCATATATGATATCATATTAAAGTAAATGATTCTTCTATTATTCAATAACAATTATTTCACCATTATACAGGAGGTAAACCTACCATCGACCAAGGAAAAAGTACAAGTAAGGGATTTTCTTATCTCACTTTCAATTCCGTGAGATTTCCATTGTTCGCCACTAAATTATTGAAAGTGGTGTATTGTGTACTGCCATTTGATATATATTATCATGATTCTCTTTATATTCATGTTATTCTGTAAATCATTTGGTGGATATTAACTTTTGGCCATACGACTCAGTTGATTAACGTGGTCAGGGGTTTCTTATCTCACTTTTAATTTCGTGAGATTTCCATTATTCACCACTTAATTATTGCATGTGGTGTATGTGTACTGCCCATGATTGTATTCATTGTGTAATATACTTTAATTTATGGGTATTTACATCATCATGGTATGATACTTCTTTCATGGGTGTACGTTTCATATGTTACCTAATCGATAAGGGAATTTGAGATTTCAATTCCCACTCATTTGGCTTTACGCATATTTCATTGATTATATTACTCCATGATTATGTGTGGAATCACTATTCATTTGATTATGTCATAATTTCCACTCCCCTTCCTGTGGATATACGTTTGATACACATAATAACTCTATTGATAATTCTCAAGTCATTAATATGAATTTGATAAGAGTAATTTTAACTCTTTCACCATTTGTTGAGTTAAACATCCAATTCGTTGGTGTTGTTTCTACAAGAATATGTGTGAATATCCTTTGATTGTTTTACACTGAATATTCAATCATATTTAGTGTATTTATATTTTCACAAATAATTATGTCTTTGATTTATCCTTAACCTAAGGATACGGCCTTTATGAGAGATTTCATCTCAATTTACATTCAATTGGGACTTCTTTGTTGATATACACCAAAT
This sequence comes from Viscum album, assembly GCA_963277665.1. NCBI lineage: Eukaryota > Viridiplantae > Streptophyta > Magnoliopsida > Santalales > Viscaceae > Viscum > Viscum album. The sequence continues at coordinate 2,065,202,153 of OY728119.1, forward strand.
CACTTTTATGTGGTGTATATAATGTACTTTGACATAGTATATCATGAATCCCTTTATTCTCATGATATTACAAAGTTTTGATTACCTCAATTATTTGTACTCAAGTGTCTCTCTTTTGGTTAGAATCTCTAACCAAAATACCATTTTAAAATGTTTTAAAGACTTATTCTTCTAAATCTTGCTCATTAATGTCCATGTTTTAAAAAATGGTTTTAAGGATTTATTTATATGGACATTAAAGTTTAGAAATTAAAACTCCTTTTAAAAAGTTTCAAAGTGGTATGGGACACTTTGATTCAAAAATCTATTTTTAAATGGCTTCTCGACAAATAGTATGACTTTTAAATGATTTCAAGAAAAATGGAGATATTTCTCTCAAATAGTTTTGATGATTATTTTCATCTATGTCAACATCCTTCATTATTATTGATTGAGGTTAATGTTATACAATACAATCTTACATATTGTATCGAATGAGTTATGTTTGACTGTGGATGTGCTATTTTTATACCATTCATGTTTTGTGGTTAAAGTATTGACATTTCATAAGTTATTTGAAATCTGAATGTTTATGTTATATTTCAACCTTTCATACAAATGAATATGTTAGACAAGTATGTTCCGGGTTGGGGACCAGTAAAAGTAAGCCCTCCGGTTTGGTATCCGGTTATTAGAGGAACTCCGGTTTGGTCTCCGGTTATTAAAGGCACTCCGGGTTGGTGTCCGGTTATTAGAGGCACTCCGGTTTGGGTTCTGGTTACAGTTATCCCCTAGGTCTTGGGACGAGGCCTCGACAAAGAAATTAAAGTTCAGCATTATGAATTCCATCATTATGAAAGTGGTTATTGATATTTCATGTGACCATTCGACTAGTAGAATATCCATGTGAGTAAGTAAATGGCATTATTTCATTTTATTTATGCCATACCATGTTTAAAGTTCATGTTTAAAAGGCTTTTGTTTTAGTTATAAATTGCCTTAAGTGTTTATGCTTATTTATGAAAGATTCTACTATAATGTTATCCTTACTGAGCATCTGAGCTCACCCCTTTCAATGTTTTATTTTTCCCAGGATTATGAAGAAGTAATTTATGAATGACCTGCAGGGATAGTATGAGGGGATATGAAGACAAGATGTTTTTTTTTATGATGTAATGTAAATATTTATGGATGTATCTAGTTATTCCAAGGCTACTAAACTAATCGGTCTTTCGAGACTTGATCTTTCTCGTGATCATGCCAATGTTACGTAATAATGCACCGACTCTAGGTAACTAGGGTCGGGGCGTTACATTCGATCTCCTTGGGCGATAGTTAGTTGTTGATTATATAGTGAACTTCAGGGTCATATGGAGAATTTGGGATGTTAGGTTTAGTTTTATTTTTCTTGGGTAGTGTTTCTTCAGTTTATTGTATTTTTCATTTGTAATAAATGATAGAAAGTTTTATAATCATGTTTAGTTTGGTTTTCTCCTTTGTGTATTCCACGGGTTTTGTTTATTTTTTTAGGAAAAATTGTTCCCATCGGTAATTTTTTGCTGCCCTGGAGCTTCTCGCCAGCCCAGGAGGATTAGGAATGCCTCTCGAGCCTTGCCATAGATCAACTCAGGTGACCAGATCAGGGTCAACCTGGGTTGGTTCCTGACAAAAACAGTATCAGAGGGAGGTTGTCTCTTTTGAGGACCATTATTTTTAGAGAACCCATCATTATTTGGGGATTTCATGGTATAAGAAGTAGGTTTTTTGACATCAATATGTAAGAATGGGAAGGATATCATGAACCCTTGCTCATTTTTAACCATAGGTTACCATGGGATGACTGGGTTTGTTAGTATCCTCTAGTTCGTGTGGCTTGTTTGGGGTTGGGAAATGAAAAGGGAGTTGGAAAGTGGTCTCTGTGAGCTCGCAAGGCCTGGAAATCCATGTGGAGTTGGGGAAATTACCCAATAATGCTCCTTTTTATGGTGCTGTGATTGGAATATAGTCTCCAACTATATGGTCAAGTCACCCATTGACACTATTTTCCCATTTTGAATCATATGGATCTTCCCAAATTCTAAAAATTGTATTGAAAGGTCTTGTTGTGGAATTATGAAAATAAGAATTTAAAATGGTAATGGATTTGTTTTAGAAAGTGTAAAATGGATTTTCATAACTTACTTTAAGGAAGACTTTAGAAAAGTGGGTTTTTGTGGAATGATTTTTGTGGTGAAAGGGAAAAAGTTTAACATGATTAGATTTTTGTAATTAAAATCGGTATTTTATTGAAATAATTTTTTTAAATAGAAATTTTTTTTGAAAGACATTTTTTATTCATTTTAGATGAGAATAAATGAGTTTTTAGTAAAATAATTCTTGATGAAATGAGATTTTTAGAAGTGGTGGACATGTTTTGAATGAGATGGATTTTTTTATTGTGATTCATTATTTTGTTCTTGGTTTCTCTTTTTATTTTAGTGTGATTTAGATTTAAATTTTTATTTTTTGGGTGGTTTCCCTTGGTGCATGGTTAGCACATGGTTTGGGAAAACCGTACGGCTTGCTCCAGGTAACCGTGCAAGATTTGGTTTTCTTCTATTTGAGGGTGTAGAGTCCATGCACAGTTAATCAAATCATGTCTAAAGAGTGAGAGAAGTCATTGCCTCAGGGTAGAACCATATTGTATGGTTGGCTCATAGTTTCCTAAATCGTGTGGCCAAACTATGTAGGTGTCCAATTTTTCCAGTAAGTCGTGCGTGGTTGGCACACAGTTTACCAAACCATGTATCTTAACCATGCATAGTTCCCATGTGTTTTAAAAATGTGAAAACTTGGTGTTTAGGGAAAATATTTTTTTAAAAGAGGATTTTTATTCTGGAAAATTTTTTAAATGAAAAGGAGTGGGATTTATTAAAATTTTTGAAAAAATGGAACTTGATGAGTTAATCAAAAAAAATTGAATGGGATAAAAATATTTTCGGATGGAAATTCAAGGGATTTTGTTTTTGAGTACAATGTGGTGGTTTGTAATGTGTAATTTTAAAATGGTTCTTGACTTGGTATTTAATAATTTTTTGAAATGTTTTATAAATATCGAGATGTGAAGTGGGTTGGGGTTGTGAAAAAATGGGTAGAATGTTTTTTTTATAAATCGATAATGTTTTTTTTTGACCTTTAGTACTTCCTTGAGTTCTCACATGCATAAATATGTGTGGAAAGTGGATGGATTATGTTATGGGAGAATGAGTTCTGAGTATGGAATAGTTGATGGGTTCTCGAATTGGCATGGGAATGTGCATGCGAGTGAGAATCTACGGAATACCACTGGTGAGTATGAAAATCCACCAAGTTTGTTTTGTCTTTCAAAAGTTTTTTTAAGCTGGAAATTGTGGTGTTTTTGTAATCCAGTTATCATGTGATTTATTTTTATATTCTTTGTAAGTTTTTTTTATTTGGTGTGATCCCTCATGATTTGGAGGTGATTTTTATGTTTCCTTTTGAGATCAAATTTTTTTTTGTATTTTGGTCTTGAATTAGTGTTTAGTGGTTATCTAGAAAGTTTTTTGGAATCTTTAATCTGGTTTCCCTTTTTGATGGTGTTTTTTTATGTGAGTTTTGGTTCATGATCTGGTTTTTATAGAGCTCTTAGTTTTCTCGTTGCATTGTGTTCTCCTACAGGTTGTCCCCCATTAGCAATCTTTCCAGTTGATCAACCTAAGGATTTCATTCTCAAGTCTCAAAATTTAGATCCACCTCTTTGAAGGATACCCTAGCCCATTTGCTGGAGTAGAGAGCTATTTGGGATCAATTTAAAGTTCCTTTCTACTATGACAATTCTCTCGATTTTGGCAGTTGTGATCGATGGTGTTTGGTGTGTTTCATCAGGTTCCTTGTTCATTATACTCCTTGTTTATAGTGAGAAAGAATGGTGTGTACATCTTCCAAGACCCTGTTTGGGTAAAGGTGTGTTGTTTGAACTAGTGAGTTTTGTGGGGTGTTGTGATCATTAGCTTCCAAATGTGGCGCAGCAGATGCTTCAAACATAAAGACTCCATCTATAGGCCTCAGAGTGAATCTTTTCACACATTTAGGAAATTTCTAGGGGTGTAGGGAGTTCATCTTAACTCATGTCTACCCCGTTGCGGCGAGACAGTTTTTATGTTCCTATTGTGGTATCTCTGTCGCAATGAATTACCACTTGTTGAAAAGAGCATGGTGGAATTTTATCTCATGAAATGTCTATGATTGTACCTTCTTGGAGGTATGTTTCTGATTAATAGTACTTGTGTGGATGGCTTGTGTGAATCGAGTGTGGATTTGGTTGTGTCCATCCAGAGGTGATGAGTCATGGGTAGTTGTCGGTTAGTGTTTTAGTGTACCAATCATTGGTCCCCTTCCCTCCCCTCCCCTTATGGTGGGGGTTTTTGGTTCATGCGGGGAAGTTTTAAAGTTTTTTTTAAGCTCATTAGTTCTTAATGGTGAGGATACCCACCATTCGGTCTGGGCCTCCCCCTATTGGTGATCTATTTGGTTTTCTTTTAGTGTTAGTCTGGTTGATGTGAATTACTTTTGAAGTTTATTTATTTTTGAGTTTCCTTTTTGGATTGGGTAAATGTTGGGATTTTTGGATTGTTTCTAATGGTTCTGTTCAAAGTTTGGTTGTGAAGGTTGTGTCTCTAATTTCCCAATATATTCTTAGGAAGTGGTTCTAGTTTATTGGTCTATTTCAGGTAAGAGGCATAAGTTTTGTTCTACTGTGTTGGGATGTTTTTAGATTAATGGGTTATATCTTATGGTTTTGAAAATCCTTAGTCATTGTTTTATCAACTAGAAAATATTTTGGCTTTTTGGGTTTGGAAAGAATTAATGGTGGGGAGAATTGTCACACCAAGATTTTTGTTTTCATCCTTTGTATCGTCTTACCTTTTGGCTCTTAGTTTTTCTTCTGATTTCTAGGTGTTCTAGATTTAAATTTTATATTTTGGAGTTATGGGTGATTTTTTATACCTATTCTTAGTTATCTTAAAAGGTATGAGGATGAAGTGGTTTTGTAAAATGAGTTTGTAACACTCCTAGTGGCACCTCTTTATGGGGTATGTTTGTTGGATGGTTTATCGCCTTGATTTAGATGATTTTTGGGGGTTAAAAGGGTGATTTTTGGGGAATTTTTCCATGTCACACAGTTAGGGCACACAATTTGTTTAACCATGTAGTAAGTGTGCAAGGGGGTCATATGTTTTACGTATAGTTTAACAAACCATACAGCCTAAGTGTACAGCCCATCCAGCTCTAGATAGTGGCAGATTTCACGGTTTGCACACCGTTTTCCAAATCGTGTGAGCTAACCGTGCAACCCACTCAGAAAATGGTATTTTGTGATTTTATCTTTCTTTTTAGATGGGTTTTCTTCCCTTATCCTCCCCATTCAAACCCTATAACTTGGATTCCCCCCATGGTGGTTTTTAGCCCCTCCAACCTCCTCTAAGTGGGATTCAAGGTGATTTCTTGGTGATTCTTCACCCAGATCAAAAGGTTAGGGATTCCTCCTCCTTCCCCTTTGTTTTTCTTCCCTTTTATTCTTCTCCCCTAACCCTAGTGGACATTTTGGCTGATTTTATTGGCTAAGGATGCTCAATTTTTGGGGTTTTTTCCTTCTTAGGGCTCCTTGAGTTTGGACCTAACCTCTGTAACACCCTGAGATTTCATGAGAAATATTTTGTTTTTATGTATTATGTTATACGCAACACCAAATGAATCTTTCACTACACACAACACTGTCTTGGCTTGTGTTACACGCAAGAGCAACCTTCCTCGATAACTTGCGTTGTGCGCAATACCGAGTTTCACTAAACAATGATATGTTATTAAAATATTATATAAACTAGCCATTATGAATAGTAATACCCACTTTTTGAAATTTTATAAATTTTATCTTTCAAAATGGACTTCATTTTTGGATTCAGAATATCGAAATTATCATAGGGTGAATTTTTGGTATTTTCTGAAAACTTTCAATTTTTTATGAATAGTGAAAAACACTAAGTTATAGTTTAAAACCGAATTTTAATTTAAATAATTATTTATTTTATTTAAATTTATTTTAGGTCCAAATAGATAAATAATACCTATATAAGTTCAATGTAATTCATTGGAGTCATTTTATAATAATTTTACATATATAAAAATTTTAATGAACTTTTTACCGTCTTTTACCCACCTCCTAGGAGAATTCACAAATTCATATAAAACTTAATTTTACCACTTCTGTGAGTTGAATTTAGAAACTCTGAGAGACACGGTTAATATCAAGGAGTAAAATGTTGTTCAATAAGATAAAAATAATTTTTGGTGAATAATAACTTTTTACTTTTATTTACCACGGTTAAAAGTAAAAAAGGGTAATTAAGGGTAAAAATGATATTATTATTACACTAACACATGTCCTAATTCTATTGGATAAGTTTAATTAGACCAAAAACAACCTTAGTAATAAAATATGACCATTTAGGTATACTTGGATTAGATTAGTACATTTATTATTATTTAATTCAAAGAAGAGTTATAACAATTAAAATCAATGTTTAATAAGTAAAACATTTTTAATATAGGGTTATACATAAGATAAATTCGAATATAAATATTAATTATAAATATAAAAATACTTCCTATATAATTTTATTTTATTTATAAATTTTATACATTAAATAATTTAATTTATTTATGACATAATGATGATGCAGTAATTACCTTATAAATAAAATATTAACATAATTGATATTATAAATACCCAAATAAATGTAATTTGAGACTTTTTATGAATTAAAATAATTTTTTAGGTTAATATAAAATATTAGGGTTGCTTAGATGAATTTTTTTCGAAGTAATAATGCTGTTATGAATTTAGAAAAAACAAAATACCAAATAGTGTCAAAATTGACATAATAGAGTTTTTAAAAAAAATATTAAATTATTAATTGATATTCTATTTATAAAAATCTAAGTTTCATCCAAAATACTTATCTAACAATATGTATGACATAAATGAACCAATTGGGGTTCTATTGGTAGTTTATAGTAAGTTTATTAACCATATAGTGTAAGAATACAGTAAGAGACGGTAAAAGTTAAATTATTTAACTTAGAGTTAAATATAAATGATAAGGTTAAAATGGTAACAAACTTGTCTAAAACCTATTTTTTGAGATGATTTAGACCCATACTCACCCTATCCTAGAAATAAGTCACTTTGGAGCCATTATAAACTGAATATGAATTTATTATAAAATAATATTTTAAGTTTTTTCTAAGGTGCCCCTCACCCCTCTTATAAAAGGGCACTCACCCTTCTCTCTAATTCACACCTACAAAGCCATTTCGCTCGGCCAAACCCAACCCAAATACCATATCAACTGTCATAACTTAATCCTAGAGGACTTCCTTTAGTCATAAAGCCAACCTAAGTAGCCCTTTTGATCAAATCAAAAGGAAGAACCCGAGGAAGAGGTAAATATATCACCACCTATTTCAAGATCCTTTCTTATTCCAATTCCTATTTCTTTGTTGTTTAAATTGTAAAATAATAAATACATTATATTATATATACTGTGATGTTATTATAAATGGTACAACCATATTAGTTATTTTATCCATCCTATGAATGAAAAAGTCACCACACGTATGTACGTACGGCTTACCGTCTCCACGTCGTGGTGTAGTTTGTTATTCAAACATTTCATCATTTGGATGGGTATGATAATGAGTATAAATGATATAAATAATAAATATAAAATTATTATGATTCTTTATATATGATATACCATTCAAATATATACAATTTTAATATCAAAAAAATGATATCATCGCTCGTGCGTACGTACGTACGGTCTACCATCTCCACGATGTGATGCGACTCGTTCTACATGATCTTCATGGAATAATGATTATATAAATGAATTGAATGAATAAATATGATATATATTACACTAATACCATTCTGTAAATGAGGTATCTATAACCAAAAAAAAGGAATAAGAATTTATTCGACAAAACATGCATAAGAACATAAAGCAATGAACACCCGAATAACAAGTAGCAATAAAATATTAATAATAATAAGATAAGAATATAACCATATATGATATCATAAAAATGAATATGATTCTATAATAAGTCAATTAAATTATTTAAATCATTATACAGGAGGGTCGGATACGTACGAAGTATATCGGACCTAAGGTGAGGGAAAATCTCACAGTCTCATTTTTATCCGAGATTGTTTATACTTCAGAATTTACTAGGGCATATTTATCATCAACATCCATGTTTTCTTAATATGTAATATTATTTATATTCCCCTACAATTTTTTAAATCCAATTTTACCTATTGGTGAGTTTTTAGTAAAATATATGAAAGGAATATTTTTTTGTTTTCAATACGAGATACTTTTTGACTTTTTCAGCCAAATTACGATAAGAATGTTTTTTTAACTTATACGGAATGAATGTATTTTTATGATTTCATAGAACATTATTTCCATGAAGATTCCATTACAAGTTTTCAAGTTTATTTTTAATTAACTTCTTTTAGTTTAAAATTGTATGACATGTTAAGAAAGGAAAAATGTTTTGAAGTAGAAAGGATATTTTCCTCAAGAATGGAGTTCAAGTGTTTTATGAAAATTATTTTTCATCTAAGATAATATAGGGTTTTGTTTCTATTCATATTTTTACATTGATTTGATTATGTTATGATGGAATTATTTTTATTAATTCCTTTTATCTTATATGGTATATGTTATGATGGAATGATGTTTATGAATCCCATTTTTATTTCAAGGGTTATGCTATGATATATGATTTATGATTTTGTGGCACACATAAGAATGGTTTCATTATGAGAAGGGTGGGACCTATATCTCCCTCCAATGAATTGGGTAAAGATTTATATCTCATGATATATACATGGCTGGAACGGCAAGTTAATCTGGTTCAGTGATACAGGACTGGAATGAGGAGTGAACTCGGTTCATAAATGGAATTTTTTCACTATGATAGTCTTGGAAATGAGTCTTGACTAATAAGAAATGATATTCTATGATTATGTTTGTATGCCACCAAAGTTTCATGATTTATGTTATGATTATTGGGATTACATTTTACTACTATGATTTATCCCATGTTATGATATTATGATCTCTTTTGCAGGTTAAGATTTTCAAAATGTTATGTTCTTAGGAATATGATATGATTGATATTTCCTTTTCTTACCCTTACTGAGAATTTGAGCTCAACCTTTTGTATATTTTATTTTCCCCAGGTTAGAAAGAGGGTATTAAGTAGGATATTCCAAAAGGGACTCTAGATATAATGAAATAAACGGGAGAAAATGTAGATGCTTTATGAACCATTTGTTTATGTTTCCCAGTTTCTAAAGACACTATACCTATACGGTCCTATCATGGTTTTGTTATATGTTGTAATAATTATTCTTCAATTATGAAGTAATAAAAATGTATTTAATTTATGGGTCATTATAGTTGGTATCAGATGAAAGGTATAGTCATCCATTGGAAACTAGGATGTGAAAGCCTTAGTAAAAACCCTAAGGATATGTCTAATAATAGAACACAATATTAGTGTTTTAGAAATGGCCATGAATAACCTATGATAAGACCTTAAGTGTGAAATTTTATTCTTGATTATGTGGTTTTCCTATTATGATTATGTGGTTTTCCTATTATGATTAGTGTTTCTCACATTATGATTATTGGTTTTAGTCAATGGCTGGAACCTAAAGGAACCGTGTTAATGCTAAATTCGACGGGCAATGCAATGATTGTCCCCCTGAGCAACCAAATGTTATGGGAACTGGAATGAAAAATCTTGTAGCCATGCTCACACAACTTTCTCAAGCTATAAATCAATAAGGACTTCCAAACGATCAAAGGAAGGAGCAACATTCTGTTGAATCCTTCATGAGGTAGTGTCCACCCTCATTCAGTGGGTCTACTGATCCATTAGTGGCTGAACAATGGATCAATACCAATGAAAAGATATTTTCAGTTCTTCAATGTTCTAAACATGATAAAGTCATCTTAGAAGTATATCGTTTGGAAGGTGAAGCTGATCAATGGTGGAATCTTATCCAGAATATGAGGCAAAGAGACAAAATTGAGTCCATGGAATGGGATGAGTTCAAGAACATATTTTTCAACAAGTACTTCCCTCATATTCTTCAAAAAAAGATGGAAAAGGAGTTTCTTGAACTAAAGAAAAAGGATTATGAATCTGTTGGTACCTATGAAGCAAATTTTACAAGACTTGCAAGGTATGCTTCCAAAATTATTATCCAACCTGAGAGTAAGATCGATCGATTCTTTAGTGGCTTAAAACCAAGTCTTAGAAGGGCATTAGCCATATGGGACTTCAATAGATACTAGGAAATTGTTCGATGTGCTCTCAAGGTTGAGAGTAAGATTGGAGTAACCCATCAGTCATATGGGTTTGATAAGAAGAGTAAAATGGAATTCAAATGTAAATCTAAAGACCACACTGAAAAGAAGATGAGTTTTCCCTTATGCTCAAAGTGTGGAAAGAAACATGGAGGGAATTTTCTTAAAGGGACAAGTAAATGTTTCAAATGTGTAAAATAAGGTCATCGGGCATTTGAATGCCGCAATGATGGGAAAATATTTCTAGTGATGCGAACAAAGAAAAGGCTACACATAATGCACCTATTACACTTCAATGTTACAAGTGCAAGGAAATGGGTAATTATGTTAATAAATGCCCAAATCCAAGGGTTGTTGATTATGATCGACGTCAACAAACTCTTAAGGCCAATGACAAAGTAAAGTCACATGAAATTTCTATCGGCGATGTGGAGTACGATAATGAAGTGGTGAAAGGTACACTTACCATCCACTCTAAAGTAGCAAATGTTTTATTGGATTCTAGATCCACCCAATCTTTTATTTCTGAAGAATTTTCCAAGGGTATCTTCATACTACCTCAAAAATTAGTTGTTGAGTTAGCTGTGACAACTCCTAATGGCACAACGGTTTCATCAAAAGTTTATAATTCTTCTCCAATTGAAGTTTGTGGGAAAGTGCTTCCTTCAAATCTTGTGATCCTTCCTATAGTGGAATTTGATGTGATTATTGACATGGATTGGCTTTCCTTATAGGGAGCTCATATCGATTTCCAAAGAAGGGAAGTCACATTCCATATTCCCGATCAATCTATGATTATCTATCGATGAAAGGATGAATATAACCTTCTAGTCAAAATTTCTTCCGTCTTATGGGTCTTGATTCCAATAAATGAAGGTTATTTATCTCAAATGGTTGGAGAGAAACTCACGATTAAGAATGTGTCCATTGTACAAGAGTTTGATGATGTCTTTCCAGAGGAATTTCTAGGTCTTCCACCAAATATTGAAGTTGAGTTTTCAATAAAACTCATATCGGTTGCTATGACCATTTCAAAGACACCTTATAGAATGGACCCAATTGAGTTTCAGGAATTTAAGAAGCAACTCCAAGATAATCTTGATAAGGGATTCATACTCCCTAGTGCATCACCTTGTGGAGCACGTATTATATTTGTTAAGAAGAAAGATGGATCAATGAGACTCTGAATTGATTATCGAGAACTTAACAAGATCACTATCAAGAAAAAATATCCTCTCCCATGCATTGATGACTTATTTGACCAAATACACAGAGCTCAATACTTTTCCAAGATTGAACTTCGTTCAGGGTATCATCAATTAAGGGTCAAAAGTGAGTATATACCAAAGACGGCTTTCCATACAAGTTATGGACACTATGAATTTATAGTGATTCCATTTGGTCTTACTAATTCCCCTTATATCTTCATGGATCTAATGAATGCAGTCTTTAGAGACTATCTTGATCAGTTTGTGGTAGTCTTTATATATGATATTCTTGTCTATTCAAAGAGAAAGGAAGAACATGAAGATCACTTGAGAATTGTATTAAAGCCCCTAACAAAAGGAGAAGATTTATGCAAAATTTACCAAGTGTTAATTTTGGATTCAAAATGTTTCATTTTTGGGTCACATAATCTCAAAATAGGGGATATCTGTGGATCCAGTAAAAATAGAGGTTATCAAAAGATGGCTGAGACCAAAAACAGTAGCTGAGATCCAAATTTTTCTTGATTTGGCTCGATATTATCGACGTTTTGTGAAAGATTTTTCACGATTATCTAATCCACTCACCAGGTTGACTCAAAAAGGAGTTAAGTTTATTTGGATGGAGTAGTATGAATAGAATTTCAAGGAGTTAAAAAGAAGGTTATTCATTGCACCTATGCTCACACTGCCTTATAGTGGAGAAAGGTTTGTGATCTACAGTGATGCATCCAAGAAGGTATTGGGGTGTGTTCTCATGAAAAAATGATATGGTAATAGCTTATGCCTCACGACAGTTGAAAATCCATGAGCAAAATTACCCAACTCATGATTTGGAATTAGCTGCGGTAATCTTTGCATTAAAGATTTGGAGGCATTATATTTATGGTGAAAGGTGTGATATTTATATTGATCATAAAAGTTTAAAGTATATTTTCACACAAAAAAAGATGAATATGCACCAAAGAAGATGGTTGGAGATGATTAAGGATTATGACAGATCAATTCATTACCACCCTGTAAAAGCAAACAAGGTGGCAGACGCATTAAGTTGATAGGACCATGCAAGATTATCCATAATGATGATCACAAAAGATCCAATATTTATGGATTTACAAAGGATGGATCTTGGAATTATAATGGAAGGGTAAAAATTTTATCTTTCTCAAATGAATGTTCAACCATCTATACATGTGAAGATTAAAGAGGCACAGAAAGAAGATGTAGAGTTACAAAAAAAAGTGAGAAATGTTCCTGAATTCCCCATTGATTGTGATGAAATAATAAGGTTCAGGAATCGGGTTTTTGTTCCTCCCATCCCAGAATTAAATAAGGAAATATTGTAAAAATCTCATAGTTCTTCATTCTCTATTCACCCTGGAAGCACGAAGACATATAGGGACCTGAAGGAGTACTTCTGGTGGGATGGCATGAAAATAGATGTTGTTGAATATATCTCTCGATGCTTGGTTTGTCAGAAAGTTAAATCTGAGAGACAAAAGTCTAAGGGGATGTTACAACCATTACCCATACCAGAATGGAAATGGAAAAAACATCACTATGGACTTTGTCACTGGACTTCTTAAAACATCCAAAGACAATAATGCTATCTGGGTTATAGTTGATCGTCTTACAAAGTCGGCACACATAATTTCTATTAGAGAAGATTTCTCTCTTGATTAGCTTTCCAGGATATATGTGAAGGAAGTGGTAATATTTCATGGAGTACCACTTTCCATTATATCTAATCAGGATCTGAGGTTTACCTTGAAGTTTTGGAGAAGTCTTCAACATACTCTAGATACAGAGTTGAGTTTCAGCACTTCTTATCATCCTCATACTGACGTTCAGTCTGAGAGGACAATTCAAACTCTAGAAGACATGTTGAGAGCTTGCTCTATGGATTTCAAAGGTGGTTGGGATCAAAACCTACCTTTGGTGTAATTTTCTTATAATAATAGCTTTCACTCCAGTATTTAGATGGATCCTTATGAAGTTCTCTATGAAAATAAATGCATAACTCTAACTTGCTGGGATGAAGTTGGGGAAAGAAAGCTAGTAAGACCAGATCTTGTTGATGAGATGGCAGAAAAATTAAGATCTATTCAACAACACATAAGAGCAGCTTAGAGTCGACAAAAAATTTATGCCAACAACCGAATAAAATACCAAGAGTTTGAAGTGGGTGAAAAGGTTTTCTTACGAATATCTTCTTGGAAGAGAGTAATGAGATTTGGAAAGAAGGGAAAGCCGAGCCCTAGGTATATTGGTCCTTTTGAGATACTGGATCGTGTTGGGAAGCTAGCTTACCAATTGGAGCTTCCACCGAATCTCTCTCAAGTTCATGATGTGTTCCATGTATCTCTCCTGATAAATTACAGACCTGATCATTCACATGAATTGAGCTCAAAAGTTGTACCGCTGGAGCAAGATCTTTCTTATAAAGAATAGGCAATAGAGATTCTGGATCGCAGTGAAAAAGTTCTACGAAACAAGACCACTCGCTTTGTTAAATTTTTATGGAGGAACCACCAATTAGAATAATCTACATAGGAACTTGAGGATATGATTATGGAGAGGTATCCTCATATGTTTGTTACGAAGTGACAATTTTCGAAGGCGAAATTCTTTTTACGGGGGGTAGAATGTAACACCCTGGGATTTTATGAGAAATATTTTATTTTTATGTATTATGTTATAGGAAACACCAAAGGAATATTTCACTACACACAACACTATCTTGGCTTGAGTTACACGCAAGAGCAACCTTCCTCGATAGCTTGTGTTGTACGCAATACCGAGTTTCACTAAACAACGATATGTTATTAAAATATTATATAAACTAGTCGTTATGAATAGTATTACCCACTTTTTGAAATTTTATAAATTTTACCTTTCAAAATGGACTTCATTTTTGGATTTGGAATATCGAAATTATCTTAGGGTGAATTTTTGGTATTTTTCTGAAAACTTTCAATTTTTGATGAATAGTGAAAAACAATGAGTTATAGTTTAAAACCGAATTTTTATTTAAATAATTATTTGTTTTATTTAAATTTATTTTAGGTCAAAATAGATACATAATACCTATATAAGTTCAATTTAATTCATTGGAGTCATTTTATAATAATTTTAGATATATAAAAATTTTATTGAACTTTTTACCGTCTTTTACCCACCGCCTAGGAGAATTTGAAAATTTATATAAAACTTAATTTTACCACTACTGTGAGTTGAATTTCAAACATCCGAGAGACACGGTTAATATCAAGGAGTAAAATTTGGTTCAATAAGATAAAAATAATTTTTGGTGAATAGTAACTTTTTACTTTTATTTACCATGGTTAAAAGTAAATAGGGTAATTAAGGATAAAAATGATATTATTATTACCCTAAGACATGTCCTAATTCTATTGGATAAGTTTAATTAGACAAAAAACAACCTTATTAATAAAATATGACCTTTTAGGTCCACTTGTATTAGATTATGACATTTATTATTATTTAATTCAAAGAATAGTTAAAAGAATTAAAATCAAAGTTTAATAAGTAAAACATTTTTAATATAGAGTTATACATAAGATAAATTCGACTATAAATATTAATTAGAAAGATAAAAAGATTTCATTCATAAAGGTATTTTATTTATAATTTTTAGACATTAAATAATTTAATTTATTTATGACACAATGATGATGCAGTAATTACCGCATAAATGAAATATTAACATAATTGATACTATAAATACCCAAATAAATGTAATTTGAGACTTTTTATGAATTACACTAATTTTATAGGTTAATATAACATATTAGGTTTGGTTATATGAATTTTCTTTGAAGTAATAATTTTTTTATAAATTTAGCAAAAACAAAATACCAAATAGGGTCAAAATTGACATAAAAGAGTTTCTAAAACAAATATTAAATTATTAATTGATATTATTTTCCTAAAAATCTAAGGTTCGTCCAAAAGACTTATATAATAATATATATGACATTAATGAACCAATTGGGGTTCTATTGGCAGTTTATAGTAAGTTTATTAACCATATAGTTTAAAAATACAAGAAGACAGAGTAAAAGTTAAATTATTTAACTTAGAGATAAATATAAATGATAAGGTTAAAATGGTAACCTAAACTTGTCTAAAACCTATTAGATAAGATTATTTCGACTCATACCCACCCTAGACTCGAAATAAGTCACTTTTGAGCCATTATAAACTGAATATTAATTTATTATAAAATAATATTTAAAGTTTTTTCTAAGGTTCCCCTCACCCCTCTTATAAAAGGGCACTCCCCCTTCTCTCTAATTCACACCTCCAAATCTATTTGGATCGGCCAAACCCTACCCAAATACCCTATCAACTGTCCTCCCTTTATCCTAGAGGCCTTAATTTAGTCATAAAGACAACCTAAGGATCCCTTTTGATCAAATCAAAAGGAAGAACCCGAGGAAGAGGTAAATATCTCACCACCTATTTCAAGATCCTTTCTTCTTCCACTTCCTCCTTCTTTATTGTTTCTATTATAAAATAATAAATCCATTAACTTATATATATTATTATTTTATTATAAATGGTACAATTATATTAGTTATTTTATCCATCCTATGAATGAAAAAGTCACCACACGTGCGTACGTACGGCTTACCGTCTCCACGTCGTGGTGTAGTTTGTTATTCAAACATTTCATCATTTGGATGAAAATGATAATGAGTATAAATGATATAAATAATAAATATAACATTATTATTATTCTTTATATATTATATACCATCCAATTATATACTATTTTAATATCAAAATAATGATATCATCGCCCATGCGTAAGTACGGCCTACCGTCTCCACGATGTGATGTGACTCGTTCTACATGATCTTCATTGAATAATGATTATATAAATGAATTTAATGAATAAATATGATATATTATACACTAATACCATTATTTAAATGAGTTATCTATAACCTAAAAAGAGGAATAAGAATTTATTCGACAAAACATGCATAAGAACATAAAGCAATGAACACCCGAATAACAAGTAACAATGAAATATTACTAAAAAGAAGATAAGAATATGACCATATATGATATAATAACAATGAATATGATTCTGTAATAACTCAATGAAATTGTTTAAATCATTATACATGAGGTTCAGATATGTACGAAGCATATCAGACCTAAGGTAAGGGAAAATCTCACAATATGATTTTTATCTGAGATTATTTATATTTCAGAATTTACTGGGGAATATTTATCATCCACATCCATGTTTCCTTAATATGTAATATTATTTATATTCCCCTAAAATTGTTTAAATCCAATTTTACCTATTGGTGAGTTTTTAGTAAAAGATATGAAATGAATCTTTTGTCGTTTTAAATACGAGATACTTTTTGACTTTTCTGGCCAAAGTACGAGAAGAATGTTTTTTAACTTATAAGACATGAATGGATTTTTATGATTTCATAGAACATTATTTCCATGAAGATTACATTACAAGTTTTCAAGTTTATTTTTAATTAACTTCTTTTAGTTTAAAATTTTATGGCATGTTAATAAAAGAAAAATGTTTTGAAGTAGATTGGATATTTTCCTCAAGAATGCAGTTCAAGTGTTTTATCAAAATTATTTTTAATCTAAGATTATATAGGGTTCCGTTTATATCCCCATTTTTACATTGATTTGATTATGTTATGATGGAATTATTTTCATGAAGTCCTTTTATCTTATATGGTTTATGTTATGATGGCATGATGTTTATGAATCCCATTTTTATTACATGGGTAATGCTATGATATATGATTTATGATTTTGTGTCACACATAAGAATAGTTTCATTACGAGATGGGTGGGACCTATATCTCCCTCCAATGCATTGGGTAAAGATTTATATCTCATGAGATAGACATGGATGGAACAGAAAGTTAATCTGGTTTAGTGATACAGGACTGGAACGAAGAGTGAACTCGGTTCATAAATGAACTTTGTCCACTATGATAGTCTTGGAAATGAGTCTTTAATAATAAGAAATGATATTCTATGATTATGTGTGTATGAAAAAAAGTTCCATGCTTTATGTTATGATTATTGGGATTACATTTCACTAATACGATTTATCCCATGTTATGGTATTATGATCTCTTTTTCAGGTTAAGATTTTCAAAATGTTATGTTCTTATGAATATGATATGATTGATATTTCCTTTGTTTACCCTTACTGAGCATTTGAGCTCACCCTTTTGAATGTTTTATTTTCCCCAGGTTAGGAAGAAGGGTATTAAGTAGTATATGCCAAAAGGGACTCTAGATATGATGAAATAAATGGGAGACAATGTAGATGCTTTATGAACCAGTTGTTTATGTTTCCTAGTTTCTAAAGACACTATACCTATACGGTCCTATCATGGTTTTTTTATATGTTGTAATAAGTATGCTTCAATTCTGAAGTAATAACAATGAATGTAAATTATGGGTCATTATAGTTGGTATCAAAGGAAATGTATAGTCAACCTTTGGAAACTCGGATGTGAAAGCCTTAGTAAAAACCCTAAGGATACGTCTAAGCATAGAACACAATATTAGTGTTTTAGAAATGGACATGAATAACCTATGACAAGACCTTAAGTGTGAAATTTTATTCTTGATTATGTGATTTTCCTATTATGATTAGTGTTTCTCACACTACGCTTATTGGTTTTAGTCAATGGATGGAACCCAAAGGAATCATGTTAATGCTGAATGTGACGGGCAATGCAATGATTTTCCCCATGAGCAACCAAATGTTATGGTAACTGGAATGAAAAATCTTGTATCCATGATCACACAACTTTCTCAAGCTATGAATCATGAAGGGATTCTGAACGAGAAAAGGAAGGAGAAACATTATGTTGAATCCTTTATGAGGAAACATCCACCCTCTTTCAGCAGTTCTACTAATCCATCAGTGGCTGAACAATGGATCAGTACCACTGAAAAGATATTTTCAGTTCTTTAATGTTCTGAACATGATAAAGTCATCTTAGCAGTATATCGTTTGGAATGTAAAGCTGATCAATGGTGGAATCTTATCCAGAATATGAGGAAAAGAGAATAAATTGAGTCCATGGAATGGGATGAGTTTAAGAACATATTTTTTGAAAAGTACTTACCTCATATTCTTCGAACAAAGATGGAGAAGAAGTTTCTTGAACTAAAGCAAAATAATGATGAATCTGTTGGTACCTACGAAGCAAATTTTACAAGAATTGCAAGGTATGCTTCCAAAATTATTATCTAACCTGAGATTAAGATCGATCGATTATTTAGTGGCTTAAAACCAAGTCTTTGAAGGGATTTATCCATAAGGGACTTCAATATCTATGAGGAAATTGTTCGATTTTCTCTCAAGGTTGATAAGGAGATTGGAGTAACCCATCAGTAATATGGTTTTGATAAGAAGGGAAAAATGGAATTCAAAGGGAAATCTAAAGACCACACTAAAAAGAATATGAGTTTTCCCTTATGCTCAAAGTGTGGAAAGAAAAATGGAGGGAATTGTCTTAAAGTTACAAGTAAATGTTTCAAATATGGAAAAGAAGGTCGTCGGGCATTTGAATGCCGCAATGATGGGAAAAAGATGTTTAGTGATGCGAACAAAGAAAAGGCTATACAGAATGAACCTCCTACACTTCAATGTTACAAGTGCAAGGAAATGGGGCATTATGCTAATAAATGCCCTAATCCAAGGGATGTTAATGATGATCGACGTCTACAAACTCTTAAGGCCAAAGACAAAGGAAAGTCACATGCAATTTCTATCGGCGATGTGGAGTATGATAACGAAGTGGTGAAAGGTACAATTATCATCCACTCTAAAGTAGAAAAAGTTTTATTTGATTCTGGATCCACCCACTCTTTTATTTCTAAAGAATTTTCCAAGGGTATCACCATACTACCTAAACAATTAGCGGTTGAGTTAGCTGTGACAACTCCTAATGGCACAACGGTTGCATCAAAAGTTTATAATTCTTCTCCAATTTACTTTTGTGGGAAAGTTCTTCCTACAAATCTTGTGATCCTTACTATAGTGGAATTTGATGTAATTATTGGCATGGATTGGCTTTCCTTATATGGATATCATATCGATTTCCAAAAAAGGGAATTCACATTTCATATTATCGATCAATCTATGATCATCTATCAATGCAAGGATGAATATAACCTTCTAGTGGAAATTTCTTCCATATTATGGGTCTTGATTCCAATAAATGATTGTTATTTATCTCAAATGGTTGGAGAGAAACTCATGATTAAGAATATTCCCATTTTATGAGAGTTTGATGATGTCTTTCTAGAGGAATTTCCTGGTCTTCCACCAAATCATGAAGTTGAGTTTTCAATAGAACTCATACCGGGTGTTATGCCCATTTCAAATACACCTTATAGAATGGCCTCAATTGAGTTGTAGGAATTGAAGAAGTAACTCCAAGAGAATCTTGATAAGGGATTCATACGCCCTAGTGCATCACCTTGGGGAGCACATGTTCTATTTGTTAAGAAGAAAGATGGATCAATGAGACTCTGCATTGATTATCGAGAACTTAACAAGATCACTATCAAGAAAAAATATCTTATCCCACGCATTGATGACTTATTTAACCAACTATGTGGAACTCAATACTTTTCCAAGATTGATCTTCATTTAGGGTATCATCAATTAAGGGTCAAAAGGTAGGATATACTAAAGATAGCTTTCCGTACATGGTATGGACACTATGAACTTATAGTGATGCCATTTGGTCTAACTAATGCCCCTGCTATCTTCATGGATCTAATGAATGGAGTCTTTAGAGACTATCTTGATCAGTTTGTGGTAGTCTTTATAGACGGTATTCTTGTATATTCAAAGATCAAGTAAGAACATGAAGATCGCTTGAGAATTGTATTAAATACCCTAAGAAAGTAGAAGCTTTATGCCAAATTTACCAAGTGTGAATTTTGGCTTCAAAAAGTTTCATTTTTGGGTCACATAATCTCAAAAGAGGGGATATCTTTGGATCCAGCAAAAACAGAGGTTATCGAAAGATGGTTGAGACCAACAATAGTAACTGAGATCTGATGTTTTCTTGGTTTGGCTGGATATTATTGACGTTTTGTGAAATATTTTTCACGATTATCTAATCCACTCACCAGGTTGACTCAAAAAGGAGTTAAGTTAGTTTAGACATAGGAGTGTGAAGAGAATTTCAAGGATTTAAAAAGAAGGTTATTCAGTGCACATGTCCTCACACTGCCTTGTAGTGGAGAAATTTTTGTGATCTACAGTTATTCATCCAAGAATTGATTTGGGTGTGTTATCATGCAAAATGATATGGTGATAGCTTATGCCCCATGACAGTTGAAAATCCATGAGAAAAATTACCCAACTCATGATTTGGAATTAGCTTCGGTAATCTTTTCATTAAAGATTTGGAGGCATTATCTTTATGGTGAAAGGTGTGATATTTATACTGATCATAAAAGTTTAAAGTATATTTTTCACACAAAAGGAGATGAATATGAACCAAAGAAGATGGTTGGAGCTCATTAAGGATTAGGACTGCTCAATTCATTACCACCTTGGAAAAGAAAACAAGGTGGTAGATGCATTAAGTCGACAAGACCATGCTAGCTTATCCATGATGAGGATCACAAAAGATCCAATATTTTTTGATTTACTAATGATGGATCTTGGAATTATAATTGAAGGGGGAAAATGTTATCTTTCTCAAATGAATGTTCAACCATCTATACATGTGAATATTAAAGAGGCAAAGAAAGAATATGTAGAGTTACAAAAAAAAGGTGAGAAATGTTCCTGAATTCCACATTGATTGTGATGAAATAATAGGGTTCAGGAATTGGGTTTGTGTTCCTCCCATCCCAGAATTAAAAAAGGAAATATTGGATGAAGCTCATAGTTCTTCATTCTCTATTCACCCTGGAACCACGAAGATGTATAGGGAACTGAAAGAGTACTTTTGGTGGGATGGCATGAAAAGAGATGTTGTTGAATATATCTCCCGATTCTTGGTTTTTCAGCAAGTTAAATTTGAGAGACAAAATCTAAGGAGATGTTACAACCATTACCCATACCAGAATGGAAAAGGAAAAACATCACTATGGACTTTGTCACTGGAATTCATAAAACATTCAAAGTCAATAATGTTATCTGGGTTATAGTTGATCGTTTTATGAATTCTGCACACTTCATTGCTATTAGAGAAGATTTATCTCTTGATCATCTTGCCATGATATATGTGAAGGAAGTGGTAAGATTACATGGAGTATCACTTTCCATTATATCTGATCGGGATTTGAGGTTTACCTTGAAGTTTTGGAAAAGTCTTCAGCATACTCTAGATACAGAGTTGAGTTTCAGCACTGCTTATCATCCTCAGACAGACGGTCAGTCTCATAGGACAATTCAAACTCTAGAAGACATGTTGAGAGCTTGCTCTATGGATTTAAAAGGTGGTTGGGATCAACACCTACCTTTGGTGTAATTTTCTTATAATAATAGCTTTCACTCCAGTATTCAGATGGCTCCTTATGAAGCTCTCTATGGAAAGAAATTCAGAACTCCAACTTGTTGGGATGAAGTTGGGGAAAGAAATCTATTAGGACCTGATCTTGTTGATGAGATGGCAGAAAAGGTAAGATCTATTCAACAACACATAAGAGAATCCCAGAGTCGACAAAAAATTTATGCCGAAAACTGAAGAAAATACCTAGAGTTTGAAGTGGGTGATAAATTTTTTTTATGAATATCTCCTTGGAAGAGAGTAATGAGATTCGGAAAGAAGGGAAAGTTGAACCCTAGGTATATTGGTCCTTTTGAGATACTGGATCGTGTTGGGAAGGTAGCTTACCGATTGGCACTTCTACCGAATCTCTCTAAAGTTCATGATGTGTTCCATGTATCTCTCCTGAGAAAGTATATACCTGATCCTTCACATGTACTAAGCTCAGAAGTTGTACCACTGAAGCAAGATCTTTCTTATGAAGAATAGCCAATAGAGATTCTGGATCATAGTGAAAAAAGTTCTACGAAACAAGACCACTCGCTTGGTTAAAGTTTTATGGAGGAACCACCAATTATAAGAAGCTACACGGGAACTTGAGGATATGATTAGAGAGGGATCCTCATATGTTTGTTATGAAGTGACGAATTTTGAGGGCGAAATTCTTTTTAAGTGGGGTAGAATGTAACACCCTGAGATTATATGAGAAATATTTTGTTTTTATGTATTATGTTATACGCAACACCAAAGGAATCTTTCACTACACACAAAACTATCTTGGCTTGCATTACAAACAAGAGCAACCTTCCTCGATAGCTTGTGTTGTATGCAATACCGAGTTTCACTAAACAACGAAATGTTATTAAAATATTATATAAACTAGCCGTTATGAATAGTAATACCCACTTTTTGAAATTTTATAAATTTTATCTTCCAAAATGGACTTCATTTTTGGATTTGGAATATCGAAATTAGCTTAGGGTGAATTTTTGGTATTTTTCTGAAAACTTCCAATTTTTGATGAATAGTGAAAAACACTAAGTTATAGTTTAAAACCGAATTATTATTTAAATAATTATTTATTTTATTTAAATTTATTTTAGGTCAAAATAGATACATAATACCTATATAAGTTCAATATAATTCATTGGAGTCATTTTATAATAATTTAGATATATAAAAATTTTATGGAACTTTTTCCCTCTTTTACACACCTCCTAGGAGAATTTGCAAATTTACATAAAACTTAATTTTACCGCTTATGTGAGTTGAATCTTGAAAATTTGAGAGACACGGTTAATATCAAGGAGTAAAATTTGGTTCAATAAGATAAAAATAATTTTTGGTGAATAGTAACTTTTTACTTTTATTTATCACGGTTAAAAGTAAATAGGGTAATTAAGGGTAAAAATGATATTATTATTACCCTAACACATGTCCTAATTCTATTGGATAAGTGTAATTCGACCAAAAAAACCTTAGGAATAAAATATGACCATTTAGGTCCACTTGGATTAGATTAGGACATTTATTATTATTTAATTCAAATAAGAGTTAAAAGAATTAAAATCAACGTTTAATAAGTAAAACATTTTAAATATAGGGTTATACCTAAGATAAATTCGACTCTAAATATTAATTAGAAATATAAAAATATTTCATACATAATGGTATTTTATTTATAATTTTTAAACATTAAATAATTTAATTTATTTATGACACAATGATGATGCAGTAATAAACTTATTAATGAAATATTAACATAATTGATATTATAAATAACCAAATAAATGTAATTTGAGACTTTTTATGAATTACACTAATTTTATAGGTTAATATAACATATTAGGGTTGTTTAGATGAAATTTTTTCGAATTAATAATTCTTTTATGAATTTAGAAAAAACAAAATACTAAATTGTGTCAAAATTGACATAAAAGAGTTTTTAAAAAAAATATTAAATTATTAATTGATATTCTATTCGTAAAAATATAAGGTTCAGCCAAAAGACTTATATAATAATATATATGACATTAATTAACCAATTGGGGTTTTATTGGTAGTTTATAGTAAGTTTATTAACCATATAGTGTTAGAATACAAGAAGACACGGTAAAAGTTAAATTATTTAACTTAGAGTTAAATATAAGTGATATGGTTAAAATGGTAACCTAAACTTGTATAAAACCAATTGGTTGAGAGGATTTCGACCCATCCCCACCCTATACTCGAAATAAGTCACTTTGGATCCATTATAAACCGAATATGAATTTATTATAAAATAATATTTTAAGTTTTTCCTAAGGTTCCCCTCACCCCTCTTATAAAAGGCCACTCCCCCTTCTCTCTAATTCACACCTCCAAATCCATTTAGATCAGAAAAACCCTACCCAAATACCCTCTGAACTATCCTCTATTCATCCTAGATTCATTCCTTTAGTCATAAAGTCTGCCTAAGGATCCCTTCTGATCAAATCAAAAGGAAGAACCCGAGGAAGAGGTAAATATCTCACCACCTATTTCAAGATCCTTTCTTCTTCCACTTCATCCTTCTTTGTTGTTTCCATTATAAAATAATAAATCCAGTATATTATATATATTGTGATTTTATTATAAATGTTACAACCATATTAGTTATTTTATCCATCCTATGAATGAAAAATTCACCACACGTGCATACGTACGGCTTACCGTCTCCATGTCGTGGTGTAGTTTGTTATTCAAACATTTCATCATTTGGATGGGTATGATAATGAGTATAAATGATATAAATAATAAATATAACATTATTATGATTCTTTATATATTATATACCATCTACTTATATATGATTTTAATATCAAAATAATGATATCATCGCTCATGCGTACGTACGGCCTACCGTCTCCACGATGTGATGCGACTCGTTCTACATGATCTTCATTGAATAATGATTATATAAATGAATTGGATGAATAAATATGATATATATTACACTAATACCATTATGTAACTGAGTTATTTATAACCTAAAAATAGGAATAAAAATTTATTCGACAAAACATGCATAAGAACATAAAGCAATGAACACCCGAATAACAAGTAGCAATGAAATATTACTAATAAGAATATAAGAATATGACCATATGTGATATCATAACAATTAATATGATTATTTAATAAGTCAATGACATTATTTAAATCATTATACATGATTTTCGGATAGTACGAAGCATATCGGACCTAAAGTAATGGAAAATCTCACAATCTCATTTTTATCCGATATTGTTTATACTTCAGAATTTACTGGGGCATATTTATCATCCACATCCATGTTTCCTTAATATGTAATATTATTTCTATTCCCCTACAATTTTTTAAATCCAGTTTTACCTATTGGTGATTTTTTAGTAAAAGATATGAAAGGAATCATTTTTCATTTTAAATATGAGATACTTTTTGACTTTTCTGACCAAAGTACGAGAAGAATGTTTTTTTAACTTATACGGCATGAATGGATTTGTATGATTTCATAAAAAATTATTTCTATGAAGCTTCTGTTATAATTTTTCAAGTTTATTTTTAATTAACTTCTTTTAGTTTAAAATTTTATGACATGTTAAGAAAGGAAAAATGTTTTGAAGTAGAAAGGATATTTTCCTCAAGAATGGAGTTCAAGTGTTTTATTAAAATTATTTTTCATCTAAGATAATATAGGGTTCTGTTTCTATCCCTATTTTTACATTGATTTGATTATGTTATGATGGAATTATTTTTATTAAGTCCTTTTATCTTATATGGTTTATGTTATTATGGAATGATGTTTATGAATCCCATTTTTATTACATGGGTTATGTTATGATATATGATTTTTGATTTTGTTGCACACATAAGAATGGTTTCATTATGAGATAGGTAGGACCTATATCTCCCTACAATGCATTTGGTAAAGATTTATATCTCATGAGATAGACATGGCTGGAATGGAAAGTTAATCTGGTTCAGTGTTACAAGACTGGAACGAGGAGTGAACTCGGTTCAGAAATGGACTTTGTCCACTATGATAGTCTTGGAAATGAGTCTTGACTAATAAGAAATGATATTCTATTATTATTTGTGTATTCCAAAAAGTTTCATGCTTTATGTTATGATTATTGGGACTACATTTCACTACTATGATTTATCCCATGTTATGATATTATGATCTCTTTTTCAGGTTAAGATTTTCAAAATGTTATGTTATTATGAATATGATATGATTAATATTTTCTTTTTTACCCTTACTGAGCATTTGAGCTCACCCTTTTGTATGTTTTCTTTTCCCCGGGTCAGGAAGAAGGGTATTAAGTAGGATATGACAAAAGGGACTCTAGATATGATGAAATAAATGGGAGACAATGTAGTTTCTTTATGAACCAGTTGTTTATGTTTCCCAGTTTCTAAAGACACTATACCTATACAGTCCTATCATGGTTTTGTTATATGTTGTAATAAGTATGCTTCAATTCTGAAGTAATAACAATGTATGTAAAGTATGGGTCATTATAGTTGGTATCAGAGGAAAGGTATAGTCAACCTTTAGAAACTAGGATGTGAAAGCCTTAGTAAAAACCCTAAGGATATGTCTAAGAATAGAACACAATATTAGTGTTTTAGAAATGGCCATGAATAACCTATGACAATACCTTAAGTGTGAAATTTTATTCTTGATTATGTGTTTTTTCTATTATGATTAGTGTTTCTCACACTATTCTTATTGGTTTTAGTCAATGGCGGGAACCTGAAGGTACCGTGTTAATGATGAATGCGACGGGAAATGCAATGATTGTCCCCCTGAGCAACCAAATGTTATGGGAACTGGATTGAAAAATCTCATTGCCATGATCACACAACTTTCTCAAGCTATGAATCATGCAGGGCTTCTGAATGATCAAAGGAAGGAGCAACATTCTGTTGAATCCTTCATGAGGCAGCATCCACCCTCATTCAGTGGGTCTACTGATCCATTAGTGGCTGAACAATGGATCAGTACCACTAAAAAGATATTTTCAGTTCTTCAATGTTCTGAACATGACAAATTCATCTTAGTAGTATATCATTTGGAATGTGAAGCTGATCAATAGTGGAATATTATCCATAATATGAGGCAAAGAGACAAAATTGAGTCCATGAAATGGGGTGAGTTCAAGAACATATTTTTCAACAACTAAATCCCTCGTATTCTTCGAACAATGATGGAGAAGGAGTTTCTTGAACTAAATCAAAAGGATTATGAATCTTTTGGTAGCTACGAAGCAAATTTTACAAGACTTGCAAGGTATGCTTATGGAATTATTATCTAACCTGAGAGTAAGATCGATTGATTATTTAGTGGCTTAAAACCAAGTCATTGAAGGGAATTATCCATAAGTGAGTTCAATAGCTATGAGGAAATTGTTCGATTTTCTCTCAAGGTTGGGAAGAATATTGGAGTAACACATTAGTCATATGGGTTTGATAAGAAGAGGAAAATGGAATTCAACGGAAAATCTAAAGACCACACTGAAAAGAAGACGAGTTTTCACTTATTCTCAAAGTGTGGAAAGAA
The DNA here is from genome assembly GCA_963277665.1 of Viscum album. Classification (NCBI taxonomy): domain Eukaryota; kingdom Viridiplantae; phylum Streptophyta; class Magnoliopsida; order Santalales; family Viscaceae; genus Viscum; species Viscum album. Next base: position 2,065,229,907 of record OY728119.1, read on the forward strand.
ACATGGAGGGAATTGTCTTAAAGGGACAAGTAAATGTTTCAAATGTGGAAAAGAAGTTCATCGGGCATTTGAATGCCTCAATGATGGGTAAAAGATGTCTAGTGATCCGAACAAAGAAAAGGCTACACAGAATGAACCTCCTACACTTCAATGTTACAAGTGCAAGGAAATGGGGAATTATACTAATCAATGCCCTAATCCAAGGTTTGTTGATGATGATCGACATCAACAAACTTTTAAGGCCAAAGACAAAGGAAAGTCACATGCAATTTCAATCGGCGATGTGGAGTACGATAATGAAGTGGTGAAAGGTGCACTTACTATCCACTCTAAAGTAGCAAATGTCTTATTTGATTATAGATCCACCAAGTCTTTTATTTCTGAAGAATTTTCCAAGGGTATCGTCGTACTACCTCAAAAATTAGTTGTTGAGTTATCTATGACAACTCCTAATGGCACAACGGTTGCATCAAAAGTTTTTAATTCTTCTACAATTGATGTTTGTGGGAAAGTGCTTCCTACAAATCTTGTGATCCTTCCTATAGTGGAATTTGATGTGATTCTTGGAATTAATTGTCTTTACTTATATAGAGCTCATATAGATTGACAAAGAAGGGAAGTCACATTTCATATTCCCGATCAATCTATGATCATCTATCGATTCAAGGATGAATATAACCTTCCAGTGGAAATTTCTTCCGTCTTATGGGTCTTGATTCCAATAAATGATGGTTATTTATCTTAAATGGTTGGAGAGAAAATCACAATTAAGAATATTCCCATTGTACGGGAGTTTGATGATGTCTTTCCAAAGGAATTTCCTGGTCTTCCACCAAATTGTGAAGTTGAGTTTTCAATAGAACTCATACTGGGTGCTATTCTAATTTCAAAGACACCTTATAGAATGGCCTCAATTGAGTTGCAGGAATTGAAGAAGTAACTCCAAGAGAATATTGATAAGGGATTCATATGCCCTAGTGTGTCACCTTGGGGAGCACCTGTTCTATTTATTAAGAATAAAGATGGATCAATGAGACTCTGCATTGATTATCGAGAACTTAACAAGATCACTATCAAGAACAAATATCTTCTCCCAAACATTGATAACTAATTTGACCAACTATGCGGGCTCAATACTTTTCCAAGATTGATCTTCATTCTGGGTATCATCAATTAAGGGTAAAAAGGTAGGATATATCAAATACGGCTTTCCGTAAATGGTATGGACACTGAATTTATAGTGATGCCATTTGGTCTTACTAATTCCCCTACTATCTTCATGGATCTAATGAATGGAGTTTTAGAGACTATCTTGATCAGTTTGTGGAAGTCTTTATAGACGGTATTCTTTTCTATTAAAAGAGAAATGAAGAACATGAATATCACTTGATAATTGTATTAAAGACCCTAAGAAAGTAGAAGTTTTATGCCAAATTTTCCAAGTGTGAATTTTGGCTTCAAAAAGTTTCGTTTTTGGGCCACATAATCTCAAAAGAGGGGATATCTTTGGATCCAGCAAAAACAGAGGTTATCGAAAGATGGTTAAGACCAACAACAGTAACTGAGATCTGAAGTTTTCTTGGTTTGGATGGATATTATCGACATTTTTTGAATGATTTTTCATGATTATCTAATCCACTCACCAGGTTGAATCTAAAAGGAGTTAAGTTCATTTGGACAAAGGAGTGTGAAGAGAATTTCAAGGAGTTAAAAAGAAGGTTATCCAGTGCACCTGTGCTCACACTGCCTTGTATTGGAGAAAGGTTTGTGATCTACAGTGATGAATCCAAGAAGGGATTGGGGTGTGTTCTCATGAAAAATGATATGGTGATATCTTATGCCTCACGACAGTTGAAAATCCATGAGAAAAATTACCCAACACATGATTTGGAATTAGCTTTGGTAATCTTTGCATTAAATATTTGGGGGTATTATCTTTATGGTGAAAGGTGTGATATTTATACTGATCATAAAAGTTTAAAATATATTTTCACACAAAAGGAGCTGAATATGTGCCAAAGAAGATGGTTGGAGCTGATTAAGGATTAGGACTGCTCAATTCATTACCACCCTGGAAAAGCAAACAAGGTGGCAGACGCATTAAGTCAGCAAGACCATGCTAGCTAATCCAAGATGAGGATCACAAAAGATCCAATATTTATGGATTTACAAAGGATGGATCTTGGAATTATAATGGAAGGGGAAAAATCTTATCTTTCTCAAATGAATGTTCAACCATCTATACATGTGAAGATTAAAGAGTCATAGAAAGAAGATGTAGAGTTACAAAAAAAGTGAGAAATGTTCATGAATTCCACATTGATTGTGATGAAATAATAAGGTTCAAGAATCGGGTTTGTGTTCCTCCCATCCCAGAATTAAAGAAGGAAATATTGGATGAAGCTCATAGTTATTTATTCTCTATTCACCCTGGAAGCAAGAAGATGTATAGAGACCTGAAGGAGTAATTCTGGTGGGATGGCATGAAAAGAGATGTTGTTGAATATATCTCTCGATGCTTGGTTTGTCAGCAAGTTAAAGATGAGAGATAGAAGTCCAAGGGTATGTTATAACCATTAACCATGCCATAATGGAAATGGAAAAACATCACTATGGATTTTGTCACTATACTTCCTAAAACATTCAAAGGCAATAATGTTATTTGGGTTATAGTTGATCATCTTACAAATTCTGCACACTTCATTGCTATTAGAGAATATTTATCTCTTGATCATCTTGCCAGCATATATGTGAAGGAAGTGGTAAGATTTCATGGAGTACCACTTTCCATTATATCGGATCGGGATCTGAGGTTTACCTCAAAGTTTTGGCGAATTCTTCAGCATAATCTAGATACAGAGTTGAGCTTCAGCACTGCTTATCATCCTCAAACCGATGGTCAGTCTGAGAGGACAATTCAAAATCTAGAAGACATGTTGATAGATTTCTCTATGGATTTCAAAGGTGGTTGGGATCAACACCTACCTTTGCTGGAATTTTCTTATAATAATAGCTTTCACTCCAGTATTCAGATGGCTCCTTATGAAGCTCTCTATAGAAAGAAATGCAGATCTCCAACTTGCTCGGATGAAGTTGGGGAAAGAAAACTATTAGGACCTGATCTTGTTGATGAGATGGAAGAAAAGGTAAGATATATTCAACAACACATAAGAGAATCTCAGAGTGGACAAAAAAGTTATGCCGACAACCGAAGAAAAGACCTAGAGTTTGAAGTGGGTGATAAAGTGTTCTTACAAATATCTCCTTGGAAGAGAGTAATGAGATTTGAAAAGAAGGGAAAGCTGAGCCCTAGGTATATAGGTCCTTTTGAGATACTGGATCATGTTGGGAAGGTAGCTTATCGATTGTCACTTCCACCGAATCTCTCTAAAGTTCAGGATGTGATCCATGTATCTCCCCTGAGAAAGTACATACCTCATCCTTCACATGTACTAAGCTCAGAAGTTGTACCGTTGGAGCAAGATCTTTCTTATGAAGAACAGCCAATAGAGATTCTGGATCATAGCAAAAATGTTCTACGAAACAAGACTACTCGCGTGGTTAAAGTTTTATGGAGGAACCGCCAATTAGAAGAAGCTACACAGGAACTTGAGGATATGATGAGGGAGAGGTATTCTCATCTGTTTGTTACGAAGTGACGAATTTCGAGGGCAAAATTCTTTTTAAGGGGCGTAGAATGTAACACCCTGAGATTTTATGAGAAATATTTTGTTTTTATATATTATGTTATACGCAACACCAAAGGAATCTTTCACTACACACAACATTGTCTTGGCTTGCGTTACACACAAGAGCAACCTTCCTCGATAGCTTGCATTGTACGCAATACTGAGTTTCACTAAACAACGATATGTTATTAAAATATTATATAAACTAGCCATTATGAATAGTAATACCAACTTTTTGAAATTTTATAACTTTTATCTTTCAAAATGGACTTCATTTTTGGATTCATAATATCGAAATTAGCTTAGGGTGAATTTTTGGTATTTTTCTGAAAACTTTCATTTTTTGATTAATAGTGAAAAACACTGAGTTATAGTTTAAAACCAAATTTTTATTTAAATAATTATTTATTTTATTTAAATTTATTTTAGGTCAAAATACATACATAATACCAATATAAGTTCAATTTAATTCATTGGAGTCATTTTATAATAATTTTATATATATATATAAATTTTATCAAACTTTTTACCGTCTTTTACCTACCTCCTAGGAGAATTTACAAATTTACATAAAACTTAATTTTACCGCTTCTGTGAGTTGAATTTTGAAAATTCGAGAGACACGGTTAATATCAAGGAGTAAAATGTGGTTCAATAAGATAAAAATAATTTTTTAGTGAATAGTAACTTTTTACTTTTATTTACAAACAAGAGCAACCTTCCTCGATAGCATGTATTGTACGCAATACCGAGTTTCACTAAACAACGAAATGTTATTAAAATATTATATAAACTAGCCGTTATGAATAGTAATACCCACTTTTTGAAATTTTATAAATTTTAACTTTCAAAATGGACTTCATTTTTGGATTTGGAATATCGAAATTAGCTTAGGGTGAATTTTTGGTATTTTTCTGAAAACTTTCAATTTTTGATGAATAGTGAAAAACAGTGAGTTATAGTTTAAAACCGAATTATTATTTAAAAAAAATTTATTTTATTTAAATTTATTTTAGGTCAAAATAGATACATAATACCTATATAATTTCAATGTAATTCATTGGATTCATTTTATAATAATTTAGATATATAAAAATTTTATGGAACTTTTTACCCTCTTTTACACACCTCCTAGGAGAATTTGCAAATTTACATAAAACTTAATTTTACCGCTTCTGTTAGTTGAATTTTGAAAATTCTAGAGACGAGGTTAATATCAAGGAGTAAAATGTGGTTCAATAATATAAAAATAATTTTTGGTGAATAGTAACTTTTTACTTTTATTTATCACGGTTAAAAGTAAATAGGGTAATTAAGGGTAAAAATGATATTATTATTACCCTAACACATGTCCTAATTCTATTGGATAAGTGTAATTCGACCAAAAACAACCTTAGGAATAAAATATGACCATTTAGGTCCACTTGGATTAGATTAGGACATTTATTATTATTTAATTCAAATAAGATTTAAAAGAATTAAAATCAAAGTTTGATAATTAAAACATTTTAAATATAGGGTTATACATAAGATAAATTAGACTATAAATATTCATTAGAAAGATAAAAATATTTCCTAAATAATTTTATTTTATTTATAATTTTTATACATTAAATAATTTAATTTATTTATGACACAATGATGATGCAGTAATTACCTTATTAATGAAATATTAACATAATTGATATTATAAATAACCAAATAAAAGTAATTTGAGAATTTTTATGAATTAAACTAATTTTATAGGTTAATATAACATATTAGGGTTGGTTAGATGAATTTTTTTCGAATTAATAATTCTGTTATGAATTTATAAAAAAATACCAAATAGTGTCAAAATTGATATAAAAGAGTTTTTAAAACAAATATTAAATAATTAATTGATATTCTATTCCTAAAAATCTAAGGTTCGTCCAAAAGACTTATATAATAATATATATGGCATTAATGAACCAATTGAGGTTCTATTGGTAGTTTATAGTAAGTTTATTAACCATATAGTGTTAGAATACAAGAAGACACGGTAAAAGTTAAATTATTTAACTTAGAGTTAAATATAAATGATAAGGTTAAAATGGTAACCTAAACTTGTATAAAACCTATTTGTTGATAGTATTTCGACCCATCCCCATCCTATCCTCGAAATAAGTCACTTTGGAGCCATTATAAACCGAATATGAATTTATTATAAAATAATTTTTTAAGTTTTTTCTAAGGTGCCCCTCACCCCTCTTATAAAAGGGAACTCCCCCTTCTCCCTAATTCACACCTCAAAATCCATTTGTCTCTTCCAAACCCTGCCCAAATACCCTCTAAACTGTCCTCCCTTAATCCTAGAGGCATTCCTATAGTCAGAAAGCCAACCTAAGTATCCCTTTTGATCAAATCAAAAGGAAGAACCCGAGGAAGAGGTAAATATCTCGCCACCTATTTCAAGATCCTTTCTTCTTCCACTTCCTCCTTCTTTGTTGTTTACATTATAAAATAATAACTCTAGTATATTATATATACTGTGATGTTATTATAAATGGTACAACCATATTAGTTATTTTATCCATCCTATGAATGAAAAAGTCACCACACGTGCGTACGTACGGCTTACCATCTCCATGTCGTGGTGTAGTTTGTTATTCAAACATTTCATCATTTGGATGGGTATGATAATGAGTATAAATGATATAAATAATAAATATAACATTATTATTATTCTTTATATATGATATACCATCCAATTATATATGATTTTAAATAAAAATAATTATATCATCGCTTGTGCGTAAGTACGGACTACCGTCTCCACGATGTGATGCGACTCGTTCTACATGATCTTCATTGAATAATGATTATATAAATGAATTTAATAAATAAATATGATATATATTACACTAATACCATTCTGTAAATGAGTTATATATAACCTAAAAAGAGGAATAAGAATTTATTTGACAAAACATGCATAAGAACATAAAGCAATGAACACCTGAATAACAAGTAGTAATGAAATATTAATAATAAGAAGATAAGAATATGACAATATATGATATCATAACAATGAATGTGATTCTGTAATAAGTCAATGACATTATTTAAATCATTATACATGAGGTTCAGATACGTACGAAGCATATCAGACCTAAAGTAAGGGAAAATCTCACAATCTCATTTTTATCCAAGATTGTTTATACTTCAGAATTTACTGGGGCATATTTATCATCCACATCCATGTTTCCTTAATATGTAATATTATTTCTATTACCCTGCAATTTTTTAAATCCAATTTTACCTATTGGTGATTTTTTAGTAAAAGATATGAAAGGAATCTTTTTTTCGTTTTCAATACGAGATACTTTTTGACTTTTCCGGCCAAAGTACGAGAAGAATGTTTTTTTAACTTATACGGCATGAATGGATTTATATTATTTAATAGAAAATTATTTCCATGAAGCTTCTGTTATAAGTTTTCAAGTTTATTTTTAATTAACTTCTTTTAGTTTAAAATTTTATGACATGTTAAGAAAGGAAAAATGTTTTGAAGTATAAAGGATATTTTCCTCAAGAATGGAGTTCAAGTGTTTTATAAAAATTATTTTTCATCTAAGATAATATAGGGTTATGTTTCTATCCCTATTTTTACATTAATTTGATTATTTTATAATGTAATTATTTCTATGAAGTCCTTTTATCTTATATCTTTTATGTTATAATGGCATGATGTTTATGAATCCCATTTTTATTACATGGGTTATGCTATGATATATGATTTATGATTTTTTTGAACACATAATAATGGTTTCATTATGAGATTGGTGGGACCTATATCTCCCTCCAATGCATTGGGTAAAGATTTATATCTCATGAGATAGACATGGCTGGAATGGAAAGTTAATCTGTTTCAGTGATACAGGACTGGAACGAGGAGTGAACTCGATTCAGAAATGGACTTTGTCCACTATAATAGTCTTGGAAATGAGTCTTGACTAATAAGAAATGATATTATATGATTATATGTGTATGACACAAAGTTTCATGCTTTATGTTATGATTATTGGGATTACATTTCACTACTATGATTTATCCCATGTTATGATATTATGATCTCTTTTGCTGGTTAAGATTTTCAAAATGTTATGTTCTTATGAATATGATATGATTGATATTTCCTTTTTTACCCTTACTGAGCATTTGAGCTCACCCTTTTGAATGTTTTCTTTTCCCCAGGTCGGGAAGAAGGTTATTAAGTAGGATATTCCAAAAGGGACTCTAGATATGATAAAATAAACGGGAGACAATGTAGATGCTTTATGAACCAATTGTTTATGTTTTCTAGTTTCTAAAGACACTATACATATATGGTCCTATCATGGTTTTGTTATATGTTGTAATAAGTATGCTTAAATTCTGAAGTAATAACAATATATGTAAATTATGGGTTGTTATATCCTCTCTTGGGTGTGGTTGAGGTGCGAATAAGGTTTCTCACCATATTCTGGAAATTCTTCATCATATGAGGTAGGATCCCTTTTCACCTCTACTTTAAAGTTAATATTCCATTGATTTATTGATTTTTGAAGCTCTCTTAATCATTATATAGTGATTTTTCATGCTTAGAATGGTAATTCCATGTGAAATAAAAAAAATTATCACTTTCTATGTTTGATGTTGACTTGGTGGGTTTAGCATACCTAGTATTTGTTAAATTTCCTGGTTGTCCTTTTCAAGTAATTTGTGATACTCAAAGTCTTAGTTTGGTTTTATAAGTGATATTATGATACTAAAAATGGTGATTTTGGTTTTTCCAAAGGGCTTTCTAAATTGATTTGTCTTGAAAGTGGATTTTTTGTAGTTTTTTATGAAAGGTTTGATATGTGAAAGCATTGTGAGGCTCATTTGGCATTTTTATTAAAATGGATACATTTGGGAAAACCCCTTTGGGAATGAGTATTTCTTTATTGTATGATCATGATATTGGAGTGTCCTCAGTATGGGACCTCCCTTATGTAATAATTTTTTTAAGGAAAGGAGTACTCCTTGAGGTGGTCAGGGTGGTGCCAGTTTGTGTGATGTGTATACTGGTATATATATGGCTTGTTGTTTGGAATATGTGGCACACCCCTTTGTGAACATATCATGGGAACCTAGAATATCAAAGAGGAATTATAAGGATGATTTTTTCACTGGTATTTCATGCACTGACTAGTGGCCCATAGTAGGTGGATATTTTGGTTTATTACTATGGGATTGGGCCCTTCGATCTATCCTGAGTTTGGGTGGCCATACATTTGGTCGTTTTGATTTCATCATGTGTGGCATGATACCAGGTATGGGGTATCTTGTATTTGTATGTTATGGTTCTCCTCTGAGTTCCTAGGCCTTCCCGTGTTCATACGATGCTAGTATGGTTAATGACATTGCCCTTATTGTGTAGGATCATGTTCCTTTAATTTTGTTTTGGTGTTTTCTTGTGAAATGGTGATTGCATGGATTTATCTAAAAAAAGGATCTAAGAATAATTTTTTGAACGAACAAAAACTTTTCTCTTCTGTTTACTTCATGAAAAAAAATGAACTCTTATTTGTTTTCCCTTTTCCCTTTCTTCCCTTGAGACTTGTTTAAAATCATGAGGGAAATGGATTATGATTGTTTTTTTTAAAATGAAAAGTGTGGAAAAACCTATATTTATATATTGTATTTCAAACCTTTTATTCAATGTTTCTTAATTTAAATGATGTGCAGTGGCAATATAATTATTCAGTCATACCTATTGAGTTTTAATACTTATGCCTATAGTCTTTTGTTGTTTTTAGTTTCTGTTGTAGGTTCCAGATTGGGTTCAATCATCTTGGGTGATAGTTGTTTGTGGATTGTAGAGTGACCTTCAGGGTCACATGGAGATGTTGGTCTATCAGGTTTAGTTTCACTTTTCTTGGGTAGTGGTTCTTCAGTTTATTGTATTTTTCATTTGTAATAAATGATAGAAAGTTTTATAATCATTTTAGTTTGGTGTTCTCCTTTGTGTATTCCACTGGTTTTGTTTATTTATTTATTTTTGGAAAAAATCATTCCCATTTGTACTTCATTGATGCCCTGGATCTTTTCGCCAGCCCAAGAGGATCAGGAACACCTCTCAGGTCTTTCCACAGATCGACTCGGGTGACCGGATTAGTGTCGACCCGGATTGTTTCATGACAAAAATAGTATCAGAGGGAGGTTGTCTCTTTTGAGGAACTTGATTTTTATAGAACCCATCATTATTTGGGGATGTCATGGTAGAAGGAGTAGGTTTTTTAGGATTGAGGTGTATTAATGGGAAGGAATTCATGAACCCTTTCTTGTTCTAAACCTTAGGTTACCATGGTATATCTGGGTTTGTTGGTGTCCTCTATTTCTTGTGGTTTTTTTGGTGTTGGTAAATGAAAAGGGAGTTTGGAAGTGTCCTTTATGAGATCTTAGGGCCTAGAAATCCATGTGGATCTTGGTAAATTACCCTATAATGCTCCTTGTGATGGTGTTGTGATTAGTATATGGTCGCCAACCATATGTCTAAGTCACCATTTCACAAAGTCTATGCATATTTAAATTTTAATTTTTTGGGTGTTTTTCCTTGGCGCACGGTCAGCGCATGGTTTGGGAAAACCATATATATTACTCAAGGTAACTATGTGAGCTTTGGTTTGATTTTATTTGAGGGTTAAAAGTCTATGCACAGTTATTCAAACCGTGTATAAAGTGTGTGGGAAGACACTGTCTTGGGGAAGAACCGTTTTTCATGGTTGGCGTACGGTTTCCTAAATCAGGTGGCTAAACCGTGTAAGTTTCCAAGTTGTCTAGTAAGAGGCGCATGGTTGTTGCACGGTTTGGAAAATCATGCACAGTGCCCATGTATTTTAAAAATGTGAAAACTTGGGGTTTATAGAAAATGCTTTTTTAAAATTAAATGTTTTTTTTAATATTGTTTTAAATGAAAAGGAGTGGGATTTATTAAAAAAAAAAATTAACAAAATGGAACTTGATGAGTTGTTGAAAAATGTTTGAATAGGATAAAAAAGATATTTGGATGGAAATTCATGGTATTTTGTTTTTTAGTACAATAAAATTGTTTGTAATTAAAATGGTTCTTAACTTGGTAGTTAATAAGTTTTTAGAAAGTTTTATAAATCTTGATATGTGAAGTGGGTTGGAGTTGTGAAAACGTGGATGGAATGTTTTGTTTTGGAAATTGGGAATGTTTTGTTTTGACCTATGGTACTTCCTTGAGTTCTCACATGCATATATATATGTGGAAAGTGTATGGATGATTTTATGGGAGGATGAGTTCCCGGTATGGCATGGTTTATGGGTTTCTTGAGTGTCGTGGGAATGTTCATGTGGGTGAGACTCTGCGGAATACCATTGGTGAGTATGAAAATCCACCAAGTTTGTTTTTTAAAGTGTTTTTAAGATAGAAATTGTGGTGTTTTTGTAAGTAAATTATTGTGTGGTTTATTTTTATATGATTTTTAAGTGTTTTTTATTTGGTTTTCTCCATCGTGATTTGGAGGTGACATTTATTTTTCATTTTGAGATCGAAATTTTGTTGGTAGTTTGGTCTTAAAGTAGTGTTTAGTGGTTATCTAGAAAGGTTTTGGGAATCTTTAAGTTGGTTTCCCTTTTTGATAGTGTTTGTTGTATGTGAGTTTTGGTTCATGAGCTGGTTTTTATAGAGCTCTTGGTTTTCTAGTTTCCATGTGTTCTCCTATGGGTGGTCCTCCATTATCAATATTTCTAGTTGATCAACCTAAGGATTTCATTCTCGAGTCTCGAAAGTTAAATCCACCTCTTTGAAGGATACCCCAGCCCATTTGCTAAAGTAGAGAGCTATTTGGGATCGATTTAAACTACCTTTATATTATGACGATTCTCTCAATTTTGTAATTTGTTCTCAGTGGTGTTTGTGTGTTTCAACAGGTTCCTTATTCATTCTTCTCATTGTTTAGAGTGAGAAAGAATGGTGTTTTCATCTTCCAAGTCCCTATTTGGGTAAAGGTGTATTGTTTGAACTAGTGAGTTTCATGAAATGTTGTGATCATTATCTTATAACTATGACGTAGCAGATGCTTCAAACATTAGGGCTCCATCCATAGGCCTTGGAGTGAATCTTTTCATACAGTTAGTAAATTTCCAGGGGTGTAGGGAGTTCAGATCAACTCATGTCTCCACCATTGTGGCATGACAGTTTTTATGTTCCTGTTGTGGTATCTCTATCGCTATGAATTACCACTTTTTGAAAAGATCATGGTGGATTTTTCCCTCATGAAATGCCTGTATTTGTACCTTCTTGGAGGTATGTTTCTGATTAATGGTCCTTGTGTGGACGGCCCATGTGAATCGAGTGTAGATTTGGTTGTGTCCATCTAGAGGTGAAGATTCATGGGTATTTGTCAGTTGTGATTTCAGTGCTCCAATCATTGGTCCCCTTCCCTCCCCTCCCCTTGTGGTGGGGGTTTTTGTTCTGTGCGAGGAAGTTTTCAAGATTTTTTAATCTTGTTAGTTCTTAATGGTGGGGAGACCCACCATTCTATTCGGGCCTCCCCCTGTTTGTGATTTGTTTGGTTTGTTTTTAGTGTTAGTTTGGTTGAAGTGTATTTCTTTTGAAGATTTTTTATTTATGGGTTTCCTTTTTGGATTGGGTAAATGTTAGTCTTTTTGGGGTGTTCCCAATGGTTCTGTTTGAAGTGTGGTTGTGAATATTCTGGCTCTAATTTCCCGATTGATTCTCGAGAAGTGGTTCTAGTATATTGTTCTGTTTCGGTCAAGAGGCATAAGTTTTGTTTGACTGTGTTGGGATTTTTTTAGATCAATGGTTTGGATCTTGTGGTTTTCATAATCCTTAGTCATTGATCGGTCACCTATAAAATATTGTGGCTTTTGGGGGGTAGAAAGAATTAATGGTGGGGATAATTATCACACCTGGATTTTTGTTTTTGTCCTTTGTATAGGCTTATCTTTTGGCTCTTAGTTTTTCTTAAGAGTTCTAGGTGTTCCAGATTTAAATTTTATATTTTGGAGTTTTGGTTTCTTTTTTTAGACCAATTCTTTGTTAGAATAAAAGGTATGAGGAGGCTGTGGTTTGGAAAATGAGTTTGTAACCCTCCTAGTGGCACCTCTTTATGGGGTATGTTTGTTGGATGGTTTATCCCCTCGAGTTAGATGAATTTTGGAGGTAAAAAGGGTTATTTTTTGGGACTTTTTTCAAATCACATGGTTAGGGTGCACAGTTTGTTTAACCATGTAGTAAGTGTGAATGGGGTCACACAGTTTGTGCATGGTTTAACAAACCATATATCCTAACTGTGTAGCCCATTCAGCTCTAGACAGTAGTGTATTGCATGGTTTGCGCATGATTTGTCAAACTATGCGAGCTAACCATGAAATCCACTTAGGAAATGGTATTTTGGGATTTTATCTTTATTTTTAGATGGGTTCTTCCCTTAGCCTACCCCATTCAAACCCTATGACTTGGATGCCTCCCATGGTAGTTTTTGGCCCCTATAACCACCTTTATGTGGGATTCAAGGTGATTTATTGATGATTCTTCACCCGAATTGAAAGGTTAGGGCTCCCTCCTCCATCCCCTTTGTTTTTCTTCCCTTTTCTTCTTCTCTCATAACCCTAGTGGCTATGTTGGATGATTTTCTTGGCTAGGGTTTCTTGGTTTTTAGGTTTTTTTCCTTCATAGGTATCCTTGAGGTTGGACCTAGCCTCCCTTGGGTGTGGTTGAGGTGAGAATAAGGTTTCTCACTAGATTATAGAAATTATTCATCATATGAGGTAGGATCCCTTTGAACCTTTACTTTAAAGTTAATATTTTGTTGATTGCTTGATTTTTTCAGCTCTCTTAATCATTATATAGTGATGTTTCATGCTTAGAATGATTATTCCAAGTGAAATAAAATGTTTTTCTTGATCACTTTTTATGTTTGATGTGAACTTTATGGGTTTAGCACACCAAGTATTTGTTAAATTTCCCAGTTGGACTTTTCAAGTGGTTTGTGATACTCAAAGGCATGGTTTAGTTTTATAAGTGATATTATGATACTCAAAATGGTGATTTTGGTGTTTCCAAAGGGATTTATAAATTGATTTGTCTTGAAAGTTTCTTGTGTGTAGTTTTTCATGAAAGGTTTTATATGTGAAATCATTTTGAGGCTGGTTTGGAATTTTTATTCAAATGGATACATTTGGGAAAACCCCTTCAGGAGTGAATATTTCCTTGTTGGATGATCAAGAGATGGGAGTGTCCTCGGTATGTGACCTCCCTTATGTAATAATTGTTTTTAAGGCAAGGACTTCTCCTTGAGGTGGCTAGGGTGGTTCCAGTTTGTGTGATGTGGGTGGTGGTATATATATGGATTGTTTTCTGGAATGTGTGGCACACCCCTTTATGAACGTAGCATGGGAACCTAACATAGAAAAGAGGAATTTTGAGAATTTTTGTTGCACTGTTAGTTCACAAACTAACCAGTGGTCCATAGTAGTTGGATATTTGGGTTTATTTCTATGGGATTGGGCCCCTTGGTCTGTCCCAAGTTAGGGTGTTCGGGCATTTGGTCATTTTGATTTCATCGTGTGTGGAATGCTACCAGGGATGGTGTGTCATATATTAGTATGTTTTAGTTCTCCTCTGAGTTCCTAGGTCTTCCCGTGTTCCTACGATGCTAGTATGGTTAGTTCTATTTCCCTCGTTTTGTAGGATCATGTTCCTTATATTTGGTTTTGGTGTTTTCTTGTGAAATGGTGAGTGCATGGATTTATCTAAAAAAAGTTTCTAAGAATAATTTTTTGAATGAACAAGAACTTTTCTCTTCTATTTACCTTTATGAAAAAAAAATTAACTCTAATTTGTTTTCACTTTTCCCTTTCTTCCCTTGACCCTTGTTTTAAATCATGAGGGTAATGGATTATGATTGTTTGTTTTAAAATGAAAAGTGTGGAAAAACCTATATTTGTATATTATATTTCAAACCTATTATTCAATGTTTCTTTATTTAAAGGATGTGCATTAGGAATAGAATTATTCAGGCCTACCTAATGAGTTTTAATACTCATGCCTATAGTATTTTCTTGTTTTTAGTTTCTACTATAGGTTCCAGCTTGGGTTCGATCTCCTTGGGTGATAGTTGGTTGTGGATTGTAGAGTGACCTTCAGGGTTACATGGAGATGTTTCGATATCTGATTTAGCTTGATTTTTCTTGGGTAAAAGTTGTTCAGATTGTTGTATTTTTCATTTTTAATAAATGATGGAAAGTTTTATAATCATTTTTTTTGTTTTATCCTTTTTTTTATTCTACATATTTTGTTTATTTATTTATTTTTTTCTAAAATTTGTTCTCATTGGTACTCTGTTGATGCCCTGGCACTTATCTCTGGCCCGGCAGGATCAGGAACGCCTCTCAGGCCTTACCAAGGATCTTCTCAGGTGATCGAATCAGGGTCAACCTATTTTGGTTCATTATAGCATGTGCTATGAGAAACATAGACTTAGCTTATGTTACGCACAATATCGAGTTTCTACGAAACATCATTTTATTGTTAAAATTATTTAAACAAGTTAGTTATAACCTAGCCATTAAAACTTAGTAATATGAATATTAATAACTACTTTTTAAATATTTTTATAATGTTTTAATATAAATAAAACATATTTATAATGAAAAATGTAAATTTTTGTAAAGTCTTTATATGTTTAAAAATATTATTTTCTCGAATGAACTATTTTTCATGTCCTTCTATGAAGAAAAAAATTAATTTTAGACTCATAAAAAATTTAATTTGATAAAATAAAATTTATTTTTTAGTTTATAATACCTAAATTATCTTAGATTTAATTTTTTGGATTTTTCTAAGAAACGTCATTTTTTTGATGAATAGTGAAAAATACTACATTTTAGTTAATAGCTGCCTTTTCGTTTAAATAATTATTAATTTTAAATTAAAAATTAAATTTGTTTTAATTTCACATTAGATCAATGATACATATATTAATACAATTTAGGTCATTATAATCAATTTCACTTTGAAATTGAATATAAAAACTTAACAAACTTTCGAACATTTTTCTACTTTAAAAACTTGTTATTTTGTCCCATCTATGGGATTAGCATTAATCTTAATTTGAACTCTACTATAAATTAAATTTTGAAAAATATAAATACATAATTTTAATAATTATAATATTTATATCCTAATTATATCATGTTAATTTTTTACCATAAATATTAGTAAAAGTGATTAAAAGTAATCACAACAATTAAGGTCAAATTAAGCTTAATTAGGGACTAAACCTTAATCTTAGGGAAAAAATGAACTGGACACTTTTATAACACAAATTTTATGGCCATATTTAGTCTATAAACCTTTAATTATTTATTTTTTTTGTTTTTTATGACTTGTTTTAGGTAAAAACATGTATACACCTAACTTGTTTTTAAAAATTCCTAGTGAGTCCTTTTCCTTCCCTATAAAATTCCACCACTATCACTCTTATTCACACCTATAAAACCTCTTATGTTCATAAAAAATATTCCCATACACTTCTCAGCATCCATAACTTCCTCATAGAATCCTCTCCTTGGGAATAAATCAATCTAAGTAAGCCTTTTGGCACAAACCAAAAGGAGTTACCTGATAAAGAGGTAACATCTTCTCTCAAGCTCCTTTATTTTTTTCCCTTCTACACCCCCTAAACTCTATTTATTACATGATTTTATAAAAAAAATGTATTTTAAATATAATAATATGTTTTTATGATAATTTTTATACCTACACTTACACACACATCCATCTAACGGGTAACGGATATACTGTTTATGTGTACAGCGAACTACCACCTCACTAAATGATGATTATTCATTTTTACTTTACCACCTCTCATGGTGAAAATTATGATGGAAAATATATTTATATATTTAATATATTATATTTATTATTTATTTAATCTTATTTATTACTTTTACAACACATGTCTTTTTACTTTTGATTTGGTATAAAAACGATAATTTTGTTTGAGGAAGTGTGGACTACCGCCCCCTCAAAATGATATGATTCATTCACACACTAAAAGGAATGTATTAAGGATAGGTTTAGTAAAATTATATGATAAATATGATATAATAATTATAATTTAATAATGATATATATATATATTTCATTTAATTTTTTTCTTTCAATAAGATAATAAAAAATGGAAACAGCGTTCATGAGTACGTACGGCTTACCATCTCCATGAATGGTGTATTACATTTCATAATTATATATTTTATAAATTATTATAATAAAAATATACTGAATATAAATTATATTTATATCATGGTTTAAATTTTTTAAATCATGATATAAGTATAAGAACCAATGATATAATAAATTAAGACACAAGAAAAAAACAAAGTGAATATTACTGGAAGCGTAATCTTAACAAGAAATTCCTAACAAACGGGTAATATAAAGTCATAATCAATACATATATGGTATTATATATAAGAATTTTGTTATTAAAAATATTTATAATAAATTTATATTTATTATACAGGAGTTTTGAACAAGTATGATGACAGTCAAAGACATAAGGTAAGGGAATTTCATCTCATTTTTTATTTTCATGAGATACATGCTTTATTCACCACACATTCCTTTTGTGTGGTGTGTATTATACACACAAATGTATTTTCTGATTATTATTATTAAATTTTTGGTTATTTAAATATCCTTTATATGATATTTATTTCATGTAGTTTATGTTTCAATGGTTACCAAATCGGTAAAACAATTTTGTCTCAATTTACCTTCTTTGTGACACATGTTTTGTTATGCACCTCCATTATTTTTGGAGGTTTATATAATTCCATTTGACTTGTTATATCATGAATATCCTTATTTTCATGATATTTATAAGCTTCATGTAATTCCTTTTTCTTACATGGAGAGTGTGATCTTAAGTAACCAAGTGGTAAGAGTTTATTGAAACAATCTCATCACTTTTAAATATTGTTAATGATTATACTTATTTTGATGAAATATTATGATCTATATCTCAAGAACACTCATGAGTTTACTTATCCTATATTTATTCAATATATATCCATGTATTAGTACCATTTTTTCCACTCTTTGGTGCTTAAGATGATTAAAAAAAAGTTTTTAAGATACATATGATTGTATCCCTCTCCTCAGTCAGAAATCTGTTTTATTTCAAAAACCATGTTTTCAAAAATGTTTTCAAATGATACTTGAAGATAATTTTCAATGGAAAAAGGTTTTTTTAAATGGTTTTCAAAGATTTAATTATAAGTTTTCAAAGTTATTTTCGAATAAATGGTTTTAAAAAAGTTTTCAAGCTTTCTTTATAAGTTTTCAAAGTTATCTTAAAATAAATGGTTTTCAAAACGTTTTCAATATTTCTTTGTAAGTTTTAAAAGTTTTTTCAATGAAAAATGTGTTTAAAATTTTTTGAATCTTATTTTATAAGTTTTCAAGGGAAAGGTTTTCAAAAAAATTTCAAGATTATTTTAAAAAAATTCAAGGAAAAATGTTTTAAACATGATTTCAAGACTTATTTATAAGTTTTAAAAGTATTTTCAAGGAAAATGGATTTCAAAAAGGTTTTATGTTTTAAAAACCTTTTTTAAATAAGAAAGTATATTTTCCTCAATAAATGTTTTCAAAATATATTTCCAAGTTATTTTCCATCTAAGATGAAATCAGTTTATGTTAATCAAGACTTTATAGGAAATAATCCAAAGTTTCTGTTCATATTATTTATTGAATGGTTTATGTTTTTATGGAATAATTATTATGACACTTTTTTCACTTCCATGAGTTATATGGTTTTTAAACCCTCTTCTATTCATAGGTTATTCTTTGATGAAATAATTATGAAACCTATTTTTTCCATAGGTTATAATGTGATGAAATATTAATTATACCCATTTCACTTCATGGGTTATGATTTTATGCTTATAAAACCCATCTCTTTTCATGGTTTGTGATATGATGAATGTTTTTTCCCCAATAATGTATGATTTCATTATTTGATGGGTGGGAACTATATCTCCCTCCAATACATTGGATAATTATAAATATTTTATGATCTCAAATGGTACATGGGAGGGAATCCCAAGCCCAAAATAAAAGGTTATATAGGAGGAAATCCCAAGCCCAAAATAAGAGGGTACATGGGAGTACATCTGAAGCCTAAAACAAGAGGGTACATGGGAGGAAATATCAAGATTAAAACAATAGGGTACACAGGAGGAAATATCAAGCCCAAAACAAGAGGGTAAAAGGGAATAAATACCAAGCCCAAAACAAGAGGGTGCGTAGGAGGACATCCCAAGACTGAAACAAGAGGGTACACAGGAGGGCATCCCAATCCCTAATTAGGTACATGGATTATTAACCCAATCCTAACATGTTACAATGGCCTTCATAGGCCACCTTGATAGTGGATTTTTATATGATTATGTGTTTTCCAAAATTCCATGTTGTATTCATATGTTATGATTTCATGGATTATGATCATTATTTCCTTATGATTCATGTATTATGAACTTACAATATTTATTATGATCTATTATATTTAGGGTATGATATTCAAATGTTATGCTCAAGTTTTATACCCTTTTTTTCATGTTATGCTTACACATTTCCTTTATTTACCCTAACTGAGCATCTAAGCTCACCCCTTTCTTATGTTTCCTTTCACCAAGTTATGAAGAAAGGTTTTAGGTAGAAGTAATAAAGGTTTATATCTTTATAGGAGATACTTAATATCTTTTATGAAGATAAAATATTTCATTTCCAAGTTTCCAAAGACACTAAACTATTATGGTCATCACGCATGTATTTTTTGTAATGTGCTGAATATTCATCTAAAATGATGAAATATCCATGTATTTTAAGATTGGGTCACTATATTGACTATGGACTGATTTTATTTATTTATTTTAGTTCTATTTTTTCTAGGATGATCATATTTTATGAGTATTCACTTATGATAGTAGGCCTTGGTATGAATTTTGTTACTTGTTTATTTCAAAAATTAGTTGTTATTATTATTTTTATCCTGATGAGTAGATCACATATACATACACTGAATTTAATAGTTATGTACAGGACTGCATTGGTGGTTCCCTACTAATTTTTTTGCTCACACCCTGCTCCGGCTACCATTGCACTGGGGTACCTGAGAAAATGTTCACTTGGTTGTAGGCACATGATGGGTTGAGGCTTGGGACTGATCATATGGGATGGATCAGATATGTATGTAGAAACAGGTACATGGTATGGATTAGTCTAAGTAGTATATCATTTTAATTTTATCTATGATTCTTTTATTTACTTTTGTATGTGTGGTCAGCTTCAGATCTCTCCTTGGAGCTTCTGCTCGGCGCGTTCGTGGTGTGAGTCATCCTCCAGCGGCGACATCATGTGGGATTGTTACTCTCTGAAAAACCCATCATTTTATACCTTCTTCTCACCCTATCCTTCAATCTGGTTAGGGTTTTCATGGCGGCGTAGTGATGGTCTAGAGATCTAGCTCCAGATGTTGTGTCCTGGAGGTTTCTGTCGCGTTTCGTGTCAGATGTGGTTGTGTTGGGAGAATCAAGTCTCTGTGTGCGGGTTTGAAGGCGGTGACGGGATCTGCGGCTCTAGATTTTGGCTTGGTTTTCTTTCAAAGAGATTCGGGAGGTCCTAGTTTTGATTTTTGTTCATGTTTCTTGTTCTTCTTCTGTGTTTTATTTTGGTTTTGGTTGTACAATGGATCGACATCTCCAGGTGGAGATGCTTCTGTGCTGGTTTGGTTTTTATTCCTAGTCGAGAGTGATGGCTTCGTTTTTGTTGCTGAAATTTGATTTTGAGTATGAATTTATAAAGGTGTAGGAGTATAATGGACTGGTTCTATGAAGTTTTTTTTATTCTATTGTTTTTTATTCATGGAATTATGTTTGTAGAATTGTTTGGATTGTGGCTGTGTGGTTCATGTTCAAGGGAATTTGCAGTGAGTTCAACTGCAAGGGGGTGCTCCAAAGGAGGTTTAGAGTGGTGAGTTTTCACCTAGTATTTCTTTTTGGATTCATACATTTTATAGGGTATGTCTTATCCATCGGTTCTAGGCCCGTGCATTTTTGCACGGGACAGCTTGTCGAGCTGTGATGCGAAGGTGGAAACTGGTCTTAATGGTTTTCATGCTGGGTGGGGCCTTGATTTGTAGATTTGAATTATTTGTATTTGTATTGAACTAAATGTGGTGGCTTTATTGTTTTCTTATTCTTGGATGTCATGTTGGGTTTCCCCTTTTCCCTTAAAGGGGGTTTATGATAATAAAAATAATAATTTTCAGTCTGTTTATATTTATTTATTCTGTATTTTGGTTAATTACTATTATAGATGATGTTTGGTTATTTTAATTATTTTTTTACTCTGATATGAGGTCATATTATCCCCATAGATACACCCTAGTCCCTCACTACTAGTCGGCAGCCTCTGGCATATGGGGAGGTGCGCTTGAGACATTATCTCCAACTGGTTTGGATGTTGTTCATAGAGTGAGTTGGGCTGGGACGTGACACTATATTCATCCAAGTGAATTTTATATGGTTAAAAATATCAACCATGTTCAATTTATGGGTCAATTTTCTTTTTATAGTAACATCTTGATCCTTAAAGATTAAAAAACTTTATTAATACGGTAACTTTCAAAAGGGTTAATGGGGGTTAAAACTAAGAGATAAGGATAAAAACATGAACAAGACTTGTCCAAATTTTATTATATGATATTATTTGGAATAATAATCATATTATGTTTTAACTATATCAATTTAGATTCATTTTTCCATGAAAATTAATTTATATTAATTTAATACTTAAAGTAATTACAAGATTTCCCCTCTCGTCACTTATAAAAGACACCCTTGCTCTCTTTTATTTACACCAATTTAAGCCATATAGATCAATGAAACCCTACCCAATTATCCTATAAACTTAATTATCCATTAAGTATAGGTTCTGTTATTCTTAAAATACAATTACAATGGTCCTTGAGAAGGGATCTAAAGGAATTTTACCGAAGAGGAGGAAATCATATTTACCAACTCTTTCAAATTTATTTATTCTTCAAATTTCCCTAAATCTATTTTAACCATACTAAAATAATAAATATAGTATTAAAAATATAATAATATGTTATTATTATTATGCTAAAACCATTTTCCATCTCTTATCCATCCTAAAAAAGGGAAAAACATTGCTCTTGTGTATGTAATTCTTATCATCTCCATAGAGCAAGGTAATTTGTTTTTTATCACCACTTTATTTGGATGGTTATATAGATGTAAATAATGAATATATATGATATTTATGACATATTTATTATTTTTAAATTATAATATCATATCTACCTTCTTACCTTCTAATACATTGGAAAACAATAACATCGCTCGTGCGTATATGTGGACTACCACCTCCATGAAGCGTTGTGATCTATTTTTCATTTACTATTTACATTGATAGTAATATGGATAAATTTAATGAATATATATGATATATATTATATAATAATAATTTTTTAAAGGTGAATTATTATTTTCCTTTCTTTCATTCCTTTCTTCAAAAAGTAAAATCAAAGTTCATGCATACTTACGGCTTACCATCTCCATGAACAGTGTAATTCATTTTTCTATCTTTACCTTTTATGGATGAATCTATATATATATATATAAAATATATTATATTTATATCATTATTATCATTATATATATTATGGAACCATAATAAAAGTACAAGTACCGGAACTACTGAACCAAAATCCTCATGAAAAATGAAGCGGTTAACACCTGAAACAATAATAATAATAATAAAATGTTGCTAACAAACAGGTGATAAGATGTTATAAATGGATCATGTATGATATTATAGATATGTATATAGTTATTTTATGTAATTATAATAAATATAAATTTATTATACAAGAGGTTAAAATAACTTTCAAGGCAAGTCAAACTTGAGGTAAGGGATTTCTTAACTCAATTTTCATTCATTGGGTTATATCACTTATTAATTGATTGTGTTATGACAAAAATATGTAAGAATTAAACTTTAATTACTATATTTTTAATTTCCATTTTTATTGTTTGGATTTACATTTTTCACACATAATTACTTTATTGATTAATTCTCACTTCAATAGTCTGATCTTTGTAAGGGATTTCATCTCAATTTCTACTCCATTGATACATATTTGGTATTATGAACCTATTTAGTTTTATACGATGTATATATTTCCCCTTTGATGTATTTAACATGAATATATATTTATTAATTATGATTAAAATTTCAATAAGTTTATTCTTTCAATGGGTTACAATATAAAAGTTTCTAAATAGGTAAGAATTTATTTTACAATTTCATGTTTTGGGATTGCCTTTATTTTTATTGAATGAATATTATAATATATCCTTAAAAAACTAAAACTATTTTCTTATCCTCTAGATATTTATGGATTTTAAATATTTTATTTCATATTTTACTCTATTTGGTACTTAAATCAAGCAAATAAATGTTGCAAATGAAAGTTTGTCTTATTTCTCTTTTTGATCAGGTATATTTTTCTTCCATTCCCATATTTTTCAAAATTATTTTACAAAATTAATTTATATTTAATAAAATAATTTATTAAGTATATTTTAAGTTATATTTTAATTTTTAAAAGGTTTTAAAGGAATCCTTTTTTTAAGGTTCATTTTTTAATTTCTTAATAAAAATTCAAAAAGGAATGTTTATTTTTAACATATACGACATTAATAGATTTTCCCACCATCATAACCATTTTAAAATATTTAGGTTCTTCTATAAGTTTTCAATGGTTTGAAAAATAAAAATATTTAATGAAAAGTTATTTTAAATTTTTTATTCCATTTTATTTTATTCTTTAAAACACATGAATTTATTAAAAACATGTATTTCTAGTGATTTGATGATTATCTTTTATCACTTATTAATTTTTCAGTCATTAACTGTAAAGAACCAGAAATTATGTATAATTTTTTTAATTATATGGAATTTTTATGATACCATGAAATCTAACGGCACGTGATTCTGAGGCATGGAGTGCCTGGAATGATTCCTCAAAAAAGTGTTAAACTTAAAATAGTGTGTGTGGGAAGTTTTCCTGAAAAAGTGGAATAACTCTTAAATGGGTGCCTAGATTATAAATCTGAGGGCATTGTTGCGTTCAAGATGGCATTTTTATGCTATGTGCGACTTAAGTTTAGTCAGCGCACGCCTCTAGTGAGAAAACCCGAAAATGGCATAACCAAAAATAAAATAATTAAATAAAATTATTTTATTTTTCAAATGATTATAACTCAGTAACGGTGACTTAGATTAAAAATATGAGACCATTGCTAAACTCATGAGGGTATGATTTCCTTAGGTAGATACTAACTTTGGTCGGTGCGGGCCACCAGTGGAAGTTAGTTTTTGGCTGTAAATAAAATAATTAAGTGGCAATTATTTTATTGTAAAATCCTTAACATCTAAACGGTAACTCGGATTGAAAATCCGAGAGTACCATTGAGCTCTTGAGGGCGTGTTCCCCTTAGGAAGAGCCTAACCTCGACTGACGCGGGTCGAGGGTGACTGTTAATAATTTTTGAACTTTTTTAAGGTACATTCAGTAAATGCACGGGCGGTGTTTTCTATCTTTTGAACTGGTGCTCGGATTAAAAATCTAAGGGCACCATTTAATATGCAGCACCGGGATTCACTTAAGGGAAGCTTCACTTCAACTATAGTGGGTCAGGTGAAAAAAGTTAGTTTTTAGACTTTACAAAAAAATAATAAAATAACTTAACAAGTTATTTTATTTCTTTTACTCCAGTGGATGAGCAGCGGTGGTGAGGACCAGTGACTTGTCAAGCCAATTAATGGCTTGAATCATCAACTACGTAACTCCACCATTGTGAATTAAAAGAGGTTCATTAATTTATTTAATTAAGATCATTAATTCCTCAATGTATTACCCATATTTCCCCCTCCTATTTAAATGGAGCTTGGGGTGGGGTTTTGGAACAGCGTCTTCAAGCGAGGAAACTCTGGCGAAGTCCTATGGAAACATCCACCGAGGGGGGACAGAAGCTCAGGTGGAAATGATTCGGGGTCGACGAACACTGAAAACTCCATACAACTTGGATTCTCCTCCCGCCGCAACCATGACACCTCTGATGGATCTTGAGGTAGGAAGTTTACGTGCTTTGATGTTCCCTCTCTTCCTATTCTTGAAAAATATAATAAACGCAGACCTATCGACTAACGGGTTGATCCACGCCTCGTCTAATCATGTGGGTGGTTGTTGCAGGGTCTTAAATTTGGGGATTATTATTCCTTTTGTTTATTATTAATCTATTTCATGTTTAAAATTCTAATGCATAGGGCGTGGGCTAAAACCAACAAGGCTCGGACCCTCTGTTAAACTTGTCCTTGGTGCATTCTTCATGGAGGAACAACGAATGCAGCGACAAGGCGTATTTGAGGGCCATGAAATTATGGTGGAATCCCGAGAGGACTGTAGGAGCGTCCGGTAGGAATAACGGACCATCGGAGCTCACTAAGTGGCCTATGGAAGAAATGACGGCGAATGGCGCTGGCGGACGAGGGTGGCGGCTGGAAACCGCCGGCCGCGGTGGAAGAGTGGTGTCGTAGTGGCCGGACAGGCGGCCGGCAGTGGGCTGGCCACGGAGACAGAGGCGGCGCGCCATCACGCACTGCATTGAAGGTTTGTGGCATTGAATATTCAATGGTGGCGAAGTCCAGGACCCGCTTCTACAGATCCCGCAGGTGATGAGGCGGTTCCATGTGGCGCCGCCAATTAAAGGAGCCGAATGGATCCTTTTAGCCGTTTGGGTGCAGCAGACCGCACGACACACGTGGTTCGCACTAGCCAGTGGTCTGTGTGCATCTGATAGTCTGGACCAGTCTGCGGCCTAGCCCAATAGGTTCGGCCTAGGCTGGGTCGGTCCGACCGAGTCGGATCGGACTCGGACCCCTCTCGGGCCCAAAAACGCTTAAAGGGCCATATCTTGCGAATCGGACATATGTTTGATGAACCGTCTATAGATCTAGGATCCTTGGAGAGAGACGGTCCTTTTGAAATAATCTATCATAGTTTTGGACCAATTTGGAGTATGGTCGGGTTGGATCCACTCTGAATCCAATTGGGTCCTCAGCACTAAAATGCCTATAACTTATAGATCGAGCATCTGATTGACGCACCGTCTATTGCGTTGGAACCCCAGTGACATGAAGGATCATCAAGTTACTTATTTGTGGGACTTAGTTCCTATTGAAATAATACCTATGGATTGAGGAGTGGTTCTTCGAGAATCAAGCATGCTATGAGCAGGAATCCAGTACCTGGCAGTGAGGTGGAGGTTGGAGACAAATCATACGGTGGTTAGTACCAAGAGATCATGTGTGTGTCAGAACCTATAGATCCTATGTGGGTCAGATTCTGTGTGAGTTAGTGCTCAGCGATCCTATGTGGGTCAGTTCATACCAATCCTGTGTAGGTCAGATCCTATGTGGGTCAGCACTCAGCGATCTTATGTGGGTTAGCGCATACCGATCCTGTGTGGGTTTGATCCTGTGTGGGTCAGCAGGGGTTATTACCTATCGACTTCAGGCAGGTCAGATCCTATGTGGGTTAGTTGGGGTTAGTACCTATTGATCCTATGTAGGTTAGAATCCGTATGGTCTGCAACAGCACCTCTTGATAGAATAAGATGATCTAGCTTCATGACTAATCATCTATTCTTCTATACTTCACTTAAACCTGGTTTGAGTTAAGTCCTTTGCTTCGTGATTTGTGATTGAGATCATGCTTTTTGGTTTTCCTTTATTGAATTCTGAGGGACCTTCAGGGGTCTCAGGGTCCCTACTGGGTATTTTTATACTCACCCCTACACGGGCTTCGCCCGCACCTTGTTGTGTCTTGTGTAGACGACGAGCAGCTTGGCTGAGACTTGAGGGAGCCAGGACCAGGAGGTACACATAGGATATTGGCTAACATGGAGAGTATTGGAGATGATTTGTACCTACCCTGCAGATAGAATCCTCAGTGGACGATTCTAGGATATTTTTTCTATTTTTCATTTGTAGTTGTACCTTTCAGTTGGGTTTGTATTCCGAACCTTTACTTTTCATACTTACTATTACACTTAGTTTTGGTTACTAGTTGTGGTTTCACAATACTCTTCCATTGTGTTTTACTTTTGCGTAGTATACCCTACTTTTGTGTGTATAAGTTTTGAGACAATGTCTTCCCATTTTCAGGAAATGCCTTTCCGATGCTAGTCGTCAACCCCTGGCCTGTGGAAGACAAGCTTGGGGTAGTTATGAAATGGGACCTGAGGGATGGGTCGTGATAAAGTGGTATCAAAGGGTTCGGTTATACCAAAAGAACTAAGATTCTATTTTTTCAATGGTGTAATAGTGTTAAGTGTCATGATTTTGGGTTTCAGTTCAGGGAGTCCAATGTTGGTGCGGCGACCGACATATCCATACACCAGGACCCTGAATTTTGATTTTCGACTTAGTACACAAAAACACTAGTTGCATGTGTTTTGAAAATGTTGTTTTCTTTTTTATCTACTGAGTCAGCTCACCAAGTATAACTTATTGACCATGTTTCATCTTGATTCTCTTTCAATATTCCTCCACGCAGACAGCCATCCAAGATTTCAATCTGTGACCATGAGGATGGTCCACAGTGTAATGAGGCTTTAGTACAAGGACTATTGCCTGAGATGGTACCTTCAGGTAGTGTACCAATGATACCACTACCTGTTGGTCAGTAGTTACTACTGGCGCTACCGGTAGAGGACACATATAGTATCAGTGCCTTATACGAGTTTCAGTGACAGATACCCCTCAAGTTCCAAGGCAAACCCAACTCATAGGTGGCTAAGGACTATCCTGAGGTGGATACTGAGTTTCCATCTAGCTAGGGCACCATACGATCAGATGCCAAACCTTTTAGTGAGATTTCTATGTGGCCAGTGATGGAAGGGTTTAGATTACCCCTATCTTACAATGAGGTGAATTTTTCGTGGACAGAGCTTGAGAACCTTCCTCAGATAAGGGGGTCTCTTACCAAAAAATAAGATAAGAGGTTTGTGTTCCCAATAGATTCTACAGTTTCGACCGGACAACATGTCGGTAACTGAGTATTCCTCGGGGCGTACCAACCATTTTAGGTACTCGATGAATACGATACGATCGGTGCTTCAGGGCTCAGACCTCTGAGCGATATGTGTTTAGGGACATCCGAACTAGCAATATTCCTCTATGCATTCCTACTTATGTTAGGGTGCTAGAGAGAACCTTTTTGGTTAAAAAAATATTTGGATGAGTAGATACATCCATTGAATTTCAGCAGTGGGAAAGGAGGAAACCGACGTCAGTCTTGGATACTTGGATGTGTAAAAATGTTTCGGGAAGAGGAAGTGATAGGAACAGATGAATCTGTAGGTAAACAGGTGTGGAATAGGATCTAGGAGAGTAGCATGAGGTGGTATGTATTTTGACATGTTACAACCACCACCCCAATGTGGTCCCCACTAGGCTTAGGGAGCTGTAGGAAAGGGGAAGGGAGTAGCTGCATGCAATCAAGGAGTGTGACCCAAGGGATCCAGGAATGAATCGAGGTACGATTTGTGTCTACTACTAGCTACCATATTAATATACATATGTAATAATCATTCCTTCTTACCATAAATCTTATTCAAGATCTAGAGTTTCCGGTTAAACCGTTGACTTGACCCTTACATCTAGAGATACCTTTGGGAGGAGACTCGATAATCACACTTATGATGAAGGTGTGGTTTGTCCCTTGAGGTGAGAGTTTCAGTTGGAACCTCTTGGTGGTATCATCGAGGCCTTGCGACGTTAGTTTGGGTACGGACTGGACATCCCCAGTTCATACTCATATTGACTGTTTTAGGCAAAAGGATGTGGTGTATCTATAGCGTTGGAATGGGGTTTTCCTTGGTCGGTGAAAAAGGAAACCCAGATAGTATGGGTTAAACTCATGCATAGGGGTGTGCAGGCGATCACTCTTGAGTCGGCCAGCCTTACCCTCATGGCATTAGGAGTTTTTAGTTTTTAGTTCCCAATAGTAGTGGCAGAGTGTGGGAACATATTTTCAAAAGATGTTTCCAGAATTACCTCCCCGTAGGGAGAGGGACTTCTACATTGGATTGTACCTAGCGATGACACCAATATCTACAACTGCATATCAGATGGCTTCCGTGGAGCTCTGGGAGCTGAGAGTATAGTTGGGATAACGGTTTACTATTTACTCTGATCACAAGAGTCTCAGGTATATCTTCTCATAGAAGGACCTAAACATGAGATAGCAGCGATGGATGGAGTTCCTCTAGGACTATGATTTCATGATAGTCTATACTCCTAGAAAGGGGAATGTAGTAGCAAATGCACTTAGCAGGAGGTCTGGTCTACAGTTGCCCAGTGAGGCGATAGAGTATATATCCTCATTGTGATTATCCTTTATAGATAGTGATGGAGCAGCTTACCTCCAGTCTACGACAGTTACTCCCCCACTTCTACATCTTGGGGATGTAGACTGCAAGGCCCGACATGCTCATATATCCTTAGGACAAGCTCCTGATGGATTTTCTGAAGGTGGGGAGCACGTATTCTTATTCAAAGGATACACTATGGTACCAGTGATGCTTCGAGAGGAGGTGTTGAGGGAGTTCCACACATCCCCTTTAACGGTACATCCAAGAGTAGTGAAGATGTACCAGGACCTCTGGCATCATTACTGGTGGCTAGGGATGAAGAATGTAGTGACAGAGTTTGTATCTCGATGCCTCACTTGTAAAAAATTAAAGGTCGGGCATCAGGTACCAGCAGGCTTAGCTCAGCCACTTGAGGTACTGGAGTGGAAGTGGGATGGTATCTCCATGGAATTTGTAATAGGGATACCATGTATGTCCAGGGGCCATGATTCCATTTGGGTGATCGTTGACCGACTCACCAAGTCGGCCCACTTCCTACCCATCCAAGAGTAGGGATCAGTATAGGGCTTGGGACGCCTCTACATGCAGGAGATAGTGCGACTTCACAGAGTGTCGTTGATGATCGTCTCAGATCACGACGCACGTTTTACCTCCCGATTGTGAAAAGGATTACAGGAGGTGTTCGGGACTCGGCTATACTTGATCACCACCTTTCACCCTCAGAAAGAGGGTTAGACAGAGAAGACCATATAGACACTCTAGGACATGATTCTTGCTTTTGTCCTCGCTTTTGGCCATAGTTGGGAGGACTACCTGCCACTAGTGGAGTTTTTATACAACAACAGTTATCACTCCACCATCGGCATGGAACCATTTGAGGCCTTTTACGGATAACCATGCAGATCACCTCTTTTTTAGAAAGACCTAGGGGAGTCAGCACTTGTGGGACCAAAGTTGGTATAGGCTACCATAGAGAATGTGTAGATCATCTAGTAGTGGATGAAGACTGCACAGAGCCGGCAGAAGTCTTATGCTGACAGGAAACAGAGACCCTTAGAGTTCAAGGAGGGAGACCATGTCTTTATAAGGGTCTCACCCTGATGAGGATTTCAGTGATTAGGTCATGGCAGCAAGCTATCTCTGAGATTCATCGAACCTTTCCATATTCTCAGTAGAGCTAGCGAGGTGGCGTATCGCCTAGCTCTTCCCCCACAGGTGCACCGGGTGCATAATGTTTTCCTTGTGTCATAGATGAGAAGATGTGTGCATGATCCATTGCACGTTATCAACTAAGGTGAGTTGGACTTTGAGGATGGGGTGACTTTTACGGAGTTCCCAGTGGAGATAGAGGATCGACAGGAGTGATTCCTTCGCAGATGGTTGATCCCTATGGTGCGAGTTTGGGGGAAACACGGGAACCTCCAGGAGAGCACATGGGAGCGGGAGGCTCAGATTCGTTCTCATTACCCTCATTTGTTTGATTTACCTTTGATTTGGATTTCAGGGATGTAAATCCCTAAGGTAGGGAGAATATAAAGACCTAGAAATTATGTATAATTTTTTTAATTATATGGAATTTTTACAAGACTAAGAAATCTGACGGCACGTGATTCTGAGGCCCAGAGTTCCCGGAATGATCTGTCAAAAAAGTGTTAAGCTTAAAATAGCATGTGTGAGTATTTTTCTTGAAAAAGTGGAATAACTCTTAAATGGTTGCTCAGATCAGAAATATGAGGGCATTTTTGCGTTCAGGATGGAGGTTTTATACTTGGTGCGACTTAAGTTTAGTCGATGCACGCCTCTAGTGAGAAAACCCAAAAATGGCATAATCGTAAATAAAATAATTAAATAAAATTATTTTATTTTTCGAATGCTTATAACTCAAGAACATTGAATCAGATTAAAAATCTAAGACCACCACTGAACTCATGAGGGTATGATTTTTTTTGGAAAATACTAACTTTGGCCGGAACGGGCCACTAGTGGACGTTAGTTTTTGGCCATAAATAAAATAATTAAGTGACAATTGTTTTATTGTAAAATCCTTAACATCTAAATGGTAACTCAGATTGAAAATATGAGAGTATCATTGAGCTCGATAGGGCGTGTTCCCCTTAGGCAGAGCCTGCGTGGGTTGAGGGTTACTATTAATAATTTTTGAACTTTTTTTAAGGTACGTTCAGTAAACATACAGGAGGAATTTTCAATCTTTTGAACCGATGCTCGGATTAAAATTTTAAGGGAACCATTGAATCTGCAGTGTTGGTATTCACTTAAGGGAATCTTCACTTCAACCGTAGTGGGTATGGAGAAAAAGTTAGTTTTTTGGACTTTACAAAAAATAATAAAATAACTTAACAAGTTATTTTATTTCTTTTTATCCAGTGGATGAGCGGTGGTGGTGGGGACCAGTGACTTGTCAAGCTAATTAATGGCTTGACTCATCAACTGTGTAACTCCACCATTGTGAATTAAAAGAGGTTCATTAATTTATTTAATGAAGATCATTAATTCCTCAATGTGTTACCCATCTTTCCCCTCCTAATTAAATGGATATCAGGGTGGGGTTTTGGAATGGTGTCTTTAAGCGAGGAAACTCTGGTAAAGTCCTGCGGAAACATCCACCGATGGAGGACGGAAGCTCAGGTGGCAACGATCTGGGATTGACGAATGCTGATGACTCCATCCAATGTGGATGCTCCTCCCACCACAATCGTGACACCTCCAACAGATCTCAAGGTAGGGGGTTTATGTGCTTTGATGTTGCCTCTCTTATTGTTCTTGAAAAATATAATGAACTCGGACCAACCAACTAACGGGTTGATCTGCATCTCATCTAATCATGCTGGTGGTTGTTTTGGGGTCTTAAATTCAGGGATTATTCTTCCTTTTGTTTATTATTAATCTTCCTCATGTTTAAAACGCTAACATGGAGGGATCGGTCCGAAACCAACAAGGCCTGGACCCTCCGCTAAACTTTTCCTTCGTGCATTCTTCATGGAAGAACAACGAACGCAGTGGAAAGGAATATTTGAGGGCCACAAAACGACAACGACATCTTGAGAGGACTTTAAGCACATCCGGGAGGAATAACGGACCACCGGAGCTCACCTGGTGGCCCGGGGAAGAAATGATGGAGACCGGAGCCGACGAACGAGGGTGGCAGCCAGCAACTGCCGGCCGCGGTTGAAGAGAGGCACCGTAGTGTCCGGACATCCGGCCGGAAGCTGGCCAGCCATGGAGACAGAGGAGGCACACCATTGTGCGTCGTGTTGAAGTTCCATGGAATTGAAGTCGCGACGGTGGCAAAGGCTGGTACCTTCTCCTCCGGATCCCGCAAGTGACTAGGCGGCGCCATGTGGTGCCTTCAATTAAAGGAGCCATTCGGGTGCAGTATACCGCACGACCCGCGTAGGTCGCGCTAGCCAGTGGGCCGAACCACTCAGTGGGCCGCGCGCAGCCGCCGCCTCAGACTGGGCGAACCAGGACGGGTCAAACCGGACCCAGACCCCTCTCGGGCATAGAAATGCTTAAAGGGACATATCTTGTGAACCAGATGTACATTTGATGAACCGTATGCGGTGCTAGGATCCTTGGAGAGAGACGTTCCTTTTGAAATACTCTATGAGAGTTTTGGAGAAAGTTGGAGTACGGCTGGGTTGGATCAACTCTAAATCCAATTGGGTCATCAGCACTAAAATTCCTATAACTTACAGACTGGGCATCTAGTTGACGCACCGTCTATTGTGTTGGAACCCTTGTGATGTGACGGATCATTGGGTTACTTCTTCATGGGACTTCATTCCAGTTGAAATACGAATGATGTCTTGAGAAGCGGTTCTCCCAAAATCAAGCGTACTATTAGCAGGAATCTAGTGGATGGCAGTGAGGCATATGTTGGAGACAGATCATACGGAGGTCAGTACCGAGTGATCCCGTGTGGGTCAGCACCTATCGATTCTGTGTGGGTCAGATATTATGTGGGTTAGTGCTCAACGATCCTATGTGCGTCAGGGCATACTGATCCTGTGTGGGTCAGTGCTCAGCGATCCTGTGTGGGTCTGCGCATACTGATCTTGTGTGGGTCAGATCATGTGTGGGTCAGCGGGGATTATTACCTATCGACTCTGGGTGGGTCGAATCCTTTGTGGGTTAGTGGGGATTAGTACCTATCGATCCTATGTGGGTTATACTCCATATGGTCAGCAGCAGTGCCTCTTGATAGAATAAGATGTTCTAGCTTCGTGACTAATAATTTTCACTTCTATACTTCACTTAAACCTGGTTTGAGCTGAGTATTTTGCTTCGTGCTTTGTGATTGAGATCATGCTTTGTGGTTTTCCTTTTTGGAATTCTGAGAGACCTTTTGGGGTCTTGGGGTCCCTACAGGGTATTGTTATATTCACCCCTGCATGGGCTTTTCCCACACCTTGTTGTGTCTTGTGCAGACGATGAGCAGCTTGGCTGAGACTTGAAGGATCTAGGACCAGGCGGTACACGGAGGAGATTAGCTAACATGGAGAGCAGTGGATATGAGTTGTACCTACCCTTAAGGTAGGATCCTCAGTGGATGATTCTAGGTGTTGTTTTCTATTTTTCTGTTGTATTTGTACCTTTCAGTTGGGCTTGTATTCCGGCCCTTTACTTTAAGTACTTACTATTACACTTAGTTGTGGTTTCTAGTTGTGGTTGCACCTTACTCTTCTGTTGTGTTTTACTTCTGCGTAGTATACCCTTCTTATGTGTGTACAGATTTTGAGGCAATGTCTTCCCATTTTTAGGAAATTTCTTTCCAGTTCTAGTCGCCAACCCCAGGCCTATGGAAGGCAGGCTTGGGGTAGTCATGGAACGGGCCCCGGGAGATGGGTCATGACATTAAATTTCTCTTGAAACATTCACTTGTTTATGATCATCTTTCATTTTGAAATTAAATTTCTCTTAAATATCCATATTTTTTGTATCATGGATATGTTTATTGCCTAAAATATATATCATTTCTACATAGGGTGTTTTACTATGAAATTTATTTGATTTACTGGGGAAATATTAGTATTTTATATCCTTTACTCAATATGGATATATATAGATAAGGAATATTGTTTGTGAATTTAAATTGATCGTTCAATATATGAGGAATGAATTGGACATAAAGTGATGGTTGGGGCCCATAATTATATATCCCCTCAATGTATCGATGGGTCTCATGAGACAAACCAGTTGGATAGCCTTATTAAAAAAAAATTAGTGTATACCAACCCATAGATTAAATTGTCTTGGCATAAGGATTTGATGGTAAAGATATCATGATGTATGAGATCATGAGATCCAATATTAGTAATTTCCTTCATTAATAATTTAGTTATTAGTATTCATGAGATTATTGCATTGATATTATCCATGGATTCATTTCATGCTCAAGTTACTGATTAAATGGACTCTGTTTTCAATTATTTACTATGCCATATTGATTATGCCTTATTTATTCATAATAACTTCCACTGTACGTAACCCTTACTAAGAATCTGAGCTCACCCTTTGTTTTTTTTTCTTTCCAAATGATATGAAGAAGTATATTATTAATAATATCAAGGATGCTAGAATTTTTTTTTATGTTATGTATTTTATTTTTCCAATATAATATGGGAATCATGTATGTGTCTGGTTCTTCAAGACTGCTAAACTGATTGATCCTGCATGGTGAGGTCCCTTATATCTTGTACTAATGTAATAAAGAAGACACCATATATAGGTTACTAGATTAAGAATTTCTACAGTTTGGATTGACAATTTAGATAAATGAATTCATTAATTAATAAGGTAAATAAGTTATTAATTCAATAAATTTATCTTAATAAAAAGTAAATTGAAATGAATTCTAGCTAGTTTAAATGCATAGTCATTGCACGTATATATGATCGTGATCTTGACCAACATGTGTGTGTGTGTGTGTGTTTGGTTTCTATTTAATTTAATAATTTATTGCATAGGTTTTTGTGATAAAATTAATATTAAATTAAATACGGTGATATGTGTATCATACATTACTCATTATTATGTATGAGTATGCGTGTCAATGGTTTATTTTTTATAAGCCTAAACCCATGGTTCCCCTTACCTGTGTGTGAGTAACCCTATCTAAAGGAAGGAGATCCAGATGATAGGAGATGGTTCCAAATAGAGTTGAGGTGAAAGCAATGAAAGGAGATACACAGGTTAAATATGGAATGTTGTAAATCAATATAATCCCAGTTCAAGGAGTTATCCTAGGGTCAAGGGTTGGTTTATCATCTACTCGATAAACTAACCATTGGTTAAAGCTCATGATCATGTCACATATTTATTTTATTTATCTGATTCATGGTTATTTATTTATGAGATTCATGTTTATTTTATGATTAAATTTGATCAAATAAAGTAAATAAATAACAAGCATGATAAGATAAAATAAAATGAATGAATTATGCATAAATTATGTTATCAAGACATGGTTAATAAATTATAGAAAATATATATAATATTAAGTATCATGTAAAAGGATAAAATAATAAATATTTATGCATAATATAAATAAAATACCTTAAGAAAATATTGTATTAGAAAATATTTTCATTACTTAAGTTGGAATGTAATAGTTGTTCAAAGTACTTATCCAAGCTCTTCTAGGGTTCTTTAAATTACTAGGGAGTTCTAAAAAATCTTTTGAGTTAACTTAACCTAGTAATCATCAAGGGTTGATTGGTTATGCAAGACTTGTTGCGATTGGAAGGTGGGTGTTGAGGAAATCCAAGTCCAAGATTTTAGGATTGGGGAGTCTACTCAACTAATCAAGGAACCACTAATTA
The DNA here is from genome assembly GCA_963277665.1 of Viscum album. Classification (NCBI taxonomy): domain Eukaryota; kingdom Viridiplantae; phylum Streptophyta; class Magnoliopsida; order Santalales; family Viscaceae; genus Viscum; species Viscum album. The sequence goes on from OY728119.1 coordinate 2,065,266,010, forward strand.
ATAAAGTTGGCCAGTCTGACTAGCTAAATACCTTCATGAAATTTGAGAAGATATTTTTTTGGGTTATTTGAAGGATAATATATATCCATTCAACTAGAATCCATGTGATGGGATATTCTGAATCCAATGGTGAGGGGTATTGGGATATGATAAAATAGTGGGAGATTAATAAAATAAAATTTATTATATCACGCTTTTGGTAATTAAAGTAATGTACTAAATCTGCTTTTATTTTTTATAGAAAATGGAAAGTAATATGACCTTTACATTATCATTATGATCAATATTATATAAAGACAATATATTGACCAGTAGGAACTTCCAGGAGTGGTACAGATGCTTTCGCATCATATTTCACTAAGAGTGGAATTTTTATGTGTTGGGGTCCCTAGTTTCTAAAGTGACTTTGAAGGAGGCAAGTGAGGAGGATATTATTTTCTAGAAATGTGTGGAAAATTAATTGGATGTCGAATGCCTTATGATATCATCCATGACTAGTGATCTCTAAAAGCTGCATGATTACATGGATTCATACGTCATGTGCTCAACTTAGTGATTTTTATTAGGAGAAGGAAAACATAGAAGAGGTATGATATCTCCAAGGCCCTCTTTACATACAAGCTTAGAGAAGGTGTGCCATCCATGCCTCTTGTAGTCAAGATTATTGTCTATATTAAGTGTCTAAAAATTTTAGGTTTCAATCTACAAAAATAATTATGCATAGACCTCATGCTCACCTCACTTCCTCAAAGATTCTCCAGTTATATTTCATATTTTAATATTAAAAATTTGAGAAAACTCTCTTAGATTATATGACTCTAATTCACGAGGATAATAAAGAAATGAAGCATGAAAACCCTCCATTAATTAGGGTGAACAATAGGAAGGGAAATGTAGAGATCCCTAAGACTATTACCTTGTCTAATGCAACTTTGCACCACCTGACCAAGAGAAGGAGGGTCAAGGGGTAGGATAAAGAGTAAGATCCAGTGTGTTTTGCATGTGGAAAGAAAGGATACTAGAATAAGAATTTTCCTCAGTGAAGAATAAAGGGGGAAGCTTCAGGATCATTTTTTATTGAACTTAATCTTTCTATTTCTATAAATTGGGTCTTAAATATAGATTGTGGTGCTCACATTTATATCCAAATACATGAACTAGGTAGATTCAACAAGGTTTTCAGAGTTTTTGTGGATCTTAGAGATTATAATGGAGAAATACTAGTTATACTAGCTATTATAGACTACCATATTACTTTTCTAATAGGTTTAATTCTTGTTTTAAATAATTTTTATTATGTTCCCAATATAATCAGAAAACATTATATTTTTTTCCAGTTTAGATATGAATGGATTTATTTTGAATTTTGAAAATAAGTGCTATTAATTTTTAAATATATCATATGTTATGGTATAGAACAATTTAATAATGTTCATTTTATGATAGAATACAAAAAATAAGTGTTTTTAGTCAATAAAGAATCAAGCTCACATGACTCATATCACATCTAGTTGTGGCATCACTAGCTAGGTCATGTAAACGAGAAGAGTTAGAAAAATATATATCATAAAATTTATTGAATTAGTTCATGGAGATGTGTATGGAATTTTTTCAGATGAAAATGTGTATGGAATTTCCCTATGGGGCACTCTTCCATCTCAGTTTGCAATAACTCCTTCCCAATTGGGGCTTCTCTGGATGACCTCTTTGTGGGGAGGGGGGTTCCTGGGTGTGGAGGGTTCGAAAAGGCCACTCCCAGGGATTCCATTTTTATTGTGAGGAATTTTTATAGATGAAGATTAAGGTGTATACTCTTACTTCATAACTTTTACTGATGAATTTAGCAAACATATAAATATCAAATTAATGAGGAATAAGTTTAAATCCTTTGAGAAATTTAAGGATTACAAGAATAAAGTAGAAAATCAACTTCGTAAGAAAATAATAAAAATCCACATAGAATATGGAATAGAGTATCTAAACCAAGATTTTATTGACTCTCTAAGGGAGTTTGGGATACTATCTCAACTCACTCATCCTTATACACTATATTGTAATTTTTTTAGTGAAAAGAGGAACTACACCTTATTGGAAATAGTGATATTGAGGACGAGACATGTGAGTTTTCTATTATCATTTTGGGGATACACATTACATATTGTTGCACACATACTAAATTGATTTCTAAATAAATCAGAAAAAAAAACTCCATATGAGTTGATGTATAGGAGGAAATATGTTTTTTCACATTTATATGTTTGGGGTTATGAAGAGTTTTTTAAGTTTATCTCTAGAAAAAAATCATCCTGGGGAAAAAAGCCTATCTTTATAGGATATCTTAAGGAAATAAGAGGATATTATCTATAAAACCTATCAGAGAAAAGGTAATATTGGTTATAAAAACCATATTACTTGATAGGGATCATATCTCTAAAAGAGATAGTGGGAGAAAAATAAACTCTGATGAAGTTGAGAATTAAGATACACAAGAGTTGGAAAAGGAGTAGATTTAAAAAATCCCCATTGAAGAAGTTTTTCTATAGACACGAGTACTATATAGGAGTATTGTAGAAGTTAAAAAACCATAGAGACATGGTTTTATAGTCACCAAGGGTGGTTAATCATAATTAGTTGAGGATGATGAACCTTTATCCTATAAGGAAGCAGTAAGAAGCTCATAAGTTTCCAGGTGGTAAGAATCCATGAATTATAAAATGAATTCCGTGTCTTAAAACCAAGTCTGGGTTTTTTTCAATCCTCCAGAGGATGTAAATCATGTTTGATGTAAATGGTTATTAAAAAAACTAGACATGGATGGTAATTTTTGCATTCATAAGGTACGATTGGTTGCTAAAGTATTTAAGAAACGTCCAGTCATGGACTATGAAGAAACATTTTCACCAGTCACATGCTAAAATCCAATATAATTTTTCTTTCAATAGAACATTACCATGATTATGAAATTTGTAAAATGGATGTTGAAACCAAAATTCTTAATGGGAACCTTGTGAAATATGTCTATATGACATAACTAGAAGGGTTTATGAATCCAAAGGATACTAATAAAGTTTGAAAGTTTCAAAGATCCATTTATGGGTTAAAGAAAGCATTGTGTTCATGGACCATTTTTTTATTAATTCATAAAATAATTTTGTTTCATAAAGAATGAATGTGATCCTGGTGTTTATAAAAGGTTTAGTGGGAGTGCATTCATTTTCTTAGTTGTATATATTGATTCTATATTACTAATGGGAAATAGGATACCAGTATTACAGTCCATTAAGATGTGGTTAAAAAAATGATTCTCCATGAAATATTTAGGTGAAGAAGCCTACATTTTATGGATTGGGATCCATCATGATAGATCTAAGATATTGTTTGGACTAAAATAGGTTATATACATTGACGACATATTGAAGAGATTCAGTATTAAATATTCAAGGAGTGGATTATTTCCAATGTCACATGGTATAAATATTTCCAAGAAAATGTGTCCTCGAACAAAAGTAGAAAGAGAGAGGATGAGTCATATTCCTTATGAATCAGTGATAATATTTTTTAGGGATTTCATGTTATGTAATAGGCTTGATGTTGAGAATGGTAGGCATATATCATGAAAATCTAGGAGAATAGCATTGGACTTATATAAAGACTATTCTAAAGTATCTATGGTGTACTGAGGATATGTTTATAGTTTATAGAGGATATGAGGATTTATTCACCAGGAGATACACATATTCTAGTTTCCAGATAGACTATAATGATCTGAAATCATAGTTATGATGTGTAATATGACTTAATGGAGTAGTTTTGAGCTAGAAAATCTAGTGATCCCCTATTCTACATTAAATTCTAAGTATATCTTTTCTTATGATGTGTATAAATAAGCGGTGTGGATATTAAACTTCATCCAGGAGCTTGATGTGGTACCAAGTAGTAAATATGTTATCACACTATATTATGATAATATTGTAGCGATGGTCCTAGCCAAGGAGATAAGATCGCATTAGTGGACAAAGCATATACTTAAAAAGTATCACCTCTTGAGGGATTTTTCTTAGAGGGGTGAGGTTGTGATAAGAATAGATTCCACATAAGATAACATGGAGGACTCATTGACTAAATATATATCTCAATAGAAGCATGAATATCTTGTGATAGATAGTGAACTAAAAGTTTTTAGTAGTTGGCGCTAGTGCAAGTGGGAGTTTGTTGGAATTGATTCCCTAGAACCAGATAACTTTTTACTTTAAATTACTTTTATATTCAAATACTTGGATATTAATAAATATTTTATCCTATTATGAGTGTTATTATTTGTAAAATTAATGTGATAATGTCCTTAGAATATTTTTCGCATCGAAAGGTTAAATAAATTCCCCAAAATAATGAGAACCTGAAGTGTTATGAAAATATTCTTAAACATATGTCATGTGGTCTAGATGAAATCATCTGAAAATAAAAAAATAATGTTTTACTTACATGTTTTAAAATATTATAAGACATTGAGATTTCTTATCATTAATTTCACACTTTGTAATATTCAAGAAGGGAAGTTATAAGGACAGACCCACCAATAAGAATTCCACATGTTTTATGTGTCAATGGATATTTCTATCTATGGATGTGTGTATTGGACCTTGTATTTGAAACTATTATTAATGAATATCATGAATCATGTATTTTTATGTATTATTGAAAACCAAAATGATATATTCTCGTGATAAATTATGATACATTGGGTGTGTCATAAGTAAATGACATTAATTGAATATTTCATGAAAGGGTTTCTCTCTTTCTAGATCAAAAGATAATATCTTAGGCTCTATGTGTAACATCTCTTTACCTTTATTGGGTTAGTTTTCCATCTTTTATAAGTCCCCTTTTGGTTAAGAATCCTTAAAAGCAGTTTTATGGGGTTTACTGCAGGTTTCAGGTTGTGTACCTAAAGTACACGTCATTTACTTTGGGACGAATTCAAGTCATAATGTGGGGGTCATGTTGTGAGCCGGTACACATTGTGTACCTGAGGTACACATTTTTTATGGGTTAAATAGAATATTTTTAACCTGAGGCGATGGGTTTTTCGTCGTAACTTATCCAGTATGGACTACACATCGTGACCAAGAGGTATGCGTCATGACTCAGCCCGTGCCTAGGATAAATTCACACATTTATCAGTTCTTCTCATCTATTATTTTCATATCTATTGGATCTCGGACCAGAGCTATCCCTAAGTGTTTTTTAGAGTCGTATCACCTTTCATATTGATCTGATTGGCTCCAGTTCATCATTGTTTCTACGGTGTGTCTCTTTGGGTAAGTGTTCTCTCTGATTCTTCCTTGAGGTTGATCGTGATAGCACCCAAGCCTTGAATTATCGAATCCACTGATCCAAGTTGGATGTTTCTTGTCATATTATTCTATATTTTTTGTGATATCTCATTCCAGAGGCCTTTTTACTTCATTGGTTATGGTACGGTGGGTATCCTTTTTTGATATATGTGGTTCTTCTCTCTTCCGCTGACCTTTTGTGTTTATGTTTAAATCAATATTATTGTGGATTGGATCCTAGGGTCTCTGTTAGTGATGTTGGGTTTCGTTCTTGGTTTTGGATTCCATTTTGGGTATGTGCGGCCCAAATTTTGATGTAGGTGGTTCCTTCTCTAGCCTATGATAATGATACTACTTGTTTTGATTTTAAAATTGCATTATAAATTGATTTATGAAATTGGTATGATTTTTGTGTGTGTTGAAAAAGGTTTTTGAAAGAAAAATGGTTTTTCATGGATTTTGATAAATGGATTATAAATTTTTTTGAATGGTTTTCAAGACATTGAAATGGGTTTTTGAAAAAGAGCACATGGGTTACCTTGGGTACTTAGGTGGAAGGTTTAGCTTGAGGCCATCATCCATTGATTTATGATTATCAAGGGGGTTTTTCTTGGGGATTTTATCTATTTCCTAGGCCTATTGTTCTAGGGGACTGATATTGAAATTTTGGGGGGTTTACTCATGGGGTATTCCTCTGTTTCCTAGGACTATTTTTCTAGGATCATTTTGGTGCACTTGATTATTTTGGTATGATTAGTCTTCTACCTAGACCTATAGTAGTATTCCTTGGTGTTGTGATACCTATGCTTTTGGTTTATACTGCTTGGATTTTTGATTTATCCTTGATATGCATGTTGATTCTTATGAAAGATGATATGGAAAAATTCTTTGGAAAATGATATACCTGCTTTTGATTAGAACTTTGAAAACAGGAATGTTTACCATGTTTTCTATAAAACTACTTTACTACTTATCATGCCATGTTTTATTTAAAAATGAGCATACAAGATTTTTTATACAGATACTTTTTATGGAACACCTAGGTGGGATCCTACTGAGCATGTTAGCTTACACCCTTTTCACTGCTTTGGTGGTGCATAGACCATTATTTGTATTCTAGTGTAGGGAAAGGTAAGGAGCCACAATGAGGCAACGAGGTTCGTGTTAGATGGGATGGGTAGCTGATGGTGATATGGTTGGAGTTTGTCCATTCCATCATTGGAGTAGTTGTTGGTTTTGAGTCCTTTATAGTCAAACTTGTATTTTGAAGTTTTCAGTTGTTTTTATAGTTGTTTTGTTTCCTCTATTTTCTTATAGTTATGGAATATATATTATGTTAGTCTTCTATTGTTCCCTTCTTTCATTGTATATATATTCCATGTGGTTGTTCAGGTTGGGCAAAATCGTTCCCTCGGTTTTTTCATTCAATGCCCGGGTGCTTGTCGTCAGACCATGGAGATCAGGAATTCCCTTCGTATATGTGAAGGATCGGGTTAGGTGTCAGGTTTGAGGGTAACCTGGGTCAGTTCATTATAAATTGGTATCAAAGGATGAGGTTTTTCCTCAAGAATATTTTCTTGGGATGTCTGTTAGACTGGAGATAGGATTTTCGGGAATTGAGAGGTATGTTGTGATGAGTTCTGGGCTAGCTCTTTTCGTAACGAGACTCAAGTTACCATGGGATGTCAGGATATGTGTCTCTAGTGTTGGTTTTTTATTTTTAAATATCACTTTATACTTATGGGTTTTCTAGTTTGAACTAATATTTGTTCTGTGTCTGATCGTTCTTATGTTTCAGTATGCACCAGTATGCCTCTGAGACGTATTCCACAGCTTCCTCAGGAAGGTTCAGCTGATGCTCCTCAAGGTAATCCACTGATGGATCAGAATATCATTGAGACTATCATATGAGCAGTTTTTGTTGTCGATCAGGATATTCCACGATTTCATAACATAGTGGTTGAAGTACAACCAGGAGATGGAGGAGAAAGAGATCGATCGTAGGAGTACTTACGCAAGAAGCCACTATCCTTTAAAGGGACGACTTAACCTCAAGAGGTGGAGGATTGGATGGATAGGATCGATAAAATCTTTTACTTCCTGGAGACACCTAAGAATATCATGGTGAATTGCACAGCATTCATACTCGAGGTTTTTGGAAAGCATTGGTGGGACTCCATGGTACAAGAAGACAGACATTTGGGCTTAGATTGGAAGGGTTTCAAAACCCTATTCTTTCATCAGTTTTTTTCAGAGTCTTTGATGTTGAAAAAATCTCTGGAGTTCCCATCATTATAGTAGGGAGATATTTTGGTGTTATCCTACACCAACCAATTTGCTGAACTTGTCCATTTTTCTCTGGACATGGTAAGGAATGACCATATGAAGGTGCATAAGTACCTACAGGGTTTGCGACTGGACTTTAGATCACAATTGTTCATGTTGAAGCTTTCTACCTATGTGGAGATAGTGGATAGATCAATGATGGCAGAGATGGAAATTTCAGGTAAGGTCGGTTATACTGCCTCTTGTATTCCAATTTGCGACAGCTTTAGTGGCATGCATGGGAAGAAGAGGAAGTGGCAGGACCATCACATAAGTGGTGGAGGTGGGTCTTAGTAGTGAACCTCCTATGCACCATTTTTTGTAGCTTGCAGTGTGCCTATGACTTACTACCAGTTTGGAAAGGAGGGTCACACCATATTCTCTTGTCCTATGCCTGTGAAGACATGCAATAGCTATGGATGTGTTGGTCATCTACAGCGTTTATGTCAGGCTATGAATATGTCTTGTTATGGTTAGGGTTCTTCGGCTCCAAAGGCTACTACGGTGCAATCAGAAACTTCAAAGAATATAGGGCTCTAGCCATAGGCCTCAGGAGTGAAGCATTTACATGTAGTATATGAGCGTCCAAGGGAAGTTTATGTGGTTCTAGAAACAGTGAGAAGTATGCTCCTTATTGCAGCTTCTGTAGCTACTACCTTGTTTGATACTGGTGCCTCCCACTCGTTTATATCTGTGCGTTTTATTGATATGATTAAACTTCCAATGGAACTTATGCCCTTTATAATGGAGTTAGTGATACCTCTTGGTAAGAGGAAAGAGCAAGGGTTCAGGTGTCCTTGTTTATTCACAATAGATGACATGGATTTGGTCTGGGATTTTCTTATTCTTGAACTATATCTATTTGATGTCATCGTTGGTATAGATTGTATTATCACTCATCAAGTTGAGGTTTATTGTTTTCATCAGTGCATTTCATTTCTTGATACTGATGGGAGCTCTTGTGTCTTTCAGGGAGAGTGGGACTCGAGGTCAGATCATATAGAACTGTCCCGTCCAGAGCTCAGAAGTTTGTTGGTTGCTGTTGCATTTGAGCCCGATGATGTTTTTTCTATTGAGAATATTCCTGTTGTTGTTTGATATTTTCCTGAATTTTTCCCAGACGACTTCCCCGGTCTTCCTCCAGAGAGATAGGTAGAGTTAACAATTGACCTGGTGCCAGGTATGAATCCAATATTGATGCCTTCTTATCATATGGCACCAGTGGAGTTGAAAGATCTCAATATTCAGTTGGAAAACCTGTTAGAGAAAGGTTTCGTTTGCCCTGGTGTTTCTCCTTGGGCATCCCCTATGCTCTTTTCCAAGAAATTAGATGGTTAACTTTGGTTATGTGTGGACTATCAGAAGTTAAACCGGGTAACGGTTAAGAACAAATATCACTTGCCTCATCTGGATGATTTGTTTGATCAGTTGAAGGGAGAAAGGTGATTTTCAAAGATCGATCTTTGATTAGTTTATCATCAGCTCAGAGTCTGGGAGTCTAATATACCAAAGATAGCCTTCAGGAGTAGGTATGGCCATTATGAATATCTCATGATTCATTTCAGTCTGACTAATACTCCTATAGTTTTTATGGCCTTGATGAATTGGATATTCCACCAATATATTGACACTTTTTTGGTAGTTTTCATGGATGGTATTCTGGTTTATTCAATGTCCAAGTGTGAGCACGAGAACCATCTGAGTTTGGTTCTGGAGATTTTGAGAAATCTCTATCTGTATGGAAAACTTTCAAAATGTAGTTTGATTTGAGAAGTCAAATTCTTGGGGAACATAATTTCTGAGCATGGGCTATCAGTTAATCCATCGAAGGTAAAAGTTGTTTTTATCATGGAAGGAACCATGGAATGACTTTAAAATTCAAAGCTTCCTTGATCTTGCTGGATACTACTGATGGTTCTTTAAGGATTTATCTAAGATTTAATCACCTTTGACTGCTCTTACAAATAAATCAGTCAAATTATCATGGGATGAAAAGTGGTAGTCTTCCTTTGATGAACTGAAATGACTTCTGACATTGGCACCTGTTCTGATCTTACCTAAGCCCGGTAAGGGGTACGTGGTGTTTTATGATGCATATAGTGCTGGTTTGGGATGAGTATTGATATAGGATGAACATGTGGTAGATTATGGATCTTTTCAACTCTGACCACATGAAAATAACTACCCCACTCATGATTTAGAACTTATTACTGTGATGCATGCGCTTAAATGTTGGCGGCACTATCTCATTGAGGAGAAGTTCACAGTTTTCTATGACCATAAGATTCTAAGATATATATTTTCCCAGAAATAATTGAATCTCATAAACATATGATGGGTATAATACCTTTAGATGTTTGACTTCAACATCGCCTACACCTCGGGGAAAGGGAATGTTATTGCAGATGCTCTAAGCAGTAAGGTGTCGTCACAGGTTGTTCTACAATCGAAGGAAGAGTAGAATCTTATGGAGATTTTCACTCAGTTTTACTTCGATACTCAGAAGGATGTTTCAGGGATGGTTCTGACCAATGTTCAGTTTTTATCATCTCTCCTAGAGTCTATCTTTCAAATTCAACAACATGATGATGAGTTTTAGAAGATTCGGTAAAACCTTTATGGTGGGGAGACAGTTCCTGGTTGGTTTCTCTCTTCATATGGAAAAATTAAATTCAAGAAGTGAGTCATCATACCAACACCTGTGAAAAGTTCATTCCTATTTGATTTTCATATCTCTTCATGGTTTGTTCATCTAGGTGCAACAAAGATGTGTTATGGCATGAGAAGATGGTTCTGGTGGTCGGGTATGAAGCGCGACATTGCAGATTATGTGTCCCATTGTTACACCTACCAACTCTCACATCCATGAATTATTTTAAAGGTATTTTTCATTTAATTTCCATTCTTTCTTTGTTGTGGGGGTTTCCCATACATTTTTTGGAGGAAAGTGTGAGTTTTCATGATTTGGGCCAAACTGTGAGCCCATTTCCAGATTTAAAAACCAATTTTGTTTCTTTTATAAATCTTTATTTTTTCAAAATTTTACACCCATTACACTTCCCAATTGGCATCCCCTGGTATATTAAAACCACCATATCCATTTGGACCTCATAGTAATCCATAATCTTGATGGATTTTGGTTTTTTATTAATGTATTGGGTCAGCCCAAAAGATCATTTCCTACTTTATTTATTTTTTATTCTTTAATATATAATTCAATTTTTAATTTTTTTTCATTGATCCCAACTCTCACTTGAGCCCACTTACCCAAAGCGCACCCTCATTCTCTTTTCCTCTTTTTTGGAGCTCATATTCATCACGAATTTGGGAGAAACTTCTCTGGATTTCTCAAATCGCCCAGATTTGAAGAGGTAAATTGTTTCTTTTATAACTCCTTCAATTTTTAATCTTTTTCCTCCATTCTAGTTCCTACATGACCTCCTCATCCTTAATCGAACCTCAATTTCATTTTTGTATGTTTTTAAATTCATCTACTGGTGTATTTGGGTCGTTTTATTCAATATTTATTCAAGTAAGTGTTTCTCTCTTCATTTCCTTCCTTATCCTTAGGGTTTCCTCCCTCTTTCATGAAGTTCTAAAATTTCCAAAATTTAGGGTTCATACCTAGGGTTTTATTTGGTGTCTTTTTGGTCAAATATTTGGGTTTTAGGTTGGATTTCACTCCCTCGCGGTGCGGAGGTGGTGTGGTTGAAGTTTCTTACAACGAATTGGTGCTTTGACACAAAAGGTAGGTGATTCCATGTGTAAGCATTTCTTGATGAGTTATCATGCTTGATTTAATTATTTTGAATGTTCCTTATATTTTTTTAATTGTGTGAAAACCATTTTTAATGGATTTTTTTAAGTGGTTAATTTTATAGTTTCACTTTTGTTTCAAATTGGGTGTTTTCCATGTGTAACTCTTGTGGTAATATTTGGGTTTATTTTATAACATATGCAAGTGGTTTATTAAATGTTGTTTGGGATGAAAATTATACTTTGGTAGGGTCTTAGTGTGATTTTGGGATTAAAAGAGGGTTTTTGAATGGTTTTTAGGTTCAAAACCTTGTCATTCTTCTTGAAAGTGTTTTATGAAAATTTTAAATGGGTTATTGAGTTACACAAAGTGTGCAAAGGAAGTTTATGTACTGTTTGGGTGGGTGTATGTTTTTAAAATGGTCCAAACATTTTTTAAGGTTTGTTATGTGATGTTTACCATCTTGGAAATGTTTTATAAAATTTCTTAAAGGATTTATCGAATTTTAAAAGAGATATGAAACATTTTGCGAGCTATTTTGGTGAGTGTGTTCACTTAAGATGGATTTTTGAAAGCTAAAGTGGTGATTTAAGATGTAAAAAGTTTTTATAATGTTTTATAAATTGTTGAAATGTTTTATCAAATGTAAATAAAGGTGAAAAACACATTTGTGGGCTGTTTTGTGTGAGTATGATGTGAAAACTGAATTTTTTTTGTGAAACGAGTTTTATGTGACATGTATATGGGATGTTTGGTGTATGTGTGACTTGGAAGTGGTATTTTCATGTGAAAATTGTATTTCATGGCTTGTGGAATTGTTTTTGAGCATAAGGGGGGAAACCCAAGTATCTAGGTGGGTGAACATGTACTAGTATTCTAGTGATCCCGTGGGGTTTGGCCCTAGTTTCACGTAGCAAGTTTGACGATGACAACACTAACTAAACAACGGTGATGATTATGATGATTATGATGTTAGGGGCCACTAAGTTATGGGTATGATCCCTACTAGTGGCTTGTGTGCACGAGAATGGATATTGTGATGGTTACTTTCATCGAGATACGAGGTACCTGGGACCCACAGTGAGCTAGTGCCCAAGGGTTATTTCTCATTGCTTGTGCTCTTTAGATACTTTATTCTTACTATCAGCATATGGTATGTTTTTATAGAAAATTCAATAGATTTTTCATTCTATTTTAAAAGTGTTGATTCTTTAAAGTATCCCAATTGAAAACTATTTTTATTTGAAGTTGCAACTCTTTAAAATTCTTAATAGAATATCATGATATGAAAACTTGAATGATTTTCATCTTTGAATGGTTATCACATGGAATATTTTGGTGTTTGAATCCTACTGAGATTTGGATCACAGCCTACTTACACCTTTGGGTGTAAGTAGACTTGGTTATTTTTGTCGCAGCTTTGGGTACAGCTTTTTGTGCCAATGGTTCGGGTTTTTAGTGGTCCTTCATGATGTAGTGTTGTGGAGATGTCTTGAGGGTGGTGCCTCTTGCCATGAGGGGGTTATTGGTATGTCCGTCTTGGTTTTATTCAGTTTTTATAGTCTTTGATAATTGTTTTAAATTATGTAATTCAATTCTTAATTTTTGTAAAAGATGGTTTGGTTTGAAAAATCCAGATTTGGTTTATTGGATTTGTTTGTTGTTATATGTTTATAAACTTAGGTAAATCGTTCCTAACATTAATTTAATGATACCTGGGAACTTGTGTCAGCAAGTGGGGATCAGGAAATCCCTTTGGGCCTTGTCGCAGACCATGTCGGGTGCCAGTTTTGGTGACGACCTGATTCAGTTTGTGACACAACGGATAAAGGTAGAGAACTTGAAACTTTCTGGTATGCTTCAACCTCTTCCAATGCCAGTTTGGAAGTGGGATGAGGTGTCCATGGATTTTTTTTTGTTGGGTTGGCATGGACACCCTAAGGGTAAAATGCTATCTGGATGGTTTTTGATCGGTTGATGAAGTCTTCTCACTTCATTCCGACCAAAGACACCACTAAAGTTGAGGATCTGGGTAAACTGTATGTATAGGAGATCATGAGGTTACATGGGAGTCCTTCTGTCATTGTTTCAGATAGGGATCCTAGGTTTACCTCAAGGTTCTAGAGGAGTCTTCAAGATTCAATGGGGACTTAGGTCAAGTTGATCACAGCTTACCATCCATAGATAGATGGACAGAAGGAGCATGTAATTCAGATCCTATAGGATATGCTTCGTGCCTTCATCTTGGATTTTGGTGGATCGTGGGATAGCCATCTGGGACTGGTTGAGTTTGTTTACAAAAATAGTTACCAATCATCGATCAGAATGGATCCTTTTGAAGTGTTGTATGGTCGCCCGGGTAGATCACCCCTTTGTTGGGCAGAGGTAGGAGAAGTATCTTTGGTTGGACCAAGTCTATTTCAAGAGACATCAAAAATATTTAGGAGGTGCAAAGACGTTTGGTTATAGTCCAAAGTTGAGATAAATCATATGCAGATCAGTGGTGTCATCCTTTGTAGTTTTCCTTTGGTGATTGGGTTTTCTTGAAAGTTTCTCCTCAATTGGGGAACCGTCGACTTAGAAAATAGGAAAAGTTGGCTCTGAGATATGTTGGACCGTTTGAGATCACTGAATGGTTTGGGAAAGTTTCTTATTGGTTAGAACATCTAGTTCAGATGAAAAAAATTCATGATGTTTTCCACATATCTCAGCTCAGGAAATATCACCCTGACCCCGCTCATGTTATAAGTTGGGAAGAAATTGAGTTAGATCCAGATGCTTCTATTTTGGAGAAACCAGTGGAGATCATTGAATCTTAGATGAAAGGCTTGTTTGGGAAGTCGATCACATTGTTCAGAGTTCTATAGAAACAAGAATCATATTCTCATGAGACTAGGGAACGCGAGTTGTTGATGAGGGAGAAGTGGCCTCATCTCACACATGAGCCTCAACCCAATTAGTGAGGGCTCCTTAAGTGCATCCAGGAAACCCGAGATCAAATCTAGGTGGAGGAATAATTTTTGGGTTGTAGAAAACTGTATTAGTTCTGTAGCAGGTACTGTAGCGGAACTGCAGCAGTACTGCAGCAGGCACTGTAGCGGGAACTGTAGCAGGTATTGTTTGGTACTATAGCAGCCGGTAATATTCTTCCGTTTAGGCCTTCGGGCCATCAATTTGGTCCCCGAGTCCTTTAAGGACTTTAGGACACCCAGGCCTTCGGGTTAGTAAGTCCTTTATGCCACCTCAAGGCCTTCGGACCACCTTAAGTGCAGATACAAACCAGACAACCTACAAGGAACAAGCTCTATAAGGAGGATGAGCAAGGAGATTTCACCATAACAGAAGCTAAACGGATTACAAGATTGAGAGGGTATGGCACCTACTATCGGGACAAGACTTTTCATGCATGGTAAATCCTGACTGAACAACCATGCGAAGGTGGAGAGCTGATTTCACGATGAAGATGTTGGGGAGGAGCAGTTCCAAGTTATTAGTCTGAGTTGTATGTAATTTTTGAAGCCTACAGGCAATGAATTCCTCTAAGGCCTATGGGTCATGTAATACTTACGCCTACAGTCCTTTTAAGGGTTCCACCTCATTGAAAGGTAGATTATAAAAAATCAATAAAAAATGAAGGCATTCGGGTCATTGGAGGAGTGGCCTCATCTCTTTCCAGAGGATACATCTTCCACATGACTTCCTGGGGACAGAAATTATTTATGGTGGGGAGTTTGTAACATCCCATTAAAAGAATTTTTATGGGGTTTACTATAGGTTTCAGGTCGTGTACTTGAAGTACATGTCGTGTACCTGAAGTACACGTCGTGTACCTGAAGTACACACCGTGTACCTGAAGTACACGTTGTGTACCTGAAGTACACGCCGTGTACCTGAAGTAAATGTTGTGTACTTAGGGAAGGATTCAAGTCGTGATGTGGGGGTCACTCTGTGAGCTGGTACATGTCATATACCTTAGTTACATGTCATTTATGGATTAAATAGAATATTTTTAACCTGAGGCAATGGGTTTTTCGGTGTAACATATCCAGCATGGACTACACATCATGACCAAGAGGTACACATCGTGACTCAGCTCGCGCCCAAGTTAAATTCACATGTTTAGAAGTTTCTCTCAACTATTCTTTTCATATATCTTGTCTCTCAGACCAGAGATCTCCCTAGGCATTTTTCAAAGGTGTATCACCTTTCGGATCAATCTGATCAGCTCTGGTTCATTGTTGTTTCTACGGTGCATCTCTTCGGGTAAGTGTTCTCTCTGATTATTCCTTGAGGTTGATTGGGATAGCGACTTATCCTTGAATTATCAAATACACTAATCCAATTTGGATGTTTCTTGTCATATTCTTCTAGATCCATCATGAGATCTCATTCTTGAGGCCTTTTTCCTTCATTGGTTGTGGTATGGTGGGCATCCTTCTTCGAGGTATGTGGTTTTCCTCTCTTCCATCAACATTTTGTGTTTATATTTGAATCAATCTTGTCATGGATTGGATCCTAGGGTCTCTATTTGTGTTTTTTTTTGTTTCGTTATTGGTTTCTAATTCCATTGTGAGCATATGTGACCCAAATTTTGAGGTAGGTGGTTCCATCTCTAGCCTATGATAATAAACCTACTCATTTTTCTTTTCAAATTTCATTATAAATTGATTTATGAAATTTGCATGATTTTTGTGTGTGTTGAAAAGGGATTTTGAAAGAAAAATAGTTTTCCATGTATTTTGATAAATGGATTATAAATGGTTTTGAATGGTTTTCAAGACATTGAAATGGGTTTGTGAAAAAGAGCACATGGGTTACCTTGGGTACTTAGGTGGAAGGTTTGGCTTAAGGCCATCGTTCATTGCTTTGTGATTATCAAAGAGGTTTTCCTTGGGTATTTCCTTTGTTTCCTAGGCCTATTGTTCTAGGGTACTGATATTAACATTTTGTGTGGTTTACTCATGGGTTATTCCTCTGCTTCCTAGGCCCGTTGTTCTAGGATCAGTTTTGTGCACTTGATTATTTTGGTATGAGTAGTCTGCTGCCTAGACCTGTAGTATTCCTTGGTGTTGTGATACTTGTGCTTCTAGTTTATATTGCTTGTCTTTATGAGTTATCCTTGATATTCATATTGATTCTTGTGAAAGATGATATGGAAAAATGCTTTGGAAAATGATATACCTACTTTTGTTTAGAACTGTGAAAAAGGGAATGTTTACCATGTTTTCTATAAAACTACTTTACTAATTATTATGACATGTTTTATTTAAAAATGATCATACAATATTTTTTATACAGATACTTGTTATGGAATACCTAGGTGGGATCCTACTGAGCCTGCTAGCTCACACCCCGTGCACTACTTTGATGGTGCATAGACCTTTATTTCTCTTCCAGTGAAAGGAAATGCAAGACGTTGTAGTGAAGCGGTGAGATTCGTGTCAGTTGGGATGGGTAGATAATGGTGATATGGTTGGAGTTCATCCATGCCATAATTGGAGTAGCTATTGGTTTTGAGTCCCTTGTAGTCGGACTTGTCTTTTGGAGTTTTTAGCGGCTGTTATATTTGTTTAGTTTCCACTGTTTTCTTATAGTTATGGCATATATATTATGTTAGTCTTCTGTTGTTCCCTTATTTCCTTGTATATATATTCCATGTGGTTGTTCAGGTTGGGTGAAATCATTCCCTTGGTTTTTTCACTCAATGATCAGGTGCTTGACGTCTGCCTATGGGGGTCAAGAACGCCCTTCAGGTATGTGACGGATCGGGTCAGGTGTCGGGTTTGAGGGTAACCCAGGTCGGTTCGTTACACTATGAGTGAAATAGAATTGTCTGACTAAGTCCATGGACATGGTTGTTTTTTGATAAGTTCATTTTACATATTCAAAGAAAGATATATCAATATTATAGTTTGATGACACAAGTATGCAACCTATTTCATGATATATCAATAAAAAATAAATATATTACATAGTAAGGGTTCATATGAGTTCGTTATCATTGTGACATTAACATCTTTATCTATGGGTGTCTTGATGTGTTGTTATACACTAATTTTGGACTTTATAAAAGATCGTCTAATGCCACTAAGAAAGAGGAATTGAGGTTCACGCACTAATTGTATCTAAAATCTCAATTAAATTATATTTGAATTTGATATTAGAATAAATATTATTCTTAAGATAGATGAATAGTAATTATTTAAGTTATGTTGATCACATAAAATACAACCACTAGTCATTCCAATTTAGGATATATATGTGAGTTAAATATTAAATAAATATTTATTCATCAATTAGTTAATATAATATTTATTTATTTATTTAATGAATAATATAATGATATTTATTTATTTAAATAAATATTTATTATTCAAGGCTTGATAAATGTTGTGTATGATTGATAGGACGAGTTAAAGGGATCATATGGAAATTTTATATTTATTTAATATCATTTAAATAAATATTGATTTATTTATTTATAAAATGATATTTAAATATTCATGAGTTAGTGCATGTCAAGAAAATATAATAATAATGATATTATTATTATCAGATATAGGGTTTACTTAGAATAAAGAAATTAGTTGAGGGATTTTGTGCATTAACTAATTGTCTAACCCTAAGTATTTAACCCAACTTATATCATTTATAGGGTTTAAAAAGTGAATCATTTTTTACAACACATTCTTTAAAGAAAAATATCTCAATAATAAAGATAATTCTCTCAATACTGAAGAGAATTCTCAAAAAAAACACTCACAAGAATGAGAGGCAATCTTCCTACTCCCTCTAAAGACTGAGAGAACCAGAAAGAATCTTTCAAGACTGGAAGGATTTTTATTATGATCAATGGTGAATAGTGTAAGATGATTGGTACCTCCATACTAGAACCTAAAGTTCCATTGGTGACATTTTGAGATTCATGGAGCACGTGTGGATACTGCTAGAAGATTTTTGTTTTGGATTCTTTATTTCAATGATGATACGACAAGGAATTCAACTAAATTCATTAAAAAATAAAGAATTATCAAGTGAGGTAATTATTTTTTATAGATTAACAATGAATTATATGTGAAAATATTATCTTTATTAATATTTTGAGGTTGTTTTCATCCATTTATGAGGATTTATCCAAAGAAATCGATGAAAAACATTGTTGGGCATGAGCCCAAACACTTCTGTGACACCTTGGAACCTTCAAAAACAATATCTCATGCACACAAATTATTTGATAAAATGTATTTGAGACTTATTTTGGTCAAAATGAATTTATAAATGATGTTTTGAATAAAGTTTGATTTTTATAAAGGCATTTTCAATGGTATTAAAGTATTACTTTTCAAAAGATAGATCGTATGTACTAAAGATGTTTGATAAAATGTATTGAGAATTATTTTGACCTAAATGGATTTATGAATGATGATTTGAGATATGTTGATTTTTTATGAAAGGAGTTTCATGGATATATATTAAATTAGGATTTATAAATACATGTTGGCATGTTCTATATCATTATTGATTATGTGATTATCTCTTGATTATTCCCCTGGTATCTTGTATTATTGATTAATTTTTTCATATTGTTTGTTATAATATAGAATTGATGAAGGGGTGATTGGTTGGAGGGTGTTTGTGATGTGATATGAGATTTTATTGATTTTTTTCCTCAATTGGTTTTCTTGTGGTTGATATTGATTGGGTTTACATGGGATCCTTGGTTAGTAATGTGGGAAATCAAGGATGAATGTTTCACAATTTTATAATTATGCTTTGTCTATTGTGCCCTAGTTTAGTTCATGTCCTAGCAAAGGGGTTTTCACCTAGCAAGGACAATGGGGATGATTTGGGGTTTGTGTTTGTAGGAATGCATCATATAATGATGGATGATTCTGATTATAAAGGTCCAAGATTGTATCTATAGGATCAAGGTTGTTTTCCCATGATGTGATCTACTTTATGTTGGTCATTAATCTTATCTTATTTGTTTATGTGAATTTCTTGTATTTTTGTTTAATTGATTCATGGATATGTTTTCATTAAATTAAATGGTGTTTAAAGGAAAAAATTAAAAGTGTGATTTTTTTCCTTATTATATAAAGGTGAAAAGGGTATTTTCCAATTTTATTTTAAACTAAAATTTTGAGTTTAACTTATAAAATGAATTACATATATTTTTTGTGGTATTTTAGAGGACTTTTCTCATACCCTATATAGCCTTGTATTCTTATAGTTTGTCTTGTAGGTGTGGACGATGATGTAGTTCTCTAGGAGTGGACCATAGATCAAATAAAAGACTAAGAATTTGTGACATACATTTGATTTCATGTGTTGTGTGGAGATGTGTAGATTTTCCTTTTTAGCTATAATAGGTTTTATATAGTAGTTTCTCAATTTTATATTGATTAGTTGTTTATTTATTATATATTTAGCTATGTATGATGTTTTCATTTATTTTTATTGCTTAGTCACATTCATTATTTATAATTTATAAAGGTTAAATCATTCCCATTGGGAACACACCTTAGATTTGTGACATGAAGATTTGGGTATGATAACAATGTATTCGAGTTAGTATGTTAAAAATATGATGTGTTAATGAATTTAGTATTATCCATCAACAAAAGAGGCCAACACCAAAAGATAAAAATGAAATTGTTAAAATAACTTGAACATAACTTTGACCCCTTTGATCATAATTCTTATATAGTATCATCTTAAAGATTTTTATTAACTTAGTATTTTATATATTGATAAAAAAAATCTTGTTTGATTTTACATTGGTAATCACATATGTGGATGTTATTTTGGATATCATGTTTTATTAATAATTTATATGTTTATACCATAAAATTTATTATGAATTAATTTTAAATTATATACTATTTTTACTACATTTTTTATGAATGTTTTACACTTAATTGGATCAAACGTGAAATATTCTTCACAAAAAATGAATTTGTATTCATGTGGGTCCACATTCAATTAAATAAAACCAAAATAAAATGGATATAAATTTAAGATATTAATGATATAAAAGTTGGTCATATGAAGAAAAATGTGAAGAGTAGAGAAAAGTCATATTTTGTACTAAAATTTCATTTAATTAGATATTTTTTGTGATATATTAATATTAATATGAATTTTATTGTAAAATATTTTTTTAAGGAGTTTACTTGATCAATAATTAATATATACTTTGAGGACATATTTTTTGAAGAATCAGTATGATTGTATTTATTGGTTTTATAATATATCTTTTTATGGATTAAATACCATAATTTTTAACTTTTTGTTCGGAAAAAAAATCAGGTCCGTGATTTTTTTTCACATATCCTAATACGATTTATTTATATTTTGTTTTTAAATTTTACTTATATAATATATGGTCTTCATTTAGATAAAAAAATTATATATATATTCTTTCAGGGGATTTAAATTCATTTAAACTAATACTCAACCCGTGCATTTTCACAATGTAATCATTTTAAATACAAATTCACATACACACACTCATAATTTTGAGTTACTAAAAACTTTAGACAAATGAAATATAGAAAAATAAAGAAACATAAGAGTAAATAATAATTGATACTTACTGGGAATCAAACATGTAGGTGGAAGATATATGAGAAGGAGACATGTGTCCAAATGTAGCTTATCTTTGAAAGTGGTTTCTCTCCAAAATATAGATTCGAAAGTTTCATGGAGTTGTCTAATTGATAGATTTCCCAAGTTTAAATCCCACTTTAACATAGAGAAATTGGAATGCAAGTTTTTAAAAGAATCAAAGGTAGGGGATTCATTATCAGCTTGCCCAACACTGGGAGAACACTTAACATCCTTCTCATTTGATTTTGGTGCTAGAAAATGAATTCTTTCCTGAAATGTAATTATATAAATGAACTTCTCATCAATATAATGCAATTAATTTTAGTGATCAAAACATTAGTTAAATGGAAAACTATGACTTTCTCATTAGAATAAATGGTTATAACCCAAAAAAACCACTAATTGAAGGAAGTGCCAAGGAAATGGTAAGATGAAGAAGTATTATCCATTCTTAACAAAAAAAAATTGAATAAAATAAAAATAAAAATTTTCAAAAAACTTAAAAATAGAAAAACACAAAAACAGTAATTAAATCTATATCACAATATTATGAAATATTCATCATACAGTTTCTATGACAGCTATAATCAAAGATAAATGTGTATTTATTAAATCATGGAAATACCTAATAGTGACCCTTAAACTTATTTTCATTAAGTACTACATTCTCAGACTTATAAATGCATGTTTATAAATGGATAACAGCACAAGAGCCTCAGCCCAGTTGGTGAGGACTCGACAAGTGCATCCAAGAGACCCAAGTTCAAAACCAAGAAGATACATATTTTCTAGGGTACTATAGTAGTATTTTAGTAGGCACTATAGAATTACTGTATCAATCACTATAGCAGGTATTGTTTGGTACTTTAGTAGCCAAAACTATTCATCTGTTTGGGCTTTCGGGCCACCGTTTTAGGCTTCAAGTCCTTTAAGGCCTTTGGGTCACCCAAGGCCTTTGGGTCAGTAAGGCTTTCGGGACACCTAAAGGCATTAGGGACACATAAAGGCCTTCGGGCCACCTCAAGGCCTTTGGTATACCTCAAGGCCCACTTAAAATTGTGCTTAAATGATCAGGCAGACTCTACAAGGAGCAAACTCCAGATGGAGATTCAGAGCAGGCACATTCACCAAAGCAGAAGCTAAGTGGATTTTTCAGAAAGAGAGGGTATGGAATTTCTATCATGACTAGACAGTGCTTGCACAGGAATCCTAGCTAAACAGTCATGCGAAGGTGGAGAGATGATATCACAATGAAGAATGTGGGAGGAGGAGTTCCAAGTATAGTCTGTATATTTCCTAAGACCTATGGGTCATGTAATATCTAAGCCTACGGGCCTTGTAAGGGTTCCCCCTCATCCCTTGAAAGGGGCTTATCAAAAAAATCAATAAAAAAGAAGGTCTTTGGGCCATTTCGGGGCAATGGATAACATGTGTAAGCATATGTAAAATTACATCAAATGGAAAATTAAAAAAGTTTAAAATCTCAAGAAAGTGAATTGTATTTATGAAGAAGATCATATAGTTCTATAAAAGATCAACTCAAATAATTGAAAGGAATTTTTATCTTTATGACCTAAAATCATTTCATGAGTATCATGTGTTAATAAACAAGATGTTAAAGAACATAAAATAATATTTTTATACATCACGGGTAAAAAATTCTAAAACTTGATAGGTTATGATAGCATGTAATTGAGTTATTTTTCTCTTCAATCGAGCTCAATTGCATAGTCAGATATAGGTGAATTGTATTCATGAAGTAGATATAGTGAATGAAGAGACAGAATATGGAGATAGAAAATGTAGGTTCTTAAGGTATCATTAGAGAACAACACTTACATACCTTCATTTGAAGCAGAGTGGGATGGTGGGAGAGCCAAACATGAGTAATGATAAAGTAAGCTAGTTATTAAATAGATCTTCTCAATAATTTTATAATTTCTAGTCCTTCTAACATATGTATATTCAAATCATCCATGTTATTGGAAATTATAATGTTTTGGTATTATATTATATATGTCCTATCATAGTTTTGGAAACAAACAGTATAAAACATGTATGTGCATGGTGTTTTAGTTTTCTATTATATAAGTTTTTTCACAGTTCTAGAAATAAACACCATCCCATCCACAATTATAGTATATTTAAATAATGAATATTTGTAAAAAATTTATTCAAATATAACAAAAAAGATATATTATTATACATAACATACACAAAAGTATTTGAATATAATGATTCAATTAATATTCTGGGATCTAAATTATAATACTCATATGTTATGGGAGTAAAAATATTATAATTTGAATGTTTATTATTGTTTTAGAAATTCCTTGAATCTATAAGAGAAAAAATCATATTTTTTTGTTGCACTGATATTTACAAAAGTGATTAAAATAGATATTATATAGTTTTGTACAAATGGTCTATATGTTTTTTGGCATGATCTCAATGATATTAAATACCAGATCTTAGTGATTGGTTTTATGAAACATGAGCATTAATTGTTTCTTAATGGGATATAGACTTAAGGTTATTCTAAACTACTGGCATCGGTTACCATAGACAAACCTAGTGTTGAACACTAATCTAACCATTGATGCTAAGAAAAAAGCATAGAACAACACATGCATCATAAACTCAAGTGAAATTCAAAAATAATGAGATTGATAAAAAAACATGCACTATATAGGAGTCAAAGGTACCAGAATTGAATTTATGAATTAAAAATGATGATAGGAATAATGAATCAAAAACACACATTATCTTGGAGTCAAATCTTAATAAAAAACATAGTAATGGGTATGAATTATATAGAAACATACATTGATACAAAATATGAATCTTTTATCTTTCCCTTCCCAAAAATCCCAAACTAATACTCACTATCTAGGAGTCAAAGGTTCTGGAATTCAATTTTTATAAATCTTTAAGGTCATAATTCTTTATAATCTAATATGAATGATGACATTTTAGTAAAATAATAAATTTGTATAAAAATACTAAAAAAACAAATCATCAAACTTGTATTTGACCAATTCCATCTGAAGATAGAGATTAAATGTTTTATTTTCCAACCATTTTTTCTTGATGTCTTGAAAACATAACAAACTAAAAAGAATCAGAGACTTTAAAAGGAAATAGAGAAAAATAAATCAAAATTTTAAAGAATAAATAAAGATATGTAAGTTGTGAATATTGTTTTAAACTCTAAATTTATTTTCTAAAGTAGTACCTTATGCTTCTATATCTCTAATAATTTTAGAAACATTAGGTATGATACTAAGATAAGATGTTTATTAAATAAAAATAATAGGAAAATTAAATAAAATGTATCGAATCATAATAATGTAGTGGTGTAGAATGTACCTAATATAATTTTAAGTTGTAGACATACCTAAAATAATTATAATTCTAGATATTAAATATTGAAGATAACATGTATTTAAAATATATCATTAAACTATAAAAAATTAAAAAAAAAATAATTAATATATACATGGTATAATCTAAAACCATTATAAAATTATAAAAATTCGTATTGATAATAAACATTTTTAGACAATAATATAGTGAAAAGGGTGTAATAAATAAAAAAATATGATGATCAAATTAAAATTTGAAACATATTTAGATATAGTTGAAACAAATAAATAAAAAAATATTTCAAAAAATCTAAAAGAATGAAATTATAATACTTGTAAGCTTGAAGGTCACTACTACATGATTGCATAACTATACATTGGTCTTTGGGAAATCACAGCTGGAAGAAATGTTTTTGGAAAATTAAAAGAGAAAAACTAAACTAAAAATAAAATATAAGAGATGATTTTTACCACCATCAAACTCCAAACATATATATAGAAGAAAAATCAACATCAATATTAAATCACATGGTCATGACACTAAGAACTAAGGATTGATATTTAATTGTAATGAGCACAATCGACATCAATAGAAAATCCCATGGCCAATTCCATATAGAAGTAAAAAAATAAAATTATACATACCATTTTATTTTTAACTCACTGAGAATATAAATCACAAAGATCTGCATTGAATGTTTCATCTTGTTTTCTCAAACCATACCTAAATGATTGAACTTTATAAATATAAACCACTAAATAGTAGTTATAAGTTCCCTTATAATAAGGGTGGGGATATATTAGGGAGAAGAATAAAAATGGAATCCAATCTAAATAAACTAATTACTATAGGAATTGGAATCCCAGGATAGAAAGGATATTTTCCTATGATCAAAGAAAGGTGTTATTATAGTACAAGAAACTAAGAATGAAGCGATAAAACAAATTTATCTAGTGAAAAATGAAATCATAAATCACGGATGAAGGATGATTACATCAAAACAAAGTGAATAAAATATCTAAAAATTTATATGATGAATTCATATTCAAAGATAAAAAATAAATAACATGTTGAAGAAGGATTTATCAAAATTGACCTTTTGGTGATTATTTTAATATGTTTCTTCTTCACTGAGTTTGAATCACCACCACTTACCACGTAATTATGCATATTTAATGAGGAAACATCTATAATGAAAGTGTTCAATGCATAAGTTAATCCACCACCATCCAAGCTGAGCACCATGGTGCCACCAATAGCATCATTTCAGTATTTTCCAAAATGAAACCCCAATACATATCTAGCTACAATTGATCTGGAGAATATGAGAACTGATGTTTCTAACCTTAGTGGTGAAGAAAATCGATCAAAAATTGAAATAATTCCCAACAACTCCTTGGGTGACCCAAACACGTCGGTATAGACAGAAGTACTAGGTTGAACAACATCTAGGGATGAGTTATGAATAGTGACGACTTGATAATAGAAAAAGATCTAGAATACTTGATCATCATATTCCAGAGACCAAAAAATAAAGAAACTCAAAAAAAATAATTAAATGAGAGGATCTAGGGATTCAAAAAATTAAGGTGAGGTATTGGAGAAGGAGGGGAAGGTCAAGGATGGGAGGAGTGGAGATCTCATAATTGAGACTATTTTGGAGGAGGAGAGTAAGAGGTGGAGGTGGAGCTTTTGGTGGAGAAAAAGGTGGAGGAGGAGGTGGAGGTGAAGACTAAGGTGGAGTGGGAGACTAAGGTGGAGAATATGAAGGTGGAGGATATGGAGGTGAAGTCGTAGGTGGAGTCGAAGTCAGAAGTAGAGACTAAGGCAATAGTGGAGAAGGATGTGGTGGGGGAGGTGGATTTGGTGGATATAGAAAAGTTATTAGGGAGGAGATGAGGAATATAAATTTTGAGGGAATCTGAAAGTGCGATGAGGAGGGAACGTAATGGAAATCCTTCTGGTGATGACATGTGGATTGAAAAGGCACAGCTTTTAGTATATACTAGTTTCCAACCCATGAATTTTCACAGCATAATCATTTTAATTAGAAATTCACATACACATTCTCATAATTTATAGATACTAAAAACTTTAGAAAAAATCAATATAGAAAGAGAAAGAGACATAAGAGTAAATAATAATTGATACTTCTTGGTAATAAGACACATAGGTGGAAGATATATGAGAAGGAGACACATGTACAAATATAACTTATCTTTGAAAGTGTTTTCTCACCCAAATATAGCATTGAAATTGGCATGGAGTTGTCTAATTGATAGTTTTTCCACCTATAAATCCTACTTTAATATAGAGAAATTGTGATGCATATTTGAAAAAGTTTCATAGGAAGGGGATTCATTATCATCTTTCCTAACACTGGTATAACACATAACATCTTTCTCATTTGATGTTGGTGCTTGAAAATGAACACTTTCCTGAATTTTAATTATAAAAAGAAACTTTTCATCAATATAATGTAATAAATTTTGGTGATCAGAACAATAGTTAAAGGGAAAACTCAGACTTTCTCATTAGAGGAATTGATCATAGCCTAAAAACTGTTTAATCGAAACTTTAAACAAATGGAAGTTCCAAGGAAATGGTAATATGAAGAGGTGGTAGCCCTTTTTAACAAAGAATTTTCTAAATAAAAGAAAAATACAAAGATTCAAAAAAAATAAAAATATAAAAAACATAAAAACAATAATTAAATCTATATTGTAACATTATGAAATATACATCAATACAGTTTCTATGCTAGCTTCAATCAAAGAGAAAGGGGTATTTTTTAAATCATGGAAATACCTTATAGTGACCCTTAAACATCTCTGCATTAGTGACTACATTCTCAGACTTGTAAATGCCTATTTAATAATGGATAACATGTGTAAGTATATGGACAATTACATAAAATGGAAAATTATAAAAATTTAAAATCCTAAGAAATTTAATTTTATTTATAAATAATTTTATATATTTCTCTAAAAGATAAACTCAAATAATCACAAGGAATATTTATCATGTTGTCCTAAAATCATTTCATGAGTATCAAGCATCAATAAACCAGATGTTCAAGCACATAGAAGAATATTTTTATACATCACATTTTATAAAATGTTAACACTTTCTATGTTTTGATAGCATGTAATTGAGCTATTTGTTATTCAATCAAGCTCAATTACAAAGTCGGATGTAGGCGAATTGTATTTATAAAGTAGATATGGTGAATAAAGATAAGGAATATGGAGGTATAAAATGTAGGTGCTTAAGGAAGCATTGGATCACAACACTTACATACCTTCATTTAAAGAAAAGTGGGATGGTGGGAGATCCAAATGTGAGTAATGCTAAAGTAGGCTAGTTCTGGAATAGAGCTTATCAATAATTGTATATTTTCCATTACTTCTTACATATATATGTTCAAATCATCCATGTTATTGGAAATTATAATGTTTCATTATTCTTTTATATATTTTCTATCATAGTTTTGGAAAAAATAGTATAAAACATGTATGTGTATAGTGTTCTAGTTTTCGATTATATATGTTCTATCATAATTCTAGAAACAAACACCATCCCATCAACAATTATAGGATATTTAAATAATGAATATTTAGAAAACTGTATTAAAATATAATAAAAAATATAGATTATTATACGGAACATGCCCAAACGTATTTGAATATAATGATTCAATTAATATTAGAGGATCTAAATTAGAAGTCTCAAATGTTATGGGAGTAACAATATTAGAATTTGAATGGTTATTATTGTTTTGGAAATTTCTTGAATCTGAAAGAGAAAAAATCAGAATTTGTTGTGGCGCTAATATTTCCAAAATTAATTAAAATAGAGATTGTACAGTTTTTTACAAATGGGGTGCATATTTTCTAGCATGATCTCAATGATATTCAAGACCAACTCTTAGTGACGTGTTTTATGAAACATGAACATTAATTGTTTCATAATGGGCTATAAACTTAAGGTTATGCTAAATTGCTAGTATCAGTTACTATGGAAGAACCTAGTGCTAGACACTAATAGAACCATTGGTGCTAAGAAAAAAACATATAACAACACATGCATCATAAACTCAAGTGAAATTCCAAAATAATGAGATTTATAAAAAAAACATGCACTATATAGGAGTCAAAGGTACCATAATTGAATTTAGGCATAAAAATGATGATAGGAATCATGAATAATAAACACACACTATCTTGGAGTCAAATCTTAATAAAAACATAATAATGGGTGTGATTTATATTGAAACATACCATGATAAAAAAAGATTAAGGTTTTATCTTTCCCTTCCTAAAACCCCCAAATTAATACTCACTATCTATGAGTCAAAGGTTCCGTAATTCAATTTGCCTAGATCTTTAAGGTCATAATTATTTATGCTCTAATATGAATGATTACCTTTTGGTGAAACAATCAAGTTGTATAAAAATAGAATGTTTGATTTTCCATCTGAAATTGTATTTGACCAATTTCTTCTAAAGATAGAGATTCAATATTTGGTTTTCCAACCATTTTTCCTTGATGTCTTAAAAACATGAAAAAATAAAAATAATCATAGACATTAAAAGGAAATAAAAAAAAATTAAATCAAAATATTAAAGAATAAATAAAGAAATGTAAGTTAAGAATATTGGTTTAAACTCTAACTTTATTTTCTAAAGTAGTACCTTGTGCTTCTATATCTATAATACTTTCAATAATAGTAGGTATATTAGTGAGATAAGATGTTGATTAAAGACAAATTATAAGAAAATGTATTAGATCAGAATAATGTAGTGGTCTATAATATACCTAATATAATTTGAAGCTGCAAACATACCTAAAATAATTGTGATGTTAGTTATTAATTATTGAAGCTAACATATATTTAAAATATATCATTGGACTATAAACAATTAATAAAAAAAAGAATTAATATATACATTGTATAATATAAAACCATTATAAAATTTTGAAAATTATTATTGATAATATACATTTATAAACAATAATTTGCTAAAAATGGTGTAATAAATAAAAAACATATTATGATTAAATTAAAATTTAAAATATATTTATATGTAGTTGAAATAAATAAATAACAAAAAAAATAATTTCAAAAAATCTAAAATAATGAAATTAGAATACATTTAATCTTGAAGGTCACTACTAGATGATTACATAACTATACATTGGTCTTTTGGGAAACTTCATCTAGAAGAAACATTTTTGGAAAATTAAAATGGAAAAATTAGACCAAAAATAACATGCAAGAGAAGATTTGTGTAACCTCCCACCCCTCCTCATTGGCTTGAGTTGAGACATAGGTTCTAATCAGCCTTAGGCAACATCCAAAAGGTGATAAAGGCTAGAAATAAATGTCCAGGGCTTCATGAACAATGGGGGATTATTTTCCCTTTTTGAATGAAAAACACCCAACCAAATTTTCCAACACCAAAATAACCAGATGATGCATGTCAACAATGTTTCACAATTCAATAATGCCAAAGGACCAGTAAAACCAAACCACAATAATCCATAATCAAAGTACCAAGTGGAAGACTAAACAAAAAAACCCAAAGAAGCTATGACATAACTCCACATCTCCACACCAAGCTCCATGCTCCAACCACCACAATACCGCCCAAGCATCACGATGCACCACTAAAGGAATGTGATGCCTTACCTTTTCTCGTGTATCAGAATACAACATCTGCAAAATCACCAAAGCTCCAAAGTAGGGGGTGAGTACAATACTCAATAGGTTTTCTCTAATGACTTCTCTATACACACCACTAGGATAGAATCATTAGCACATTTATATAAAACAAATTTATATTAAACCAATAAATAAAGCAACCATTTTCAATAATCCAAACATACCCTATCAAAACACATTTTTTCCAACCAACACAATTCCAAAGAAATAACCAAACAAGTCATTATCCATTCCCTCCATTCCATATTAGCATTATCCAATTCACCTTGCATGGTTGCATGTACATTTCAACCATAAACACCATTTTCCACACACCCAAGCTCAGTGTTACCATTGACGGTGTAACTTCATGTCCAACCCCATCCCTTTTTTATAGTGGTACTTAATGCCCACATTACAATCCTTGATGGTGGTCCTCCATGCCCAATATCCATCCCATTTGACCCATGATTATACCACATAACCCAACAATCATAACAATCAATATTTACCAAGATCATATCAACACACAATTTACAAAACCAAATTAACCAATTATTCCCAACAACATTCCAACATAACATGATAAACCACTTCAATAAATCACCCATTTATTGAAAACACCCTTAAGTCATTATTCATGCCAAACCATACTTTAATAAAATAAAATTTTTATTAAAACCCAATTTTCACAAACCATTTTCTATAATCACCCAAGCCATCGATTTTAAAATCGCCATTTTAAAATCCAACAACAAAGAACATTTCACAACAATAACTTATTTTCCCCAAAATTCCCAAATCATCACAAAATGGGTTTCAACCAAGATTCGTACATCACAATCACAATAAATTTTAGGAAAAACCATTTAATTTGAAATTAAGCCTTCTAGTTCTATCAAAATGGATATTAGAGTGAAGCTACCTACCTTAGGGTTTGGAAAAATCAACCCACTGCACAACCACACACTGAATCTAAGTGAAACCTTCACAAAATCGCTTTAGATCCCTTTCCCTAACATCAAACAGCCAAAAACTCACCATTTTAGGCAAAAAATCCTAGATCTACATGCGATGGATGTAGATCTAGAAAACCAAGAGAGGGAGAGAACTATATCTAAGGAAAACCAAGAAACAATCAAGAGAGGAGACTTACCGGAGTAGAATCGTCATTACCACACAGAGAAACCCCTTCTACATGCCTCCAAGATGAGTGGAAGAGGTTCCCTAACCCCTGAGAAGAGAAAATCCTGAGTGGGGTTCAAGTGGGAGAGGAAATGGGTGCTTTAGGTTAAATCCAGAGTGACCCTATTTTTAATGCCATGCATGGTTAGCTCACATGGTTAGACAAACCGTGTGCTAACTGTGTGACTACTACTATCCCAAAGGGTGTCCTGCATGGTTGTCTCACATGGTTAGACAAACCGTGCACCAACCGTATAGAAGCCCACTGTCTCATGTTGCATGGCTTACCTAGGATGGTCGTACGGTTTGGAAATTGTGCGCCTTAACTGTGCACCATCCCCTATGCCTCTTCCTTCACTTGCACGGTTACCTGGGTTTGTTGCATGGTTTCCACTAATCGTGCTCAAGCTGTGCACCCTTAAAAAATCTTCCAAACCTTTCCAAAACTTTTCCAAATTCTCCCAAACATTACCCAACCACCTTAAACATGTAAAAAGGCATAAACAAAGGTTACATACCTCAAACTGGGGGGGTACTACATTCTCTCCACCATTGAAATTTCCATCCTCAAAAAGTATAGAACCAACGCTTTGCTGAAAGAGATTGGGCCATTGTTCTATCATCTCTTTCTCATGCTCCCAATTCTCCTCCTGAATCTGACCATGTTTCCAAAAAACCTGAACTAGACTGATGCATTACCATGCAAGATTTTATCTTGCCTATCCACAATCTGCATTGGCACATGCACCAAGGAAGCATCTAGCTCTAGCTCAACATGATCCCGACGAATCGCATGGTCACAATTTGGCTGATAATTTTTCAACTGAGACACATGAAACACATTATGCACTGCACTAAACTGTGGTGGTAAGTCCAACCGATAATCCACCTCTCTAACCCAATCAAGTATCTCAAAAGGCCCAATATACCTTGGAGATAACCTATCCTGCTTCCCAAATTAACGATGTCCCAACCTTAGAGAGATTCTCAAGAATACATGATTACTCACCTCGAAGAAAAACAATATTCGACGATAGTCCGTATATGATTTATGATGACTCTAAGCCATCTCCATTCTCTTCCTGATCAACTTAATCTTCTATATCGTCTCTTGAACAAGTCTTGTCCCAACCATAAAAGTCTCATCTATTTCCACTCAGTATAGTAGATAACGACATGAACACCCATATAATACTTCAAATGGAGCCATATTTATAGAGGCCTGATAATTGTTATTGTAGGAGAACTCCACCAACGGCAAGTGATCCTCCCATGAGCCTCCAAAATCCATCACACAAGCCTGCAACATATGTTCTAATGTTTGTATCATCCTCTCGAATTGCCCATCCATCTTAGGATGATATGTCATGATCATCATCAACTGAGTCCCAAGGGATCACTGTGAGGATTTCCAAAAATGATACATGAACCTCATATCTCTATCTGATACAATCAAAACTAGTACACCATGCCGCTTTACCACCTCCTGGATATATATTTTTGACAGATCCTCCATCATATGAGATTCATGAATAGGGATGAAATGGGATGACTTTGTGATATGATCCACTATAAAACATATGGAATCATGCTTCTTGGCCATTATTGTGATACCTATAACAAAATCCATCATTGTCTACTCCCACTTCCATACAGGGATAGGTAAAGACTGCAACATACATTCTGTCCATTGATGCTTTTCCTTGACTTGCTGATAAGTCAAGCATCTCGATACAAACTCGGCCACATTCCTTTTCATACCTAGACACCAAAACTATGCTTTCAACACCTTATACATTTTATGGATTCTAGGATGAACAGTCCATCTAGAATGATGGTAATCACAAAGGAGTTATTCCTGAAAAGATGCTAGTACAACCATCTAATTCTAAAAGTACAACATCAAATTACTATCTAGTTTCCATCCCTCAATGGTCTCCCCACCATTGAATTTCAACCTCATAGCCACACAATTTGAATCAGATATATGCACCTCTTTAACCAAACCACCCAAGTTAGGAACCAACAAGACCAAAAATAAAATGGCTACATCACCTCGATCTTCACATTCCAATCTCATTTCGACTATAAACAACATCAACTATCGCTAATCTGATGCCCGTTTCACCACTTGAGCATATGAATTTCTACTTAATGCATACGCCATTGAATTTACCTTACCCAGTGTGTACATCAAGTTGAATTCAAACATCTAGAGATACTCCATCCATCTTATACACCTCAAATTCAAATCTCTTTGTGAGAAAATATGCTTCAAGCTTTTATGATTGGTATACAATGTGAATTTTTCACCGAAGAGATAATGACTCCACGTTTTCAAATTATGAATCACTGTCTCCAACTCCAAATCATGTGTTGGGTAGATCTTCTCATGAAACCTCAACTTATGTGACCCATACACAACCACATGATCCCCTTTCATGAGAAACCACCCCAACCCTAATCCCAATGCATCTCAATACACCATGTACCCTTTCCCTAGTTCTGGAAAAACTAATATTGGTGCTGATATAAGACGATCCTTAAGCTCTTCAAAAGATTTATATCACTTCTCATTCCATTGAAATGGAACATTATTTCTTTTCAAAGTTTTCATCAATGAATCTAATCATGAGAATTCATGAACAAAGCATCGATAATACCAATCTAGACCAAGGAAGCTCTGTATCTCAAAAACATTCTTCAGCAGTTTCCAAGAGATAACAGTTTGTATCTTCTCCGGATCCACTGAAACACCTCTCTTAGAAATAACGTGGCCCAGAAAACGTACCTATTGTATCCAAAAGTCACACTTTTATAATTTTTCATGTAATCGATGGTCTCTCAAGATTCCCAACACTACTGCTAAGTGTTTCTCATATTCCACCCTTGTCCTTGAATACACCAATATATCATCCATGAATACCACCACGAAATAAACCAGATATCTTTGAAACATCCAATTCATCAATGACATAAAGACCATTTTTTCATTCGTAAGACCAAAGGTCATAACCACATACTCATAATTTCCATATATACTCCTGAAGGTTATTTTGGGAATATCCTCCTTCCACACCAACAACTGATAATATCCTGATCTCAAATCAATCTTGGAGAACCATTGATCTCCCCTCAACTGATCGAACAAGTCATCAATGCATGGAAGTGGATATCAATTATTTATTGTGACTTGGTTAAGATTACAATAATCACCACAGAGTCGAATAGTTTCATCCACCTTTTTAACAAACAAAATCAGTTTTTCCCACAGAGACGTGTTAGGATGGATGAACCCTTTGTTTTCTAGAACCTCCAACTTCACTTTCAATTCCATAAATTTTTATGGTTCTATCTAGTAAGACTAAATTGATATAGTACTGGTCCCCATAAGGAGATCAATCATAAACTCCACTTCTCTCATGGGTAGAAACTCTGGGAATTATTCAGGAAATACATCCATAAACTAATCAAACACTGCCAGAAAACCGCTTCTCCCAAGATCTTCCATTGATTACAAATTCAATATAACTAATTGATATGATATCATCCCAACTTCTGGTTCCAATAAGCCCATTTCACCCACCTTATCATTTTTCTCTCCTATAAAGAGATGCTCAACGCCATCACCCATTGTAAAACTAACCATTCCTGCATAACAGTCAATGTGGTCCTTAAACTTTACCAACCAATCCATACCCAGGATTATATCATATGCATCCATCTCAATAACTGATAAGTCCCACATCAACTCAACCTAATCCACAACTATACCACATGAACTACACAGGAAGGCTTGACACTCTCTTTTACCCAGAGGAGTTTGAAGTTTTAAAACAAAAGGCATCATTTCAACATGAAAACCCAATAAATAAACAACATGAGAGGAAATTAAAGAATGAGAAGCACCTATATCAAACAACACTTTAATAAAGGTAGAATTAAAAATAAGTGTACCTCACACCATGGATGGTCCTAACTAATCATCCACCATAACCTTGTCGGCTCCAAATGGCTACTTGATTTCCACACTTTTCTCTTTATTGTCCTACTGAAACTTCCCCTGCTGAGGAGTCATGGTACTCCTAAAATCACCATGATTATCTTGGCTCTGCTGATGAGGATTATGTCGAGGAATAGGATGCCTGCAACCCTTTAGGAGTGTCACAAACACCCAACCTTGGAGCATTATGACAATAACACTGAAGATACCCCATCTGATTGTAGTTATGACATGCTTGAGGCTATGTTGTACAATATCACTTCATCGGGCATGTATAACCGCACTGAAAACATCATAGCTTACTTTGAGGCTTTGGAGGAAGATTCACTGATCCTGTCATCAGATTCTGAGTCATACTCCCACCCTGGAAATAAGTGTCCCTCTTCTGCTTGATCCCCGCATTAGAGTTACCAATATTCCCCATGGGTACCAACATGCTTCCCTCACTTGTAGCCCCTAAGATATCCCTTTCAGCCACTGATTCTCTATTCACCATTTTTGTATAATCACTTATACATATCACTACAATTTTGGAACGAATTTCTTGCCTCAAGCCTGATTCAAAGATCAACACCTTCAAGGATGCACTAGCCGTCACCTTGGGTGAAAACCACACTAAGTTCATAAACTTAGTTTCATATTCCATCACTGAATAGTTCTCCTACATCAAACTGAATAAATATGTTGTTTGATGAATTTTGAATGTGTGAGGGTAGAATTGTTTGTTAAACAATTCTTCAAAATCCTCCCATGTCATATGTTGGTTTGTTCCAGCTTGGACCACCAACTCCCACCACTATCATACAATATATTCTAACATGTACATTACTAACTTTATCTTCAACTCTTCCAGTGTTCCTAGGAAATTGAATATCTAATTCATCCTTTTCAACCATGCTTCTTCTCTTTTCGGCTCCAAATCACCCCAAAAAATGGGTGGATTCTATTTTTGAAACCGAACTGAGTGATCCACATGCCTCATATCATCTCTTTTGTTCCCACTTTCCATAGCTTGGAAATATTGCACTATGCTTTGAACTAGTTGTCGGTTCACTTGGGTCTCAGGTGCAACCGCATTTTCTATAGCATCCTCTGGTCGGTATCTATGATGCCTACCCGATGCCATTTCTATCAACATAAGAATCACCATAAGCCCAAGTCCCTAGAAACTGAAGGCTTAAAATTTCAAATTAAATCACAATCCATCTATCACACCATTCTTTAAAAAATTTCCATTTTTTCATGTTCAACCATTTTGAAAAATCCACCATGTTTTAAAAATCGACCCATTTTCAAAATACCACAATCGTTGCCTTTTCAAAATCACCCATTTGAAAAAAAAATCTAGATTTTTCAAATTTTAACAATTCATACCATGCATAAATCATTATGACAAATAAAATATACAATCTTAGTGGGAAAAAATTTCTACCATGAATTCCATGTTCATATCATTGGCTACACCCGCGACAATAATATCACACTCCTATAAGTGTCTCCAAAACACTTATGTACCCAACACCCTGATAACTTGAAGTTCATAATAAAAGGGTTAGCTACATCCTTTTATATTATACATTTCAAGTTGCTACAATTATAATACTTTCTACCATACCAACTCAAGTAATACACCAAGAAAGAATGTCAACACCAAGACTGACAACCAATTCCAAGATCAAAATAGACCGACTTTACTTGTATCTCAAGGGCCGAACAAGTTGATACTACTTGTAACGTCCTGCCCCTCATCATTAGCTTGAGTTAGGGCAGAGGTGTTACTAAACCTTAGGTGGCATCCCCAAGGTTCCAAAGTCTGGCAATAAATGTTGAGGGCTTCATGAATAGTGGGGGATGATTTTCCCTTTTTGAATGAAAAACACCCAACCAAAAGTGCCAATACCAAAACAACTACATGATTCATGTCAACAATGTTTCATAATTCAATAATACCGAAGTACTAGTACAACCAAACCACAATAATCCATATTCATAGTACCAAGTGGAAGACTAAACAATAAAAATCAAAGAAGCTATGACACAACTCCATAGATCCACACCAAGTTCCATGCTCCAAGCACCACAATACCACTCAAGAATCATGATGCACCACTAAAGGAATGAGATGCCTTAACTTTTCTCATGTCTTGAAATAAAACATCTACAAAAGCACCATAGTTCCAAAGTAGGGGTGATTACAATACTCAGTAGGTTTTCCCTAATTACTTCCCTTTACACGCCACTAGGATAGAACCGTTATCACATTTATATAAACCAAATTTATATAAAACCAATAAATAAAGAAACCACTTTCAGTAATCCAAACGCACCCTTATCAAAATAAATTTTTACCCAACCAACATAATTCCAAAGAAACAACCAAACAAGTCATTAGCCATTAACCTCATTCCATATCAGCATAACCCAATTCACATTGCATGGTCTCATGTATATTTCAACCATAAACACCATTTTCCACATGTTCTAGATCGGTGTTACCATTGATGGTGGAACTTCACATCCAACCTCGTCCCCTTTTATAGTGTTACTTCACACCCACATTCCAATCCTTGATGGTGGTCCTTCATGCCCAGTATCTATCCCATCTTACCCATGCTTATACCACATAATCCAACAATCATAACAATCAATATTTACCAAGACCATATCAACACACAATTTCCAAAAACCAAATTAACCAATTATTCCCAACAACATTCCAACATAACATGCCAACCCACTTCAATAATTTACCCATTTATTAAAAACAAATTTAAGACATTATTCATGCCAAACCATACTTAAATAAAAAAACATTTTTATTGAAACCCAATTTTTACAAACAATTTTCCATAATCAACCAAGCCACTGATTTTAAAATCACCATTTTAAAATCCAACAACAAAGCACATTTCACGATAATAACCCATTTTCCCCAAAATCCCCAAATCATCAAAAAATGGGTTTCAACCAAGATTCACACATCACAATCAGAATCAATTTCAATAAAAAATATTTAATTTGAAATTAAGCCTTATAGTTCTAGAAAAATGGAGATGACAGTGAAGCCACCTACCTTAGGGTTTGGAAAAATCGACCCACCGCACAACCGTACACTGAATCTGAGTGAAACCTCTACAAAATTGTCTTAGATCCCTTTCCTTGACATTAAAAAGCCCAAAACTCGCCATTTTAGGCAACAAAAACCCTAGATCTACATGCTACAGATATAGATCTAGAAAATCGAGAGAGAGAGAGAGAGAGATAGAACTAGATCTAAGGAAACCCAAGAAAGAACTGGGAGAGGAGACTTGCTGGAGGAGAATCACTATTACCGCACTAAGAAACCCCTTTGAAATGCCTCCAAGATGAGTGGAAGAGGTTCCCTAGCCCATGAGAAAAGAAAATCCTGAGTGGAGTTCAAGTGGGAGAGGAAATGGGTGGTTTAGGGTAAATTATGAGTGACCTTTTTTTAAAAACCCTGTTTTTAATGTCGTGCATGGTTATATCACACGGTTAGACAAACTGTGCGCTAACTGTGTGACTGCTACTGTCCTAAAGGGTGCCCTGCACAGTTTCCTCACATAGTTAGAAAAACTATGTGCCAACCATGTATAAGATCACTATCTCAAGTTTCATGGCTTACCTAGACTGGTCGCATGGTTTGGAAACTGTTTTCCTTAATCGTGCGTTATCCCCCATGCCTTTGCCTTCACTTGCATGGTTACCTGGGTTTGTTGCACAGTTTCCACTAATCATTCTCAAACTGTGCACCCTTATAAAAGCTTCCAAACCTTCCCACAACTTTTCCAAACTCTCCCAAACATTACCCAGCCACCTTAAGCATGTAAAAAGGCATAAAAAGGTTACATACCTCAAACTGGGGGTACTATAATTTGCACCACCATCTATCTCCAAACATCTATGTAGAAGTAAAATCAACATCAATAGTAACTCCCATGGCCATGACACTTGGAAAAAAGGATTGATATTTAATTATAATGAACATAATTGGCATCGATATCAACTCCCATGTACAATTCCATGCTGAAGAAAAAAATAAATTATACATACCATTTTATTTTTAATTCACCATGAATATAAATCAAAAAGCTTTGCATTGAATATTTCATCTTGTTTTCTCACACCATACCTGAATGATTGAACTTTATAAATATAAACCACTAAATGGTAGCTATAAGTGTCCTTATAATAAGGGTGGGGATATATTAGGAAAAGGAGGAAAAATTTAATCCAACACACATAAACTAATTACTATAGGAATTGGAATCCCAAGACAAAAAGGATATTTCCCTATAATCAAAGAGAGATGTGTTTGCAGTACAAAAAAACTAATCACGAAGAAATAAAATGAATTTATCTAGTGAAAAATGAAATATTAAAGCATGGATTGAGGATGATTATTTCAAAACAAAGTGAGGAAAAATATCTAAACAATTTTATGATGAATTCATATTCAAAGAGAGAAAAATAAATAACATGTTGAAGATGGATTTATCAAAATTGACCTTCTAGCAATCATTTCAATACGTTCCTTCTTCACCGAGTTAGAATCACCACAACTCAACATGTAATTATATATATTTATTGAGGCAACCTCCAAAATTAAATAATTCAATGCATAAGATGCTCTACCACCAGCCAAGTTGAGTGCCATGGCACCACCAATAATAAAATTCTGGGATTTGCTAAAATGAAACCCCAGTACACATCTAGTTTCAATTGCTCCAGAGAATATGAGAACTGATGTTTATAACCATAGTGGTGGAGAAAATCAATCGAAAATTGAAAGAACTCCTAATAGATCCTTCGGTACCCTAAACATGTCGGAACTAATAGAAGTACTGGGTTGGACAACATCTAGGGCCAATTTACAAATAGTGATGGCTTGAGAATAGACTAAGATCCAAAATACTCAATCAGCACTGTTCAAAGACCAAAAAATCAAGCAAATAAAAAAAATTAAAGGATAGGAGTCAGGGATTTGAGAAATTAAGGAGAGGTGTCGGAGAATGTGGGGGAGGTCAAGGTGGGGAGGAGTGGATATATCAGCACCAATATTGTATTGGAGGAGGAGAGGTGAAGGAAGAGGTGAATACTAAGGAAGAGGTGGAGTCGGAGATGGGGAGGAGGAGGAGGCAAAGGCATATATTGAGGTAGAGGAGGAGACGAAGGTGGAGGAGATGAAGGCGGAGTCAGAGGCGGAGGCGAAATCATAGGTGGAGTTCAAGGCAGAGGTGAAGAAGGAGGCGATGGAGGAGGTAGATTTGGAGGCAGCATCATAGAACAACACTTATATACCTTCATTTGAAGTAGAGTTGCATGATGGGAGAGCCAAACATGAGTAATGATAGAGTAATATAGTTCTAGAATATAGCTTCTCAATAATTGTACAGTTTCCATTCCTTCTAACATTTGTATGTTCAAATAATCCATGTTATTGGAAATTATAATTTTTTGGTATTTTGTTATATATGTTCTATCTTAGTTTTGGAAACAAACAGTATAAAACATGTATGCATATATTGTTTTAGTTTTCCATTATATATGTCATGTCATAGTTATAGAAAAAAACAACATCCCATCCGCAATTGTAGGATATTTAAATAATTAATATTTGGGAAAAAATTATTAAAATATAAAAAAAAGAATGATTATTATATAGAACGTACCCAAAAATATTTGAATATAATGATTCAATTAATATTATGGGATCTAAATTAGAATACTCGGATGTTATGGGATTAACAATATTATCATTTGAATGGTTATTATTGTTTTGGAAATTCCTTGAATCTGAAATAGTAAAAATCATAATTTGTTATGGCATTAATGTTTCCAAAAGTAATGAAAATAGAGATTATATAGTTTTGTATAGATGGGGTGCATATTCTCTAGCATTATCTCAATGATATTCAAGACCAAATCTTAGTGATTGGTTTTATGAAACATGAACATTAATTGTTTCTTAATGGTCTATAGACTTGAGGTTATGTTAAACTATTGGTATTAGTTACCATGGATGAACCTAGTGCTGGCCACTAATCGAACCATTGATGATGAGAAAAAAACATGGAACACATGCATCGTAAATTCAATTGAAATTAAAAAATAATGATATTGATAAAAAAACATACATTATATAAGAGTCAAAGGTACCATAATTTAATGTAGGTATCAAAAATTATGATAGGAATCATGAGTAGTAAACACACACTATCTTGGAGTCAAATCTTAATAAAAAACACGGTAATGGGTATGATTTATATTGTAACAAACCTTGATAAAAAAAGATGAATGTAAGGGCCTAGATCTACATGGATCGACCCTTTGTGTGCTTCTGAAGACCGAGGTTCTTGGAGGAGGCTCGAAGAAAGTCTGGGGGAGTTCAGCTGCTAAGAGATAGAAGCAAGTGAGGATTTCACGTCATGAAAATTACACAACGTGAAAGAGGGTTTAATGACGTGTAATATGTAAAGGTTTGAAAAATAAATAAAATGAAGAGGTGACGTGTTTTTTGGAAGAAACTGAACC
Organism: Viscum album; assembly: GCA_963277665.1. Taxonomy (NCBI): domain Eukaryota; kingdom Viridiplantae; phylum Streptophyta; class Magnoliopsida; order Santalales; family Viscaceae; genus Viscum; species Viscum album. The sequence goes on from OY728119.1 coordinate 2,065,307,847, forward strand.
CTAAGGATTACACGACATGAAGGGGAATTACACATCATGTAATTCCCCACTATAGTGTTGTCTTAAGCATTTTCAGCTACTCGGTTTATTCATAACACTACAACTGCAGTGGATCTCCCTCTTGTTCCAAGAAACTCAGTAGCCCCCACTTCAACATTTTGGGGGTTCCTTCATCAAGGATCGATACTTAGCTTCCCTCCTATGATCTATAGTGATTCGTCTTCTATCTACAGTATGTTCTACCTCTGTTCTTGTGGTTTCTTCAATATATTTCCTCCCATTCCTCTTTTCTATGTGATGGCTCTTGATTTCCATGTTTCTAATAGAGTTTTCTTGGTTGTTGGTTGGTGCAGTTGTGTCGCGGCATCCTCGGGTGGATATAGTTATTGTGGTAGAGGTGATTAGGATCTGCAGTGTTGGTCTATTCTCATGTGAATAATGTTGACACCCTTTTTGAGGTAGGGGATTCATTGTTTATCTATTTATTTAAGTGAAATCGTAGAGATAGCATGATTTATCCCCTTGGATCGTAATGAAATTGACCTAATAATTATTTAAACCATATTAAAGAATTGGTATTGATCGCATATCAATGTTGTTGCTTTTTACCATGATAATATTTTGCCTCTTGATTTTCTAGATAGTGTGGTATTTATGCATTGCTTGGTTTAGCATGTTTTTCTTTATGTAAGTTATTAAATAACGTAAAGAAAAAAATAATTGATAGTTAATTGGCTAAAGGAATTAAAGAGGCATGTTTAATGAATCTAGTTGTTGTTGTTGCAATTTGATGATAATCAATTGATGTAAGTGTGAATGTTTAATTGAATTTGTTAATGAACCTGAAGCATGATGATTCTTGTTAATAAAGTAATTAAAGGCATGTAAAATTAATTGTTTAATTAATTTGTGATAGCTTGTGATAGCTTGATACTTAGGTTGCCCGTAGTTGGAACCTATGATAATGAATCGGTTAATTTAAGATAGAATAAGAACTGGTTGTATAATAAAAGATGATGCCTTTGTAGGGCCTGAGTTGCCCACTTTCTTTTGAAGGCCAAGTGTCTTGTGTTTTGGAGTCGTGAGAGTTCATTGTGTGTGAAGGATGAATGTCTTGCTTTAGGGTCAAGAGCCCAGTTGCTATATTTGTTTCCTACTGCTTGTGATGTGATGTGAGCCTGAGATGGATAATCCTGGAGGGATATTGTGGTTTATGGGGCGAGGAGGCCCAAATGTGATGTGATCCTGGGATGGCTGGGCCTGGAGGGTTGTTGTGGTATGTGGAGTGGAGAGGCTCAGTTGTTGTGGCAGTAGTTGACGCTTGTGATGGTGAGATACATCAGGATATGCATGTGGGTGTCAGGGAGAACATCAGAGGTGGTGGAATGGGTTGAATCTGGGTTTTCCTATTAATATGAAAGTGGGATGTTTGTTTGAATTTGTTGTTTGGCCGACAGTCAGATTGTTTGTTTATCTTATTTACTTTCCCCACTGATTAAGGCATATGGATGTGCTTGGTTGTTTACCTTGTTTGGTAGCTTAGGATGTTTTCCTAGAGTACCTGGTAATATGGAAAGTAATGTTGTTAATAAATGAATAAATTTTTAACCCGTGGGGTTGGATCTTGCCTGGATGCAATGTTGAGATTATAATTCTGGGAAGTCATGGACTCGGTTTGCTTATACCTGGAGGGCATAGAGCTTTATTATAATGCTAATGTAATGAAATGTGGAAAATGATAATGGTTAATTAATGGTAATGAATTAATTAAAGTAAAATATAATTGATAAAAAGGAATAATATAATTTAATGTAGCTCTTTAAATGGTTGTGTTCTTATAGGATATCTTGTCTTAGCAGTGGCAGTCGGTAGTCCGAGAGATGTTAGCTATAGTTGAGTCTGAGACTAGGTTATACTCATAGTGTGGCTGTGAGCTATATTATATCATGTACATTTTTTATACACTACTTCACCCTGTCGGTTAGGGCAACTAACACCCCCGGGATTCTGAGCCCTGAGGGTGTTTTCCCCAACATCTTGGTGGGAGAATAGATGGTTGACTACCCCCTTTGACCATGATCTCTTCTATTGGTAGTTACTTGTACTGGTATGCACAGTGGTTAGTTTTCCCTATATGTGTGTGTAGAGAGATATAATGGATTGTGGTTATTTTCACACACATGTATTCTGGATATAGTTTCCTACGAACTACTATAGGTATAACGTGTATAGGTTGTGATGTATTGAGGTTTCTTACTTGGTGTATGGGTTGTGATGGCTTGAGGTACAATACCCGATGTATGATACATGTTATACGGGATGTGGTGGCTCTCAGAAACTACCTGGTTACTTTGGGTTACGTGGACGTGGTGTTGTGCTGCACGAGGTGCATGTTGTGGTGCTTCACTATTGGGCAAAAATCCCTCAAGGTATCATTGCATTATTTTTGTATTGATTGTGTTTGTTGACAAAATATGTTTCCATGGTGAATTGTCGAGTTCCAGAGATGTTGTTGACAATCCATGTTGACAAAGAACCATAAAAAATGAACGGACGATCTGGAGGCGGTACAAAAGAACATATACAAGGTGGCGTCATTTTCCAGTGTTTGCCAAATTTTGGGGGTCCAAAATTTGGAGTTTGGTGAGCATCACAAAAAGTGGATATCCTTTAAGATCTTATTTAACTATGGAAAAGGCATGAGTTTCGTGAAGATAGGCTTCATGGATTGGATTTTGCGAAGACCAGAAAAATGATGGTGGTGATTCTTTACTATTACGTCAAGCTTCGCGAATGGTGGAGTTGAAGAGAATTGTGGAGGCAAAGAGCATTGTGAGTGGAGCTTCACGGAGAAGGCGTGAAGGAAATGATGAGATGCTCTGTGATTATGACGATCTCTACGATCTAAAAATTTTCGTGGTGCTTCGCGATTTTGAGAGAATTTCGGTGGGAACTTCGGAGCTTCACGATTTGTGATGACGTGGTGTTGACTTCGCGCGGAATGTTTGAGGGTTGGTGGAATCGCCTATAAATAGACCTCGACCCCCTCGGGAGAAGTATATAGTTTTTGAAAGAAAATATTTTGCTCTTGGCTCGCGAAGGTAGTTCGCGAAGGTAGTGTGCTTTACGAAAGAAGAGCTTCACGGCGGCTATTCTAGCTCCTCAAAATTTGTGAGCTCTACGTTGGCTCAGTGAGCTTCGCAAGGGAAGTTGCTCTGCGACGACTTGAGATTCGCGAGAGTGCTTCATGAGAGTGCTTCATGAAAAGGCAGGAGCTTCGCGAAGGCTTGTTTGAGCTTCATGAAATTGGGAGCCTCGCGAAGTATGGTGCTTTACGAAGGTATTTCTAAAGCAATTGTATAGTGTTCATTGGAAAATGGGTATTCATCAGTGGATGAACTCTGGAATTCAATAGAGTATCTACATATAGTGGAGGATGCATTCATTAGTGGAAATGAAGAGACCTACAGGTTTATAAACTGTGAATGGATCCCTTACAATTGCAGTGAGAAAAGAAAGAGGAAGAAGGTTATCCTTTCTACCGGCAGTGATCTAGAGAGAGAGAAATAGGTAGTGACCCTTGGGAAAGCAGTGATATGACCCTAAAAATTGTAAAGGCAGTGAGCTTGGGCATAGAAGTGATCTATCCTGAACATTATTGATAGTTAGCTTTAGTGGATTTGGTACAGCGGCACATCGTCGTTGTATGCTCCTTGGACGTAGCCTAGTGAGGGTGAACCAAGTAAAAATCTTTGTGTCTGCATGCTTGCTTCCCTGCATTGCATTCAAAGCATCATCATCAGATAAAGAAGAAAAGAAGTGATCATAATAAACACACAAGTTTAAACAAAGCGACCCTTGTTAGAAAGAGGTCAAGATCCAGTGGGGTAGGAAGAATTTAGAAAAGAATATCCATACCCTAATTCACCCCCCCTCTCAGGGTATATAGGCCCCTATTGGTCCTAACAATTGGTATCAGAGCAAAGGTTTATTTTATCAGATTTGTTTGCTCTAACTTGGTTTAGTCGATTTTTGTGGTTGAAGATTCAGTCTACTCATATCTTGGTGCACCATGACAAAGGGAAGAACTTCAAAGAAGAAGCGGAAGTCTTTTGAAATTCCTCAGTGTGGAAGTGTCAATGGAAAGAGTGTGATTCAGTTAAAAGAATCATGTAGTGAACAGAAGAATGGTTTTTATGAATCATATAGTGAAAATACTTACTCATTAAATGATGCTGAAGGAATGAGTGAAGAACATGACATTCCAAGTGATGTTGGAACTACTGATGATGAAGAAACTCCCAGAAGTCAAAAAGTGGAAGTTGTCCACAAAGAGAAGGAATTGGATCAGAAATTTACTGATGAAATTAAACCTAAATATATTCAGATCCAAGCACTGGAAACTGAGATCAACAAGCTAAGAGGTTTGAATCAAAGGCTTATTGACGTAGCTACTGATCTGAGGGAGAAGAATGATTCTCAAGATGAAGAATTGTGAAAGAGATTTGCAATGGTAGAAAAATCAAAAGTTGTTGTCAAGGGGAAGAATCTGAACTCAGATGAGATTCAAAATTTGAAATCTAAACATGATAATATTTCTAAATAGTTATCTGAAGTATTTCAGAAGAATCAATGGCTACAACAAGAGAATGCATGTTGTTCTGATTCTATTGCTCAAGAAAAATTGAAAGTAAAGGAGCAAAGTGAAATGGTGGATAAGCTCGCACGTGAATTGGAAGATGAAATATGTAGGGGGGAGGATCTCAAGAAAGCACTCAATTTTCAAATTGAATCAAGGGATATGAAGATTCAACAACTAGGAGAAGAGCTTGAATTAGAAAAGAAAGAAGAGAATAAATCTAGTACCAATGGAAAGCCCAAATTAAAGGATGCATTGCACTTACTATTTGATTATCCTTCAGCAAGTTATGATAAAATGAAAAACAAATATGTTATTTCTGAAGAGAAACAAAAACATATTTTCTCAGCTCAAATACCATACAGTTTGGGAAAAAATGGTATTGGATTTGATGAATCCCCTCCCATGCATGATAGAAGGAGATTCGTGAACAGTTCTAGAAGTGTATAAAATCCTATAGGTTCTAGAGATAGGCCTAAGAGGACAGTTACAAGAAGTTGTGACGACATGTGTTATTTCTGCGGGATTCATGGCCACACATCAAGCTTTTGTTCAGAGGCTCATGAATACATTTCGGGCTGTGAAAATAGAAACATTACTAAATCTGAGAATAAGAAGAAGTGTTATGAGAAATCAGAAAGAAGAGTCTCTCAGAGGAAAGCATTTATTAGATGCTATTACTGTAGAAGAATGGGACACACCATGAGTATGTGTCAGGAAGCTCAGGAGCTCAATGTCAGAGGAAGAACTCAAGATGCATCAACATCTTGATAGAGAAATGATGAAATGAGGTATGACTTTAATGGAAAATGTTTTATATGTTCTGATTATGGTAATTTGGCAATACATTGCAGCAAGAAGAAATCAGGAAAGGGAAAGGAACTTGAAAGGAGATTCACGACTCCAGTGGTGTATAATGAGAATTCGTACACTGGAAGACAAAGTGGTAAATTGGAAAATAGGATTAGCACCTCAGGGGAATCACTTCGAGCTGAACGAAAGGCGTTTCAATCACCTCCTCTGTCACACTCACAATCGCTCTCTAAGAAAGAACATGAACAAATCTGAATGAAAAGGGGAGGAAATGCTATAGTTGTGAGTAAAAAGAATGTAAATTCAGTGGAGGACCTACCACCAATGCAAAATTTTGTGGTGAATCAGATATCTGATAAAATAAAGATGAACAAAGAATGCATTGAAAAATTCGTATGTCGTGTTTCGTAGCGAGAAGTGGAGGAAATTGAAAGACCCTTGAAATGGTGGAAGAAGAAAGGGAATATGATAAGTAGAGAGATTCCTACCCAGATAAGGAATCAAGGGAAATGGAATTTTGGTGGAAAATCGAAGAAGGAAATGTGTACTAGTGGGTTTAAACCCCAAATGGTGAGAAAGGCCAGGCCTACAGAATCTACATATCAGAAAAAGACTCAGTATGTGGGTAATGAATGCTTAGTCCTATGGCCAGAGTAGTTGAAGTTGGCTAGGCAGTTAGAAGAAGCAAAGAAAGAGTGTGATGCTCTACAAGAAATAATCAAAGGGTTGACCCATCAGGATCAACCACTATCCTCGTCTTGAGGATTCTAGAAGATTCCCCTCTCCCTATGTATAAAAATGATATTAACTGACGATTCATGTGTTTCGGGTTTTAGGGAGATACGATCCAAGGGGAAGTGGCATATAAAGATGCAAAGTGGATAAGTGATATGCTTCAAAGTTTCAACTTACTCAAATCAGGTACCCGAGTTGAAGAAGAAAGGAAGAAACTGATTACAATAGGAAGTGATTGTGTTATTAACTTTGTCTATTGTTTCCTACAACGAGTTCCAACTCAGTAGGCTTAGAGATTTTTTTGATGGCTCAATGCCAAGTGCCATATGATAATAAATGATGAAGGATAAAGAGAGTGATTGTGGGTCAAAAAATTGGGTCTAACAACAGGAAGAGTTGCAAATCATAGGGGGAGATCTCTATCTCATAATCAGATGCAAGAGACTCAAGGGGAGTAAAAGTGGAAGATGTTATTTCAGAAGAATATATAGATGATGAACAAGAAGAATTAAATTCTATATCTATAAAGAAGCTAAGGCGTCAGGCTGAAGTTGATAGGCTAGGAATGAATACCTAGATCAGATTGAGAAGAATCATATATGGGAGATTGTTTCGAGGCCAGTAGATAAGAATGTCATCGGGACTAAATGGGTCTATCGCAACAAGATGAATGAAGATGGAACAGTGATTCAGAACAAAGAACGACTTGTGTGCAAGGGATACTCCCAGATAAAGGGAATGTATGTTGATGAGACATTTTCACTAGTTGTGAGACTAGAGACAATCAGATTATTTCTAGCCATTGCAGTGCAATGGGAGTTCAATGTTTTCCAGATGGATGTCAAATCTGCATTTTTGAATGGGGTTATGAAGGAAGAGGTGTATATTAAGCATCCAGATGGTTTTCTCATTCATGAGTATGAGAACAAGGTTTACGAACTGAAGAATGCATTGTATGGGCTGAAACAAGCACCAAGAGCATAGTACTCAAGGCTTGATCAGTACTTGAAGAAGCTTGGTTTCCAGCATGGGGGAGTTGATTACAATCTCTATTTCAACAACAACAGTAATCAAAGGATGATGGTCTTGGTTTATGTCGATGACATAATATTTGGCGAATCAGGTGAATTTAGTGTAGACAGTTTTCTGAATTCGTGAAAAGTGAGTTTGAAATGTCAATGATTGGAGAGCTAACATTTTTCCTTGGTCTATAGGTGACACAAGGAAGGAACGAAACATTCATTTCTCAATCCAAATATTACAAGGAGGTTTTGAAAAGATTTGGAATGGAAAATTCCAAGGATATGAAGACTCTGGTTGCTACCCGGATGAAATTATCGAAAGATGATAATGGCAAGGCAGTTAATATCACAGAATACAGGATTATTGGGAGTTTACTGTACCTAACAGCGACGAGACCTGATATTGTTTTCACCACCTTCCAAGCAACACGATATCAAAGCAATACCAAGGAAAGCCACATGCTTGCAGTAAAAATAATACTTTGGTATATCAAGGGAACGGTGGACTTCGGCTTGATGTATAATGGAAAATATCAGACAGAGTTATTGGGATATACTGATGCAGATTGAGCTGGTTTAGCGGATGACAGGAAATCAACGTCAGGAGGTGCATTCTATCTTAGTGGACTATGTATTTCTTGGCTAAGAAAGAAGCAATATTGCATCTCATTAAGCACTGTAGAAGCTGAGTATATTGCGGTCACTCAAGCATGCATACAGTTATTGTGGATGAAGCAGCAGCTTGATGATATGGGAGTTAAAGTGATGCCTCCGATCGGAATCCAGTGTGATAACTCAAGTGTTATCAGTCTCAGCAAAAATCCAGTCCATCACTCAAGGACAAAGCACATTGAGATAAATTATTATTTTATCAAGGAGAAGGTTAAGCAGGGAATCGTGAAGTTGGAGTATGTGCCTACAGAACTACAGGTTGCAGACATTATGATGAAGGCCTTGCCCAAGGAAGCTTTTGAGAGGCATCAACTGGCTCTGGGAGTCCAGTCGACTCCCCGCACCTGAAAAAGCATGGATGTGGGACCCCCTCTCCCCAAGGTATTGCGTGTTTTTCTCTAATGTGCTAATATGTGTTCCTTCCAATGTTGCAAACCGCAAAGGGGTGACCTTTGGGTTCATTGACAAAGGGGTAGAAATAGTGACTCCTCAAGGGGGAGAAATTGCGGCTAAGGAAGGGAGAAAATGTCGTAGTAAAAGACACGGGGAGAAGCTGACAGGTGGAGCAGTGAGATAGGGGGAGAGCAATGAGATAAGGGAGAGTTTTAAATCTGACGATGCTAGAAGTGATCGATCAAAGAATAGATATCACGACAACTGAGGATCGTGATAAAAGCCAAACAGTGATGTTGGAATGGTGTGAGAAGGTTTCCAGCTATCACCAATTGGTATCAGTGTGGTTCAACAATTGGTATCAATTTAGCAATTGGTATCAGTTTGGAATCGACAATTGGTGTCTGACATGAAGTGATTCATTGATGAACTTCTCATACTACTCTTGTTTCTCACGTTGAGCATTGCTCATGTGGGCTTAGAGTACGTGTTAAGTGAATCCTTGAACGCTATCAGAATCGTAAGAGGCGAATGGTGGTAGCAGCTGGAAGGAGCTTCAGAGGGGTATCAATGTGCATAAAATCATTATGAGAAGAGTTGTCTACAAACCCAAAGGGGGAGATTGTTGGGCAAAAATCTCTCAAGGTATCATTGCAGTATTTTTGGGTTGATTGTGTTTGTTGACAAAGCAGGTTTCCATGGTGAATTGTCAAGTTCCAGAGATGTTGTTGACAATCCATGTTGAAAAAGAGCCATGAAAAAGGAACGGACGATCTGGAGGCAGTACAAAAGAACAGATACAAGGTGGCGCCGTTTTTCAATGTTTGCCAAATTTTTGGGGTCCAAAATTTGGAGTTTGGTGAGCATCGCGAAAGTGGATATCCTTGAAGATCTTATTTAAATATGGAAAAGGCATGAGTTTCGCAAAGATAGTCTTCATGGATTGGATTTTGCGAAGATCAAAAAAATGATGGCGGTGATTCTTCGCGATTACGTCAATCTTCACGGAAGATTTGAATAGCATTGCGTCGGCGAAGAGCATTGCGAGTGGAGCTTCGCGGTGAAGGCGTGAAGGAAATTACGGGATGCTCCATGATTACGATGAGCTCTGCGATCCAAAAATTGTCGTGGTGCTTCGCGATTTTGAGAGAATTTCGGCAGGAACTTCGGAGCTTCGCGATTTGTGATGATGTGGCGTTGACTTCACACGGAAGGTTTGAGGGTCGGTGGAATCGCCTATAAATAGACCTCGACTCCCTTGGGAGAAGTAGAGAGTTTTTGAAAGAAAATATTTTGCTCTCGGCTCGCAAAGGTAGTTCGCGAAGGCAGTGTGCTTCACGAAAGAAGAGTTTCACGGCGGCTATTCTAGCTCCATGAAAGTTGCGAGCTCCGCGTTGGCTCAGTGAGCTTCGCGAGGGAAGTTGCTCTACGACGACTTGAGCTTCGCGAGAGTGATTCGCGAAAAGGCAGGAGCTTCACGAAGGCTTGTTTGAGCTTTGCGAAATTGGGAGTCTCGCGAAGTAAGGTGCTTTGTGAAGGTATTTCCAAAGCAGTTGCCTAATGTTCAGTGGCAAAGGGGTATTCATCAGTGGATGAACTTTGGACTTCAATAGAGCATCTACATACAGTGGAAGATGCATTCATTAGTAGAAATGAAGAGACCTACATGTTTATAAACTATGAATGGATCCCTTCCAAGTGCAGTGAGCAAAGGAAGAGGAAGAAGGTTATCATTTCTACCAGCAGTGAGCCAGAGAGAGATAAATAGGGAGTGACTCTTGGGAAAGCAGTGAGTTGACCCTAAACATTGTAAAGGCAGTGAGCCTGGGCATAGAAGTGATCTAGCCCGAACATTATTGACAGTGAGCTTTAGTGGATTTGGTACAGCGACACGTCATCGTTATATGCTCCTTGGACGTAGCCTAGTGAGGGTGAACCAAGTAAAAATCTTTGTGTCTGTCTGTTTGCTTCCCTGCATTGCATTCAAAGCATCATCATCAGATAAAGAAGAAAATAAGTGATCATAATAAACACACAAGTGCAAACAAAGTGACCCTTGTAATAAAGAGGTCAAGATCCAGTGGGGCAGGAAGAATTTAGAAAAGAATATTGATACCCTGATTCACCCCCCCCCCCCCTCTTAGGGTATATAGGCCCCTATTGGTCTTAACATTCGCTCAGGTGTCTACAGGCTAGCCTTTTTGGAGAGATATGCTCAAGATGTGCGATGTTGAGGTAGAGCAACAAACCAATGGGGAAGTGGTAGAGGGGTACCCTTGATATTATTTATTATATTATATGCTCATGTATGTGATACTTGGTGAGAGTAGTCATGGTGCGGTTGGGAACTTAGTATACATGTTTCGGTGATGAGTTAGTTTCACTTGTTATTCACTATGCTTTAGCATGCTTTCCATACTTTTGCACGAGAGGCTTCGGGGATGATCCTACTAAGTATATTGTTACACTCACCCTACATATATATATAAATTGTTTTTCAGGTCAGTTGGAGCAAGTTGGAGATTAGGCTGGTTATTACCAGCTTGAGTTTTTCAAGAGCTGTTTGGGCTTCATGGTCATTGTCGTCTTTACTTTTCTTTTGGTACTTGCAGTTTTGTCTTTCAGTTGTAGTAGTTCTTGCATGACATTACATTTGTGTGTTTGGGTTTTCTTTTATATTTAAGTTTGAACAAGGGTTGATTGGTGTATGTCTTATCTCTCTCTTCCACATGTGTTCTCTTAGAGGGTAATGTCTCTCATATGTGTGTTTATTATACCCTCAATGCTAGCCATCAACCCGGGGCCTATTGGAGACGGGACTCGGGTGTCACTGTCTCTTTTATCCCATTGCCGACCCAGGAGGGGTACAGTTTGTGGGGAGGGGTCGTGACAATGAGGGTTTTATCTTTCCCTTCCCAAAAACCTCAAACTAATACTCACTATCTAGGAGTCAAAGGTTCTGAAATTCAATTTTCCCAGATCTTTAAGGTTATCATTCTTTATGATCTAATATGAATGATGGCCTTTTGGAGAAACAGTTAAGTTGCAGAAAGATACTACAAAAAAACAAATCATCAAACCAGTATTTGACCAATGTCATCTGAAACTGGAGATTCAATGTTTGATTTCCCAACCATTTTGTCATGATGTCTTGAAAACGTGAAAAACTGAAAAGAATCAGAGACTTTAAAAGGAAATAGAGAAAAATTAATCGAAATGTTAAAGAATAAATAAAGATATGTAAGTTAGGAATATTGGTTTAAACTCTAACTTTCTTTTCTAAAGCAGTACATTATGCTTCTATATCTCTAATACTCTCAGAAACAGTAGGTATGTTAGTGAGATAAGAAGCTGATTAAAGAAAAGTGAAAGGAAAATCGAATAAAATGTATCAAATCGGAAGAATGTTGTGGTGTAGAATGTACCTAATATAATTTAAAGCTACAAACATACCTGAAATGGTTGCAATGTTGGTTATTCAATATTGAAGCTAACATATATTTAAAATAAATCATCGAACTATAAACAATTAACGAAAAAACAAAGAATTAATATATACATGGTATAATATAAAATCATTATAAAATTCTGAAAATTCTCATTGATAATAGATTTTTGTAGACAATAATCTGCTGAAAAGAGTGTAATAAATAAAAAATATACGACGATTAAATTAAAATTTGAAACGTATTTAGATGCAGTTGAAATAAATAAATGAATAAAAAGAATTTCAAAATTTTTAAAAGAATGAATTAGAATACTTGTAAGCTTGAAAGTCATTGTTACATGATTGCATATACATTGGTCTTTGGGCAACCGCGGGTGGAAGAAATGTTTTTGGAAAATTAAAAGAGAAAAACTGAACCAAAAATAACATGCAAGAGAAGATTTGCACCACCATCTAACTTCAAACATCTATGTAGAAGCAAAATCAACAGCAATAGCAACTCTCATGGCCATGACACTCGGAACAAAGGATTGATATTTAATTGTAATGAGCACAATCAACATCAATAGCAACTCCCATGGCCAACTCCACGTAGAAACAAAACAGTGAAATCATGCATACCTTTTTTTTAACCCATCAAGAATATAAATCACAAAGCTCTACGTTGAAAGTTTCATTTTGTTTGCTCTCACCATACCTGAATGATTGAATTTTATAAATATAAAACACTAAATGGTAGCTATAAGTGACCTTATAATAAGGGTGGTGATATATTTGGAAGAAGAAGAACGCACATAAACTAATTGCTACAAGAATTGAAATCCCAAACCATAAATGATTTTTTCCTATGATCAAAGAAAGACGTGGTTGCGATACAAGAAACTAAGCATGAAGCAATAAAATGAATTTATCTAGTGCAAAATGAAATCTTCAAGCGCGGATCAAGGATGATTATATCAAAACAAAGTGAAGGAAAATATCTAAACATTTATATAATGAATTCATCTTCAAAGAGAGAAAAAATAAATAACATGTTGAAGATTACTTTATCAAAATTGACCTTCTGGCAATCATTACAATATGTTCCTTCTTCATCGAGTTCGGATCACCACAACTCACCAAGTAATTATGCATATTTATTGAGGCGACCTCCAGAATGCAAGCGTTCAATGCATAAGCTGCTCCACTACCAGTCAAGTTGAGCGTCATGGCGCCACCAATAGCAGCATTCTAGGATTTGCTAAAACGAAACCCCAGTACATATCTGGTTGCAATTGCTCCGAAGAATATGAGAATTGATGTTGCTAATCTCAACGGCGGAAACAATCGATTGACAGTTGAAAGAACTCCCGACAACTCTTTTGGTGCCCCAAACACGTCGGAACTGATAGAAGTACTGAGTTTGACAACATCCAGGACCGAGTTACGAACAGTTACAACTCGAGAACAGACCAAGATCCAAAATATTTGATCACCGCAGTTCAAAGACCAAAAAATCAAGCAACTCAAAATAATAATAATTAAAGGAGATGAGTCAAGGGTTCGAAAAGTTAAGGAGAGACGTTGGAGGAGAGGGAGGTCGAGGCGGGGAGGAGTGGAGATCTCAGTATCAGAACAGTATTAGATGAGAGGCAAAGACAAAGACGGAGACGGAGATAAAGGTGAAGGTGGGGTATGGAAGCGAAGTCAGAAGCGGAGACCATGAGGCGAAGAAGGAAGCCGTGGAGGAGGCAGATTTTAAAAAATGATTATAAATATGAAGCATTGATGATTTTAAGGCAAAAAAAGGCTAAACTCCGGAAAAAATAAAATTGTAAAAATAGTTTGACATTGATTTTGATGGCGTTTTTATGAAAAATCTCCCATAATGGGTCAAACATGAAAAAACGCCCACCCTAGAGTTTTGATTCATTTGGATCCGCATTCAATCAAATAAAACAAAAATATATGAGGTATAAATATGAGATGTATTCTAGGCTGGTCATATGAAAAACAATACGAGTAGAAAATGAAAAACATATTCTGCAACAGGAGCCGAGGATTCGACCCAAAACGAATGAAAAATCAAAGGTCAAAAACACTTCCTCTACAGTCCAACATCTCTCCCTGTACCCAAAAGACAACCACACAGGGAAATTTCGTTAATCGTCCAACAAATATCACCTCTTCTGCTTTAGTTCGTCGGAGCGTCGCCGCCTCTTCGTCCAAACAAGAGAAGCTTTCTAAACCCCTTGGCAGCTTTATTTGGAGGAGAAGCTGAAGCCTCCCCTCCTACCTCCCATTTCTTCCTCGACTGGATCGCTCCTGTGTCAGGGCTCGTTCCATCACCGGGCGGCGGCGAAGTCGAGGGTTCCGCAGCAGTAATTTCCGGCAACGCGGCTGTGTTTTCCGCAGCTGTACCTTCAGATCCGTCGGCATCTTCGTTCTTTGTTGCGGAGAGAAGATCAAAAGCCGACCGCACACCGACTTCGCCATGATCGTCGCTTTCCAAACGAGCAGTAGAATTCTCGCCATAGGTTCCATCAACAGAAATTTCTTCCCGGGAACTCGCTTTTCCTGCATCTGTTTCCACTGAAGAGATGCCATGCATTCCACGTGCACGATCAGAATCATCAGATCGAGTTACCTTTGCGGCACTGATTTGATCATTCTTTGCCTCTGTGTCCTTCCAGATCGGAGAACGTGAGACAGTTGAATTCGTTAGTCCGTTCTTCTTTGCTTCCATATCCTTTGAGATCAGAGAACGAGAGGCATTTGAATCCGTTACTCCGTCCTTTTGTGCTGCTGGAGCTGCTGGTCTGACATTCTTAACACCGCCTGGTTTCCTACTCCCAGCAGACACAGAAGCTTTTTCTCGCATGGCAGCATCAACCTTGGAAGGTGTTGTCTTCACCGGACGTGGTATTGTCTTCAACTCCGGGGTTCGAGATTGATGGTTTCCTCTTGCAGAAGCGACGTGTGTTTTGTTTTCCCGAAGGTTCTTTCTAGACGTTTCTGGAGTAAGGCCCCTCGCAGCACTTCTCTCCGCGATTCTCTTTTGACGCTGAATCAGTATCTCCTCCATCTTCTTCCTGGCCTCCTCTTCCTAAAAAACACACAAAAAAAAAAAAAAGGAACAATGAGTATCTCCCCCCTCTTCCAGTAGGTTCTTTTTAGACGTCACCTTCTCAGATTTGCTCTTTACAGGTTTCCTGCCCTTGGACAAAAGCTCTGAATTCCCTCTCCTCGTAGGTTTAGATCTTGTTTCTCTGATTGAAACTTTTCCCTTAGCCTTGCCATTAGAAACAAGATTTGGATTATCAGGGCCACCTTCTTCGACATTTGCTGTCCACAGAGCGGTAGAATGCTCCTGCACAGGATTACGGTCAAGAGCCATATGAAGATCATCCGGCTCTCCAGCAGCAATGGGCTGGTTAGGCAGAGCTTCTGTGACGCCATTTTTAAGCTCAACAGCTCCCACAATGTCTGTGACAATACTAGCCAACAACTGAGCATCAGGCGCATCATTGACTACTGGTCGAGTTACAATCATGAGCGAGTCATCTGCAAAATCATACTTCTTCTCCTCCACTGTGATCTGTGGTGGCAAGGCATGATCTCCCTCAAACAATTTAAAACCGATGCTGCCATCTGGAGCTGCAGATCCATCTGGTTGGTTGCCACGAAACCATTCCACTTCATCTGTACATTTGGCCAAGGAAGAGACCACATCTTCAGAGTTTTGTGACTCTACTTTCCTCGATGGAAACAAGTCCTCCTGCATTTTTTCCATTGGAGTGTTGTTCCTTTCATCACCAAATTCTCTGTTGACCAAGATTAAAGTTTCTTCTTCCTGATAGTGCTTGCTCTTGTTTCTGGGCGATCCATCATCTCTCGGAAGAAGGGTCTGGAAAGTATCCCAGCTTCCATTTTGCACTTCTCCTGAATCATCAGCAGCAGCATTTGAGTTATTTACAAGGCTCTTCGGGTGGTTCCTGGTTTTATGGCATCTGTTCAAAGAATCAATAGCTCCCTCTATGTGCTGTCTCAGAGACTCTCCATTAACAAGACCATCATCAATAGATAAGTTATTCTCCGAGTCTCCACCCCTTTCTGCATCCCTCCTGGATGTGACATAATTAATATTCCTGATAACAACCTTGCTTGAAGGTTTTCTTGCATTCTTCTTTCGCTGTGAATGATTTTTCTGTTTCTTGCCATGCTGAAAAAACTCATCCAAATCACTGTCGGAACAAGAACTGGATTCCACTGAAGTGTTCTGTTCCAAATTTTCCAGTCCTCTGTGTGGAAATTTTTCTTTGCTTGTTGATGATGATCTATGACCCAAAGTGGGATCTTCTCTACAGGTAGGCCACTGAACATTCCCCGGATAATATTGATGGCCGGCATGCATGCCCGGGAAAGGAAACCCTTGATAAGGAGGCATTTGTTGAACAACTTGACATTGATAAGGAGGCATTTGGTGCAGAGCATGACCTTGAAAAGTGTTCATGTATTGAGGAAGATGATACGGGCTGGACAATGGAACATGGGATTTCTCATCTGTTGTAGGCATATGGCCACCTGATGGAACATTCAAAGTTGAGTATTCTAAGCAACACAAAAGGGGCAAACAATAAGTGAAATGATTTTTCCAAGAAGGGTCTATTTGATAACACTTGTTGAAAACTGATTATGACACTTACTGCAACATCTCTGTAAAAAGCAATATTTTAAAGATTAATTGGTACCAACCATATCAATAAGGCGCACACTTCTAAGAAGTTTTCTGAGGATATGTGTGAGTAAAGACAAAACACATTGAAAGAACATGTGTTGATTCATAAGGACAATCATTGGTCTGATAAGTGACCATATGGGCACATGTGGATCGATAGATGACAGATATTCATGGAGCAACTGGTGGTGCTTGACAAGCCAGGACCCGAGGGCCATATGGGATGGCGGGGTGCCTCTTTTGGTTGGTAGGGTCCAATTGTTACACTTATCACTAGTGATAAATAAATGCTTCCGTCACAAGTGGTTTTTTTCTGAAATTGAAGTGTAATTGTTTATTTTTCAGAAACAGAACATACACCACTTATTGTTTTCAAATGGCTTATCATAAGTTACAAGTGCTGAGTTTACAATAAGGGTTTGTAAAATAGAGCTGAAACATCATACCCTTTTTTGGGAAATTGGTCATGAAGTTGAAGAGGTAATTTGTTATACTTAATTTGCCAACCAAATGTCTGGGAAAGTGTGTAGCATGCAGAATTCAAATGTGTGTGACATGGTGAAGTTTCTTTTGAATTCAAATGCAAATATAGCCAATTCAAAAGTACCCTTTAGGTGAAAATTATGATATAAAAAATTCAAGTGTGTAACACAGTTTCCAAGAGGGCCCATTTATTTAGTCTTAAGGAGATTTTTTAATGATTTTTTTTTAAAAAAAAACTTGTTTTTGGAAAAATCAAAAGGTGTTTTGAGCTTGGGTTATCATAAAAACAAATTACATAGATTATGCTTTTAGAAAAAATCTTAAACACACTAGTTTTTTGTAAGGGATATGTTTTGTTTGAGAAAAAGTGTTTATGGCCCTAAAAATACTGTTTTGAATTCAAATGCAATTATGGTAAATTCAAAAGCACCCTTTAAGCAAAAAGAAACAAAGATACCCAAACGTACCATCTAAACTTCGATGACTGGTGGCTGCATCAGAAACTGAAGCATCAGTTGAATTAGTCTGCTTCCCACTGGAGAGACTACCACTTGGAAAATCTATTGTGATGTTCTGACCAAAATCACCATCTTCACCAGAAAATATTATTCCAGGTGTCCCTAGAGAGGAAAATTCTGCACGAGAGCTTTCTTGTATAGCTGCTAATTCATCCATCCAAAATCCATCGCTATTCTTTTTCTTGCATATATCAGTGAAATTTATGCAAGCTTCCCTAGGATAAAGCAGTTTTGAGATCCAAAGAGAAGCATATGCATGAGATTCATTGTTCATGGAAAAACCACCTCTCATAAACATGAAATGAAAACTCCGCACATGTTGATTGGAAAAAATTGAAAGCTATGAACTCAGATGCAATTCAGATAAGTAACATGAGTTTATAAGAAACCAGGGCGATTTAAACCAGTGTATGCATACAAAAATGCAGCAACAAGTTTAATTTTTCCCATGATGGAATCTATTAATCCAGCACCTTGTCAAATCTCATAAAAATGCACCTTAAGCGAGAAGCCCCAAAAGCCTCAGCAAAAGATATAAGATCATCAATGTAATGGGCTTCAAATCCTGCAACTAAAGCACGAGCATAATCCATCCCTTGTTCTTTCATAAGTACTGCCTTTCGAGTTTCTAGAACACGTTGAAGACGAATCCTGGTTTAATACCCAGAGTGGCTTAGTGTATGGAAAATGCTTAAGAAGCGAGGCTCGCACTTAATAAAATGCGCAAGAAGCCAAAGCAGTTTACCTGGAATTTTCTCCTGTTGTCTCATATGATTCGCCTTTCAACTATGATACAAAATAATACCAAACATCGTAACATTAGAGTGTGAGCTGATAACACAAAATGTAACATAATCAATTCCAAAACTGATAAAACACCTTTGATGCAGGAGTTGATATCTTGGGAGCCCCATTGACAGTTGATCTGTATTCTGTTAATTTAAAATCCGTTAATATAACCTATCAATCTACAGTTATGGGGGTCGGATGTTTGAGTATGTAAATCAAATCAAAACTAAATTCAATTTTACAGTCTTTTGTTGACAAGCAACAAAAATCACATGCATCATCTGCAATGCCGTTAATTTGTAGCAGTTGAACTAAAAAAAGTGTTGTTTGACACAGGTTTGAATTTAATACATCCATAGATTACTAGGATAAGGCCTAAAACTAGAAATTGATGCTCTGATTCTACTTCTTTGATTTCATTTCTTCAGCTCAAATTTCCCTGAGGCAAGCATTCCAATGAATAATTCCATGATCCTGAATCATAAAAAATTACCAGTAACTGTTCCATTTAACAAACATGATCCTATTCCATTTTTCATTTTCTGGCAAGAGAACATAATCTACCAAACAGTTCCACAAACAATTTTACCCTCCGCCTCAGCCGAAACTGAGGTTTCTTTAGCTTCATTAGATTGAACCGAACTCTCAATATGCTTGATCTCTCTCTCTACCGCCACGAACCTCTCAAGAACTTCCGGCGTGCTCACAAACATCACAAATCTGATACAAAAAACGAGTGAATCAACCAAATCAGCAGCGAAAACAATCATCTGTCCGGCAATGACGGTAACGCAAATGAGCAATACCTTTGCACGGTGGATTTGGTGAACCAGGAGGCGCGGGCGGCCGAGGGAGGCGGACGAAGTTCGATGGAATATCCGCCTTTCAAAATTTGGTCCCTGGCGCTTTGGAGATGCGAACGGAATGGTTCGAACAGGCCGGAGGCAAGCTTTTCTCTGGCCCCGGCGGCAAAGATGACCAGATCACACCTGGAGTCGGAAAACCGTTTAGATGCGAAGCACGGAGTCAAGGAAATCAGACCGAAACAAGCAGGCGGCGAAGAAGCATGTTATACCTTGTCCTCGTGGGAGTGAGCTGAAATAAAGCATAGTCAAGTGGCGTTGTGTCATCCATTTTCAGGGGAAGGATCACCGGGCAGGTTGATACATTGATGCGATTCGCAGCGAGCGTGAAGCGGTGAGACGGGGAGTCCAGGTGCGGTGGGCGGCCGAGGGCGATGACTGTGACGGCATAGGAAGGAGAGGGTGGGAAGGACCTGAAAATATTCGAACGAGGACCTACCTCACCACCACCACCATTACCGACGCTCAAATCGCACCCCACCGCCATCCCTTCCCACTGTACATCATGAAATGATTACTGTAGTTGGGTTTCTGTCACCGTCAACTTAATTTTAAATGAAATTATAATTCACAAAATTGTCGGTAATGAAATTATAGAAGACGGAAAATGTTTGAAATAATTATTAAATTGTCGTTTAAAAAAATATTAAACAAAATTATATATATATGCAAGGGCGGATCACTTGGGTCACAAGCATACCCACTTTACAACGAACAAACACGAGCCCAGCCCAGCCTTTTTAATTTTGTTAAGTGCAGTTAATGCTGATTGGATAATGATTGATAAGATTTAAATTTGTAATAAATATTCATTTTAAAAGTTTAAATCATTATTAATGTATGACAGATACAGTTATTATATTATACTATGATCCGGCCAATGACTGCTTAACACGTGACCTAAATCATATGCGCAACACTACCTTTTCATCAGACAGAAAGGCCATATCGTCATGTCAGATATAATAAATAAGTATAATAAATAATAAATATACATTGGGTAACGTGACCATACTATAATATCATGTCACATGTTTGGCAGCTCTCGGGATGATGACGTGGCGTCTGGCTGGCGGTGTGGTGCGTGGGGATTCATTTTTACTCCTAAAATATCAATGTGGCCCCGCCGGTCTCATACTGTAGGCCATAAATTGCGTATTATTTCCCCCAAATCTCAATAAAAGTCCCACGTAACGTTTAAATCAATCAAATATATTCTTCATATAAACTGCATCCTTATCGACGCACAGGAGAGGTGTGTATATAGATAGATCCGTCTAATGGGCCGGGTCATATAATCAAATTAAGAAAAAATCAGATTATTATTTCATTTTATTTCATTTTTAAACCTCATATAATTTAGATGATTTAGGTTTATTGTGAAAATGGATCATAACACCGATTGAAAATGCCAAATATTTTGAAATCGTTGATTATAAATGTATTGTGATGTCGAACAAAATCAAGAGCGATAACGAACAAAAGCCAGTATCCAAGAGCAATGGAAAAGCAAGAAAAAATGAAAACATATGGTAGAGAAAATAATAGAGCCAAAAGTCTAATACCATTATCACATTCACACACACATATATGGTACATTAGATTACAATCAATGATCCAGATTAATTCTCATCTTCCATGTCAAATCCAATGGTTACATATATGTCCTAATTAATAGAAGATAAAAAAAGGTTGGAATACAAAGAGTATGAAATGTTGGAGTTGAGAATTAATAATCTCCATTAATGGGGAATGATGACATCCACATAAAATATTAAGTTATAACACTCTTATGTTACAACAGTTCGAGGAATGAAGATACAAATAAACAAAGAAAATCTACGACACCTACAAGTGCTCGAGGAGACTCGAACTCGAGACATCCTACGAGACCCCTCAAAGACGTAACCACTAGACTTTATAACACTCCCATGTAAATACTATAAAACCAAGTATTTGATGAGGGGAGAAACAGACAACCGCCATTGATGGGTGGTGATAATAGCTTTTGCGACATTCAATGATGGTCACTGAAACTAAACATTTTTTTGACGAAAAAATATCTTAGTCTCCCTTCCTCACGTCATCACCCTCCCACTACAGATCGAGGTTTTAAAAAGCATATGATTTTGGCTTTATCGAAAACAGTGATAAAAGCGGGGTTTTACCATCGCTAAAGTTAGTGCTAATAAAAATTAAATTTTATCAATGATAAAACTAGAGTTGACAAAAAAACCTCACCCGCACCACCATGATGCAACATAAACACCAAACCACAGTGGTCAAATTAAAAAAAATCATAAATAAATGACAAATAAATGACAAATAAATTTACATTACAATAAACTACAATTATAAAAAAAATAGCATTTCAATACATTACAATTACATTGATATGTTAATTAAAACATTTATAATTTTCATCAAACTCAAAAAACAATCCAACCCGCAGGAGACCGAGTGACCCTATATTCCGTTGATCGTGAGACCCCTTCCAATAGGGTCTGATCGCTCTACCAGTTGTCAAACATACCACCCTCCATCTCTAAGAACATGTAATAAAAAACAATGCTTATTTTAGCAATGTTATAAAAAAACATAAATATGATATAATAATACAATAATAATAAATAAATAAATAAGGACATCATGAATGGTAAAACATAATGCATAAATAAAATATATTACAAAGTAATATGACACTTTCAGTGCATTTGCTCTATTTTGAGTATATGATGCACTTTTAGTCATACCGATCACATCACATGTCAGATTGATATGTGGTTAATGTAAGAGTTAGTGTTCTAAAACCAACTGGTTGTACTTTGATTACATGAATATTTAATATATTTAAATATTAAACATCTTATTACATATTGTCAATTGTTTTGCATGACTATGATGTAATAATGTCTTAGAGTATTTGTTGAATTGATAAGGTCATGACAGTTCCCCGCTATGATGAAAACCTTGAAATGCTATAACAATATTTATTAAATATAGTTCAGTGGTTGGATGACATACTATGATAAGACACATAGCATGCAGACCGTCAGGTGCAAGTACTCGTAAGCAGATGAGACTTCCTCTCATGAAGTTCGCATTTGGTAATTTCCAAAATAGGAGATTATGATAATAGACTCGCCAGTAGGAATTCCGCATGTTTTGGTGTCATCGAATATTTCTATCTGCGAGCGTGTGTAATGATCCTTAAACTTTAAGATTATTATTAATATGTGTCATGACTCACGCACTTTACTGATGAAAACCGTCACGCAGACAGTTGGCGGGAAGTAGGATACGTTGGGTGCGTCACGAGTGACATGCTATTAATGGATAAGTCAAGGAAAGATTTGTCTCTTCCATTTATGGAAGTTGATATCTTGACCCTTTGATTGAAATAAAACTGTCACACGAAATCTCATGACCATAGTGTAACAATGATTTTATTTCAGGTAGTCAAAGAACGATGTATCAAACATAAAAGTTGATGACACTGTCATGAAACCCGCTTGATGAGATATTGCGACAAAGAGATTATATTACATAGTGAGCGTTCGTGTGTGGATGTCGTTGTTGTGACTTTAAGTTCTTTCTCTTGGGTACCTTGACCCGTTGCTAAACAGTACTCTTGGACTTTAAGCAAATCCGCCTAATGCCAAGGAGAAAGAATCCTAGAGAGTTACACACTAAGTGTTTCTGGTGGTCTCGGTTAAATTCTATTTGAATTTAATTAATAAATATTATCTTCAAGACAGTGGAATGATTTTATTCAAGTTAAAATGATTGCATAAATTAAATAAATATTTATTCACCGGATTGTGGGTAAAATATATTTATTTATTTTATTGAACGTTTAATAAATATTTATTTACTAGTTTGTAAATAAAATATTTATTTAAGAGAATAAATTATTTATTTATTTATTAAAGTGTTCAATAAATGGAAGTGGAGTTCGAGCGGACCAAGACCGGTCCGGTAGTAAAATAATTATTTGCAAGACGATAAATAATTATTTAACTAGTTGACACAAATTAAAAGAACACTACTATTTTTTTGTGATGCAGAATTTTATTTATAATTATGTTTTGCGCAAGTTGGTGCACCATAAATAATGACGCGATATTATTATTAATAGCATAAGTTTTCTCTAAAGTTATGAATGTATTTAATTGCTAATTAAATATTGTAACTGAAGCCCCATGTCAATAAATTGACACATATGTGTATTGTGTCAGGTACCGAACCACACACCCAGTGAATTGAGAATTGTTGAGCTAAATAATTTCTCTCGAATCATCTTCCCGCCCCTCTCAAGAACAAGAGACGTTTTTCAAGGTCGAAGAACAAACAATCAAGAACGACCGACACAAGATACTCGGTTCGCCGCGCTAGCACTCGGAGAACGAGTGATGTCGATCGGAAGCCATCGGAGCACATGTGGATCACCGCTAGTGGAATTTTAGTTTGGATCCTTGCAAGCGTAACAAGATAATCCGAAATGGTCATTTCGGACGATCAACATCATCAATGAAGAAAATACTAAAGATCCATGTATTCTTTTCTTTATGAAATTAATTAAATTAATTATAAACATAACGTGCAAGATCATCTCTAAATGTTTCAGACCTCTTCATTCTTTATCTAAATCTTTGATTCTATTCCGTGGAGACTGGCGTTCATTGTCGTATTGATCCCAGAATAATCATTGGTCATAGTAAAAATTAAAGTTGAGTGCCGACCCAACTGCGCTTCCGCTGCGCCCGAAACCTACAGTTAATGTTGCAAAAATGCTGGGAGCAACAACGACGAACGATCTTAGAAATGAGGGTAAAGGGAAAAAAAGATAAAACGAAAAGGAAGAACAAGAACACGAGACACAATGATTTACGTGGTTCGAGAATAATCTCTATATTTATGGAGAGTCAAAATGATTTCACTAATTTGGGAGCAAAATTACAGAGCGATTTTCAGAGTATCACACAAACAGAAAGCCTAGCTCAAATGAGTCTATAAAGCAACACGGTGCCACAATAACTAGTGCTGCTACGGAGCCACCAACCGCACAGTAAGTCCATTGTGCTACGGTAACCGATGGCTGGAAGTCTGCGGAGCTACAGTAACCTACCGGTGTCACCAGTCACTTGCTGCTACAACACTATGTCGAAGTCCACATTGTTGTAATGCCTTGTTTGTGTCGCCAGTCAACAATGATGGTGTTAATCAAAGTTGCTACACTGTCAACCGGGGGCCTTCGACCCCCGCGCCGCCCCCTGCAACCTCACCATGGAGGTCGAACCATGAGAGTTGCGGTATGTTATGTTGTTTGGGCCGTTAGGAGTTGACCCAACTTCATCCGAAGGATCAGACTACACCATTCCGACAGTTAATTACTACATGACACAAATGGATAACTGATCACTGTCCTAAAGTATCACGACAACCTGAACACATTTTCTTTGTATTTACAATGTGAAGCGTGTTTTGAATTAAAATTTCAGGTTTAAATTGAAAACACACACTTTTAGTTATACAGATCACACCACATGTTAGATTGACATGTGGTTAATTCTTATATGTCATGAAAGAATAAAAAATTATTTTCCTAAAGTATGAGGAAAATTAGAGAGCGTTTATTTGATTTTGTGCATGTGGCGTGCGTTTTGAAATAAAAGGTCATTTTTAAATGAAAACACACACTTTCAGTGCTACACCACGTGCCAGATTGATTTGAGGTTAATTCCTACATATCATAAATAAATTATTGATTTTTTCTCTAAAATATTAAGACAATCTAAGCGCGTTTGCTTGATTTTGAGTACACGATACACATTTTGAATCAAAATGCCACTTTTAAATGAAAGCACACACTTTTAGTCACATAGAGCATACAATTTGTCAAATTGGCATGTGGTGAATTACTATATGTAAAAAATAAATTATCAATCTTTATCCTTATAGAGACCCGATTTTTGCCTTGTAAGACTTTGAAATATTTCTATATATATTTCTAGAGTTAGGCACCGAGACGACGTGCAATTTCGAGACCTGATGTGCCCAGAATAAATTATACAAAAACATTTAATATATTTTATACTATGCACGTGAAAGAAGTGGGATAACTCTCAAATGGTAACTTGGATCAGAAAACCAAGACCACAGTTGAGTCCGGAATGTGTCGTTTACCTTAGACGAGGCATAACTTTTGTCGGCGCGAGACTTTTGTGAGAAAAGTCACCCAGGGGAAAAATTGTAAATAAAATAATTAAACTTCATTATTTTATCTCAAATGCCAAATCAAATAACTTTCGAACGAGGACTCGGATTGGAAATTCGAGTCCGCCTTTGAGTTCAGAATGAGGTGTTTTGCCTAAGCGCGACATAAAATAAGAGGGCACAGAGGTTTCAAATTCCACGCCGAGCGAGACTCCTATAAATAGAAGTTTAGGGAATTAGAATTAGGGTTAGCCCTGATTATCTCTCTCTCTACAAAGCATATCTCCCTCCCTAACTCTATTATTCTTCATCCGTTCTTCATCAAATTGATGAGTTTTTTTCGACGAAACCTCGGCGGATCGAAGCGAGAGCGCAGCGGACGCGTCGTCAGCGACCGATGCATGAATCAAGGTAGGATTCTTATTGTTTTTTGCACCCCAATTTCCATTCTTGATTTATTCTTGATTTTAGTCATCAATTCTTTGTTTTGAGTGTTGAGGCGATGACCAAATGAACACAACCATCGACGAATCATCGAGCGAGGGTTGGCGATGTGAAGCCCTCGACCTGAGGATCCCAAAACAACTTTCATTTCATTTTTTCGACCATCAAAGTGGTACTGGTGGTTTGCGGAGGGAGACAATGGCGAGTTGAGGAGGCCGATGCGGTTGGGGTCGTCCGGCGGCGTCGGCATGACAACGTCACCTTGCGGCCAGGCTAGAGGCGAGGAGGGGTTGCGACGCGCGACCCTAGGCAGCAACGACCCGCATGATGTGGGTCGCTGTGGTGAAGAGGGGACACCGAGGGTCCCAAGGCGGACCGGGTCGGTTGGCCAGCGGGTCGGGCCGGCGGCAGGCGGACTGTGGGTTGACAAAGCAGACCGGCCCGACCCAAATTGGACCGAGACACATTTAAACGCCCATATCTCCTAAACCAGGCATCCGTTTGACAAGCCGTTTGTGACCACGCGTCCCTCTCATCGAGACAGATCTTTCTAGATGAGTTTGATACTTTTAAGACTTGGTCTCAAGGTTTAGTTACACAAAACGCATAAATTTAATAATAATAATTTTATTATTATTATTCAGTGTTCTCGTATCAGACCTATCTTCTAAATGGAACGTCCGTTTAACGCACTGTTAGCGATGGCATGAACCCGATCCTTAAAAATAATTTTCAAGACTACTTTTTTATTTTTAAACTAAAGACAATATGTGGGCCCCACAAGGCCCGATTCGCGCGTGTGGCGGTGAAATACAACATTTTCACCAGGTATCTGTTTTGGACGAATGAATAGTCCATTATGCTTGTTTTTCCATGAGGATCACAATGGAATGATTTATATAATTTGTTTTGGGATCGAGGCATGGGCCCCACAGGATGCCTTTCGAGTGTAATGTGGCGACTTGCGACTTTTCCACCAGATGTGTGTTTGGGGTGAATGAATAGTCGATCTTGTGCATTTTTCTGCAAGGATCACAACAGTATAATCTATTTGGATCTGTGAAGCCTTATTCGTGATATGATTAAATGTGGAAACATGAAAGGAATACTGGTGGAAGATCCTTCTGATGCGTTTGAAGAGAACCCACAACTTGGGTCAGCTTCGACTCTTGTGAGAGTGAAGAATATGTATGAAGAGATACGACCAAATCTTTTGGGGCCGTTTGAGGAGGCGTGTCAGTGAATCGCGTTTTTGACCCTCTGGATCAACGATGTGCATCGTGCGCTCATTGGCCTTTTGACTAGACATGCCATGTACTTTGGGGGTACCTTGGCGCGCCTAGGGGTACTTGATCGCAGTTTAGTACATAAGAATGGCTAGGTACATGACCGAGTGATGAGGCAAGGTGACACGTCATGTGGTCCCCACACGCGCTGTGTACCACTTTACAAATCTTCTACCTCTCGTAACTCCTTCTGAACTCGAATCTTAGCATGTGAGTAGCCTATCCTGAGTGTTTTTCCTCATAGAACGCGATGATGCCCTCTATAGTGGCTTATGAGTTACGATGCGAGATGCTCCGGGTGTCACGCCTATCCGGGTCGACACCCAATGACTGCAACGACGTTCTTCCGAGAGGTACCATCCAACAGGGATGACCAGTGTTCCTTGGTGATTCTCGAGAAGTATCATCCAGTAGGGATGACTAGTGTTCCTCAGTGCTCTCCGAGAGGTACCATCTAGCAGGGATGACCAGTGTTCCTCGGTGCTCTCCTAGAGGTACCATCCACCAGGGATGACCAGTGTTCCTTGGTGCTCTTTGGGAGGTACCATCCAACAGGGATGGCCAGTGTTCCTCGGTACTTCCTGAGAGGTACCATCCAATAAGGATGACCATAATAGTTCTGGGTTTACCTCCGGCTGGGCTGGGAAGTGGTCCCCGATGGTAGTTTCAGGTTTACCACCAGCTGGGCTGGGAAGTGGTCCCTGATGGAAGTTCTAGGCTTCCCTCCAGTGGGGATGGGCGGTGGGTCCCATCGATGATGCTTGCCGGGCAGTACTCTCCATCGGGGTTGGGCAGTGGGTCCCCTTCGACTTTCGGGTGATCACTACAAAAAAATGGATTATACCAACAGAAATTTATTGACAGATGATACATATGTTGGTAAAAATGGGCAATTCCAACATAGATTAAATTTTATTGGTATAGATTTTAAGTACCAACACTTGTTTTAACCAACAGTTATATCTGTTGATATTAATCATTTAACACTAAAAAATCTTTTACCAACAGTTAGATCTATTGCTTTATCATATCAATACTAACATTTTTTTACCAACAAACAAATCTATTACTATTAATTGTTATTACCAACAATTTTTTTTACCATTATAAAAATCTGTTGCAATAAATTATCCAATAACATAAAATATTTTACCAAAAAAATAATATATATATATATATATATATTATTTTCAATAAATGTTATAAATTATAAATATTTTAATAAAATCATATAATCATATGTTTTCATTGACACATTATATGTTTGTGATAATATATATATATGATATAAAATTGATGATAAATGATTATAATTTTTGGATACTTGAATAAGTTCAAATATAGTAAAAACTAAAAAAAGAAAGTCACGTATATATAATTTCATTATATGTATATAATATAATTTTCTATTCAAAATATATATAATTTTTTTTCATTATATGTAAATTATATATAAATTTATTATACATCATGATTTTTTTAAATTATACCAATAATGAATCTTTTTCCTAAATTAAAAGTCTCGAGTCGCAGTGATGAGATAACTATTAACACGTCTTCTATTGTTGAACCCGACCCGATTAATTTCATTTTATTGTCAAAAAATGTTGTATTATTATTATTATTATCATTATTATATTTTATTTCTACATTTTACACTTCCCCTTCTCCCTTACGTCGCCCCACCCCCTTCCCTTCCCATTTGTGTCACACACCCCAGCCAGGAGGAACCCTAGCGGCGCACCTCTCTCCTTCAGCCATGGAATGTGCCAATTGTGAGCCCCGATTGTGTTCCGTTTTATCTGCGGTAACCTACTAGAGAGGGGGTATGGGGCTTGTCCCTTCTCTATACCAACGGGTCATGAGTTTTTCTCCTGACGAGGCTTCATAGTCTCATTTCTCCCCCAGTGACTCCTCCATCTGACACAGATCTGTTCATCGATGATTGGAAAAGGATTTCCATCTTAGATTTGGTATGGATTCACATTTGGAACTAACATCATATGGGATATGTATCTAGGGCTCAGATTGTGGTTCTCACCAGAGCACGTCGTCATCTCTCCATAGAG
This sequence comes from Viscum album, assembly GCA_963277665.1. NCBI lineage: Eukaryota > Viridiplantae > Streptophyta > Magnoliopsida > Santalales > Viscaceae > Viscum > Viscum album. The sequence continues at coordinate 2,065,336,954 of OY728119.1, forward strand.
ATCTATTATCGAGATCATACCATTGCTCTTCCTCCGCCATCAACATTTAGGCCCTCTATCATCTCCTCTCCAATCTCCCATGGTGTTATTGATGGCATTGGTGTGTGGTTCCTCTGAGATCGGTATTTGATGTGAGAGTTTTTGGGGGCAGATTTTTTTTTTCTGGGTTTTAAAAAATTTAAAATATGATAAAAGGGGCTAGGGTTCCGGTATTTTTAAAACTGGGTCCAAGATGCGTGAACCCCGTTCACGCATCACTGACCCCGGGAAGATGCGTGAACGGGGTTCACGCATCCTACAGTATCTTTTTTTTTAAATTTTTATTTTTATTTTTATTTTGTTTTGTTTTGTTTTATATATATATATATATATATACACACAAACAAAACATAAAATTCAGCAGAATTTATCTGCTATTTAATATCCAGCAGAACTGCCATTACAGCAGTCTGGATTCTGACAGAAACCATCACCCAGGGCTCTCTTTTATAAGAGGGCTTTCCCAGGAAATCATACTGCATTTCCGATGTGGGATTCAGGTTCTCTTTTCCTGCACAGAACATTCTGCATTTCCGATGCGGGATTCTGTTTCAAGTACGTGACTTTGAAAGACTGTAAAATACAAACTATACGACCAATATAAATAAAACTTAAAACATGAATTAAACATATAATAAATAGTTGAAAATGAAAAGAATTTCGTAAAAAGGGTTGATGAATAATAATTTATAAGCTTTCAAAACCACCAAATTGAAACTTAAAAAAGTTTCAAGTACGTGATTTTGAAAGACTATAAAATAAAAACTATAAGACCAATATGAATGAAACTTAAAACATGGATTAAACATACAAGAAATAGTTGAAAATAAAAACAATTTCATAAAAAGTGTTGATGAATAATAATTTATAAGCTTTCAAAACCACCAACTTGAAACTTAAAAATGTTTCAAGTACGTGTCTTTGAAAGATTATAAAATACAAACTATATAACCAATATGAATGAAACTTAATATACGGATTAAACATATAAAAAATAGTTGAAAATAAAATGAATTTCATAAAAAAAATTAATGAAAAATAATTTATAAGCTTTCAAAACCACCAACTTGAAACTTAAATACGTTTACGTGCCTTTGAAAGCCTATGAAATACAAACTATAAAACCAATATAAATGAAAATTAAAACATGGATTAAACATATAACAAATAGTTAATAATTAATTAGTTAATTAGTAATATAATTATTAATTATTTAATAATTAATATAATTATTAATTATTAATTACTAATATATAATAATTAATTAGTTAATTAGTAATATAATTATATAATAGTTAATTAGTTAATTAGTAGTATAATTATTAATTGATAATTACTTAGTTAATTAGTAATATAAATCTTAATAATAATTATTAATTATAATAATAATTATTAATTATTAATTATTAATTATATAATAATTAATTAGTTAATTAATAATATAATTATTAAATATAATTATTAAATATAATTATTTATTATTTATTATATAATAATTAATTAGCTAATTAGTAATATATTTATTAATTATAATTATTTTTTATTTATCTATAATTATTAATTAGTTAATTTGTAATATAATTATTAATTATAAAATAAGTAATTGATTAATTAGTAATATAATTAGTGATTATAATTATTTATTATAATTATTAATTATTAATTATTAATTATTAATTATTAATTATATAATAATTAAGTAGCTAATTACCAATATAATGATTAACTATTAAAAATTAATTGGTTATTTAGTACTATAATTATTAACTATAATTATTATATATTAATTAGTAATATAATTATTTATTATAATTAGTAATATAATTAGTAATTATAATTAGTAATTATTAATTATATAATAATTAATTTGTTAATTACCAATATAATTATTAATTATTAAAAATTAATTATATATTAATTAATTAGTTAATTAGTAATATAATTATTAATTATTAATTACATAACAATTAATTAGTTAATTAGTAATATAATCATTAATTATATAATTAATAATTATAATAATAATTAAAAATTATATTACTAATTAACTAATTAATTATTATATAATTAATTATTAATAATTAATAACTAATAATTATAATGAATATTTATAATTATTTATTATATTACTAATTTACTAATTAACTAATTAATTATTATGTAATTAATAATTATATGTTTAATCCGTATATTAAGTTTTATTCATATTGGTCATATAGTTTGTAGTTTATAATCTTTCAAAGACACGTACTTGAAACATTTTTAAGTTTCAAGTTGGTGGTTTTGAAAGCTTATAAATTATTATTCATCAACACTTTTTATGAAATTGTTTTTATTTTCAACTATTTCTTGTATGTTTAATCCATGTTTTAAGTTTCATTCATATTGGTCTTATAGTTTTTATTTTATAGTCTTTCAAAATCACGTACTTGAAACTTTTTTAAGTTTCAATTTGGTGGTTTTGAAAGCTTATAAATTATTATTCATCAACCCTTTTTACGAAATTCTTTTCATTTTCAACTATTTATTATATGTTTAATTCATGTTTTAAGTTTTATTTATATTGGTCCTATAGTTTGTATTTTACAGTCTTTCAAAGTCACGTACTTGAAACAGAATCCCGCATCGGAAATGCAGAATGTTCTGTGCAGGAAAAGAGAACCTGAATCCCACATCGGAAATGCAGTATGATTTCCTGGGCAAGCCCTCTTATAAAAGAGAGCCCTGGGTGATGGTTTCTGTCAGAATCCAGACTGCTGTAATGGCAGTTCTGCTGGATATTAAATAGCAGATAAATTCTGCTGAATTTTATGTTTTGTTTGTATATATATATATATATATATATATATATATATATAAAACAAAACAAAAAAAATAAAAATAAAATTTTTAAAAAAAATAGATACTGTAGGATGCGTGAACGCGGTTCACGCATCCTTCAGCGCGGTTAAGATGCGTGAACCCCGTTCACGCATCTTCCCGGGGTCAGTGATGCGTGAACGGGGTTCACGCATCTTGGACCCAGTTTTAAAAATACCGAAACCCTAGCCCCTTTTACCTAATTTTTGTTTTTTTAAAACCCATATTAAAAAATTACCCGTTTTTGGGTGAGTCGAGCTTGCTGCTGCATCCAAAGTGTGTTGTTGGCATTGTTGCAGCATTCGAATCCATGTCTAAGGTTCACATATGACCCCTACCTCCTGGTCTAGTTATGGTTCGTTTTCAGGTGTCTAAGGTTCACATCTGCACGTCTTGCTCTCTCATGGGTTTTCTTATCAAGGACTATAGCCACTGGACGCATGAAGATATTCTTGGAGTCGTAGATTTAATTTCTTAACCCTCCCTTGTGGCTGCTACAGATAGTTATTTGCGTGGTTCAGAAAATTCATCCAAAAAATCTAACATGGTGTTAAAGAATGACTTGTAGCTTGCAAAATCTGTTGATGTCAATGTAAAAGTCAGAAAATATTCTAGCAATTTCTTCATGTTCCTTCCATTCTAGCTACTACGAGTGTTTTTCTTAGGTGAATCAATGTTAAAAATTTAGTTTCTCTTTCTAGATTTATGTCCCTCAAATGGTTGTGATTATAGCCTAATTGTAACCCCCTCTTTATATGTGGTCTATCTGAGTCATATTTTTCAAGAGAATGGGTGGGATACCTAGCTAAAATGGTGACCTTTATTTCTCTCTGATATGTGTGTTAATGTCATGTATATTTGAAATCTCTTTTAATTCCTTGATGGTGAAATTACACCTTGTGTATGCACTACAACTTGCATTTTCTTTAATAGTTTTTTAGGGGGTGTGGGGTGGAAAACCAATTCAGGTCTCATATGGTTTGGACCAGATTATAGAATTTTGATTTATGTATCACTCTTAATTGAATTTAGTGTCATTCTAAATGGATTGTGGTCACATGTTAGATAATCTTCTTATTATTTTTATATCATGCGTTATTTTCATTTGTTCTGGTCACTAGATATCTTTTTGTTAATGTGGTCACTTGTTTTTTTTCTAGCCATCAGTTATTATAGTAATTTTTTTATTGTTGTGATCACTGATTATTTTTATATCATGCATTATGGAAATTGTTTTGGTATTCATTATATAGTCTTGTTGTGGTCATGATGGATAATTTTATTGTTTTTGTGGTATCTAGTTAGATGATCTTATGGTTGTTTCCACTGGTTAGATTATACTCTTGTTGTGGGCACTGGATGTCAGTTTTATATCATGTGTTATTATTTTTATATCTAACATTTAAATTAAAACTATTTTCCAATTGTTTTGTTTGTATGATCAGAACATTTCTCATGATGATGCATGTCTAAAGTGGAGGGAGTAGGGACATGTGATGCTTCAAGCATAGAAGGGTGGTCCACTGTAGTCAAATGGATGATGGCAAAGTTGTGCATGTCCTGATCCACTACAATAGATAATAGATCATGGGAAGTTATTGGGATTTGAAGACAGTGGCATATGATGTTTGCGAGAAATAGATTTCGAACGAAGTTTCATTGAGTTTCATGTAAAGTCTCTTAGTGTTTGAACATGTTCAAACATGTTTGTAATATTCTTCTTGGAGCTTCTTTTCTTTTCATGAAGTTTGAACATGTATTTAAATTACATTGGAATGTATTTTTTTTCAAATAAAGTCTTGGTTTTTTGGTGTTTTATATAAGCTAATTTTGTAATTTTTATATAATAAATATTATATTATATTATATATAATTATTTTAATAAATATAATATAAAATTTTAATAATAAATATTAGAATACCAACATTTAGAGCATAATTTACAAAGAAATATAAATTGTTGATATTTTTTATAAATGTTAATAATATTACCAACAAATATATTAGTCGTATTAATTTGTTGCTAATTTTTTTTACCAACATATTTATTATCTATTGGTATTATTATAATTACAACAGAATCATTTTATCTGTTGCAATAACATTTAGCGACAAAGTTTTTACCAACAATTTAGTGACAAGACATTTTTTGTTGGTAAAACGTTTTACTAATAGAAAATGCACTTTTACCAACAGATATACCTATGTTGGAATTGATAATTATTTTGTAGTGGGTGACCCCCCCTGATGTACTGGGGCACAAATTCCTGATGATGAGTGGAATCCTCTAGCTAGGCTGGGCATGGATCCTCGACTTTGAGATGACCTCTCAACCGTGTAACACTGTGAAGAGGCATGCTTTGACATACCTTTGGACTCAGGAGGAAGATGGAAACTTTTCCCACCAAGACACATCCTTGTGACGTGACCTAAAACCATAAGGGTGAGACAGTGCCACCCAAAGCGGATAGTATAAAGGTATGATGATTGAGTCCCTTTGACTTACAGTTTAGGGAAGACATGTGAGATGTTGGGCATCAATGGTGGTTACTTATGGGACTGTTAGCTACTCACTTTCTTGGGCTGAGATGTGAGATGGAGATCCCCTTACTCTCTCTCATTTGGGTTTATTTGATTGATCACACACACACACACACACATTCTATTTATAGTACCCACTCCTTAGGTTTTGGTTACTCTCCTTCCAGGAGAGGTAAAGACACATGAGGTATGCCATGTGCTTTCCGTGTCTAGATTTTCGTGGTTGGACATGTCTGCTCTCTTGCTATAGGTAACGAAGACTCGATGATAATTTAATATTCTCACCATTTCTAGCTCCTTGTGCTTGGATGAGCTTACTTCACTCCTTTGTTGGGTTGAGATGCACTCTTTTTACTGTACCTTGTCCTATCTACTGCTTTCATGTTCAGAGTATCTCTTACAACTCCCCCTTTGCCTTTTCAGGGTGTTCTACTTAGCATATTTATACTCACCCCTGCATGGGCTTTTCTCACACGTATCGTGAATTATGCAGACGATAGATAGGTTGATTGTGACTTCACAGAAGCATAGGGATACGAGTGCTTGGACCGCATACAGTGGTCGTAGCTTGGGATCTAGGAGCGAGGCCCTCTCATATGTTTCTCTTTTTTCAGTTACTACTAGGTTGTGGCACTTTTTTGTTTGGGCATGTATTTTACCCCGTTTTCCTTTTTATTCACTATACTGTACATGTACTGTTTAGTGGTTCATGCATGTTTGGTTTATTTATATAAGTGTTGCATCTTTTGTTCCTTTCCCTCTGCACTTTTTTTCATTGATTTGGTTGTGTGTGTGTGTACATGTTCTTAGGAAAAGGCCTCCCCGAGTTTGTTGCGCCTTCAATGCTAGTCGCTAGCCCCTGGCCTATGGAGGCGGGCTTGGGGTAGTTTCGGCTCGAGCCCCGACATGGGTCAGGTCATGAAAAAGTGGTATCAAAGGTGGTTTAACCCTTGGGAAGTTGTTTAGATGTTTCCCTAAAAAGGTCTTGGTTGGGTTTAGGGCAACAATGTTGAAGTGTCTCAAAAGCGTCTCTTAGGCTCGAGAGTCTAGTGATGGTACAAGCGGTCGACATATCCATTCACCAAGACCCTGATTACTCGCTTGTCGACTCAGCACCATGAGACACTTGTTGTAGGGAACAGTGGTACATGTATCATATAGGATTGAGTCTTTTATTGTTCTTATTAAGTCATTTCCCCATTGTCGTTGATATATATCTGCTTGTCTGACCGCGATACTCCTTGATAACATTCAAGATGTCTCCATGACACCAGCCAGCCATGATACTAGCTTGGGTTTGTGACGATGACCTTGTCAGTGATGATGCCTCGGTTTAGGACCCATCGTGTGATCCCCTTCCTCTAGGTGGACAGGTAGAAACACCTCCACCTCTTGAGCAACAGACAACCCTAGCAGAGCAGGCTGGAACTACTACAATTTGGCCTTTTATCAGCGCTAAAAAAGTGCTGATAAAGGGGACCCCCCTTTATCTACGCCGACATTAACATCACTTTTTTAGCACTGATAAAGGGGTGCCTTTATCAGCGCTATCTTGAGCGCCGATAAAGGGCCCTATTATCAGTGCTCAAGATAGCGCTGATAAAGGTGTCCTTTATTAGTGCTAAAAAAGCGCTGATAAAGGAACCTTCCCCTGCACCTGCAGAACCATCACCTGCACAAACCAGCACCTCAGCACCTGCACACCTGCACAAAATAGCACCTGCACACCTGTACAAAACAGCACCCACACACAATATTTTGACAAAAAATGCTATATACATTTACTTAATATCATGAATACAAAAAAACACACTGCTATATACATTTCAAACAATGTTTTACATGGTTACAATTACAATTATCCAACAACAGTTATAAACATTAATGTTTCATCCTTTGATATCTATGATCCTCTCAAAAATTGTCGTCCACGGTATTTGTTGCCGAACAAAGCATCCGAACTCAAGGAAAAACATTCACATATATAAGAAAATAAATATTATGTTAGTAATAAAATAATGAAATAAATTAAAACATTAATATGAAAGAATACATTAATATGGAAATGTGAAACTAAAATATGAAAATGATAAACTCAAATGTTTTCATTCTGATAACAATGAAAGGGAATAATGTAAAATCAATATGTTTTTGGATGATTTATCTCATTTAATAAATACTGATTCTTTATCTAATGAAAAGATTTACCGGTCACACTGTGTGTCGGATTGAGGTGTGGTCAATTCGTTCACCTCATAAATGACTCATGGATTTTTTTCCTAAAGTATCAAAACAATCCGAACGCGTTTGCTCAGTTTTCCTTATGTCACTTGTGTTGTTTTCTAAAGTTAATGTCAATTTCAAACTGATATCAGACACTTTCAGCCATATCGGCCACACCGTGCGTCGGATTGAGGTGCGATCAATTCATACACGTCACAAATGACTCATGGATTGTTTTCCTAAAGTATCAAAACAACCCGAATGCATTTTCTCACTTTTCCGTATGTTAGTAGTGTTATTTTCTAAAGTTTATGTCAATTTCAAACTGATATCAGACACTTTTAACCATACCGATCACACCGTGTGTCAGATTGAGGTGCGTTTGATTCATACACGTCACAAATGACTCATGGATCGTTTTCCTAAAGTATCAAAACAATCCGAATGCGTTTGATCGGTATTCCGTATGTTAGTAGTGTTGTTTTCTAAAGTTAATGTCAATTTCAAACTGATATCAGACACTTTTAGCCATACTGATCCCACCGTGCGTCGAATTGAGGTGCAGTTGATTTTTACACGACAAAAATGACTCATGGATCATTTTCCTAAAGTATCAAAACAATCCGAATGAGTTTTCTCGGTATTCCATATGTCAGTAGTGTTATTTTCTAAAGTTAATGTCAATTTCAAACTGATATCAAACACTTTTAGCCATACCGATCACACCGTGTGTTAGATTATGGTGAGATCAATTTGTACACATCACAAATGACTCATGGATTGTTTTCCTAAAGTATAAAAACAATCCGAATGCATTTTCTTGGTATTTCGTATGTCACTTGTGTTGTTTTCTAAAGTTAATGTCAATTTCAAACTGATATCAGACACTTTTAGCCATACCGGTCACACTGTGCGTCATATTGAGATGCGGTCAATTTTTATACCTCAAAAATGACCCATGGATCGTTTTACTAAAGTATCAAAACAATCCGAATGCATTTTCTCAGTTTTCCGTATGTTAGTAGTGTTGTTTTCTAAAGTTTATGTCAATTTCAAACTGATATCAGACACTTTTAGCCATACCGATCACACCGTGTGTTGGATTGAGGTGTGGTCAATTCGTACATGTCACAAATGACTCATGGATAATTTTCCTAAAGTATAAAAACAATCCGAATGCTTTTGCTTAGTATTCCGTATGTCAGTAGTGTTGTTTTCTAAAGTTAATGTCAATTTCAAAATGATATCAGACACTTTTAGCCATACCGATCAAGTCGTGCGTCAGATTGAGGTATGATCAATTCTTACATGTCAAAAATGACTCATGGATCGTTTTCCTAAAGTATCAAAACAATCCGAATGCGTTTTCTCGGTATTCCGTATGTCACTTGTGTTGTTTTCTAAAGTTAATGTCAATTTCAAACTGATATCAGACACTTTTAGATATACCGGTCACACGGTGCGTCAGATTGAGATGCGGTCAATTTTTACACCTCAAAAATGACTCATGGATTGTTGTACTAAAGTATCAAAACAATCCGAACACATTTTCTCAGTTTTCCGTATGTTAGTAGTGTTGTTTTCTGAAGTTTATGTCAATTTCAAACTGATATCAGACACTTTTAGCCATTCCGATCACACCGTGCGTTGGATTGAGATGAGGTCAATTTGTACACATCAAAAACGACTCATGGATCATTTTACTAAATTATAAAAACAATCCGAATTCTTTTTCTTGGTATTCCGTATGTCAGTAGTGTTGTTTTCTAAAGTTAATGTCAATTTCAAACTGATATCAGACACTTTTAGCCATACCGATCACACTATGCGTCAGATTGAGGTGTGATCAATTCTTACACGTCACAAATGACTCATGGATCTTTTTAATTAAGTATCAAAACAACCTGAATGCGTTTGCTCGGTATTCCGTATGTCAGTAGTGTTGTTTTCTAAAGTTAATGTCAATTTCAAACTGATATCAGACACTTTTAGCCATACCAGTCACACCGTGTGTCAGATTGAGATGCTGTAGATTCTTAAACCTCACAAATGACTCATGGATAATTTTCCTAAAGTATCAAAACAATCTGAACGCGTTTTCTCGGTTTTCCGTATGTTAGTAGTGTTGTTTTATAAAGTTTATGTCAATTTCAAACTGATATCAGACACTTTTAGCCATACCGGTCACACCGTGTGTCAGATTGAGGTGCGGTCAATTCGTAGACCTCAAAAATGACTCATGGATCGTTTTCCTAAAGTATCAAAACAATCCGAACACGTTTGCTCAGTATTCCGTATGTTAGTAGTGTTGTTTTCTAAAGTTAATGTCAATTTCAAACTGATATAAGACACTTTTAGCCATACTGATCACACCGTGCGTCGGATTTAGGTGAGGTAAATTTATACAAATTAAAAATGACTCATGGATATTTTTACTAAAGTTTAAAAATAATCCGAACACATTTTCTCAGTATTCCTTATGTCACTTGTGTTGTTTTCTAAAGTTTATGTCAATTTCAAACTAATATCAGACACTTTTAACCATAATAATCACACCGTGCGTCAGATTGAGGTGAGGTTTATTCTTAAACATCCCAAATGACTCATGGATCTTTTTCCTAAAGTATCAAAACAATCCGAATGAATTTTCTCGGTATTCCGTATGTTAGTAGTGTTGTTTTTTAAAGTTAATGTCAATTTCAAACTGATATCAGACAAGTTTAGCCATACCGATCACACCGTGCATCAGATTGAGGTTAGGTTGATTCGTACACATCAAAAATAACTCATGGATCGTTGTACTAAAGTATTAAAACAATACGAACACGTTTTCTTAGTTTTCCGTATGTTAGTAGTGTTGTTTTCTAATGTTTATGTCAATTTCAAACTGATATCAGACACTATTAACCATACCGATCACACTAAGCATCAGATTGAGGTGATGTCAATTCATACACGTCAAAAATGACTCATGGATAATTTTCCTAAAGTATCAAAACAATCCGAACATGTTTGTTCAGTTTTCCATATGTCAGTAGTGTTGTTTTCTAAAGTTTATGTCAATTTCAAACTGATATCAGACACTTTTAACCATAACGATCACACCGTGCATCGGATTGAGGTGCTGTAGATTCGTACACGTCAAAAATGACTCATAGATCGTTTTACTAAAGTATCAAAACAATCCGAACACGTTTTCTTGGTTTTCTGTATGTTAGTAGTGTTGTTTTATAAAGTTTATGTCAATTTCAAACTGATATCAGACACTTTTAGCCATACCGGTCACACTGTGCGTCAGATTGAGGTACAGTCAATTCTTAAACCTCAAAAATGACTCATGGATCGTTTTACTAAAGTATCAAAACAATCCGAACGCGTTTTCTCAGTATTCTGTATCTCAGTAGTGTTGTTTTCTAACGTTAATGTCAATTTCAAACTGATATAAGACACTTTTAGCCATACCGATCACACCGTGCGTCAAATTTAGGTGAGTTTAATTCATACACATCAAAAAATGACTCATGGATCATTGTCCTAAAATGTCAAAATAATCCGAACGCATTTTCTTGGTATTCCGTATGTCACTTGTGTTGTTTTCTAAAGTTTATGTCAATTTCAAACTGATATCAGACACTTTTAGCCATAATGATCACACCGTGCGTTATATTGAGGTGCGGTTAATTATTACATGTCCTAAATGACTCATGGATCATTTTCATAAAGTATCAAAACAATCCGAACACATTTTCTCGGTATTTCATATGTTAGTAGTGTTGTTTTTTAAAGTTAATGTCAATTTCAAACTGATATCAGAAAATTTTAGCCATACCGATCATACCGTGCATCGGATTGAGGTTTAGTCGATTCGTACACGTCAAAAATGACTCATGGATCATTTTCCTAAAGTATTAAAACAATACAAACACATTTTCTCAGTTTTCCGTATGTTAGTAGTGTTGTTTTCTAATGTTTATGTCAATTTCAAACTGATATCAGACACTTTTAACCATAATGATCACACCTTGCATCAGATTGAGGTGAGGTTAATTCGTACACGTCAAAAATGACTCATGGGTAATATTACTAAAGTATCAAAACAATCCGAACGTGTTTTTTTAGTTTTCCATATGTTAGTAGTGTTGTTTTCTAAAGTTTATGTCAATTTCAAACTGATATCAGACACTTTTAACCATAACGATCACACAGTGCATCAGATTGAGGTGTGGTCGATTTATACACGTCAAAAATAACTCATGGATCATTTTCCTAAAGTATCAAAACAACCAGAACGTGTTTTCTTGGTTTTTCGTATGTTAGTACTGTTGTTTTCTAAAGTTTATGTCAATTTCAAACTGATATCATACACTTTTAACCATACCGATCACACCGTGCGTCATATTGAGGTGCGGTCAATTCGTACATGTCAAAAATGACTAATGGATTGTTTTACTAAATTATCAAAACAATCAGAATGCGTTTGCTCAGTTTTCCGTATGTTAGTAGTGTTGTTTTCTAAAGTTTATGTCAATTTCAAACTGATATCAGACACTTTTAGCCATACCGATCACACTGTGAGTCGGATTAAGGTGCGGTTGATTCGTACATGTCAAAAATGACTCATGTATCGTTTTTCTAAATTATCAAAACAATCTGAATGCTTTTGTTTGATTTTACGTATGTTAGTAGTGTTGTTTTCTAAAGTTAATGTCAATTTCAAACTGATATCAGACACTTTTAACCATACCGATCACACCGTGCGTTGGATTGAGGTGCGGTCAATTTTTACACGTCACAAATGAATCATGGATCTTTTTTCTAAAGTATCAAAACAATCTGAACGCGTTTTCTCGGTATTCCGTATGTCACTTGTGTTGTTTTCTAAAGTTTATGTCAATTTCAAACTGATATCAGACACTTTTAGCCATACCGATCACACCGTGCGTCGGATTGAGGTGCGGTTGATTTGTACATGTCAAAAATGACTCATGGATTGTTTTCCTAAAGTATAAAAACAATAAGAACATGTTTTCTCGGTATTTTGTATGTCATTAGTGTTGTTTTTTAAAGTTAATGTCAATTTCAAACTGATATCAGACACTTTTAGCCATATCGATCACACCGTGCATCAGATTGAGGTGCGGTCAATTCGTACACGTCAAAAATGACTCATGGATCATTTTCCTAAAGTATCAAAACAATCCGAACGTGTTTTCTTGGTTTTTTGTATGTCAGTAGTGTTGTTTTCTAAAGTTAATGTCAATTTCAAACTGATATCAGACACTTTTAGCCATACCAATCACGCCGTGCGTCATATTGATGTGTAGTCAATTCGTACATGTCAAAAATGACTCATAGATCGTTTTCATAAAATATAAAAACAATCCGAATGCGTTTGCTTGGTTTTACATATGTTTGTAGTGTTGTTTTCTAAAGTTTATGTCAATTTCAAGATTTTAAGATGCTCGTGAGTGGACTGAATGACTATGCATTGGTCGACTTCCACATTATCGACTAGTGTATTCCAATGAGTTATGATTTACTAGAAAGACAAATCACATCTAAAACCATTCTTCATAACCTAATGATATAAAACATAATAAAGGGTGATCATATATGCTCAATAAGTGTAAACAAGGGAGATATCAATGATCATATATGGATAACATTAGTAGGAATTCACCTTCATCCTATTTGTGTACAATCTTCCATTAGGTATGTTTCCCATTCGTTTCTAAACACATCTATATCATCTTCTGAATATGAGTTTTTGCGACAGTCATGGTAGTACTGAAAAAATATAAATACACAAAGGATTAATAAATATTTTAAATGAACTCGTAATTATTTTCGGAAATACCTCATCAGGGATGCTAGTTTGTTGATGAAATACGATCTCTTTTATAAATTTACAAACATAATAACCACAGTCCTTTCCATTTGTTTGTTTTGGACACTACAGAAACATCGACAACAATAAGTAATTTGTTTTGATATGTGTTTGGATAGTGCAATGTTATTATATATACCGGTATACTTTTCCAGTTGTAGATCTTGTTGTCTTTCTCATCCTTATGCCCTGGATTCATTCCATGCATTAGACGATATTGATGCACCACCCTATCATAACCGAATCCTCATTAAAAGATAACATAAATTATATAACTAGATGTTTAGTTTTAAAATGTTAGATCTAGTGTATTACAAATTAACAAATGCCATCATGCGTGGTCGGTTTGTTGGATATCCATGCGTTGAATCCAGAAAATAAATCTTTGGAGTATCCAAATTGACTGCAATCAGCATCCAATGCACCCTAAAAATACAAAAAGGAATAACTAAAGAAATAAATGAAAATATAGTTGATATGATTAAATTGTAGAGTTTTACCCCTACATCGTTGGTATTAAAAAGAGTCTGTCATCCGTAATTTTGTTTTCAAATGATTTGAGCAGGGATGACATTATTGTAGCCTCTTTATCAGAATCTATTTCTCCTTTTGAAGAGGTAGTGTGAGGACTAACGAGTCCAAATTTTTGTTCATGGGGAAATCCCTTCAATTGTTTTTCATATATACGCCTGTGAAAAATATAAAATGTATTTAGTCATAATTATCAGAGTATATCAGATTTTGTAAAATCAAATCATGAAAACATACATCATGTATACATTTACAACTGAGGCGCCTAGCCATTCATACTTGAGGATTTCATTTACATTTTCAGCACTAATGAAATTTGATGTTTCCTCTCCGTACATATTTTTTTCAAAATCAACTGTGTGAGCATTTCTATCTATCAACTTTGTATCCACATGAGCCTGTAATGATATTAACTATGGATATAGAACAGGCGGGGTGAATGTGATCTCAGTAGACTGTTTCAATCGGTTGGTTGATCCTTGAGATATTTTTGAGATGATATTTCGTTTCACCCCCCTCTCTTTGTCGTTCTGTAATAACATTCATCGGTTCAAACCTTTTTCATTAAATGTTAAAGGTCCAGCTTGAAAAATAACTTGGAAATGGATATCTCCTTGTCGACATGTTTTTTTACAAGAACTGACAACCATGTGATGAATGTTCCAACAACTTGTTCAACCGTATGAATGTTGTCATCGTCATTGGAACAGGTAGCTCGGCACTCGGCTCATTAGCTACGTTAATTGACACTCTGAAATGATCTGTTGGAAGCTGTCTGTTGTGTAGCATGTCGTTCTGCGTATTGAACACCATAGCCCTCGCTACAAGGTGATAGGTGGGAGTTGATAGATATAAATCACATTCATTTTCACCCTGTAGAATATTAGTATAGGAAAAGTATCAGTGTCTATGTGAATCACATTTCATAGAAACAATTATTAAAACATTGATTACCTCAGCTAATTCAGGTTTTTTAGGGGAATGGCTTGCCTCAAAGCTCGTGGGGGGTGGGGAAGGATCATCACACATGGGTTGTTGTTGAGTTTTTTCTCCTCTTTTCCTCTCCCCCATCAATGTTGCTATCATCTCTCTCTGGTATTGTAATTCTTCTTGAAAAATAGATAATTTTTCTTATAGATTTTCCATTTTTTCATTTTCATCCTCCGCTTGTTCTTGTTTTTGAAAATATGTTCAGGGTGTCACCCCAAAACCCGCACATCTGATGCGGCCATACTGGTCTGGCCGCTTCAAGGCTGCTGAAAGTATGTCTGCATCTGGTACGGGTGTTATTGATTCCTATGACTATGTCAGATAGAAAATATAGAAAAATAAGTAGTCATTGTAATGTAATAGCGATTTAAAACAAATAAAATTTATATTATGTCATACTTACACATGTTTCCCACACTTTTTGTGTGTTTTCATCTATCAGTATCCCCTCTTTATTTACACGAGCCTCCTTCCATAACACATGGCATGGGATGGATTTGGATTTCGATTTCGATTCATCAATCTGCATATAAATAGAGAGACATGGTTATGGTGTTGTTTTATGTCACATATAAGTAGTATGATAGATTTAAAAGACGTATCAATTTTTTCTCAAGTGAAGCGCACCCCATCCTTGCTTTACGCTAAGGGTACGTTGGTTCTACTGCGCGTTTTTTTCCAGCACTCAGTTGCTATTTCATAAATAAAAAACTGTCAATCAAAGTGATGAATACAAGCAACGTCAAACAACGTATTACCCCACACAATGTACCTGAAAATTCTGCTCCCCACGACGGTTGATAAACACATTCCACGCTCCTTGGTATATCAAGTGTGCATAAAGAGGAGGTGGGTGCGGCTTGATTTTCCCTTCAGTATCTTTAAGATGATATTTTGTTAAAATTGTGCAGAAGCCTCTATGAATCCTTACTACAAATCTTAATACATATTCCTTGTGAGAGACATCTACTATAAATTCACTCTGCAATGGATGATGAAGAGTAAGTCAATGTTTTGGTATTTTATTTTAATAAATTAAAAAAATGATATCATAATGTTACCGTAATCTCTTCCCACATTAGTATCTTAAAACCGGTGACAACATGGTGCCATGACTGTACATCAATCGGCACGTGTTTCTGAGTGACGATTTCAATGTAGCTACTAAATATGGCTCTGTTGGGGTTAATATGTTGGCCTCACTTATTCCATCCCACCTCAAATTTAATGCCTTTTTCTTTTTCCTTAAGGATTTTGGCTAAAATTGTCAAACCATGACGCTCTTGTTTTTTTTGCACTTTCAGGGTTTCATTTCCTACCATTTACTTAGAAGTATCATCAATATCTTTCTCCGGAGCACTAACATCAGCATTGGGACCAGCAGTAATAGGTTGAGAAACTTGTTGTTGCTCTGCACTGGGACCAACAACAACAGGTTGAGAAACTTGTTGTTGTTTTGCACAAAGACCACCAACAGCTGCTTGAGAAACCTGTTGTTGCTCTGCACTGGGACCACCAGCAGGTGGTTGAGAGACCTTTTGTGCCTCAGGATTGGGCGTATCAGCAGGTGCAGAAGTCATTATCTGTATAAGTGGTTTAACATTTAATTTAGATTACATAAAAGCAGCAGCGGACAGATAATAACATAACGTAACACAATGTATATTACAATAAAAAAATAACATGATTATTGTACTCTTTTTTTTCTTTAAAGTCTGAAGAGATTTGACTCCTCTATCGACTATGTAAATCCCTTCATTGTGGTCTCCTCTGACATACAAAACACCGTCTACATTGGGACCGCTATGAAATGATTGTGAAGTCCCTATAAAAGGGTCATCCTCTGTTGAACTTTCACCTGACCCTTCAGTTGTTTTGGTCGATAATAGAACAATTGACCAATTTTGGTTTGCGGGGTTTGGAACATAAAATACCTGTACTGCCTGTGATTACATTATAAATGGTTCGTCTTTCTCCCCTTCCTTACTGAAATCAACTTTCACGAATCCTAATTCATCGATTTTAACAGCACTCCTGTTATCAACCCACTTGTATTGAAAAATCGGCACTTTGAATTTCATATAATACAACTCCCATATTCGTTTGATGATGCCAAAGTATGATATATTCACATAAATTGGATTTTTGTACTTATCACCAGAAACATGCATCACCTCAGCCACAAGTTTAACCCCACTATTCTGCATGGTACTGTCTTCATCATGTTCATTAGTATAGAATGTATAACCATTAACTGCATAAGAATTGTAAGATAATATATACACACTTGCTCCTCCAGCTAGCCATCGAAGTCGTTCTGAAATTGAGTCTGGATTTTCATCTAACTGCTTCAAAATATGGTCCTGAAACCATCCTATAAACTGTCGATTATGTGTATCTGATATACATTTTTCATCCCTAGATGGATTCAAACACCTAATAATTTCTTTGTGGGTTTGAAAATATGGGTCAACGTCGAAACTGTTATGCAAAACGTAAAGGTGAGCCTGCTCCCGATCTGTAATATTGATTGTGACAACCTCTCTTCCAGAAATTCCTTCACCCTCAAGCCACTCAGTGTGATGAGATTTCGGTAGGCCAACGTTTTCCATACCAGACATGTATTCGGTACAAAATTCAACGGCTTCCTCAACAATATATTTCTCCGCAATACAACCCTATGCCCGACTTCGATTTTTGACATACCCTTTCAAAATATTCATATACCGTTCAATGGGGTACATCCATCTATAATGTACAGGACCACATAGTCGAATCTCTCTCACCAAATGAACCATCAAATGAACCATCATATCAAAAAAATTTGGCGGGAAGAACATTTCCAATTCACATAATATGACAGAAATTTCTCTTTCTATAGTTGCCAATTTTCCCAGGTCTATAACTTTGCTGCATAGAGATTTGAAGAAGAAACAAATTTTCTTTAATGTATGACGGACATTCTTGGGAAAAATGAAACGTAAAGCTATAGGAATTAGATCTTACATTAAAACATGGAATCCATGTGATTTCAAACCCTTTAATTTTAAATCACTCATTGACACGATGTTCTTGATATTTGATGAATACCCCTATGGAACCTTTACGTCATTCAAGAAGTTGCAAAACTGATATCTCTCCTGCCTAGAAAGAGTGTAAGCAGCAAGAGGAAGAAATGTTCATTTTTCACCCTTCACTGGTGCCAACTCTTCTCGTATTCCCATCTCAACCATGTTCAATCTAGCCTTAATTCCATCCTTCGTTTTTCCAGTTGCATTTAGAAATGCGCCGATGACACTATCACATACATTTTTTTCAATATTCATAACATCAAGAAAATGTCTGACATACAGACAATTCCAGTATGGTAATTCAAAAAAAACTAATCAATTTTTCCAACCAGTTTTCGTAAGTTTTTTCGAAAATGCTTTACCAAAAGTAGTGTTCAAATCTTTTACCTTCTCAAACAATTGATCACCTGTTAGTGGAGACAGTTTTTTACGTTCTTCTTAACTTCCGTCGAATGATGTCGTCCAAGATTGGTACTTATGCTGTCGGGATAGAAATCTGCGATGTCCTAAAAACACAGTTTTCGATGAATGTTTCAACCTAATTGACTGTGTACCTTGTTCTCAAATGGGACACCCTTAAGTTCCTTTAATGCTATATCATGACAAATTTCCATAAGCAAGAAAGTCATTTATCGTCTCGTACAACATGGATTTCAAAGTGAAATCTTCTTTTTTATAAGCATCATACAACGTAATACCTGAATCCCACAATATTTTCAAATCCTCGATCAATGGAGCGAAATAAACATCAATATCATTACCCGGTTGTTTTGGTCCTGATATAAGCATAGATAATATGATGTATTTTTGTTTCATGCATAACCACGGTGGTAAGTTATAATTTACCAACATAACTGACCATGTACTGTGACTGCTGCTTTGAAAACCAAAAGGATTCACCCCATCTGTAGATAACGCCAGACGAAGGTTTCTCGGCTCGTTTCCAAATTCATGATACTCGTGATCAATTCTCTTCCACTGAGGAGAGTCTGCCGGGTGATGTAGTTTCCCATCTTTAATTCTTGTATCTGCATGCCATGTCAATTGTCCTGTAGTCTCCTCACTTCCATATAGGTGCCTAAACCTTGGAATGATTAGAAAGTACCATACAACTTTCGTAGGACTAGAATCATATTTCTTGTATCGAGAAGCACCACACTTTGGGAATTCTTTAAGTGATTTGTGGTCCTTGGGAAACAATATACAATCATTCAGGCAGACATGTATTCTTTCAGAGATCATACCCATCAATCGTAGCATTCGTTTGGCATCGTATGTTCGGATTGGGAGTTCATTATCTTCTGGGAGAATGTCATTCAGGAGAGAAAGTAGTTCCATAAAACTGGTGTCACTCCACCCATTGCCTGCTTTCAAATTATACAGCTTCAGTACGCCTGGCAATGCTGTATATTTAGTGCAACCAGCATACAATGGCATTTTGCACAACTTTTTAACTTCTCAAACAATTTTGGGCAATCACAAAGTTCATCTTCAACTGTCCTTGTCATTTTCTCAATACGATATTTATCATCATTCACATCTGTAATCACACCCTCCATACGATCGTCTTCACTGTTCATGCTTGTAATCATATCAGATCTTCCATAAAATGTCATGTTATCCGAGCCACTACCTACATTCATTTTTTCCCCGTGTTTATTCCAACATGTATAACTTCGATCTATTCCGCGACAGATCAGGTGTTCTTCCAACTCCTTTGGACTAATTTGTCTTGAATAACAACAGCGTAAACATAGACAGAGGATTTGAGAAGGGTCACATGCATGATCTCCTGCAAACTTGATAAACTCTTTCACGCCATCTTCATACTCTTTTGTCAACCGATTGACATTCATCCATTCTTTATTCATATTCATAATCTGTATGGGTTCGATCTCAAACTTTCCTAATATTATGTTTTAATTAATCAAGTAGCATTGTTTGGGTTTTATAAAAAAAATCATGGTACAAATTCCTCTACAATGAAATAGAGAAACCTATCCCAAAACATGTGAAAGTACTTGAACTCTATCTATATATGGGGGACTGTGCCCTGTATTTTGTATATCTCCATGGAGTACCTAAAACCTATACATGGAGGACTCTTCAACGAAACATGGGGGAGTACCATAATCCATATTTTCTCCAAACATCTCACTTGTCACTTGTCAACTCTCAAGCAGAATGAAGATAATTAAAATATCCAAACCACATCGTGTGCAATTTTCAATGAATGAGGGAATCATAATATTGTGATCTACATGATAAGATATTTATAATGGGCTACTCATACATGAAATATTATCATATAAGTGAAAAATAAATAATAATAATGAAATTAACATAGCACACAATTTGTTCAATGGATACACAATGTGTAGGGTTCTCAATCAAGGTTGGTTGTATACTACCATTTCTAAACTCATGTGAAATCCATATACATGGTGTGTCTAGCAGGATGAACATCATCTATGGATAAGATACCTGATTTAATCTGACATATATCAAATTAATTCCAAGTTAGTCTTACAAATACTGCATGATGCCTTTGAAAATACATGACATATAGGACAACTTGAGCTAAAGGCGTGTACTTTAGATACAAAATGAGTCACTTCACTGGCTATGCATCACATTTTTTGTGGAATACACGGTGTGTAGTCCTTACATGACCACTAGGGGTGTATAGTCTATACACATCAAGTTTCTATGATATCTATACATGGTGTGAGTGAAGTAAAACACATATCATATGGTTCTACCATTATTTCACGACATGTACATGGTTTCATACTGATGTATATTTCTTTGAAATACATTGTGTGTGACCTACATTCACATGATATGTAACATTTAAAATAAAATTTATTCCAAGTTTGAGTCAGAAGATGAGTCACATGGTGTAAATTTTAGAGATAACTATTGTATGGCATTAAAATCAATATAAAATCCATGTATGGTGAAGCATGTTCTATTTAACAAGACTACATAACATGTATTTTAAAAATATATAGAATCTGAAAAACATCATCTTCACACCATAAAGTGTCTCATAGAGTCCTCTAGAAGTGGTTATTTAGGATTCAATGGAATTGCACTAGTAACAAAGTGGTGGTGCCATTGAAATGGGTAAAGTTTGGATTGATATTCAATGGTGGAAGAAATATAACATGGAAAAAAAATGACATATCAATCATTCCAACAACCACAACACCATACAAAAACACAATCGTGCTCACAATCGCAACACCATACAAACCAAACAATCACAATTTTAGATTTTACAAAGCATCACTTATTCAATTTTGTTTGTTAATTCAGGGGTTATCACAAAAGTTTTTTCATCCCGGGGCGTTCATTCATAAGTAAAGTATACATAAATTACCAATTTTTATATTCAAATGTTCAAAAAGAACCAACCAACATGCAATTCATTTAGTGCGCAATCAAGGACCACCAACAACCACGATTTTCAGCGGGGCGTTTAGCCCGTACATTTCACATTATAACTATCAATATCAAACAGTAATAACATGCGAACAAGAGGAAACCAATGAGTAACAGGAGAAAACTCACCGTGAAGGTGTCATTAAGCACACGACAGAGGTGCGTTCGTGGCAGAGGAGAGGCGCACAATAGAGGAGATTTCCAACTGAAAAGAAAACATAAAATAGGGGAAACTCATGATAATAAAATAATATAAAACCGATTACACCATTTACCACATCCCACAAACCCCAAGAACCCACTAAAACTGAAATCAACTCACACCATGGTTAAACACACCTTAATATAACAAGAAATTATAGAACCCACCTTCGATAGAACGAGTTCAACAGACTTTTTAAAATATAAAAGATGAACATACAATGGGTAAGCCCTGACCAATAGGTCCTCCTTACTAGGTATAATCCCCAAGTTTATTCTAGATAGCATATCCCAAATGAGTAATCCCTGATCAATCCTCTGTTATCACACCTTTCACGACACATACATCCTAATCACATGACTTTAAACTTCATGGTACAATCTTTTCAACACAACACGTGGTATCTAGTGAGTAGGATAATATCCCTATTCAAACTCAATGAGACTACCCGTACATCTTGAAAAAAATTAGGGGGAACACACATATTTTCAATGGGACACCCCTGGTACTCTTTTCCAATCTTAACATCACACCATGCCAAAACTCACCACACGATCACCAGTTACCCAGCATTATTCCAAAACCAAAGGAATATACCCATGATTCATTACCCTAAAACCATCCATCTAGGTTCAATAGTGATGGTCAAATTAAAACCATGATATAAATCAATAGGGTTAGGAATCCAAATGATCATGTCCCTCAACCCAGTCATAACACCAAAACTCAAGAATAGAGAGTGCGCCCCTTATACAAATCCAAGGCATGACCATTCCTTCGCTATCAACTTGATAACACCTAATATGCATAAATACATCATGTCAAAGAATATACCCTATATTTATGTATCTAAGGTATTCATAACACCAAGATAACCCCACTCAGTAGTCTCCCCCAACCACCAAAACTCACTAACTCGCTACCATCCTGAGTCACATGCTAACGACCACTGGGATCTCACACAAACCCCTTACATCAATTCTTACACAATCCTTAGCCAATGGGTGCCACTCTTATCCACACCTCAAAACACACATCATCTAGTGAACCAAACTAACCACTTACTATAGGTTCTCACACACCCGCTATCTAAAACAACCTACAATACAAGGGTCTCACCACTTGGGCTCTCACTCTTGCCCCAACTACCCATACATAGGTTCAACTCACTTAAAAAAAACTATAAGTCATCATAATCATTAAAGTATCATCATTTCTCATTTATATTAACCCAAGAGAAGGAAAAATACTCCTACACTGACCAGCGGCGGTGGAGAAGGCAGCGGCGGCGGAGGCAGCGACGGCGGCGGAGGCAGCGGCGGCGGTCGCGGCGGTGGAGGCAGTGGCGGTCGCGGCGAAGGAGCAAAACCCAACGCCGCAGAGGCAGCAGCAGAGGAGGAAAACCCAACGGTGGTGGCAGAGGAGGAGGAGGAAGAGGAGGAGGAGGACAAGGAGGAGGAGGAAGATGAGGATGTGAAAGAGGAGGAGAACGAGGAGGAGAAGTCGCGACGAAAGAGGGTCCTAGTTCAACTTCCGCGAAAGATTTACCGCGTGCGAGAGAGGAGGGCCTGTTAGGGTTATTAAATAAAAAACCGTTGGAACCTTTATCAGTGCTCGTTGAAAGTGATGATAAAGGTATGTTTTATCAGCGCTAAAATAAAAGCGCTGATAAAACATAAATTTATCAATGCTTTTTTTAGCGCTGATAAAGGTAGCTCTTTATTAGCGCTGATAAAGGTAGCTCTTTATTAGCGCTGATAAATTTATGTTTTAGTAGGGCTTTTATTTTAGTGATGATAAATGTTATAATTTTATATAAATTAAGAATAAAAAATTTTATGAGCACTAAAATAAGCGCTGATAAATATACCCTTTTATCAGCGCTAAAAAAGGAGCTGATAAAGGGTATACCTTTATCAACGCCTATTTTAGCACTGATAAAGTTTAGATTTATCAGTGCTTTTAACTAGCACTGATAAAGGTATATCCCTTTATCAGCGCTTTCTGTTTAGCATTGATAAAGGGTAGCGCTTCCCTTACCCTATTTTGTGGTAGTGTGGGGATGTGCACAGGCTAAGTGCACTTCACAAGTTCCAACGATAGAGATCGCTGAGGTTCCATAGTGATCCATACCCTCAGACAACATTGGTTTGGTTAGAGTCAGTGGTCTGCCTCTTCAAGCTTGCATGAACACCGACAGATCATATGGTGGCTTTGGAAGCCAACCTTTTCCATAGAGTAGTTGGGTGTTGGTGGAGTTTGATTACTCAAATACATGATGAGACGAAGCTCTCGTGGGATGAATTATAGCAACTGTTTCATGAGGAGTACTACCCTCTTACTTGTGCTCCATTAAACTTCAGGAGATCCTCCGGTTTCAGTAGGTAAGGATGATGGTGACTGAGTATGTGACTAGGTTCATAGAACTTACATGCTACTCTCTGGACACGATTCATGACGGCTACTTCCGAGCACGAAAGTTTGAGCAGGGACTCCACATAGAGATCCATGCTATCATAGTACCCTTGTGCAACCACACCTATTCCAGGGTGCTGCAGTAGGTGCTAGTGATAGAGAAATTTCTGTCAGAGGGGTGCCATACAGCTGGTTGTGGCAGTGGGTGCAACAGAGCTGAGACATCTTCAATAGCCAGCAGACGTCAGTCGATAAGATCTCGATGTAGGAGTCATCCCCATAATTGGACTCAGTCACATAGTCGTATGGGGTCGAGGTAGCGCAGAGTGTGAGGATAGCCTTGGGAGGGCCGATGTTATGCTTGTGACGGGTGAGGTCACATGGCACGAAACTGCCTGACCAAACATGCTGAGAACACAAAGCAGGAAACAGGTGGACCACCATGGAAGAGACAACACCGTGATCAGGGTGGTCCCCAGGGAGGTGGTGCTGGAAGTGGAGCAGGAGGTGGGGGAAAATGTTGTGAGGTCTTTCCACTACCACCAGACAGCCCACGTTAGGCTTAGGAAGCTTGAAACTAGGACCACAGACAGCCACAAGCTTTGGATGTCTACGATCCTGTAGAGCATGAGATGATAAGAGGTACACTCTGTGTCTTTTCTAATTTTTTCAGTAGAACTTGTTAAACACTGTGTGAAGTACTATTTTCTCCCTACTTCTTACTTGAAGTTTTACCCAGGTGATGCGGGGCATCAGTGTAACCCTGTGTCGGTGTTGTTCGATGTAGATACGAATGCATGAGGAAGATGGGTACTTCCCCCACCAAGACACATTTTTGTGATGCTAGAAAAACCATGAGGGTGAGTCAGTGCTTCCCAAAGTGTACAATATCAAGGTGTGGTGGAAGAGTCCCTTTGACTTGTGTGTTCAAGGAAAGGTTGTTCAATGGAGCGTCATAGTAGGTCCTAACATTTCCAGTGGAGTTTTCTTGCTTGACACTTTTGCTGAGAATGAGAATGACACTAGTGGGTGTGGAAGAGTTTCTAGTTTGGGGATTACTCTCCTTCCAAAGGGAGTGAAGAGATGCTGGGTATGCCATGTGCTTTCTATGTCTAGCTTCTTGTAGTTGGATGAGTTTACTCACCTACCCTATTCGTTGGTACCTTTGTGTGCTCAATGTTGACCTTGATATGACGATTATCAAGTACAGGTCAAGGTGATGGAGACCCCATGAACAGAACTACGCGACTCACTATGTGGTGCTAGAAGCATCAGTCTTTTCCCTAAGGATGTGAAGATACTATCTTCTAGGAGAGTGCTTTTTGGTTTGTTCAGACCACCAAAGTCTCAGGTACGTCTTCACCCAGAGATACTTGAACCTGATGCAACGACACTGGTTGAAATTCTTATAGGACTATGACTTCTAGATAGTCTATACTCTAGGAATGAGAAACGTTGTAGTAGATTCCCTTAGAAGGTAGTCCCAGACTCTCCAAATGCGGAAAGTTTGAGAGAAATTAACTTCCCTAGAGTTGACCCTGGTGGGGTAGGATGGTACAATTTTCTTTGGTCGATGATGTTGAATCCTTCGCTTCTTGAGCGCGTAAGAGGGTCTCGGTTATGAGACACTGACTGCGAAATCTTGGATGACCAGATATCCTTAGGTGTTTCACCAGATGGATATTATGAAGGAGGGAATCATGAGACCCTATTCCAGGGGCCGTTCAAATGGATGGAAAGGTTTTATGGGACCGTGCAAAGGGATGGTGAGGTTTTCTACCACCTTACCCTACCCCCCAATAGCTGGAGTGGGCACACGAAGTCTCCCACATGTCGCAGGTGAAGAGATACATGCATGTTCCTACGCATTTAATAACAAGATAAAACCTTATAAGGATGGACCATCCCTTTGGTTCGCATGCTATGGCATCATGGAAATGTGCAGGTTTTCCTAGGAGTGGGAGAGCTAGGTGCAACTCAGTATCCCAAGTTTTTTCCCCTAGTTTTTCTTTTCGGGGAAGAAAATATTGAAGGAGGGAATACTTTAGAGACCTATTTTTTTGCCTTATAATACTTTGGAATATTTCTACATATATTTATAGAGCTGGGCGCTGAGATGATGTGCAATTTCAAGGCCCGGTGTGGCTAGAATAAATTATACAAAAATATTTAGTATATTTTATACTATGCACACGAAAGAAGTGAGATAAATATTAAATGGTAACTTAGATTAGAAATCTGAGACCATAGTTGAGTCTAAAACATGGCGTTTACCCAATAAGGGGGATAAATTTTGTCGGCATGAGACTTATGTGAGAAAAGTCACCCAGGGGAAAAATCGTAAATAAAATAATTAAACTTAATTATTTTATCTCAAACACAGAATCAAATAAATTTAGAATGGGGACTCAGATTGGAAATCCGAGACCACCGTTGAGTTTAGAATGATATGTTTTTCCTAAGAGTGGAATAAAATGAGAGGGCGCAAAGGTTTTAGATTCCACATCAAGCAAGGATCCTATAAATAGAAATTAAGGGAATTAGAATTAGGGTTAGAACTAATTCTCTCTCTCTCTCTACAAATCCTATCTCCCTCCCTCTCTATAATGTTCTTCATCCTTCCTTCATCGAATCAAGGAGTTTTCTTCGATGAAGCTTTAGCAGATCGAAGCGAGAGCACAATGAGAACGCTGTCAGCGACTGACGAATGAATCGAGGTAGGATTCTTGTTGTTTTTCGCACCCCAATTTCCATTCTTGATTTATTCTTGATTTTAGTCATCAATTATTTATTTTGAGCATCGAGGCGACAACCAAATGAACATGGTCATTGCCCAATCCCTCATTTTGAATCCCTATTTTGTCATGTTATTCACTGTCCTTTGCCTTAAATCTTTCCTACATTGAAACATCGATGAATTGTCGAGTGGTATCTAGCGCTATGAAGCCCTCAACCTGAGGATCCCAAAAAAACTTTTGTTTTCTTTTTCTACCCATCGGAGTGGCCTACGTAGGGATACATTGGCGCAGCTCCGGCAAGGGTGGCGACCAGAGGTGGAGCGTGGTGGTGGCACACTGAGGAGGCTATTGGCGCAGTTGGATGGCAAATGGAACAGGTGGAGCCTGGATGTAGACCGACGGTTGGAGGCAGAACTAGGGGTAGACTGAGGTGCTGAGGCGAGGCGGCGACACATTGAGGAGGCCGACACTACAATAAATCCACCACATAGTGGCGGTTTAAACCACCGCCATATGATTCTATGATGGTTTCATAAAACTGCTGCTAAATTGGGTGTTGACTTTCAATACATGGTGATTTCTTCAATTTAGCAGTGGTTTTTGGAAACCATCATAGTAAACACATTTAGCAGTGGTTGGTGTGGTTTTTGTGGCAGTTTCCTTGGTAAAAATGAATTTTTTTTGGTAGCGGATAAAATCACCTCAAAAAAAGATTCATTTTTTCCCTAGGAAAGTTCTAGGAAAACCACACCAATCGCCGCTAAATGATAACAAAAACTAAGAAGTGTTTAGTGGCGGTTTTAACTGCTGCTAAAAATTTTAAATTTTTTTGCACAAAACTGCTGCTAAAGCATAAAACCACCACTAAATTATACCGTGCATGTATTTAGTGACGGTTATAACCGCCGTAGATAATAAAATACCAAATTATAGTGGCGTTTTAAACCACCACTAAATATGGTCCATTTACCTAGCGGTGGTTTAAACTACCATTAAAGGTAGATTTACAAATAAAAATATACTGCTGATTCTACTGCCCTAGTTCCAGTACCTTGAAAAAAACCATGTGGAAAATTCATATAACACCTGGGATGGGCGGGGTACATATAGAAATAAAAAGATAGATATAATGCACACACACACACACACACACACACACATCTACATACATTCCCCTCCCGTGGGTTCACAACAAGAGTGCCAACCAAATCAGAACATCACCACCAAAGTTCATATAACACCTGGGATGGGTGGGGTACATATAAAATCAAAAGAAACATACAATTCACACAAAAACACACACACACACACACACACATCCATACACATTCCCATCCTATGGGTTCACAACAAGAGTGCCAACCAACTCAGAACATCACCACCAAACCTCACAACCTCCACCACTTTTACAACCACCACTAAATTAATAACAACATAAAAGCAATCCAAGAGTCACAATTTATATCCACATTTCTTTTCAAGTTGATATCGCTCCACAATCTCCAATTATCATACATAATCAGAAGGGAAACCGGCTCTACAACCTGCTGGCCTAGAATCTGGCCATGTAATCCTGCAGCGTCATCCGTAGGGACTCCATAGGAATCAAATGGGACAACTTTCTTCTCTCCAGTTTGATTCCATACATCTGAAATTTTCATATTTTTCTCCATACTTGAATTTTTTCCATCTTTTATGAACAAACAATTAGTATAAAAAATGTGCAATAAATTTATTCATATTAAAATTTATACCTATAATAGTTACCCTCCAATATCCTCACAAAGAACTAGAAGTGGAGCACCGCTTCCTCCTTGGAATTCCTATCATTTAATCAAATAAAATTAAGTTTAGAACATGTATTTAAAAAAATTTATGTAGAAAAAAAATTAAAAATGATAATAGATACACAATACTAACAAAAAAAATATACATAACAATGATAATGAATGAATCCACAAATGAAATAAGTGGTTGCTAAATGAATGCATAACTGTACATACAATCATTTCCCCTTCAATCATGTCAGTTTCTTACTCTATTACTTAATCCACTTCATCCACACTTACTAGACTAATATTATAAATATCATGATAGAAAAATAAGTCTGCTTCTTACTGTTGATGATATTCAATGTTAGAGGCCAAATCTTCCACTTTATCACCCATATCATACAAATCTCTTTGTTTTACATGAGAAACAACACTCCACACTTCATCCACAAAATAATTCACATAATATACCATTTTCTCTTACTATGATAAGATATACAGATCATGCAGTTCATGATCACCAACATCCATCAAGCGATATAGGTTTATATAAGTAAATTTCAAGGAATCTCTTTTAACACCTCTGATAATATCGAACCAATTTCATTTGAATAAAACAATTGAAAAAAGCACGTGGTAGTTTAATTCAATAATATTAGTCAACTTTCCATAGTATCTCACTTCAAAAAATGTAAATATACCACAATTTTGTGTTTTCAAACCCTCTTCTCGATCAACTGTACAAAATCTAAAGTCATTCACGTTGTAAGTGTCAAACTTTCTAACTTGTTTTAGAGGACCTTGAGCAAGAAACTTTAAATCTTCTAAAAACTCTACTTGAGTATCAGTATTAATAATTTTAAAAAAAGAAATACACATTATTAGATTTAAAAAATATATGTGTCAACCTAATATTCATATTTATTGCAATATTTATGAACTTACACATCATGCAAACCATTATACAAGCTCTTTATTAACAGTTTTCATTATATCTTTCTCATTTCATGTTTGGACTCTCTTTCTTCACTTTGTTTGTATCCTCAACTCTTCAATAAATGGATTTTCAATTTCACTATTCAGAATCACATATCTATGTGCCTATAGTAATTCCATTTCTATCAGTCTAACATTTGAGGTCCTCCCAACTGATCGGCCAACAACATGATTTTTTTTTGATTTCCCATGAATTTGATATTGATTCAATGTGTCATCAACACATAAAACTCGATTAAATAGTGTCTCAATATCATCCAAGTATCTATAACAAAAGTTAAGACACTCCTATACCAAATAGCCTTCAGAAATAGAGCTTTTAGGTTGAGCTTTATTTCTCACGTATGATTTCAAATGCCCAAGAAATCTGTGAAATAAAATAAAAAAACACAATTATGTATTTAATTAATTTACAAGAATTGTTTACTTAACTGAAAAACATATAAATAAAGTACCTCTCAATTGGATACATCCATTGATAATGTATGGGGCCTCCTAATTTATCTTCCTCAACCAAATGAACAGTTAAATGCATCATGACAGTAAAAAACAATGGAGGAAAGATAATCTTCATTGAACAAAGTGTCAATAAAAATATCTCATGAAGGTTGTCAAGATAAAATGTATGTATATATTTCTCACATAGTTTTCTAAAAAATGTATAGAATTAGAGTATAACAGCAGTAACCTTTTCAGGTAATAATGTACGCAATGCCAATGGTATTAACTGCTGTAAGAAAATATGTGAATCGTGACTTTTCAATCCATGTAGCCTATGATGCTTTAAGTCAACACACCTTGAGATTTTACTTAAATACCCATCAGATACCTTCACATGATTTAAAATTCTAAGGAATGTATCTTTATCCCTATTTTTCATTGCAAAAATTGTCGGAGCATACTTTTCATTCTCATCTGGCCAGAGATCACATTTTATGTTCATTACTTGTAAGTATTTCTGAGCATTGAGATGATCCTTATACTTTCCATGCTCATAAAGCAATGTGAAGATCAAATTTTCACAAAAATTCTTCTCAATATGCACCACATCAATATTATTATGAAACAAATTAAATTTTCAATACAGAAGTTTGAAGAATATACTCTTTTTCTTCCATTTTTGCGTTCCGATTTCACGTGACGATGCAATTCAAACTCATTCTCCACTATCATTCAAATGATGCACCTTCCCAAATTCTATTTCAACATTTCCAAGTTGTGCCAATATTTCATAACCAGTTAACAACTTTGGAGGTGGTCTACGATCAATGAAACCGTTGAATTTTGACCTGTTCATCCGAAATCTATGAGATGCATCGAGAAATATTCGCTGGAACAAGAATCAAAATTTTCTACCGTGAGGTAGTCATTTGGGTTTGAAATCAAAGTTACAAATAGGACAATCCAAACCTGTGTAAGTTTTCCAACCAGCTAAATTCCCAAGTCCAGGGAAGTCACTAATGGTCTACATTAGAGTAACATGCATTTTGAACATTGTTTTAGAAGAAGCATCATATGTCTCAACATCGTTACTCCACAACTCCTGTAATTCTTCAATTAAAGGCTACAAGTATACATTAATACTATTTCTAGGAATTTTTTTTGCAGGAATAATAATCTAAATGATAAAATATGTTTGTTTCATACACATCCATGAAGGAAGATTGTAAGGGATCAAAATAACTGGCCAAATGCTATAACTAGTACTCAAAGTCCCAAATGGGTTGAATCCATTGGAATCCAATTCCAATCAAACATTCCTAGGATCAGATGAGAAATCTGGATATAATGAATCAAATTTCTTCCATAATTGTGAATCTCATGGATGTCTCATTAACCCATCATTATTATTATATAAAGAATTCCACTTCATGTGTTCGGTGGTTTTCGATGACATGAATAATCTTTCCAATTGAGGTTTCAAAGGAAAGCAATGAAAAACATTTGCAGGTGTGTTCCTTTTATTATTATTCATGGTATTGTGTTGATTCAGACTTCCAATATCACCCATTGACTTCTATATATAAGAAGAACATTTTTTCAATCCTATCTACTTTAATCCTTTCACCAATAAAGCATACAATCATTGGGACACACATGTATTTTTGTATAATTTATACCAAGCCTGTTAACAACCTTTTCATATCATAAAAAGACTCAGGGATGTTTGCTTCAGGAAATACATCACACAACAATTCCAATATCATGTAAATTTACCTATTTGTAATTCTATATAGGCATATGATATGGTACAACTTTAGCAGAAAATAAAGTTTTGAATATTTCAAATATCCATTATACAACTCTTTATTTCCATTATCAACTAAACCATGAAATGCATCTGTCTTCTCATTGAAGTTTTCTCTTACATTAGTATCCATATAATCAAGAGAAGGATCCAATGATATGTTATAATCTTGATATGGTTGTCCTATAGTCTCAAAAAATCACTTTTCACTTTGTTATTTGTAGCACCCTCAACTTGTTGTTCTGATATATTTTGATGCTGATGTTGGTGTCTTGAAATGACTAATGCATCATTTATAATGTTTTTCATTTCATTTTCCATTGTCGACGAATTTGGGAGCTCATTCTATGGATTGAAATCAGTGCTCAACCTTTCCGTAACGTTCGATTTTCCATGCCAAATCCAATACAAATATTGAGCAGGGAATTTGTTCAATATCAAGTATTCATAAACTTCATCTCTCTTCAACCATATTCTAAATCTACATTTAGGACATAGACATATTATTCTCCCTTCAACGTATCGATTATAAATTTCAAAATCTAAAAACTCCTCCAAACCCTTAGCATACTGAGTTGTGTTCCTCGGTAATGTGATCCAGCTTTTATCCATGTATATCAAAATGCACCTACACAATTTTAAAAAAAATTAAAACACATAACTATTACTAAATAGGTAAAGAGATTCATATATACTAGTTGAAAAAAATATGAATATTTTAAATAAGGTTTTCCTATATAAATATATATAGTAAATAATAAATCATTTTAAAAGGGATAAATGAAATCCATAAAGTCTAGTTGTGAGGAAAATGATGTGTAAAAGAGTTACATTTTTATTTAAAAATCATTAAGAAACCCAAGAGGAAAAATACATGTTGAAATCCATTTTTAATAAAAATATTCTTTGAATAAATCATTGAAAAAAGTATCACAATCCAATGTCAATAATTTATTAGAGGGCCAACATGGTTCTCAAAACTATTAAGCTACTATCATGATACTATTTTTTATTTAATGGATACATTTTGTAACATTTTTTTTCATTGAGTGAATTGGTGGATTGATGATGATAAAGGATGTGTTATCCAAATTAGATAGAGGGGATGGATTCTTTAGTATCTCCTATTTGGATTGAGTTTTTGGGTATAACAATTCATTTGTTCAATATTGAAGTTATAGGTGGAATTTCATTATTTGTAAGAAAGCCTATCAAAATTGTTTTAGCTACAAGGATGCTAAATAGGATTTCAGTTTCAAGGGAATACATTTAAGTAGATGTGTTCTTGGATCTACTTTAGTATATTTTGATTTAGAACAACTAGTTGATATTCCTTTAGGAAGAGACTTATGAGAACATTCCTATGTTTTATACTAAATTCATGAAGTCATAACATGTATATTCATTCTATAGTATATTATAAGGTGTAAACCACATCATAACCAAACTCATGGTTAAATTTAGTGTTGTTAAAGGTGCTAACCTTAGGGTTCCTTGGAGAGAGGTGCAACAAGGCGCAGCTGGAGTGCCTCGTTGTAGGTGAGGTGAGGCGACCTCACTGAGGCATTCCAAAGGCACGCGCCTCGTGCGCCATCTTAGGAGGCGCTAAGGTGCAAGGCACTGTAATGACATGCCCCCTAAAAAAATATACCTCCTTCCTAAAATTCAACACAACCATAAGGTTACCAACAAAAAAAAAATAGAATCACACAATAAAATATTTCCAAACCACATATTTTAACATAATTATTTTAAATGGTGCATTCACATTAAACCATTTTCTTATGCATGGGTATTTTTACACAGTTTCTATATTAACATGGGAATAAAATTCATTGAAAAATATTCATATTAAGACTTTTATGAACTTTGGGTTTAAACAACAATTCAATGGAAGGGTTATCAAACCACACAAATAGTTTACAATTCGTAGAATCCACAACATGCATATCACAACATGTTAAAAGATTTGATAGAAAATAGTCAGAAATAATGAGGAAATTGATAAACCCATGTGATTACACCCATTTAATTTAAATTAAATTTAATATAGTTAATTACAATCATTAGTTATTCTATAGAACCCACCCACTAGAAAACCAAAGCATTCAAATTAAAAAGATCCACAAAATAAGAGGAGAACAAAGATCCCATCCCTGTAGTTTTTTGTATGTCATGCTACACCAAAACAGATGGAAAACTGATGATGCCATAAACTTAATATCACTAAGGTAAGGGATTGATAAATTGTATAATAATTTAATAGAAGTTAGTAATATGAAATGGAAACAAACTCCTACCTTAAACACGACTCACTGCTTTAGAAAATAAATGGGGAACCAAGATGTAGAACATGCCAAGAATCATCAGGTGAAAGTATTCATGGCTAGGTTAGATGAATCCAAGGATTATGAGTAAGGTATTTGTTTTTTCTAGAACCAAAGGAAACATGAAATTCCTAAGATAAATGAAATCATGCATATTAAATTTCCCAAAATAGATCATGTAATAACACTGAAAATTATTGCTGTCAATATACCTTTTCAATTTCCATTTAATTTTATTTCAATTATAGAAAGTAGGATAACCTATTAAATCCATAGTTTTATGGAATTAAAATAAAATATTAAATCCCCCCAAAATATATATTAAAATATTTATGTATGACTTTAATTTTACATTTTACATTAATATCATTTTTCACATAATTTTGTAAAAAATCTTGTCATCTTGAAGAACTTGAAATTTTTACAAACTGTTGAACCGACCATGAGAATGGATCAACCACTTGGAGCCAATAAATTAACCAAATGAAGGTACTAAACAACCATAAGAAATAATCATCCAACTATATTAAATAGAAATTGGCTGTAAGAAGATATAAACAAACTACATGGAGGAACCAATCAATCACAAGATGAAGCAAACTAAATGAATGAAGGAATAAGTGACTATAGGAAGAAACCAACCAACCGCATAAAGGATCGAGTGACTAAAAAAATAAATCAACCAACCATAATAAGGAAAAAACTTACCAAATAAAAGAACCAACAAACTAAAATAAGAAACCAACCAGCCGTGTGAAGGAACCAACAAACCACAAGAAGGAACCAAAAAACCGTACTAAGGAACCGACCGACCGTAACATAAAACAAACTAACCAAACATAGGGTAAAGTGATAACACTGTTGGTAAAGGGACCATGTATGAAAACCTATAAATTTTAAGTGGGAATTTCCTTAAACCCCCCTGATACTTCCAAGCCTTGGGAAATTAGAAAGGAAAGGTTTTAGAAACCCAGGATATTATAATGGAAAACATAAGAATTGGATAAGATCAAATTATTAGTAAGCTAAAAACTTATCAATATATAATTAATGGTTAGATCATAAGGACATGGTAAAAATGAGAATGGAATAAATAACTTATTAAAAATGTCATGGATTCATGAGAGTTGATCACATGTCATGATAGAAGGACATGTAATTTCAAATGACCAAACATATACCATAGTGTAA
This sequence comes from Viscum album, assembly GCA_963277665.1. Taxonomy (NCBI): domain Eukaryota; kingdom Viridiplantae; phylum Streptophyta; class Magnoliopsida; order Santalales; family Viscaceae; genus Viscum; species Viscum album. The sequence continues at coordinate 2,065,372,431 of OY728119.1, forward strand.
GATTACAAAAACATAATATAATAAAGATGATCCATTGATCATAATGCAGGCATTTAATAGTGTGGAATAAAATTTTTACATATAAATAATCATAGTAAATCATAACATAGAGGATCCGATATCACTATATGTTTCCATAATATAGTGGAGTATGCATTAACACTCAATTCCCATAACATAGTAGAGAAGACATCATTACCTAATATCATGATATAACTCAATATAATTAATTAGATACTCAAGAATCCAACTATAATTACTAATATTCACACAATTCATGGAACACATTTAGAAAGCATAAAAAAGAAGGCACACATGAAACCTAACCAATTTCATTTTAAAAATCATCTTTCAACCCATACACACCTTGAAAACCTTTGAAAACATATTTTGATCCATTAAAAAAATTCATAAAACACAATTAAAAAGCACATCAACCATACTAAATTCATTTAATAATGTTAAATTATGGAATCACCTACCAAAAACTTGGAAACTTCCAAAATCTTGTGGAAAACCACAACTGCACCATAATGGGAACCTATAAGTGAAAGATCATACCACAAACATTAAGATTGAAAATAAAGAACTAAGATTCAACCCACTTTAGAGAAACCAACCCAAGATCATACCACAACCACACTGCAATGGTATAGAGACCGGCGCCAAGGGGCGGTGAAGGTAGTGACCGATGACGATGGGTGGAGATGCTCAATGAGGGGTGGAGAGACACATCGAGGGTCAGGATTGACAGCAAGGGAGGTGAGTTTTAGGACTCCTAGGGCTTCGGGGGGGGGGGGGGGGGGGGTTCAGGGGTCTGGGAGAGAAGTGTCAGGTCTGTAAAAAAACACGTTTAGCGGTGGTTTTTAATAAACCACCTCCAAAAAACCACCTATAAAGGCTAATTATGTTGCAGTGAGGTGAGGATAGGTCAGTACGATGGTGTAAAAATAGTGGAACCTCCTTGAAGCCAGGCTAGAGGCAAGGAGGGGTCGTACCGCGCGATCCGAGGTGGCAACGACCCGCATGATGCAAGTCGCCGCAGTGATGAGGGGACACTGAGGGTCTCGAGGCGGACTAGGTCGTTCAGCTAGTGGGCCGCCTAGGTAGTGGGCCGAGCCAGTGGAAGGCTAGAAATAGGCCGGAAAAGAAGACCGAGCCGGCTAGGGCGGGCCAGCCCAGGTAGAGGGGTTCGTCCATATTGGGTCGGACCAGCCCAAATTGGAATAAGACACCTTTAAACGACCATATCTCCTAAACCAGGTGTCCTCTTGACACACCGTCTATGGCCACATGTCCCTATCATAGATAAAGATCTTTATAGACTAGTTTGGGACTTTTCAGACTTGGTCTTAGGGTTTGGTTACATGAAAAACCTAAATTTAATAATAATAATTTAATTATTATTATTCTGGGTTCTTGTATCAGACCTATCTTCTAAATGGAATGTTCGTTTGACACACCGTAAGTGGTGGCGCGACACTGGTCCTTGTGCTAAATTTTCAAGAATAATTTTGGTTTTTTAATCTAAAGACAAGGTGTGGACCCCGTGAGGTCCGATTCGCATGTGTGGCGGTGAAATATAACCTTTTCACCGGGTATCCGTTCTGGACGAATGAGTAGTTCACTCCGTCTGTTTTTCCATGAGGATCGCAATGGTATGATCCATATAATTAGTTTTGGGACTGAGGCATGGGCCCCATGGGATTCCTTTCAAGTGTTATGTGGCAACTTTTGAATTTTCCATTGGATGTCCGTTTGGGGCGAATGAATAGTCGATCTTGTGTGTTTTTCCACAAGGATCACAATAATGTGATTCATTTGGATGTATGAAGAATTATTCATGATCTCATTAAATGTTGAAACATGAAATGAATATTTGTGGAAGATCCTTCTGATGTGTTTTAAGAGAACCTATAGCTTGGGACAACTTCAACTCTCATGAGAGTGGATAATATGTATGAATAGATATGGTCAAATGTTCTGGGGCCATTTGAGGAGGTGTGTCGGTGAATTATGTTTTTGACCCTTTGGATCAAAGACGAGCATTGTGCACTTTTCAACCTTCTAACTATATGTGCCATGTACTTTGGGGGTACATTGGCACACCTAGGGGTACTTGATCATAGTTTAGTAACTAAGAATGGCTAGGTACATGGTCGGGCGATGAGGTGAGGTCACACGTTTTGTGGGCCCTACACACACTGTGTACCACTTTACGAATCTTCTACCTCTTGTAAATCCTTCTTTTGAACTCATATCTTGGCATGAAAGTAGCCTATCTTGATTTTTTTCTACATAGAATTTGATGGTTCCCTATGTAGTGTCTTACGAGTTATGATGTGAGATGATTCAGGTGTGATGTCTATCTAGGGTGGTTCCCGATGACTGCAACGACGTTCTTTTGAGACGTACCATCCAATAGGGATGGATAATGTTCCTTAGTGCTTCCTGAGAGGTACCATCCAGTAGGGATGATCAGTGTTCCTCAGTTCTCTCTGATAAGTACCATCCAGCAGGGATGACCAATGTTCCTCAGTGCTCTCCAATAGGTACCATCTATAAGGGATGTCTAGTGTTCCTCGGTGATTCTTGAGAGGCACCATCCATTAGGGATGGCCAGAGAAATTTTGGTTTTACCTCCATCTAGGCTGGGAAGTGGTCCCTAATGGTAGTTCTGGGTTTACCTCTAGATGGGCTAGGAATTTTTCCCCAATGGTAGTTTTGGGATTCCCTCTAGTGGGGATGGACAATGGGTCCCATCGATGATGCTTTCTGGGAAGTACCCTCTAACGGGGCTGGGCAGTGGGTCCCCGTCAACTTCTAGGTGATGATCCCCCCTAATGTACTAGGTTACAAATACCCGATGACTAGTGGCATCCTCAAACTAGGATGGGCATGGATCCTCAACTTTGAGACAACATCTCGACTATGTAACACAATGAAGAGGTGTGCTTTGATGTACCTTTGGACTCATGAGGAAGAGGGATGCTTTTCCCACCAAGAAACATCCTTGTGACGCGACCTCAAACCATGAGGGAAAGACAGTTCTGCCCAAAGTGGATAGTATCAAGGTATGGTGATTGAGTCCCTTTGACTTGCAGTTTAGGGAAAACGTTTGGGATGATGGGCATCGACAGAGGTTACTTCTAGGATTGTTGTCTAATCACTTTATTGGTATGATATTTGAGATTGAGATCCCCTTACTCTCTCTCATTTGGGTTTCTTTGACCGAGTGCATATATATATATTCTATTTCCAGTGCCCACTCCTTGGGTTTTGGTTACTCTTCTTCCAGGAGAGGCGAAGACACGCAGGGTATGCCACGTGCTTTCTCTGTCTAGCTTCTTGTGGTTGGATGAGTCTAATCTCTTACTATAGGTAATTAAGACTCAACGAGAAGTTCATATTCTCACTATTTCTAGCTCCTTGTGCTTGTATGAGATTAATTCACTCCTTTGTTGGGTTGATCTATACTTAATTTACTGTACCTTGTCCTATCTACTATTTTCCTGTTAAAAGTATCTCTTGCAGCCCCCTCTTTTCCTTTTCAGGGCATCCTATTGAGTATCTTTATACTCACCCCTACATGGGCTTTTCCCGCACATGTCATTCCATATACAAATGAAGGACGAGTTGATCGTGACTTCAGAGGAGCATAGGGATGCAGGTGCTTGGATCACATACGGTGTTTTATCTTGGGATACAAGAGTGGGGCCCTCTCAGCTATTTATCTCTTTTTTTTTCAGTTACTTCTAGGTTGTGGCACTTTTCTATTTGGGTGTGTATTTTCCCCCCTTTTCCTTTTTGTTTACTGTACCGTACTTGTACTTTTTAGTGGTTCATTTATGTTTGGTTTATTTATAGTAGTGTTTTATCTTTTGTTCCTTTCCCTCTGCAATTTTTTGCATTGATTTGGAGGTGTGTGTGTACAGGTTCTTAGGAAAAGGCCTCCCTGAGTTTTTTGTACCTTCGACGCTGGTTGCTATCCCCTGACCTATGGTGGTGGGCTTGGGGTAATTGCGGCTCAAGCCCCGACATGGTTCGGGTTGTGAAAAATGTTGAAATAGTGGGTGCCCTAGACCCAAATATTCAATTATTTTGATTACCATATATTGTATACAGTTAGCTATACATGATGTCATATAACCATTATAGTGTAGACTTTTTTGCATCCACTATTGAAATGGTAATGTCCAAATATTAGTTGTTGCATCGAAAGGTTATAGAAGATCCCAAGCTATAATGAGAACCTCTAGATAATGTGACATTAATCTTAAATACATGTTCTATGTTCTAGATACATATTACCGACTAGAAAAAGTAGATGTTTGACTATCAGGTGCTAGGGGCTCATAAGAATTAATACTTCTTCTCATGAAGTTCACACTTGGTGATCTCTAGTAGTTAGATCATGAAGATAGACCCACCAATAGGAACACCACATGTTTCAGGTGTCATTGGATGTTCCTATCTAAAATCATGTTTAATGGTCTCCTGACTTGAGATCATTACCAATGTATTTCATCTTATTTCTTACTTTTATGCAAGACAAAAACCATGGCAATGAAGTCATGGCGAGGTAGTTTGTGTTGAGTGCGTCATTGGTGGCATGACATTGGTTGAATGGTCAAGAAAGGATTTTCTGCCTTCGAGTTATGAAAGTAATATATCTCAGGCCATATTGATAAGGATGGAAGTACCTTTATAAGACCATGGCCATGGTAGTAGAGGGTAAATCCAACCAATTGGATCAACAAACAATAAATCAAGAAAAGGGCAATGACACGTGAGTGCATCATGCTTTAGGAGATATTACAGACAAAGAGATTATATTACATAGTGTGTGTTCGTAGGTTGGTTTTCGTTGCTGTGACAATCCTTATCTCTTTAAGGGCCATAATGGGTTGCTATATCCTGCTCTTGGTCTATGAATAATATTCACTTCTATCGAAATAAGGGCCTAGAGGGTCACACGCAATAGCATATTCGAGAATCTTCCCTATTCACTTAAATATAAGTTTTGGACATGGTGGGACCCACCACTGGGGTTCGGGATTTGTACAAGGAAAAATGATCACCAATGAAATAAATAAATTCATATTATGAAAGTTTAGAATAATGATCATTTAATTTATTTATTAAATGTATTTACGAGTTTTAAGTAAATACATGAAAAATATTAATTAATGAATATTAAAAATATTCAAGGTTAAATTAATATTTATGGGAACGAAGAGTCATGTTTTGGACTCAATTTTTGTCATGTAATATATTTAATATATTACAACAAAATGATAATAATATTTATGACTCAGTTTAGTAGTCATAATATGTTGTTAATAGTGCATTGATTATTTGGGGGCTGGGTTGAAATTTCTGGGTAATTACATGACACTATAAATAGAAGAGGAGAGGAGTTTGCCAAATACTATTCATGATAATTATCTCTCCTCTAATATCTCCCATGTTCTAGAGAGATATGCTCTGGATCCAAGGATCTCGGATCGAGCCCTCTCTCAGGCATCACAAGAAGAGCGATGCGGTGATCGTTAGAGCATCGAAGGCATCATTGGAATTCTGTGCTAGCACCTGAAATTCAACGAACGATGTTACACAGTTTCTTGAAGCACATGTGGATGATCTAGAGGAGTTTTGTAATACCCTGACCCCAGTTACCCAGAGTTGGTGCATTATTACATAACATTGGCATGATCACAAAAGATCAAGTCTCAAAAGACCGATTAGTTTAGTAGCCTTAGAATCACTAGATACATTCATAAAGTTTACATTACATTATAAAGTGAAAACTACAACAAAATCTTGTCTCCACACTCATATCCCCTTATACTATACCTAAAGGTCATTCATAAAATACTTCTTCACATCCTGGGAAAAATAAAACATAGAAAGGGGTGAGCTCAGATGCCCCGTAAGGATAACAATATAGCAAAAACTTTCATAAATAAGCATAAACATTTAAGGCAATGTATAACTAAAACAAAAGCCTTTTAAACTTGAACTTCAGCATAATATGGAAAAAATAACATGAAATAATTCCATTTACTTATTAAAATGTATATTCTACTAGTCTAATAATCACATGCAATATCAATAACCACTTTCATAATGATGAAATGCATAATGCCATACTATCATAACCACATAGTCAAGGCCTTGTGCCAAAACTATAAATAATATTTTGTCAAGGCCTTGTGCCAAGACACTAGTTTGTATCATGAGACCTACTGATGCATCGATGAGCTATAGTGGGCTCCACCCGTCACTTATTAAGTCCAATGCATTCCTCATATGAATAGTTTTAAACATAACATAAACATTCGTATTAAAACTAGCATAAAAATGTCAATACTTTTTCCATAAACCATGAATGGTATAAAAATAACACATCCATATTCAAACATATCACAAAAACTTCAATACAATATGGAAGTTTTGTATCATAATAAATCAACTTCAAATAAGCTTAACATCCATCAAAGGATATTGACATAGATGAAATCAAAACTATTTGAGAGAAATATCTCTTTTTTTAAATCATTTAAAAGTCACATAATTATAAAATAAAACATTTAGTTTGAAAATATTATTATAATCTTATAAGGTAAGATTATACGATTTTATAACGGCGGAAAATATCCGCACACACCGTATAAGTTAAAAAAACATTCTTACCTTAATTCTATCGAAAAGGTTAAAAAGGACCTTGTTTGGAAAACGACGGAAAGATTCATTTATAAAAATCCTATAAAAATTCAACAAGGGTATAAGTGACTTTAACCCATAGTCTATAAAATAGTAAGAATTATTTGAAATACATTTTAAAGAAACATGGATGTGGATGATAAAGAGGTCCTAGTAGATAATTACGTATAAACAACATCGGATAATGAAAAGATTGTGAAATAAACCCTTAACTTGTACATTTCCTTGGTTGAGGGTAGGTTAACCTCCTGTATAATGGTGAAATAATTTTTATTAAATTATACAAGAATCATATACATTAATATGATATCATATATGATCTTTTAACATTGCTTTGTTAATAATATCTTAGTATTATCGTCGTTTCGGGTGTTAATGGATTCATTTTCCTTTATATTCTTTCATATTTTTTATGGATGGGATGTATATTATTCATATCCAGAATTATATCATGTCTCTAAAAATTATTTTTAATAATCAAATGAAATTTAGTCTTGAATGGATACGATGGGGAATGAATCTCATCGCGTTCGTGGAGACGGTAGTCCGTACGTATGCACGAGCAACAATATCATTATTTTGATATTAAAATAATATATAAATGGATGGTATATAATATATACAGAATAATTATCATGTTATATTTATTATTTACATAAATTACACATCATTATCATACCCATCCAAATAATAACGTATTGAATAACAATTACACCACGACGTGGAGACGGTAGGCCGTACGTACGCACGTATGGTAACATGTCATTCAAAGGACGGATAGAATAATGAATATGGTTGTACCATATTTATAATAACATAAAAGTATATAAAATATAATGGAGTTATTATTTTAGAATGGAAATAACAAAGAAAGAAGAAGTTGAAGAAGAAAGGAACTTGAAAGAGGGTGGTGAAAACATTACCTCTTCTTCGGGTTCTTCCTTTTAATTTGATCAAAAGGGATCTTTAGGTTGGATTTATGATCAAAATAAGGCCTCTAAGTTGAAGTGAGGGAAGTTGAGAGAATATTTGGTCAGGGTTTGTTTGAGCCAAAAGGATTTTAAGGTGTAAATTAGAGAGAAGGGGGAGTGCCCTTTTATAAGAGGGGTGAGGGGCACCTTAGGAAAAACTTAAAATATTATTTTATAATAAATTCATATTCGGTTTCTAATGGCTACAAAGTGAATTATTTAATGTTTAAGGTGAGGATGGGTCTAAATCCTTTCAACCAATATATTTTAGACAGGTTTGGGTCACTATATTAACCTTATCATTTATATTTAACTCTTAGTTAAATAGTTTGACATTTACCATGTCTCTTTGTATTTTTATATTATATAGTTAATAAACTTACTATATACCTCAAATAGACCCCCAAGTGGTCCATTAATGATAAAATTATCATTATATAATTCCTTTGGTCGAACCTTATATTTTTAGGAATATAATATCAATTAATAATATAATATTTTTTTTAAAAACTCTTTTATGTCAATTTTGACACTATTGGGTATTTTGTTTTTGATAATTTCATAACAGCATTATTACTTTGAAAAAACTTTTTATAACCAATCATAATATGTCATATTAACCTATAAAATTAGTTTAATTCATAAAAAGTTTCAAATTACATTTATTTTGATATTTATAATATCAATTATTTTAATATTTCATTAATTAGGTAATTACTGCATCACCATTGTGTCATAAATAAATTAAATTATTTAATGTCTAAAAATTATAAATAAAATACCATTATGTAGGAAATCTTTTTATATTTCTAATTAATGCTTATAATTTAATTTATCTTATGTATAACCCTATATTAAAAATGTTTTAGTTATTGAACTTTGATTTTATCTCTTTTAACTCTTCTTTGAATTAAATAATAATAAATGTCCTAATCTAATCCAATTGGACCTAAATGATAATATTTTATTCATAAGGTTGTTTTTGGTCGAGATACACTTGTCCAATATAATTAGGACATGTTTTAGGGTAATATTAATATCTTTTTACCCTTAATTACCCTATTTTCTTTTAACCGTGGTAAATAAAAGTAAAAAGTTACCATTCACCAAAAATTATTTTTATCTTATTGAACCACATTTTACTCCTTGATATTAATCGTGTCTCTCAGATTTTAGAAATTCCACTCACAGAAGTGGTAAAATTAATTTTTTTGTGAATTTCCAAATTCTCCTATGAGGTGGGTTAAAGACGGTGAAAAGTTCCATAAAAGTTTTATATATCTAAAATTATTCTAAACTAACTCCAATGAATCAACTTGAACTTATATAGGTATTATGTATCTATTTTGACCTTAATTAAATTTAAATAAAATAAATAATGATTTAAATAAAAATTCGGTTTTAAACTATAACTCAGTGTTTTTTCACTATTCATAAAAAATTGAATGTTTTTAGAAAAATACCAAAAATTCACCCTAAGTTAATTTAGATATTCCAAATCCAAAAATGATGTCCATTTTAAAAGATAAAATTTATAAAATTTCAAAAAATGGGTATTACTATTCATAATGGGTAGTTTGATTGGTTGTGGTGTGTGTTAGAACTCGAAGTTGCGTACAACACACGCTATTGTATTATTCAAAGGGAAGCGTACCGTGGAAGCTTGGGGTGTTACATTCTCCCCTCATTCAAATAATTTCATCCTCAAAATTTCTAGAATACTACTGCATGAAAAGACTTGGGTGGTTATTCATCATAAGTTCCTCAGGTTCCCACGTTGCCTCTTCCATCTTATGGTTTCTCCATAGAACTTTTACCAGACAAGTCGTCCGGTTTCTCAGCACTTGTTCTCTTGTATTAAGAATCCTGACGGGCTCTTCACAATAAGACAGATCGGGTTCCAGTTCTAATTCCTTGTAAGTGAGTACATGCGTTGGGTCAGGCATGTATTTTCTCAATAGTGATACATGGAACACATCGTGAACTTTGGAGAGACTTGGCGGTATTGCCAAACAGTAAGCTACAACCCCAATTCGTTCTAGAATTTCGAATGGTCCGATGTACCTGGGACTCAGTTTACCTTTATTACCAAAACGTATAACTCCCTTCCATGGAGATACCTTAAAGAAAACATGATCTCCCACCTGAAATTCCAAATCTTTCCTTCAGTTATCAGCATAGCTCTTCTGCCTGCTTTGAGCTGCTTTGATGTGGTTTTGGATTACCTTCACCTTTTCCATTGTTTCCTCCACCAGTTCTGGGCCTACGAGTTTTCTTTCACCAATGTCATCCCAACAGGTTGGTGTGCGACATCTCTTTCCGTATAACGCTTCATATGGTGCCATCCAAATACTTGAATGGAAGCTATTGTTATAGGAAAATTCTACCAGAGGTAAATATTGATCCCAAATACCCTGAAAGTCAAGTGAGCAAGATCTCAACATGTCTTCTAAGGTTTGAATAGTCCGTTCTGATTGTCCATCTGTTTGAGGGTGGTAGGCAGTGCTCAAACGAAGTTCAGTATCCAAGGCCTTTTGAATACTCTTCCAGAATCTTGAAGTAAAACGGGGATCACGATCAGAAATAATCGATAGGGGTACTCCATGAAATCTCACAACTTCATTAATATATAGCCTTGATAAACGTTTAAGTGGTAAATCTTCCCTTATAACAAGAAAATGTGTTGACTTGGTAAGACGATCAACAATGACCCATATTGCATTATTCCTTCTAGGAGTCTTTGGTAGTCCCATGACAAATTCCATCATGATATTATCCCATTTCCACTCAGGTATGGGAAGAGGTTGCAAGAATCCTCCAGGCTGTTGCCTTCCAGCTTTCACTTGTTGACAAACCATACATCTTGACACAAAATCAGTAATCTCCCTCTTCATGTTGTCCCACCAAAAATGTTCCTTCAAATCCCTATACATTTTTGTGCTCCCAAGGTGTATAGAGAAATTGGAACTATGAGCATCATCCAACAATTCCCTTTTTAGATCAGGTATATTGGGAACAAAAAGTCTCTTCCCAAATTTCAAAATTCCATCTTCATACACAAAGTCACTCAATCTCCCATCATTCACAGCTTTAATATTCTTTTGAAACTCTTCATAATCAGTCTGATAACTCTTTATCCTTTCTAGTAAAGATGGTTTGGCAACCATTTGAAAAATCATTGATGTTTTACCTTCCATGGTTATTCCCATATCCAACTTTACTAGATCCATGAAAATAGGATCCCTCTCAATTCTCATCTTGTTCAAAACTCCATGATCCTTTCTACTCAAAGAATCTGCCACCTTATTTGTATTCCCTAGATGGTAGTGTATTGTGCAATCATAATCCTTGAGTAGTTCAAGCCATCTCCTTTGCCTCATGTTGAGTTATTTCTGTGAGAAAATATAATTCAAACTCTTTTGATCAGTATAAATCTAACATTTTTCACCATAGATATAATGTCTCCATATCTTTAAAGAAAATATTATAGCATCTAACTCAAGATCATGAGTAGGATAGTTTTGCTCATGAATTTTCAGCTGTCGTGATGCATAGACAATAACTCTATCATTCTGTATAAGGAAACAACCAAATCCTTTCTTCAATGCATCACTATAAATAACGAACCCATCATTCCTTGATGGTAGAGTCAATATAGGATCATTGACTAATCTTCTCTTCAATTCTTCGAAACATTCTTCACACTCTTTTGTCCAAACAAATTTAACCCCTTTACGTGTGATCTTCGTTAATGAGTTAGCCAATCGGGCAAAATTCTGGACGAAACGCCGATAATAACCTGCTAAACCAATAAAACTGTGTACCTCGGTTATACTCGTTGGTGCTGTACATTCTTGGATTTCCTTGGTCTTAGAAGGATCAACAGAGATTCCATCCTTAGAGACAATATGGCCAAGAAAAGAGATTTCCTAAAGCCAGAATTCACACTTGCTAAAATTTCCATATAATTCATGTCTTCTAAGAGTCTTCAGGATAATGAGAAAGTGATTTTCATGGTCTTTGTAGCTTTTGGAATATACCAAGATATCATCAATAAATACCACTACAAAATCATCGAGATATTCCTTGAAAACTCTGTTCATTAGATCCATGAAAATAGAGGGTGTATTAGTCAGCCCAAAAGGCATTACTGTAAACTCGTAATGCCCGTACCTGGTTCGAAATAATGTCTTCGGAATGTCTTCCTTATTCACACACAACTGATGGTATCCAGATCGAAGGTCAATCTTTGAAAAGTATTGAGCTCCATGTAGTTGGTCAAATAAATCATCAATGCGAGGTAGGGGATACTTTTTCTTTATTGTTATAGCATTGATCTCCCTGTAGTCGATGCATAACCTCATAGATCCATCTTTCTTCTTAACAAAAAGGATAGGGGCTCTCCATGGAGAAACACTAGGGCGAATAAATCCCTTATTACTCAATTCCTCTAGTTGTTTCTTTAGTTCAACTAATTCCACAGTGGCCATTCTATAAGGGGTCTTTGATATAGGCCTTGAATCAAGAATTAAATCAATGGAAAACTCAATTTCTCATTCTGGAGGATGTCCAGGTAAATCCTCCGGAAACACATCAACATATTCTCTCACAATAGGTACAACCTCTATTAGAACATTCCTTTCCTTACCCATAGTTATTTCATTCTCTTACTCCCCAATAATTGAATTTAGTTGAGCTACTGGGGGTGGATCTAGGTAAGAATCAGGTGGTGACGATTCTGCTCTAAAGATAAGGTGTTATTTATCATCATCATAAAAAATTGTAACCTCCTTCTTCTTCTTACAATAAATCTTCACATCATGGTCCGAAATCCAATCCATGTCGAGGATTATATCAAACTCAATCATAAGTATGACGATGAGATCAGTAGATAAAGAATATTTATGTGCTCTAATGGGGACTGATTCAAAAAACTTTGTTGCAATGATACTTCCCTTAGGAGTTTTAACTATAAACTCCCTTGTTAAATCAAATTGGAAATATCTAATTTTATTAGCAAACTGGGAAGATATGAAACAATGCGATGATCCAGAATCAAATAATGCATTTGCTAAACTTGAGGAAACCATTAAATTACCTGCCACCACGTCTTTCAGAGCTTCTACCTCAGAAGTAGTGATAGAATAATCTTGGCCTTGATCCCTTGGACTTTTCTGAGGTAAGTTCCCCTGACGCTTAGGACATTCATTTTCATAATGTACCATCTCCCTGCAGTTGTAGCAGTGAACATTGGTAGCTTCTTTCTTCCCCTTGCAATCACGAGCTTGGTGGCCTTTTTCACCACACTTGTAACATACTTACATTCCTTTAAAGCAAGTACCGGGGTATTTCTTCCCACATTTACTGCATGATAGATAATCAACTTTTCCCTTCTTCCCTTTATTTCCATTTCCAGAGTGATCAACAGATCTCTTTTTCTCTTGCTTTTCTTTAAAGTCCTAAGACTTAGAGAATTCTTTTTCTGTCTTGATAGCACATGAGACAATATCTTCGTACGACGATAAGGATTGTGACACTAATGCTCGACAAAGAAATGATTTTAACCCATCAAAGAAACGATCAATAATAATTCTTGGGTTACTTATATAATCTCCAACATACCTTTCTAACCTTGTAAAGTTGGCCTCATACTTTGCGACATTTTCATCCTCCTTTTGTCTCAGACTCAGAAATTGCCTTTCCATATCTGCTCAATGGTCACGAGGAAAGTATTTTTATAAGAAAATCTCTTTTAACGCTATACATTCCATATTTGATACTTCATCATCTTCATTCGTGTTTGGAATCAATGACCACCATTGATCAGTATCTCCAGTGAGGCGGTAAACTGCCATGATAACTTTTTCCCTTTCACTACTCCTCAAGGCATGGAATATTTTTTCTAAAGAATTTATCCATTGCTCAGCTACTAAAGGATTTGTACTACCATTTAATGTCAGTGGTTTTTTCCTCATGAAGCGATCTAACATTGATACTCTATGCTACGGATCAGGGTGCTCCATACGGGTAAAGTTATTATTCATAACCTGAGTGAGTTGTCCCAGTATGGTGATTAGTTGATCAGAACCAATTACATCACCAGCTCCACTATAATTATCTTGATCTGGAGAGAAATACCTACATGGAGTGAGTGTATTGATATGGTTTCCATTTCTTCCACTAGGCTCCATTTCTAAACAATGTCATAAACTAGGTTAGTTTATGAATCGAAATACACAATTCCAAACTTGTAAAACACTTAACAAAAATTGAACAATTTATGGAAATAATCCATAATCATAAAAATGTTTTCTTTGAGGAAGTATATACTCATAAACCCTTCATAATGGTTTGTAAAGAAAATTAGAATTATCCTAAGAATATCCCCCGGGAGTGTCATAACCAAGAGTGCAGCAAGACCCTTTTTCGTGCACTAGTTACCGTTCGAGTCTAGCTCAAAGCGGTGTTTTCGGGTTTTACCCCTAGGTACATCTGTGCCAGATCCGCCTCTACCTGCTCGTATCCAGACAGGGATTTATTTCTCAGAAAACTCACAAAATCTCTACAATACCAAAATTCTAGGAAGTTCTTCTATACTAATCCTCAAAGTCTATATTAGGTCTATGTGCTCTAATCAGAGTTTATCTAAATCTAGCTCCCAAGGTTTGTACTAAACTTCCTCTGATACGAACTGTAACACCCCAACCCTAGTTACCCAGAGTCGGTGCATTATTACATAACATTGGCATGATCACAAAAGACCAAGTCTCGAAATACCGATTAGTTTAGTAGCCTTGGAATCACTAGATACATTTATAAAGTTTACATTACATCATAAAGTTAAAACTACAACAAAATCTTGTCTCCACACTCATATCCCCTTATACTATCCCTGCAGTTCATTCATAAGATACTTCTTCAAATCCTGGGAAAAATAAAACATAGAAAGGGGTGAGCCCAGATGCCCGGTAAGGATAACAATATAGCGGAAACTTTCATAAATAAGCATAAACATTTAAGGAAATGTATAACTAAAACAAAAACCTTTTAAACTTGAACTTCAACATAATATGGAAGAAATAAAATGAAATAATTCCATTTACTTATTCACATGTATATTCTACTAGTCGAATAATCACATGCAATATCAATAACCACTTTCATAATGATGGAATGCATAATGCCAGACTATCATAACCACATAGTCAAGGCCTTATGCCAAGACTACAAATAATATTTTGTCAAGGCCTTGTTCCAAGAAACTAGTTTGTCTCATGAGACCTACCGATGCATCGAGGAGCTATAGCGGGCTCCACCCGTCACTTATTAAGTCCAATGCATTCCTCATATGAATAGGTTTAAACATAACATAAACATTCATATTAAAACTAGCATACAAAATGTCAATACTTTTTCCATAAACCATGAATGGTATAAAAATAACACATCCACATTCAAACATATCACAAAAACTTCAATAAATTATGGAAGTTTTGTATCATAATAAATCAACTTCAAATAATCTTAAAATCCATCAAAGGATATTGACATAAATGAAATCAAAATTATTTGAGAGAAATATCTCTTTTGTTTAAATAATTTAAAAGTCACATAATTATAAAATAAAACATTTAATTTGAAAATATTCTTATAATATTATAAGGTAAGCTTCGACGATTTTATAATGGTGGAAAATAGCCGCACACGCCGTATAAGTTAAAAAAAACATTCTTACCTTAATTCTATTGAAAAGGTTAAAAAGGACATTGTTTGGAAAATGACGGAAAGATTCCTTTATAAACATATTATAAAAATTAAAAAAGGGTATAAGTGACTTTAACCCATATTCAATAAAATAGTAAGAATGATTTGAAATACATTTTTAAGAAACATGGATGTGGATGATAAAGAGGTCCCAATAGATAATTACGTATAAACAACCTTGGATAATGAAGAGATTGTGAAATAAACCCTTACCTTGTAATTTTCATTGGTTGAGGGTAGGTTAACCTCCTTTATAATGGTGAAATAATTGTTATTAAATTATACAAGAACAATATACATTAATATGATATCATATATGATCTTTTAACATTGCTTTGTTAATAATATCTTAGTATTATCGTCGTTTTGGGTGTTAACGGATTTGTTTTCCTTTATATTCATTCATATTTTTTATGGATGGGATGTATATTATTCATATACAGAATGATATAATGTCTCTAAAAATTATTTTTAATCATCAAATGAAATTTATTCTTGAATGGATACGATGGGGAATGAATCTCATCGCGTTCGTGGAGACTGTAGTCCGTACGTACGCACGAGTGACAATATCATTATTTTGATGTTAAAATAATATATAAATGGATGTTATATCATATATACAGAATAATTATCATGTTATATTTATTATTTATATCAATTACACATCATTATCATACCCATACAAATAATAACGTATTGAATAACAATTACACCACGACGTGGAGACGGTAGGCCGTACGCACGTACGTATGGTGACATGTCATTCAAAGGATGGATAGAATACTGAATATGGTTGTACCATATTTATAATAACATCACAGTATATATAATATACTGGAGTTATTATTTTATAATGGAAATAATAAAGAAAGAAGAAGTTGAAGAAGAAAGGAACTTGAAAGAGGGTGGTGAAAACATTACCTCTTCTTCGGGTTCTTCCTTTCGATTTGATCAAAAGGGATCTTTAGGTTGGCTTTATGATCAAACTAAGGCCTCTAGGTTGAAGTGAAGGAAGTTGACAGAATATTTGTTCAGGGTTTGGCTGATCCAAAATGATTTGATGGTGTAAATTATAGAGAAGGTGGAGTGCCCTTTTATAAGAGGGGTGAGGGGCACCTTAGAAAAAACTTAAAATATTATTTTATAATAAATTCATATTCGGTTTCTAATGGCTCAAAAGTGGATTATTTAAAGGTTAAGGTGGGTATGGGTCTAAATCCTTTCAACCAATAGATTTTAGATAGTTTTGGGTCACTATATTAACCTTATCATTTATATTTAACTCTTAGTTAAATAGTTTGACATTTACCATGTCTCTTTGTATTTTTATATTATATAGTTAATAAACTTACTATATACCTACAAGAGACCCCCAAGTGGTACATTAGTGATACACTTATCATTATATAAGTCTTTTGGCCGAACCTTAGATTTTTAGGAATATAATATTAATTAATAATATAATATTTGTTTTAAAAACTCTTTTATGTCAATTTTGACACTATTGGGTATTTTGTTTTTGATAATTTCATAAAAAAATTATTATTTCGAAAAAACTTTTTATAAACAATCCTAATATGTCATATTAACCTATAAAATTAGTGTAATTCATAAAAAGTTTCAAATTACATTTATTTTGATATTTATAATATCAATTATTTTAATATTTCATTAATTAGGTAATTACTGCATCACCATTGTGTCATAAGGAAATTAAATTATTTAACGTCTAAAAATTATAAATAAAATACCATTATGTTGGAAATATTTTTATATTTCTAATGAATATTTATAATCTAATTTATCTTATTTATAACCCTATATTAAAAATGTTTTAGTTATTTAACTTTGATTTTATCTCTTTTAACTCTTCTTTGAATTAAATAATAATAAATGTTATAATCTAATCCAAGTGGACCTAAATGATAATATTTTATTCCTAAGGTTGTTTTTCGTTGAGATACACTTGTACAATAGAATTAGGACATGTGTTAGGGTAATATCAATGTCATTTTACCCTTAATTACTCTATTTACTTTTAACCGTGGTAAATAAAAGTAAAAAGTTACTATTCACCCAAAATTATTTTTATCTTATTGAAACAAATTTTACTCCTTGATATTAACCGTGTCTCTCAGATATTCGAAATTCTACTCACAGAAGCGGTAAAATTATGTTTTATGTGAATTTTCAAATTCTCCTAGGAGGTGGGTAAAAGACGGTGAAAAGTTCCATAAAAGTTTTATATATCTAAAATTATTCTAAACTAACTCCAATGAATTACATTGAACTTATATAGGTATTATGTATATATTTTGACCTTAATTATATTAAAATAAAATAAATAATTATTTAAATAAAAATTCGGTTTTAAACTATAACTTAGTGTTTTTTCACTATTCATCAAAAATTGAATGTTTTTAGAAAAATACCAAAAATTCACCCTAAGATTATTTCGATATTCTGAATCCAAAAATGATTTCCATTTTGAAAGATAAAATTTATAAAATTTCAAAAAGTGGGTATTACTATTCATAACAGCTAGTTTGATTGGTTGTGGTGTGTGTTAGAACTCGAAGTTGCGTACAACACACACTACTATATTATTCAAAGGGAAGCATACCGTGGAAGCTTGGGGTGTTACAAGTTTGATTTTAGATTCTTCGAGCAGTGATCGCCAACAATGAGAAGAAGTCGTTCACAACTTCAAATTTAAACCAGGTATTTTACGTTTTTTGTGCTTAAAACCCTTCACGTGAGATCTTTATGTTAAATTGGGAAGCTGTTCGCCAACGTCGACAAGTTCATATCAAATGTTGGTGATTTTTTTTAAAATCCCACCTGTTTGGGGCTTTCGTTTCAATCTCGATTCCTTAAAGTAGTATCAGAGTGATGCATGTTGATTTTAAGCCAAATAAATTAAATTTTCATTAATTTTAAGACGCCATCGTTACGGTCCCAATGCCAGAGATGGATTGTGAATCTGATATCGGATGGCCAATCCGAGGCCATATGAAGTTTTAAATCAGAAGAACACCTCCTCCAGATGGAATTACATTTGCTGGCATAGTGTTTTTCAGGACTAGATATTTTTCATGAGAATAATAATAATAATAATGATAATAATTTTATTATAATAAAAAGAATTTTATTATTATAATAATTATTATAATATTTTTTTATAATAATATTATTTATTTAATAATAATAATAATAATAATAATATTATAATAATAATATTATAACAATAATATTATTTTTCTAAAGCCTACTTAGGCTTTATAAAAAATTAAGAGTGGAATTTTCTTTTTTTAAAGGAAGTTGGACTTTAAAAAAAGGGGGGAGATGACCATGACCCACTTTTGTTGGTCAAGTTTATAAAAAAAGGGAGGGTCATTTTTTTTTGTGAAAAGGAAAAAAAGATAAATAAAAAAGGGAAATTTTTTGGGGGGTCGAGCGGCCCCCCCGCTGCATCATCTCCCTCATGGAACCACCCTACGGGATACCTGCACCAGGAACACGGTGGCCCCTACAGGGCTGCCTCCTCCCAACCAGGCCGATGACTCATTGACCGCCTCTCCCTCCTTCCCAGCACCGACCCGCGACATCTCGCACAAGAGGCAGCAGCACCTCTAGCCGCTCGCAGCAGCCACCCCGTGAAAAACCATGCCACTCACCGCCCTCCTCCTGGGCCTACTCCTTAACGACCTCTCACGCCCTTTCCAGGCCAGATGCTGCCTCTTCCACCTCTCCCTCTCCTAAAAAAGCTCCTTACCAGGTCGCCCCTCTCCGGGGACCTCCCTCCCTGCGCAACACCAGACCATCGCATCAGCCCGCCAAACTGCCCTAGCCCAACTTTTCCAGGCACGCCACACCAATCGCCGCACCCAGCTACCTCTCGTGCTCACCGTTGCGATGCCCTACACTAGCAAAAAACCTTGTGCTGCCCTCACCTAATGCCTCCCTCCTCGCAGAGCCACGACACACTAGGACGACGAGTTGGGCCGCTTCTGGCCGGCGCTCCGGCTGATCTGAACCAGGTCGAAATCCCCTCTGAGCATCACGGTTACCAAGTCCAGTAACTTTCCACCACACCAAGGTGTTTCCGGAGCGGACCTCCTACCAACGGGTGAACCAGGCGATAGTCGGATGCGTCTCTCTCGTGCAAGCCACAACGCACCTGGCCGGTGATCGCCTCCCTCTAGCTTGCTCACCCAATGCCACGACCTCTACCCTATGGGGAACTCAACCCGAGCTAAGTAGCAGTACCCCGACCACGTTTGTGGCTGCACTAGTTCATCATGAAAGTAGCAGCGAACCCACCTTGCAGTAGGACAGGTAACCCCTATCAAGGTCGGGTTTGTCCCGTAAAGGGTTTGTGTGGGTCTGCTCAGCCCAAAATGGGCATGAGCAGAGCTATCTAGCCCAAATCACCCCTTCATGGGGTCGATACAGCTCAGATTGGGCCTGCACAGGTTCACCCTGACCCGCATAGGCCCTGCCTGAAGTTTTATGTGTCCGGGTGATTTAATTTAATCAAAAATTAATTAAAATAATTGATTTAATTTCAGTTGAGAATTAAATTAATTAAACATTAATTTTTGGTTATTAAAATTTAATGCAGCATAATTAATTTAATTTTGTGATTAATTAAATTAATTAATTAATTTAATTTTTAGTTTTAAAATTAAATTAATTAATTGGGACTGAACGATGAGATTTTTTGAATTAAAATTAGAGTGAAATTTTAATTCAATAAATAATGCCCTTAGAATTTATTTTAATGCAAGTTTAATTTTTTATTCTGCATTTAGTTCATATACGCGAGTTTAATGCGTATGCTGATCATGAGCTGAAGACCGACCAATGCATGTCTGGTGCTTTTTATTTAATCATTGCATTTAGTTTTTAAATAATTATTTTAATTTAAAAGGGTGATCTGCGTGTCGTCTCAGAGTTGTTATATATATAAGGGTCTGCACGCCCATTATGAGTTTTACATTTTACTACCTTGAGATCCCCTTGCCTGCATGCGAGTATTGTTGTATAATAATGAGATGACCAGTGACACAGTTCATGCCAAGTCCTGGCGACACACCAAACAGGAGTTGGATGAATTGGAGGGACAAATGCTACAATTTGAGTTGCAAGCCATGAAACATAAGGTACTTACCCCTAGGGTTTTGGTTGGTCCATTATTTACTCAATGAATCAACCAATAGTACCAGCTCATGATCAAGTCTTCATTTTTTTCTGCATGGTTTATTATTTTTGTGAATGCGTAGTTAATGCACGATCACATAGATTAATAATAAAAAAACATGCAAGATAAAATGAACATGTGACGTGATGAAGTTTTCTATTTCTTTTATAGTCAGTTGTGAGTGCGATCACATAGTATGTTCTTATAAAAATAGAAAATTATTTCTTTAATCACATTAAAAATACTAAAACCCTCAAAGATATATTAAGTTATAACTGCCTTCTGTCATTCAATTTTGGTCAAAACCGGCTGTTTGAGGTGCCGATCATGCCATAACTGAGGGTGCCTCTTACTACCAGGGATTCCTTATAATAATGATGGGTCTACATAACTAAAATTATAGTAAGTATTGTCCATATCTAACTTGCTGTCATTTTATAGGCAAGCATTGAGTAAATCAGGTTCTGATTTTAGAAGCTGGGACTTCACTCAATAGATCAAGGAACCGCAGGTTAAAGCGATCGACCGGCCAAAAGATCACCTTGAACCCTCCAAGTGGTGGCATATCCATAGCTTGTAGACTATGAGGGGTGGTTCTGGGATCCTTTCCACTAGAATACTCAAGCGACAGAGTATTCATATTCTAGCATAGAGGGTTCCTATAATCTGATAAAATAGTGGGAGACATTAAATGATTTAAGTAATTAATCAAAATGTCTTAAATGGTAATCATGATAAAAGAACTATTCTGCTAATTTTTTTTAGGAAAATGGAAAGTTATACCACAATTTTATAAACTGTGATAAATATTGGACAAAGTAAATGTCCTCACTGACACGAGTATCCAATAATAGTACAGACGCATGCGCATAGTACTATAAGTGCCAGTATCCCCAACACCTGTTATACTAACTCATTAAGAGAGAGTGAAATTGATTATAGGAGACTTATGTACCATGGATATGATGGTTATATCATTATGATTTCATCAACATCTGGTGTCATTTGCGGTCGCTACACCAGGATATGATATAACATGAAGTCTCTTCTCCGAGATGTTTGTAAGGAGAAAGTGAAGAAATGATATGAATAAGGTGATGTTACACCAAAATGTGTAAATTGAAAGATTGATCATGATCTTTAAATGGATCCCTTTCTCATATCATTTTTACCACATTACTCAAGTCTCATTTTAAATTATAGAACAAACAAGTATTGAGTAAACACAACATTACTTATTTAGGTAAGGTTTTCCAAGAGAATAAGAATTCAAAGAAAGTTTTATCTTTAATTCTTATAGTTAATAAATTGAAAGAAAAGGTGAAAATTCCAAAAGGAAAGTAATTCCAATGGAACATTCGCAACGTCCTTCAATTAACGAGGTATTAACAAAGGTTATTTGAATTTCATATTATAAAATAAAAAAATGGAAGTTTAAAAGAAATAGAATGAATTAAAGAAGAAAGTTACCCACTTCTTCTTAAAAAATATTCATCAATTGTAATGTTTCAGTTTTACTACTTGGGTATTAAATAAAATATGTTTGTGACATATATGTATTCTAATACGGTAACCAAGTAAGTATAGAAACCTTACTAGAAGTCAAGTGTATTCTCCAAGTGGCTGTGAAAGGGTGATACCTAGGCCAGTGGTGAGAAGTACACGACTTCTTTAATTTCCAAGTGAAATATTCATGTTGAACCATTATTGAGTATAACCCCAAACATTAATCTCATGTGTCCTTGGATGCAAGGAGATATTCTTTGAGGTTCTCGAATGAATGTTTTTTTTGGGTATTTAAAACTCAATCACTAGTTCAGTAATGCATGAATCCTATACAATTAGTGATGAATATAGATGTATGACTTATACCCAATTGTGCAAAGATAATCCTTTCTCAATTAATACTAAAATATGACATCAAGAATATACCAAGTATGGTATTTATGCTCGAAAAATCTAAATAATTTTGGTATTATTGACGTCTTTAGTTTGGAAAAAGGAACCTTTATTATAAAGGTATGTCACAAAGATTTTGGAAATAGTTTAATGAGTAAACGTGAACTATTACAAGTATAATATAGAGGTATATATGATTCCTTTAAGTAATTAAGGAATGGTAAAAACAAGTAAGTGCATGGTCAGAAGATATGAGCTGCTTCGAGCCGGCACGCCGAAGAATATATTGACTGTGTAATCATCGATCATAATAATGTAGCATGGAGTAATTACTAAACACACATTACCTTATCCACATCATGACAATGATGTTAATGAGGAGGATCTATGATGAAGTCTTACATGTTAACATTGATCAACAAAATTTAGCGTGGAGTAATTACTAAACACACATTTCATACATCAATGTATTGATGTAAGTAGTATCAATGCTGCAACTTGCAGAAACTTACATTATATTTCATAACGTGATTTGAAAATAACAGTGTAATCCCATAATAATATACCAACTAAAATGAAAAATGGACATCATATGAGTCATAGTATTTTGATAAATCCATTATGACATATGGGCATGTGTTTGGATGCAAATAGTTTTTCAAGACATAAACAAACATGCATCAAGTTAAACACATGGTCATCTATGTAACTATCCTAATGATCATTTAGGATGTTAAATAAATCCCTATAATTGAAAAGATATATTCAATTTATAAACTGCATTTCTATAAGAGGGTGCACATCTCTTTTGAGACAGTGGGAGCTAGATTGACTTGTTATCAGTCAATGATTCAGATGCACAAATAGTTGGCATATGAACTAGTTCCACAAGTGCATGTGGAACATAGTATGTTCTAGAGACACATACTACATAGTAAGGATAAAACCATGGTGATGGTTTTTATATTAACCGTGTTCGGTGATCTATTATTCAATGTGAATAATATTTTCTAAAAATAAGCAGTGTATGTAAATTAGCTAAAATTGATAAGACCAACTAAAATTCAATTAATGGATTTCATGTATTAAAGAGGATTATTATTTTAAATACTGCAGTGGGTATTCAAGTGAGTTGATACATGGATGGTACAAGTGTGGTACCAATAAGGATCGATTGGTTTCACCAGTTCGTTATCCCTAAATCCATTAGAATTTTACTTTTCATAACTAATATCTATGATCAAGTAATTTAGCATTGGATGTCATGACCACCAATCGTGGATGGTGTCTATATGACGCAACCATAAAGGGATAGTCACATCACAGAATTCTAATAAAATTTTCAAGTTACTAAAATCCGGTTTAGGATTAAAGTAAGCAATAAGATCATATAATATACATTTGAAACAAATGTTTTCCATGTGTTTACCTAAGGTTAGTGGGAGCGCCAAAGTTTTATAAGAAAAATATGTTAAAAAACATATGGAAAACACATTGGTCTTACAGTTAGTTAAGACCAAGATGAAATTTATTCTCCAGTGATTGACTTAAAGTAGCAACCTAAGTTCTAGGGAATAAGATCTACTGAGGTAGATCTATAGGTTTCTTGGACCTAGTAAATCGTACATATAGTGACATTGTATTGAAAAATACAAGTTGGAACAATTCAAGAGATTAATTTTTGGCTATGTCCCAGGGCATAATCTCTTTAGGTGGACATGTACAGGACATGGGAAGAGATAAACGTGGTGAGTTGAACTTCATACGCTTAAGCGATGGATTAATCACGTATGCCATGATATGTACAAGAATTTATATTTCCAAGATATGATTTATAATAATAAAATATTAGTTATATCCTGGAGAACTACAAGGTATGTAGTCAGAACTATCTAATTGTACTTCGGTAAGTACAAAAGATATGCACCTTGTAAGTGGAGAAGGATACTAGTTTTTAGGGATAAAAACTAGTCTTACATAGATCAATGTGATATACTATCGTAGTTAGGATAAAAATGATGAGTGATTCAAGATCATATAATCCAGTGGTAGCCATACCTACAAATACCGAGTACATTATAGCTTCTGAGGAAGCTAAGAAGCAGTTATTAAATGCAATGATTTTTTCCAGTTCTTGGAATAACACCGGTTGAGAAAAGTATTATCATAATGTAAATTATGATATTATTACTAGACAAGATGTAAAATTATGATAGTGGATAAGTGGTATATACTTGGGATACCATATATTGAGAAGTTTTACTCAAGGAGATGAGGTCTCTATAGTAGAATTGCTATGCGGAAGAACCGTGGCAGGCCCAGTAGCTAAAGCCATTACTCAGCAGAAACATGATCTTTATCATGTGAGTTGTTAACAAGTATAGTTAGCAAGTTGGATCTAGTACAAGTGGGAATGTTGAAATAGTGGGTGACCTAGAACCAACTATTCAATGATTTTGATTACCATATCATGTATAGAGTTGGCTATACATGATGTCATCTTACCATTAGTGTGTAGACTTTTTTGTGTCCACTATTGAAATGGAAATGTCCAAAGATATAGTTGTTGTATCAAAAGGTTATAGAATATCCCATGCTATAATGAGAACCTCTAGATACTATGAAATTAATCTTAAATATATGTTATATGGTCTAGATACATCTTACTGACTGGACATAGTAGATGTTTTACTATTAGGTGATGGGGGCTCATAAGAATTGAGACTTCTTCTTATGAAGTTCGCACTTGGTGATCTCTAGTAGTGAGATCATGAGGACAGACCCACCAATAGGAACACCAAATGTTTTGGATGTCATTGGATTCACCTATCTGCAATCATGTGTAATGGTCTCCTAACTTGAGATCATTACCAATGTATGCCATTTGATTGTGTACTTTGATGCAAGACAAAAACCATGGTAATGAAGTTGTGGAGATGTAGTTTGTGTTGGGTGTGTCATTGGTGGCATGACATTGGTTGAATGGTCAAGAAAGGATTTTTCGCTTCCGGGTTATAGAAGTAATATATCTCAGGACATGTTGATAAGGATGGAAATACCTTCATAAGACCATGGATATGACATTCGAGGGTAATTCCGTCCAGTTGGATCAACAAATAATAAAGAAAGAAAAGGGCAATGAAATGTGAGTGCATCCTGCTTTAGGAGATATTACAGACAAAGAGATTATATTACACAGTGTGTGTTCGTAGGTTGGTTGTCGCTGTTGTGACAATCCTTATCTCTTTAGGGGCCATGATGGGTTTCTAGATTATGCTCTTGGTCTGTGAATAATATTAAATGCTATCTAGATAATGTCCTCAAGGGTCACACACAATAGTGTATTTGAGAATCTTCCCTATTCAATTGAATATGAGTTTTGGACATGGTGGACCCCACTACTAGGGTTCGAGATTTTTCCAAGGAAAAACAATCACTAATGCAATAAATAAATTCATATTATTAAAGTTTAGAATAATGAGCATTGGATTTATTTATTAAATGTATTTATGAGTTTTAAGTAAATACATGAAAAATATTAATTGATGAATATTAAAAATATTCATGGTTTAATTAATATTTATGGGAAAGATGAGTCAAGTTTTGGACTCAATTATTGTTATGTAATATATTTAATATATTACAAGAAAATGATAATAATATTTATGACTCAGTTTAATAGTCATAATATGTCGTTAATAGTGCGTTGATTATTCAGGGGCCAGGTTGGCATTTTCAGGTAATTACATGACACTATAAATAGAAGAGGAGAGGAGTTTTCCAAATACTATTCATGGTAATTCTATCTCCTCTCCTCTCTCCCATGTTCTAGATAGATATGCTCTAGATCCAAGGATCTCAGATCGAGCTCTCTCTCAGGCATTGCAAGAAGAGCGATGTGGTGATCATTGGAGCGTTGAAGGCATCATCATAATTCTGTGTTAGCACCCTGAATTCGACGAATGGCATTCCATAGTTTCTTGAAGCACATGTGGACGATCTTGAGGAGTTAGATTTTAGATTCTTAGAGCAGTGATCACCAATGATGAGTAGACGTTGTGCACAACTTCAGATTTTAAAAAGGTATTTTATGATTTATTTTTGTGCTTTAAACCCTTTATGTGAGATCCTTGACTTAAACCAGGAAGCTATTCACCAACTTTGACAAGTTCATGTCGAACGTTGGTGATTTTTTTTAAAATAACACCCATTTGGGGATTTTTCTACAATCTCGGTTCCTTCAACAAAGTGGTATCAAAGGTGGTTCGACCCTTGGGACGTTGTTCGGACATTTCCCTAAAATGGTCTTGGTTGGGTTAGGCCAATAGTGTCAAAGTGTATCGAGAGTGGATCTCAGGAGAGGGAGTCCAGTGATGGTATGAGTGGCCAATGTATCCATTCACTAGGACCCTAATTACCTGATTGTTAACTTGGCACCTTGAGAAACTTTTTGCAGGAAACAATGGTACATGCATCATATAGGATTGAATCTTTGACTTTCCTTCTTGAGTCACCTCCCCATTGTTGTTGATATATATATATGCTATTCTAACCACTGTACTACTTGATAACATTCAGAATGTCTCTGTGATACCAGCCAACCAGGATACTAGATCAAGTTCGTGACGATGACCCTATGAGCGATGAGGCCTTAGTTCAGGACCCATCATGTGATCCCATTCCTCTAGATGGGAAAGTAGAAACACCTCCACCTGTTGAGCAGTAGACAACCACAACATAATAGTCTAGGGATGTGTGTAGGCTGAGCATGCTTCGTGAGTTCTAGTGACAAAGACTGCTGAGGTTCCCAGTGAGCCAGACCCTCAGGCAGCAGAGGTTTGGTTAGAGTTGGTGGTTTGCCTTTTCAGGATTTCACAGACACCAGTATATCAGATAGTGTATTTGGCGGACAACCTTTTCCATGGAGTAGTTGGGAATTTATGGATCTTGGTTACTCAAATACATGATGAGACAAAGCTCTCGTGGTATGACTTCTAGCAGCTATTTCATGAGGATTACCACCCCTCCCACTTGCACTCCATTTTACTTCAAGAGCTCCTCCAGTTTCAATAGGGAGGGATAAAGGTGACTGAGTATGTGAATAGGTTTACAGAACTTGAATGATACTCTCTAGAAATGATCCATGATGTCTACTTAAGAGCACAAAAGTTTAAGCATGGAATCTGTAGAGAGATCCATTCTATCATAGTACCCTTTTGCATCCTCACCTATGTTGGGGTGCCGGAGCAGGCACTAGTGAAAAAGAACTTTCTGTCATAGGGGAACCATACAACTGGTTGTGGTAGTGGGTTCAATAGAGCTGAGGCATCTTCAGTAGTTAGAAGACTTTAGTCGAAAAGATCTCAATGCAGGAGGCCCCCCCATAATCGAACTTAGGCATGTAGTTGTATGGGGTAGAAGAAACACAGAGCGTGGGGATATCCTTGTGAGGGACAATGTTATGCTTGTGATGGGTGAGGTCACATGTCACGGAACTGCCCGACCATATGTGTTGAGAAAACCAGGTAGGAAATAGGTGGACCACTATGGTAGAGACAACACCATGATTAGGGTGGTCTCCAGGGAGGTGGTGCTGGCAGAGGAGCATGAGCTGGAGGAGGGGGACGATGTTATGAGGTCTTTCCACCACCAATAGGTGACCAACATCAGGCTCAGGAAGCTGGAAGCTGGGACCACAGACAACCTATTTTGAGTATGTGACACACATTTTGAATTAAAATGTCAATTTTAAACTGAAAACATATACTTTCAATCATACTGGACACAACATGTGTCATATTGATACGAGATTAATTATTACACTTAAAAAGGAATTCTTGATCTTTTTCCTAAAGTATCAAGACCATTTGAGTGTGATTATTAGTTTTGATTAGGTAATGAATGTTATAACCTAAAATGTTAATTTTATACTAAAAACATGCACTTTGAGTCATACCGGCCACACTATGTGTCGAATTGATGTGAAATTGATTCCTATGTAAGGTTTCTAAGGGTATGAAAATCACTTATTCATTACAACAGAAGTGATTTAGAAACCAAAACTCCCAATATCTTCATGTGTATCATTAACTTAAATCATGAATAAAATACTATAAATTAATAGAACTGTAAAACCTCGCATAACTTACACCGAAGATGCCTCAACTATGTCTTGATCTTCATATGATGTGGTTGATAAAGATCACTAGAGTGGTAAATGAAATCCTACCTATCAAGAATATACTTAGATAACCTACCTAAATGGTACCAGATTCAATCTTGACATGTCTTGAAGGGCGTTCCTGATCCCCACGAGTTGGCAACTAGTGCCTGAGCATCAAAACCAACAAGTGGGAATGAGATCTCTATAAGAATAACTCATCAAGAGAAATAAATGGATATAAAACAATAAATAATTGGTATTCCAAACACTATATAATATATAAAGTTACATAAGTAGATATCTACAAGTCACAAAACAACATGTCAACCAAAGCCATCAGTTATGACCATCAAAGACAACATCCTAGAATCTCCATGTAATAAGTGGATCACACGTTCCACTAGACACTGCCAACTCCCAAGGTTCCACTAATCAAGTATACCTATAGAAAATTAGGCTTATCATACATAGATATTACATCATTTTTTATGAATATTCATTAGATTACACATATACATGCCCGAGAACCATAATAGTTCAGTGCCTTTGTAAATTTGGAAACATAAACATTGGTCCATAAGAAATCTACGTCATCTCCCACTATGTTATTCATAACTATAACCCTTATTAGACATATCATATATAATATATTTCTTCATAACCTGGGGAAAGGAAACATAAGAAAGGGTGACCTCAAATTCCCAGTAAGGGTAAACAAGAGAGATATATAAGCATAACATGAACATAAGGGGATGAAGACATGAACATAAAATTTGAAAACCATATCCTGCATATCAAAGATCATAATCTTGAATCATGGAATAAATATTTGTAGTTCATAAGACAAGAATAATAATATAATCATAGAACATGAGCCATGATAACATAACATTGACATAAGACATGAATTTGTGGCTTACACATAAGCATAAAAAATCATTTATATATTAGACAAGTCTCATTTATAAGGATATCATATTGGAATGAGTTAAATCCCTAAACTATCATAGTATTCAAGGTTCACTCCTAAGACAATCATAGTGGAAAAAGTCCCTTACTTAATTAGGTTCACTCCTCATTCCATCCCTGTCTTACAGAACTGATTTTACTCCCCATTCTAGTCATGTCTTACTGAACTAGGTTCACTCCCCATTCTAGTATTATCTTTCTAAATCAGGTTCACTAACCATTTTAGTCCTATATTACTAATCCAGGTTCACTTCTCATTCTAGTCCTATCTATCTCATGAGATACAAATCTTTACCCAATGCATTGGAGGGAGATATAGGTCCCACCTATCTTTAGTTATAACGTAACCACCGTCCTTGGTTACAACATAACCATAATCACATAATGAGAATCATAAATATGTGTTCCAAAAGATCATAAAACATTCATCATATTAGAACCCGTGAAATGAAATGAGTTTCCTAAACATTCCATCAAAACATAACCTGTAGAAAATAAATGGGTTTCATAATCATTTCATCATTTCATCAAAGAATAACCCATGGAAAAAGAAGTAGGTTTCATAAGTATTTTATCATGGTATAACACATGGAAAAGAAATAGGTTTCATAAAAATATTTTCATCATAAAAATAAACCATTCATAGAAAGAATAAGAATGATATCCTTGGATAATATCCCTAGTAAAACATAAGTAACTTCAAAGAATGTCATCTCAGATTGAAAATAATTTTGAAATACTACTTGGTATATTTATTGAGAAAAATAACTTTTCCATAAAAATCAATTTTTTAAACCATAAAACATTATGAGAATCTTTTTCTTTTAAAATAACCATGAAAAATTATAAAGTAATATTTTAAAAATCATTTAAAACATTTCTTGAGTAAAATTTCCTTTTTTTTCTTTGAAAAACTCTTTTTAAAACATAAAACACTTTCAAAATAATTTTCAATTTGAAATAATTTATTTAAAATATAAATTTTCCCAAATATTAAGGAAATAATATTTTTAAAATAACTTTGAAAACTTATAAAGGAATATTGAAATCATTGAGAAGTCAAGACAACAGGAAATACTGTTCATGTCATGCATGTTAAAAACAAATATTCTTTTCATATTTTTGGTAAAATCCAAATGGGCATTGTTTGGAAAATGACATGAATATTCCTTTAAAAACATTTTGTAAAAAATAAAACATGGGTAAAACATATTTTAAAAATCATAAGAGAGTAATAAAACCTTTTTTAAAACATTTTTAGAAAAAATGGTTTTGGAAGAAAATAGATTTCCAGCCGAAGAGAGCAATAGAGTCATATTTTTCTTAAAAACATTTTCTTAATTATTTTAAGTAATAAATAGTGGAAAAATGGTACCATTAATTAAAGATATCATGAATTAACAGAGGAGAATAAAATTCATTATAATTCTTGAGAGGTATATTATGTGGTTTCAATGTTGGAGACTTAATCATAAACAATCCAGATAAATGATGACATTGTAACATGAAACCTTTATCATTTTGATAACATTGAATCATAAACCTCATGAAGGGATAACATAAAATGAAACTTAAAATATCATGAGAATGAATAACTTCATGATATTACATGTCAAAGGTTCTGTATATATTCCCCATGAAAAAATATAGGTGCATAACATAACATACATCTCAAAGAAGACAAATTGAGACAGAAATCCCTTATCATTTTGGTAACATTTTAACCATAAAATCCATGAAATAGAGATACTAAAATGGATATGTAAATACCCATAATTTTATGTATGAGAATAATATAATATATTCACGATTATTATATACACCACATAAAAGAAACACATGGTGAATATGGCTTGTGTCTCATATAAAATAAAAGTGAGACAAAAACCCCTTAACCTTAAGTATTGAATTCCATCATACATGTAAAAAAAAATATAATAAATATAAGTTTATTATACATATATTAAAGAACCATTTTCATATATATAATAATTTATATGGTTTTCTTATAACATTTTATTACCCATTTATTAACAATTCCATGTTAAAGTCACATTTTGGGTAATAACAGCTTTGTTTTTCATGTATGTTTTAACTTGTTATTTTTGGTCCTCTTACTTAAATTATGGTTACATAAATTACATAATAATAATAATGAAATAATTATCATATTTATACATCAAATATACTTTTAATACTAATAATTAAATATGGTTTTGATAAATGAAGTACGTTAAAATCATGGAGACGGTAGGCCATACATATACATGAGTAACATTTCCATTTTCAATGATCATTATAGAAATAAGGTAAGTAATATATTATATTTACAGAATTATAATAATATAATAAAATCATATTATTTCTGTAAATATATTTATACATGTCATACATGTGGTATGGTGATGAAAAGAGAGTCACATAGTTTCGTGAAGGCTGTAGTCCACATGTACACGAGCGACGTTATCATTTTTCATCAAGTGAAAAGGTAAGAAAAAAAAGATATATATTATACTTTATTAATGATAATTATGTCATTAATATCATAATTATTTCATGTATATCATATATAACCATTAATGTTACCCTTATCACCTTTCATGTAAAGCGTGAACGAATCACATCGCTTCGCGAGGCAGTAGTCTTCCGTACACACGAGCGAGGTTATCATATTCCATAAAAATGGAAATCATAAAGGTATGTGTCATATAATAATTCTAAAACAATAATAATATCATAAATATCATATATAAATAATAAATCCATCATTTTTTCCAACCGTTAGAGGTGGTAATGGAAAAATGAATGACATCGGTTTGCAAGGTGGTAGTTTGCGTACACACGAATGATGATTTAATAACCCATTATATGGAAGTGGATAAGGCTGTAGGTCATGAAATTATAATAAAAATATCAAAATATATGTAATATACTGAAGTTATTATATAATCATGTTTTAAAAATAATTTAAGGATATGGAGAAAGAAATAAAATAAAGACACTCATTCAAGAACATTGCCTCTTCTTTAGGCATCCTCCTTAGGTTTTCACTAAAGCCTTGCTAGGTAGAATTTATGTACAAAATAAGGGTTATAGGATGATAGCATTGAAGTTGGGAAGTGATTTGGTAAGGTATTGGATGAACCAAATAGGTTTTAAGGCGTGAAGAAGAGAGGAGATGAGGTGGCCTTTTATAAGTGAGGTAGATGACACACTTTGTAGCACCCCAAACATTTTATGGTATGTTTCTCTTAAAAACATTTTAGTTATAGCCTATATTTCAATAATCACTGAGCCTATATGCAAAAAAACATGGTTACTTATAAGGAATATCCATAACCTAGCCATAAAACTTAAATTTGTCAGCTCTGTGATTTGAATTTTAAAAATCTAAGATACACAATTGTGATCAAGATGATAATTAGAGTCTTATAGAATTAACATAATTTTCAGTGAATAGTAACCAAACCTTATGAATAGTAACCTACCCTTATGAATAGTAACTTATCCTTATGAATAGTAATATGACTCTTATGAATGGTATCCATGTCCTTGAATGTATAAATGAATTTAGGCACCTTGAAAATGAAGAAGAATGTTTTAAGTGTTTATATTTTTCGATTAAATAATTATTTTAATTAAATATTTAATTAATCATATTTAGAAAATTATTTTTGAAAAATTTACTTCATTTTTGGATTCTACACCTCGAAAAATGGTTAGGGTGAATTTTTGGGATTTTTCTGAAATACTTAAATTTTTGATGAATAGTAAAATCCGATAATTCACAATAAATGGTAAATAATGGATTAATTGAGTCATTGATAATGATATGATGATGTAAGCCTAATTGGTTCGAATTCACATGCATATATTACTGTTCTTGGTCATGGAATACTCACTATTGGTTGTCTTGAGAGGAAATAATAAATTAATGATTATAATATTAAGAAAACTCCTCTCCCCTCCACTATATAAAACACCCCTCACCCCCTCTTCCTCTCACACCACTCAAGCCTCATGCCTTGCCAATATTATGCCCAAGTCTCTCCTCAAGATTTTACCCCACATCCAAAATCTCATATCCTCTTCAAAATACCAAAACCTCTCCCCTTAAAAGGTTCTCAAAGGAGGAAGTCTCAAGAGGTAAATTCCTCTTTCCAATTCCTTCAATTCTTTTAAGTTCTTTTCTTTTTTGTTTATTTCCTCACCATAATAGTATGATAAATCCAGTAACATACTTGTAATGTAATTTTTTCATGCTAATGGTATATTTCATTACCTTCTCTCCTTTCCCCCACCATTTATTTGAAAAAAATTAAAGCACCGTTTGAGATGTGCTAATTTAGCACATTCAAGGACAACAGTTTATCAATTTCTATTATAATCCTTAATTCTGGTCATGAAACCATTTGTGTTATGGTTGAACCAGATTATTATATATTTAATATATCCTATTTTTAGTTCTGTAATCCTTTTGTACAAATGTTATTAAGTTATAAAGAAAAACATGTTCATTGTAATCAAACCCACCGTTTAGCCAAAACGGTTGTCACTAAGGTTATATATATAATAATTCGAATTCAATATAAGTAACCAAATTAAATTTAAAACCATGTAATCTTCTGAATTTTAAATAATATAATATAACTTCATTTCTGGACAACCACACCCATCTTATATATTTATCTGAACTTGAATATAAGTGAACCGATCATTTAAAACCAAGTAAACAAACGAGTCCGAACAATGAAATTGAACCTTATAACTAAATAAAATGGATTTGAATGAACTAAAAAGGGTTATAATAAATCATTTAAATATAAAATAGGTTCTGTAATTATGAATTAATAATCCTAATTTTTTTATTCAGGTCTTAAATAATAAGTCAAGAACACCTTCAAGCATAAGGTAAGGGATTCTCTCTCTCACTTTTGTTCAAGAATCACCCCTATGTTGTGCCCTTTTATTTTTAATTCCTAATGATGGGGTATGTTTTTGAAACTCTCCCATACTTCCCTTATGAAATATACATAATGGAATACCCCTTTACCTATCATTAATCCCTCACAATAACACTCGTTACCATGCTGAAATGTTTGTAAGGGGTTTCTCATCTCACTTTCATTTCTGTGAGATTTTCATTGTTCACCACTTATTTATTTTATGTGGTATATGTGTACTACTATTTGATATATAATAACATTATTCTCTTTATATTCATGTTATTAAATAATTCATTTGAGTATTATTAAGTTCTTGTCACATGATTCGACCAATTATATTGTGGTAAGAGACTTTGTCTCAACTACTATTTTGTTGTGACTAATTTTGTATTATGCACCTAATAATCCTTATGTGGTGTACCTACTTCCCATTTGAGATCACTTTTCATTTGAAATTATATTTATATTAAATATTTATAATCTCATATTATGTATATGTTTGTTGTCTAAACCGTATACCATTTTACATACGGTGTTTATTTGGAAAGTTTTTTTAATTATAGAAATATTGATGAATCCGTATACTCTACTCTATATGGATATTGAAAAGGAATATTTCTCTTGTATTGAATCAATGTATAAAGAATTATTTGGATATTCAGTGGCGAGTGGGGCCCGCTATAGCCCCTCGATGCATCGGTAGGTCTCATGAGACAAATCAGTTGGCGACAAACCCTTCGATTTTGTTTCCCAAAAACAGACAGGTTTCTACCCATAGAACTAAACCGTTTTAATGGTATTATGGTTTCATGTGCCAGATACATGACATAAAATTAATAATCATTCTCTTTATTCATTTTCAGTTATCATTATTATCCAGGAGGTTTTCACTATGATAAAATCTATGGATGCAGTTTCATTCTCAGTTCATTAATGGCATTAGTTTTTCATTTATTCACCATGACTTATTGATTATGTCAGATTGATTTTGATTCACTCATTTTTGTATTCATGATTCTGCTATTTTTAACCCTTACTGAGGATTTGAGCTCACCCCTTTCATTGTTTACCTTCAACAGGTGATGAAGAGAAGGTCATTTATTGAGTTCATGTGGTTGCAACTTTTAGTTTTGTTATGTATTGTACCTTGTAACATTTTTCAATGTAATTTGTGTTACATATTTGTGTATAGTTTCTTCAAGAATACTAAACTGATCATTACTTTGGGATTTTAATTCTTTCTAACCATGCCAATATCACAAGTAATGCACCGACTCCAGTCTAGAGAGGTCGGGGTGTTACAGTTGGTATCAGAGGAAGTTTAGTATATAACTTGGAAACTAGAGTAGGAAATGTATAATAGGGAACAAAGCCCTAAGGTAGTATTTGAGGATAAACATACAAGAATGTACTGGTATTTTGTTAAGGAATAGATTATGTGGATATTTTAAGCAATACATCCCTGTCTGGATACAGGCAGGTAGAGGTGGCTTTGGCACAAATGTATCTTGGGGTAAAACCCGAAAACACCACTTTGATCTAGACTCGAACGGGAACTGGTGCATGACAACAGGCCTTGATACACTCTTGGTTATGACACTCTTGGGGGATATGCTTAGGATAATTCACATTTTCTTTACAAGACATTATGAAGGATTTTAATGTAATTTTTTCCTCAGAGAAATCATGTTTATAAGATTAGCTATGCATAGAATTTCAATCTATGTTGAGTGATTTTCTATTTGAGATTCATAAAACAATATAGTGTATCCCATTATTTAGAAATGGAATCTAACGGAAGAAGGGGAATCAATACCTGTGGGAAAGGTAGGGATCTCCCTACTGAGCAAGTCAACACAGTCAATGTTGGAGAAGATAAGATCATGACCATATTGGGACAACTTACTCAGGTTGTAATGAATAACCATTCCACACCTGTGTTGGATCATTTCATGTGGTATAAGACCCCATATTTTAGTGGGACTACTAACCTAGTGGTTGCTGAGAAATGGATCAAGTCCCTTGAAAAGATATTCATGGCATTAAGATGCAATGAAAATGAAAAGGTAGTACTAGCAGTATATTGTCTCAAGGGAGACACTGATCAATGGTGGTCCTTGATTAAGAATACTATAGAGGAAGAAGAAATAAAATATATGGAATGGATGACTTTTAAGGAAATATTCTTCAAAAAATATTTCCCTCGTGAGAAACTAACTGAAATGAAGAGGAAATTACTTAGCTTAAAACAAAGGGAAGAAGACAGTGTTGCAAAGTATGAGGATACTTTCACAAGGCTGGCCAGGTATGCCGTAGATTACGTACGTGACTCGGCAGACAAGATTGATCATTTCTTTGAAGGTCTTAATCCAAGTCTTCGAAGGGCACTGGCTTCTCAATCATTTTCATCATATGATGAAATTGTATCAAGTGCCATCAAAACAGAGAGATAATTTTCTAGATCAAATATTTTCAAAGGAAACCAAGATAAGAAGCGGTACTCTGATAACAAAGGAAAATGAGAATCACCAAATAAGAGCAAGGGAAAAAAGCTATTCCTATTATGTGAGAACTGTGGAAAGAATCATCTCGGGAAATGTTTGAAAGGCATGGGAGTCTGCTATAACTGTGGATAAAAGGTTCATCGATCTGATGAATACAAGGGGAAGAAAAAATTCAATGATATTCAATGCTATAATTGCAGAGAGATGGGACACTATGCAAATGAGTGTCCTAAGTTACAAGGAAACACACCTCAGAAAAAGCCAAGAGAACAAGGGAGATCCTATGCGATTACAACTGTGGAGGTTGAAGTTCCCAATGACG
This sequence comes from Viscum album, assembly GCA_963277665.1. Taxonomy (NCBI): domain Eukaryota; kingdom Viridiplantae; phylum Streptophyta; class Magnoliopsida; order Santalales; family Viscaceae; genus Viscum; species Viscum album. The sequence continues at coordinate 2,065,409,901 of OY728119.1, forward strand.
TGGTGGAAGGTACTTTAATTGTTTCCTCAAACTTAGCCAACAATTTATTTGATTCTGGATCATCACATTCATTTATATCATCCCCGTTTGCAATGAAAATTAGATATGTCCAATTTGATTTAATAAAGGAGTTGTTAGTCAAAACTCCCGGGGGATGTATCATTGCAACAAAGGCATGTCGACTAGTCCCCCTCTATACACCAAAACGTGATTTAGTTTCTAACCTTATCATCATACCAATGACTAAATTTGACATAATTATCGGTATGGATTGGCTTTCAAATTATGATGCGAAGATTTATTGTAAGAAGAAGGAAGTTACAATTTTTGAAAATGGTGTAGAATCCCTTGTCTTTAGGGAAGAAACTTCACTATCTAATTCTTATCTAGAACCATCCCCAGTAGCTCTATTGAATGAAATACTTGGAGAGGAAGATAAAAAAATATCTTTGGGTGAGGAAATAAATCTTCAAATTGAATATGTGAACATAGTTCAAGAATACATTGATGTATTTCCAGAGTATTTACCTGGACATCCTCCAGAGCGGGAAGTTGAGTTATCTATTGATTTAATTACTGATGTAAGAACTATATCAAAGAATCCCTATAGAATGGATACTATGGAATTAGTAGATATAAAGAAACAACTAGAGGATTTGAGTGAAAAAGGATTTATTCAACCTAGTGTTTCTACATGGGGAGCCCCTTTCCTCTTTGTCAAGAAGAAAGATGGATCCATGAGGCTTTGCATTGATTACATGGAAATCAATGCTATTACAATAAATAATAAGTATCCTCTTCCATGTATTGATGATTTATTTGATCAAATTAATGGAGCTCAATACTTTTTGAAGATTGACCTTCGATCTGGATATCATCAGTTGTGTGTAAGGAAGAAAGATATTCCTAAGATAGCATTTCAGACCAGGTATGGGCATTAAGAGTTTACAGTAATGCCTTTTGGACTGACAAATGCACCCTATATTTTCATGGATTTAATGAATAGAGTTTTCAAGGAATATCTTGATAACTTTGTTGTGGTATTCATCGATGATATACTCATATACTCAAAAATCTATGGAGACCATGAGAATCACTTGCGGGTCATTCTGCAAACTCTTAGAAGCAATAAATTATATGGGAAGTTTAGCAAATGCAAATTCTGGCTTTAATCAGTTTCTTTTCTAGGCCATATTGTCTCTAAGTATGGAATCCTAGTTGATCCTGTGAAGACAAAGGCAATCCAAGATTGTCCCACACCAACAAACATAACTAAGGTACGCAGTCTTATTGGCTTAACAGGTTACTATCGGTGTTTCGTTCATAATTTTTCCCAAATGGACAACCCACTAACTAAGATCACACATATAGGAGTTAAGTTTGTGTGGACAAAAGAATGTACAAAATTCTTCGAATAATTGAAAAGAAGATTGTTCAATGCTTCAATTTTGACTCTTCCATATGGAAGTGGTGGATTTTTAATATACAACGATGCATTAAAGAATGGACTGGGTTGTGTCCTTATGAAAAACAATAAAGTTATTGCTTATGCATCAAGACAGTTTAAGACTCATGAGAAAAATTATCCAACTCACGATCTTGAGTTAGCAGCCGTAATCTTTGCTCTGAAAATATGGAGGCATTATCTCTACGGAGAGAGATGTGAGATTTATACAGACCACAAGAGTTTGAAATACATTTTCACACAAAAAGAACTCAACATGAGGCAGAGGAGATGGCTTGAGTTACTCAAATATTACAAATTTTCAATACACTACCACAAGGGAAAGACAAATAGGGTGGTAGATGCATTAAGCAGGAAAGATCATGGACTTCTGACTCAAATGAGGATTGAGAGAGATCCTATATTTTTGGATCTACTAAAGATGGATATGGGAATTGTTAAGGAAAGGGAAACATTTTTCCTCTTTCAAATGATTGCTAAACCATATTTATTAGAGAAGATAAAAATCTCTCAATCTGATGATGAGAGCCTACACAAGAAAATTAATGCTGTCAAGGATGGGAGATTGGCTGACTTCGTGTATAAAGGAGTTCTAAAATTTGGGAAGAGGTTATGCATTCCATTAGTACCTGAGCTAAAAAGGGAACTATTGGACGATGATCATAGCTCAAATTTCTATATACACCCAATTAGCACCAAGATGTATAGGGATCTGAAAGAATATTTCTGGTGGGATAATATGAAGTGGGAAATTGTTGACTACGTGTCAAGATGTCTAGTTTTTCAACAAGTGAAGGTAGAGAGACAACATCCCAAAGGAGTGATGCAACCTCTACCTATTCCTATGTGGAAGTGGGATAAAATTACGATTTATTTTTTCACTGGACTACCAAGGACACCAATAAGGAATGATGCAATATGGGTAATTGTTGATCAGATCATAAAATCAACACATTTTCTTCCTATAAGAGAGAATTTTCCACTTGAGAGCTTGGTAAGACTTTATATTAATCAAGTTTTAATACTTCATGGTGAACCTCTATCTATTGTGTCTGATCGAGATCCTCGGTTTACATAATTTTTTTGGAAAAGTCTCCAAAAGGCTTTGAATACTGAGTTTCGTATGAGTACTGCTTATCACCCACAAACCGACAGACAGTTTGAAAGGACCATTCAAACTCTAGAAGATATGCTGAGGTCATGCTCTCTTGACTTCCAAGGTATGTGGGATCAATACTTACCTTTGGTGTAATTTTCCTACAACAATATTTTTCATTCTAGTATTCAAATGGCTCCATATGAAGCATTATATGAAATGATATTTCGAACTCGAACTTGTTGGGACAAAGTTGGTGAGAGGAAACTTATAGGCCCATAACTTATTTAAGATACCACGATCAAGGTGAAAAAGATACAAGCCCATATTAAAGCAGCCCAAAATAGGCAGAAGAGTTATGCTGACAACCAAAAAAAGGACTTGGAATTCCAAGTGGTAGATCACGTATTCCTGAAAGTATCTCCATGGAAGGGTGTCTTAATGTTTGGTAAGAAAGGGAAATTGATCCCCAGGTACATCAGACCTTTTGAAATTTTGGAAGGAATCGGAGCTGTAGCTTACCATTTAGCGATGCCACCAAATTTCTCCAAATTCCATGATGTGTTCCATGTGTCATTGTTGAAGAAATACATTCCAGGCCCAATTCATGTACTCACATATGAAGAAATTGAACTGGAACCCGATTTGTCATACTGTGAAAATCCTATCAGGATTATTGACACAAGGGAGAAAGTATTGAGAAATCAGACAACTCGTCTTGTAAAGGTTCTTTAGAGAAACCAGAATATGGAGGAAGAAACATGGAAACCTAAGGATGTTATGAAAAAGAATCACCCACATCTTTTTGGTGAGTTTCTTACATAAAATTCCAAGGACGAAATTTCCAAAGGAGGGAATAATGTAGCACCCCAAACATTTTATGGTATGTTTCTCTTAAATACATTTTAGTTGTAGCCTATATTTCAAGAATCACTGAGCCTCTATGGAACAAAACATGGTTACTTATAAGGGATAGCCATAACCTAGCCATAAAACTTAAATTTTTCATCTCTGTGATTTGAATTTTAAAAATCTAACATACACAGTTGTGATCAAGATGATAATTAGAGTCTGATAGAATTAACTTAATTTTTGGTGAATAGTAACCTACCCTTATGAATAGTAAATTACTCTTATTAATAGTAATATGACTCTTATGAATGGTATCCATGCCCTTGAATGTATAAATGAATTTAGGCACCTTAAAAATGAAGAAGAATATTTTAAGTGTTTATATTTTTCGATTAAATAATTATTTTTAATTAAATATTTAATTAATAATATTTATAAAATTATTTTTGAAAAATGAACTTCATTTTTGGATTCTACATGTCAAAAAATGGTTAGGGTGAATTTTTGGGATTTTTCTGAAATACTTAAATTTTTGATGAATAGTAAAATCCGATAATTCACAATAAATGCTAAATAATAGATTAATTGAGTCATTGATGATGATATGATCATGTAATCCCAATTGGTTCTAAGTCACATGCATATATTACTATTCTTGGTCATGGAATACTCACTATTGGTTGTCTTGAGAGGAAATAATAAATTAATGATTATAATATTAAGAAAACTTCTCTCCCCTCCACTATATAAAGCACCCCTCACCCCCTCTTCCTCTCACACAACTCAAGCCTTTTTCCTTGCCAATATTCCACCCAAGTCTCTCCCCAAGATCTTCCCCCACGTACAAAATCTCCTAGCCTCTTCAAAATATCAAAACCTCTCCCCTTAAGAGGTTCTCAAAGGAGGAAGTCTCAAGAGGTAAATTCCTCTTTCAAATTCCTTTAATTCTTTTAAGTTCCTTTCTTTTTGTTTCTTTCCTCACCATAATATTATGATAAATATAGTAACATAAATGTACTGGAATCTTTTAATTCTAATGGTATATTTCATTACCTTATCTCCTTTCCCCCACCATTTATTTGAAAAAAATGAAAGCACCGTTCGAGATGTGCTAATTTAGCACATTCAAGGACAACAGTTTATCAATTTCTATTATAATCTTTAATTTTGGTCATGAAACCATTTGTGTTATGGTTGAACCATATTATTATATATATAATATATCCTATTTTTAGTTATTTAATCCTTTTGTACAAATGGTATTAAGTTATAAAGCAAAACATGTTCATTATAATCAAACCCACCGTTTAGCCAAAACGGTTGTCACTAAGGTTATATATATAATAATTCGACTTCACTCTAAGTAACCAAATTAAATTTAAAACCATGTAATATTATGTATGTTCACTAATATAAAATAACTTCATTTATTGAAACCACATCCATCTTATATATTTATCCGAACTTGAATATAAGTGAACCGATCATTTAAAACCAAGTAAACAAACGAGCCCGAACAATGAAATTGAACCTTATAACTAATAAAAAAAGCCTTGAATGAACTAAAAAGGGTTATAATAAATAATTTACATATAAAATAGTTTCTTTAATTATGAATTAATAAACCTAATTTTTTTTATTCAGGTCTTAAATAACAAGTCAAGAACACCTTCAAGCATAAGGTAAGGGATTCTCTCTCTCACTTTTGTTCCAGAATCACCCCTATGCTGTGACATTTTATTTTTAATTCCTAATGATGGGTTATATTTTTTCACCTACCCCATAATTACCTTATGACATATAAATAATTTAATACCCCTTTACCTATCATTAACCCCTCGCAATGACACTCGTTACCATGCCGAAATGTTTGAAAGGGGTTTCTCATCTCACTTTCATTTCTGTGAGATTTTCATTGTTCACTACTTATTTATTTTATGTGGTATATGTATACTTCCATTTGATATATAATAACATTATTATATTTATATTCATGTTATTCAATGATTCATTTTAGGGTTATTAAGTTCTGGTCACATGATTCAACCAATTACATTGTGGTAAGAGAATTTATCTCAACTACTATTTTGCTGTGACTAATTTTGTATTGTGCACCTAATAATCCTTATGTGGTGTAACTACTACCCATTTGAGATCAATTTTCATTTGAAACTATATTTATATTAAATATCTATAATCTCATATCATGGATATGTTTGTTGTCTAAACTGTATACCATTTTACATACGGTGCTTATTTGGAAAGTTATTTTAATTATGGAAATATTGATGAATCCGTATACTCTACTCTATACGGATATTGAAAAGGCATATTTCTATTGTATTGAATAAATGTATAAATAATGATTTTTACATGAAGTGGCGGGTGGGGCCCGTGATATCCCCTCAATTCATCGGTAGGTCTCATGAGACAAATCAGTTGGGGAAAAACCCTTCGAGTTTGTTTCCAAAAATCAGACGGGTTTCTACCCATAGAACTAAACCGTTTTAACGGTATTATGGTTTCATGTGCCAGATACATGAAGTCCAATTAATAAGAATTATCTTTATTCATTATCAGTTATTATTATTATCCATGAGGTTTTCACTATGACAAAATCTATGTATGCAGTTTCATTCTCAGTTCATTAATGGCATTAGTTTTTCATTTATTCACCATGACTTATTGATTATGTCAGATTGATTATGATTCAATCATTTTTGTATTCATGATTACACTATTTGTAACCCTTAACAAGGGTTTGAGGTCACCACTTTCATTGTTTACCTTCAACAGGTGATGAAGATAAGGTCATTTATTGAGTTCATGTGGTTGCGACTTTTAGTTTTGTTATGTATTGTACCTTGTAACCCTTTCAATGTAATTTGTGTTGCTTCTATGTATCTAGTTTATTCAAGACTACTAAACTGATTGTTCACTCAGGATTTTCATTCCTTCTAACCATGACAATATCACAAGTAATTCACCAGCTCCAGTCTAGAGGGGTCGGGGTGTTACACACTTTTGTATTTTTGAAAAGAAATAAGTGATCCCACATTTTTAATATGTCAAAAGGGTCCAAATTAGGCTATTATTGAACCATATGAATTTAATGGTAGAAAAATATATATCAAATAGTTTTTAGACAAGTTTATAGGTCATTTTTACCCTTATCTTTTTAGTTTAACCCCTTAGTAAACCCATTTTTACCTCAACTGCAGTAATTAATTTTTACTGCAATAACTATTCATTTTAGTTAAAAATTAAGTTGAACTTATTAGAAATTATATATTAATTTGATTCCAAATATTAAATAAAATTTTCCTAATTCCATTCATAGAACTGGAAAATTTTAATTTAAAATTAATCCCGTAGACGCGTTGAGAAAGCTGGTTTTTAAAGACAAAAAGTTCAAAAAGTTTGAAATGTTTTTATATAAAAATTCAATATAAAATTGATTATATTGTCATAAATTGGAATAATTTATATTAAATTGAACTAATTTTACTTTAAAACTAATTTAAAATATAATTTAACATTATAAATAATTTAAATGAAAAAACATTTTTCAATTAAAATGTAGTTGGGGTTTGTCTTAGTGGTAAAGACACTCTATAATACTGCATTGATACCAGGATAAATTCACGATGGACTCAATATTTAGAGATTTTGGTCAGTTATCTCTCTAGATATGATGGTGGTCTTACAATACGTGTGGTGGTTTGACGTCAGTGGTTCAACGACACATGACTCATAACGTCGATGATGATGGCGGGAGGGCTTGTCGGCAGATCAACATCGATGAGGGATTTTGGTCCCAGTGGGAGGCAGTAGTGAGGTAGGTGTCAGAAGTTACGGTTCATGGTAGTCCTCGACGACTTTGATGGAAGGAGGATAGCATCAAAGATAGGTAGGGAGGCTTGACAGTGGGATTTCTTGGATGCCGGCCAGGCAGTAGAACAACACTGTTGATAGAAATAAGGAAAAAAAATTCTATGGACCTCGATATCTACCAGTGCAGATCCAAATGTGAACTTAAAATTAGAATCACACAACTTTCAAGGGATAATATATTGAAAAAATTAGAGGGTATGGAATCATCTATCGGTACCAGTCATTGTGCTCTATATGGTGCAATGCTGGCTGTGTAGCCATGTAAAGGTTGGATGCTTGGTTTAATGTATAATATGCTAAGGAGGGTCTGTCCTTGCGGTGTCAAGGTATTTGGGGGACTACGAGTCATGTATTATGCCTAAGTTAATCTAGGATTATGAGTCATGTAATTTTACCCCTCAACCTAGTTAGAAATCATAAAAATAAATAAAAAATTAAAGGCCTTCGGGTTTGGCGGTAATTAAAATTCAGTATTTTTCACTACTCATCAAAAAATTAATTTTTACAGAAAATACCAAAATTAAATATAAGACAATTTTTACATTATTATTTCAAAAATAAATTTTATTTTATCAAATTAATTTTCTAAAAGTTTCAAAAATTAATTTTATTATAAGTGCACAAAAAAGCAACAAAACTACTTTTTAGAAAAATACAATGTTTAAGCATAAAATTGGATTTATTCTTATTTATTTTCTAAAAAACACATAAGATGAATGTTAAATATTTATTTGAATATATAATATATAAATTTAATTAAAATCATTAACGAGAAGTGATTTGGTTAATTTATTGATATAAAATACACTTGTGCACACAAAAATAATTTTTTATAAAAAGATTTACTTTTATTTTAAAAAGGGTTTTATTTTCATTTATAATTATTAAGTCACAAAATAATTCATTTTATATACATTTGTAAACCATATTTTCATAATTTATTTAATATTATTCACAACATCTATTCCAATGGATAGGATACAACTATCATAATAATATTTTAATAATATGTCATATTTTATTTAAATTCAGTGTTGCGTGTAATGAAATATAATCTCAGTGTTTCATGTAACACAATACAAACTTAGTTTTGTGTGTAAATAAAGCTAAACTTAGTGTTTTTTTTAAATAAAAATATCTAAATGATTAAATTAAATTGAAAAAAATATTTTAAAAAATCCCGGGGTGTTACAATACCCACCACCACTGAGTGGTTATTTCCCTTTCCCTAGACATGGAATAAGAAAATATACAAATTCACAAAGGAAAAGGTTAGGTGTAAGCATAAAATCCTAGTAGGATATCACAAAGAATTTCATAATCAAACTATAACAAATAATCCAACTTTGATCAATTTTCAATAAAATATAGCATGCAAATATTTTCATAGTTAGTATCAAATCATGATTTGCACAAAATTTCAACAACTAATATAAAATAGATTTCAAAGTTCATTTTCATTGAATCATGTAGATATAAGAATCGTTATCGTAATAGGTGTTAATAATCATTTCTATCAAAACATTTTCATGTATAATCAATTACAATCACAACACCATGGTTAAAAGACCTTAGGATATATTAGTATAGGGAATCTCACACATCTCAATGAAATATGACTCTAGGTGTGGACACACTCCCTAGTGAAGGTTTTTGGTGCATCAGAATCACCTTGGTGGGAGATAAACCAAAAATGTTTTTTTTGATTCGAAGTATCATTCAAAATAATGTACAATATGTAAACGCCATGACCAATTTTTTTTCCATCTAATATTGACCTGAGAGAACCCAGAACTCAGACAAAGAATCTTTGCATGTTAAATTTATAATTAATTTAATTATGATCAGAATAAAAGGTTACCTCATTGAGAAACTTTCTTCAATTATGATTTTGATCATACATAAATGCTTCTTAGATGAAATTTGTTCCATAAGGATGATCAAAGTATAGAATCCCTCTAACAGTAATCTACACATGGTCCTTTGACCTCTAAATGACATCAATTGATTTTTGGGGGATAGAAAAGTGAATTGATCATCTTATGCGATTCATCTTGGTCACTTTAAGAACCTTTGGGCATGAAGGAATTCTTCTTGTTCTTAAGAAGTTGTGAGGAAGAATTCAAGAGAGAAGTCTTTTGTGGGAAACAATTCTCAATTCTGGGTTAGCCCTACACAATAGATATAACCATATATTTATAGAGATAAGGTTTAGATTAAAACACTATTTAATTGTGTACTGACCCTTAAATAGTATTATACTTCTTAACAAAACCCATGCCATATAATAATAATAATTTTATTATTTTATGGTGTGCTCTAAATCACACAATGCTAAATATTATTTTATTGGTTTGTAAATTAATATTTATGCCCAGACACAATCTTGGAACACTTTAACTCTTTGTAATTTATTGAATACTTGAATGAATATTTAATTAAATATTTCATTCATCAATAAAATAAATATTTTTTCTATAATCCAATGAAAAAATATTTATTAAATATTCAAGTAATTAAATAAATTCTTTATTAATGTATAAATAATTATTTATTACCTTGAGAATATTAAGAATCAATAAAAATTGAATAAAATTATTCATAGGTCTTGAGAATAATATTTATTCCAATAATTAAATTTAAATAGAATTTAATAGATATTAACAGAAACACTTGGTAAGTGACCCTCTAGGATTCTTTCTCATTGGCATTAGGAAGGCTTGCCTAAAGTCCAAGATTAATATCTAGAAATGGGTCAAGACACCTAAGAGAAAAAACTCAATGTCACAATGTCGACAACCAAATACAAACATTCACTGTGTAATATAAACCCTTTATCTCAATATCTCATCAAACATGTTTCACATATACGTCATCAACCTATATGCTTGATACAACTTTCTTTGACTATCTAAAATAAACATGTCATTACACCATGACCATTTAATTTAATGATATAGTTCTATTCCAATAAAATTAATGACACATCATCTTCCATAAATATGGAAGGAACAAATCCTTCACTAACTTATTCCTTGATAACATGTCATTTGTGACACACCTAACACACCCTACTTTCTATGAACATATGACGTCATGGTTTTGATCAATAAATCTAAGTATGTGAATCATGATATGAATTAATGATAGTATTAAATTCTAAGGAACATTACACATGTTCATAGATAGGAATATATGATAAACTAAAATATACAAAATTCCTACTGGCAGATTTGTTATCCTAATCTCCCATCTTGGAGATTACCAAGTGTGAACTTCATGAGAAGAAGTCTCATCCTCTTATGAGTACTCACACCTGATAGTCAATATACTATGTTTCCAATAATAGTATATTATCTAACCGTAGAACTATATTTAATAATATCATCATGGCATTTCATGGTTCTCATGATATCAGAGAACTTTTATGACCTTACCAATGAAAAAAATATTCTATGACATTATCAAATCAATGTTATGAAGAAGAACAATAAATATGTTATAATATATTTATATTAATATTCAATTATTTGAATATACATGTAATCTAAAGTAAAAATTTGTTAGTTCTAGGGCACAAAATTCAACAAAATCCCACTTTCACTAGAGCTAATTGCTAACGACTGGTTAGCTCTCACATGTTGAACACGCTTCTACTGGGTATGAATATATATACTGGGCCTATCATGTTTCCGTGACTAGGGTCAGTAAATCCACATGTATTTGTGGAGAATTTTCTTACTGTAACATTATTATCTTGATAAAATCCCTCAATTAGTGATTTATAACTGAGTTTCCATCTTTTTTCCCATATCAAATATTGACATCCTAACTAATCCCATAGTCAGATCTTATCATAACGGTAAAACTATTTCTTTTAGTATAATCCAAAATTAGAACAGGACACTAATAAACCAATTCTTAAGCTGGATTATAAGCCAAAACATACTTGGATATTGTAGACATGGAAACCACTAGATGAATAAGTTTTTCTTGAATATTACTGATGAAGCGTTGTCATGCGCGCTCTCAAAAATATTTATACTAAGTGCAGCACAGTGGCTGACCTAGGTCGATCTCTTGAGGAGCTTTCGCAGCCAATCCCTCACTACTTATAATTTACTATGTATATATATATATGAAATAAAATGACCAGAAATTTATGTTTGATAAATGAGAATGAAATACTAAAATTAAATATGCAGATCTAATGAAAACAGAATGAATGCAAACAAACTGATGTTATACAAAAAGGAGATCCTCCCAGGAGATTATCTAGAGTGAACCTTCATCGTCTCTTTGATAGTTTCAAATATACTTAATGAGCATGATCCATCGTATGCATGAACATAAACTTTTACCCATGATTATTAATATAAAGTACACTCAACGATCACCGAGATACCATACATCCACCTCCTTGATCGAGGGAGAATGTGACAAAAGTGAAAGCTAAGCCTCGGGTGGCAAGTGGAGACACAAAGGCGCCTTGACCACTAAGATCCCCATCAGCCTAACTCTAATTAAATAAGAAATAATAAAAATGATAGCTCAAAGACTTGGGTTCATCACTGGAATACTCCCCTGGTAACTTCCTCAGGTTAGCTACTCATGATCACGAGCATAAGAGTTCACAGTGAAAAGAAAACGAGGGAAGAAAATAAAAGAGAATGAAATGGAGAGAAAGGATAACACTTGAATAAAAATATGAAATGATATTACATAATTAAATTAAAAGAAAATAAAAAAAAATCTACAAAAATTGCCAACAAAGGCTATCCCTAAGTTTCCAACACTTTGAAGAGAAAATGGGACACACTTTTATAGGCAAACATAATGAAAAATTGGCTCTAAAAATCTTCCTACGAAAAAATGCCCGTGGGTTTCCTCCTTAATGATAGAATTTGGGAAATGGTACTTCTTGAAAGTTGTTCCAATATCTCTCCTATTTCTACCCACGAAATTTCATCTTCATTTTCCAGGTAATGAAGGAGTTATGGCCGATGAACTATGAAAATTTAATTCTCCCAAACAAACTCTTTGAATTCCAATGTAGCGAGTTCCAATGAATTTATGGCCTTGATAATGAAACAATAAGGCAAATACATATTAAATAAAGTTGTTAATAACTATTTATTCTAGATCTATATAAAATTTAAGCTCCAATGTTTTGTCCATTTATGATATATGGGCCCAACAATAAAATTCTCCAGTTCTGTGCACAGTTTTTGAGGCCTGACTTGTGAGCTGGATTTGAGCTTCCAAATTATGGATTGAGCTTTGGGTAAAAAATAATAAAATGAATAAAAATAACATAGGAAACTATAAAATAATAATATTTAAATTTTTATTAGTGAATAAAATTTTATGTCCGAAACATTAAAATAAATTAAAACTATTTAAATCCAAAATAAGCCATTATTCCAATTAAGCTAAAAAATGATCCTAAAACATAAAATGTGACAATTGACCTTAAAATAAAACATTAGTGGGATTAAAAGAATTTAAATTCAGAATAAAATATTTGAAAATATTTGCTCTATCAATTACCCCACACTTAAACATTGCACTCCTGAGCAATCATCTTATACCATGGTCAAAACAAACTTCTCAAAGCATAAATGACAACACAGATCAATTATCATATCAAAGAAAATATCACTCCTCATACATGGATAAAAATTTCATAACTCCTCAAAAATAATATTAATTCATTCAATATCATGTTAATCCTTAGATGCATGTCATACCTACCTCCTCGGAAAAATATTTCTCTTTTCACTCAAGGATTTTCAATGTAGATTTTTTCTCATTCCCAAGAACACGTGTGATATCCATAGGATTTCTATCCTCCTAGTATATCCAATTCATAGAGTCAAAAATGTATCAATAATGAGGTATTTTTCATGGGTTTTTTCTAAGGATGAGGGTTGGTAGGTTTAAAATGTAAAAACATCTGAGGCAGAATGAGGAGGGTTAAGCTCTAAAGTGAAGTAAATGCATGAAAATAGTTTTTCTCAAGAATGGTGTACTCCTCAATCAGATCAAAAATTAATCACCTCAAAACAAATCTTTATTTTGGAAGTTAACTCATTTCATTTCAGAATCAATTATTTTCATCCCTCTTTTCTCCATTTGTAGCATTGTTTCATCTTGAATTCAGATCTGGATTTCTCTTCAGAATCATGTTTTGAGGAAAAGAGAGGCAGCTTTTGATCTTCAAAAATTGGAGAACACCCAGCCCATTTGTGTAATGATATTTTGGTCCACCCATATATCTTTAAATCATGACATTTCTTCCACCCAATTAGCAATAAATATGGAAACACTTTCAATTAAACCCAAACAGATTCTTCAGGAAAGCAAAACACAACCCATCTTCTCCCTCCCCCACACTTGAGTTCAACAATAATCATGAATTTAACTTCTAGAGAAGGTTTTAAAGGGATAAATTTCTTTTAATGTGGTTTCATAACAAGGTATTTCATGGATAATAGGGATTTAAATAAGGTCAAATGTAAAGTTAGTCCAAAATTAGAGTTCAATGCAAAATGGCTTTCAAAGTGATGCCTCAATCATACTTAACACATTCCATGAACTCTAACAACTTTGAAAAAGAGAAAAATAGAAATTTATAGATCACAAAACATGAATCAAGACTCTCAAGAAAAAGATAAATGTAAGAATATGTCAAATAGATTTAGAAACCTCTCAGGTTGGGCATGATTTTCAATTTGGACAGCACTAGTGCACATGAGTTTCACAATCAACCAAACTTCATCAAATGAAAAGATCATAAATAAAGAAAAAAAATCCATTCATAAATAATTTAAAACCTCAAATACTCAAATCAATATATATTCCAAAAATACCAATATTGTTTTAATTTTACAATATATTCGATTCAGCTCAAGATTTCTAAAAACACACCCAAAAAATAAAAAATGAAAACAAGAAAATTTCAAAAAAATAAAATAAAAATAAAATTAAAGCACACAAAAAATTACTAAAAAAAAGTTTAATTTCCTCCCCCACACTTATTCCATTTACTAACCCCATTTTATCTCAAATCATAATAAGAAATATTTTCACACAAAATTTAAATTGGGAAAAAAACAAAATAAAGAAAAGAAAAGATACCACCTGATTTATTTTCAGTGGCAACCTTGATTTAAGCTCCTAATTGATACCACTTTAAAACTAAAAGAAAGAAAAATACATAAGAAAAATAAAGAAAAATAAATAGGAATAGGATAGAAAAAAAGGGATAATTCTTGGTTTGACCCCCCAAGCGGGTGTTAGATTTTTACTACCCCTAGTCAGGCAGTTGTAGCAGATTATCCCCAATCAGAAGGTGGGTGTGGTTTCTTTGAGATAAACCACCAATTGTGACTTTTCCTGGTGTCCATAAGTAAATAAAAATAATATAGAACCCCAAAGAATATAATAATGTTCACAACCCCCAAGAAAGAATACAGAGATAATTTAAGGTCCAGAGTGGGTGGGAAAAGAAAATAGGGGTGCTCCCTATGAACTTTTATGGTTTCCTCCTCCATATGATATGAAAGTTGTTGTAGAGGAGGTAGTTACGCCACCACCAGCTTCTCCAGCTCTTCTAATTTGATAACCACCACTTGGGTGGTATCTTCCTTAGCATCCAAGGTCTTTTCTATTTGTGCTGTTTCAAAAATTTCATTAAAGGGAAAGTCAGAAAACAATTTAGTTTGAATAATATTAAAACATGAAAAATCAATCAAGAAATATTCTCTTTCAAGTATTTCTGCTTGGAAATTGATCTCTTTAGGAAATACCATTGTAAATTCCATCTCATTAGGTGCATATTCTTTATTGTCTTCTGATCATACCACGATTCACTGTTTTATTCCACCCTTACACCACTGTTTTAAACTAGTTTTGTAATGAATATTCCAAATATAATAATAAATTTCACTTTATGTTTGAATTAATTAATTAATTTTAATCTATATTATAATGGTCAATGTTACCTGTTTTTATTATTTCAATGTAGGAGGAGATGATTTGGAGGGCCCTTGATGAAGTGGAAGAAAAATGGTCCAAAATTGCATGGATCCATGAAGACCTGTCCACTTTTGTGCTTGTATAGAAAATTTATTACATCCAAATGGGCTCATATTTTGTGTACTAGTACAAAATATAATGAAATACAACTATTATGAAGGAAGCCAGGCCTAATTCGGCCGTCAAGGGGCCCAACTAAACTAATCTGTCCAAGGAATCAAATCTGCACAAAGTCAAATGTTGTGTTCTGTAATCTGTCCATATCTCCGGATCCAATTGTCCAATTGATGCCATAATTTCGTTGGAGATAGTCAGGAAGTGAGGATACAAATTTATAGTTTTTTCAAAGGGAAGATTCGGGTGTCTATTGGTCGAAACACATGGTACAAGTGGATTGAAGAAATCTGTGTGCCTCAAACCACCTTCCAATTTTCCTATAAAATGGAACCTTGGGATCCCCATTTGGGAGTTCGGCCAGGAGGAAAGGTTTTTCCATTTTAGAGTCCCCAAGGAATCTTCTCAACATCCCTAGAAGTTTTGGAGGCTATGGAAATTTCTACCCCAACATCTTTCTCTTTCTCCTCTCCCATGGGTTTATAAACCCCTTGTGATCACCTGGGGAGGAACGTGATATAATCCCAAGATTCATTTTTTTATTATATTGAATGATATTTTTAATTCTCGGATGTATGTTGTTTTTATTCATCATCTATTTTAATTTTATTGAGTTATGTACTGGTATGTCATGCTCAACTCATATGATCATGTTTGGGGGTACCCATTCATGTGATGTTTCACACACCGTTCACCACTTCATTTTCCCCCTTTCAATTGTGGTGTTTGTGTGGTTCATATTGGTCAATTGAACTCACATAATCAATATCAAGGCCATATACATTTATGTCATGGTATCACAAAGAAATAACATACAAACCTGGACAACGCATCGAGTTCTTCGTTTGTTTCCGTGGTGAGTTTCAGTTATGAAGTCAAACACAAATCACCCAATTATCGGCGGTGTCCGGTGAATCATTGTGTGTTTTCGACTGAACCCTAAGAGGTATACTAGTATAAAATATGTAAAATTATGGTTATAGGTGTTACAAACCAGGGATTAAAAGATCATAACCCTATATCATGAAGCGATGAAGGATGAACATCATGAGAGTACCCCGGGTTGATCACGCTTAATTAATTCTGTTAATATCTACATCGTTTTATCGCTTTCATTTTCTATTTTCATCTTTAATCATAAAACCCCCAAGTTTTAAAAAACCTCATTCACCTTTTACTTTCATAATAAAAACCCTATTTTTAAATAAATTATCTAAGGCTCCATCGAGAGATGACCTAGGGTTGCTGCTATACTGCAGAAATTCTAGTTAAAATTTAACAATTAACATGAAGTGCTCGAAAATGCAATCAAATTTTGGCACCGTTTCTGGGGATACAAGATCATTTTTTTCTTTATTTCCTTTTATTTATTTATTTTACTTCTTAATTAGTACTCCTTTGAATACCCCACCCCCTTTTGATTGTTTTTGTTTTGGGTTTTGTCTTTATTTTTGGTTATTTTTGGTGTGCTCTCTCTCTCTCTCTATTATTCTTCTTCTTCTCCATATCCCTCTTTATAATTATATATTATAAAATTATATTCTATTTTAACCCTTATTAATTAATTTTATCCATATTCAAAAAAAAAAACAAACTTCACAAATTATTTGCATGACCCGATCTGGTAAAGAAACACTACTTGAATTTGACCCCGAAATTGAAAAGTCACTTCACACCCAAATCAAGTCATCTAGAGAAGTTCAATAACTAACATTGAGGAACCACTTTTGGAACCTCAAGTGGTCCTAAACCAATCTAAAATTGAACCCAATCAAACCTAAGAAAACATGGATGCAAATAATCGAACTTCAAAAGAACTGACCACCCCTGATGTGGAGTACCAACCTGTGTACATCCAATATCCCGAGGAAGCAACCAACTTTGAGCTGAGATCAGGTTTCATCCACCTTCTTCCTAAATTCCATGGTCTTCTCAGTGAGTACCCTCAAAAACATCTCAAAGAGTTTCACATAGTGTGCTCTACCATGAAACCCCAAAATGTCTTTGAGGACCTAATTAAGTTTAGGGATTTCCCTTTCTCCCTTAATGGTGTAGCCAAATACTGGCTATACTATCTTCCTACCACAATTGGGGGTTGGAATGACCATAAATGACTATTTCTAGAGAAGTTCTTCCCTGCCTCCCGAACTGCATCAATTAGGAAAGAAATCTTTGGAGTTAGGTAATCACAAGGAGAGACCCTTCATGAATACTAGGAGAGATTCAAAAGACTTTTCTCAAGCTTCCCCCACCACCATATTAGTGAACAACTATTAATCCAATACTTTTATGAGGGACTTATTCCCATAGATCATGGAATGATTGATGTTGTAGCTGGTGGTGCCCTAGTTGATAAAACTCATTCCTCCGCTCATGACTTAATAGCCAACATGGATCAAAATGCACAACAATTTAGTACACGAGAAATTACACCAAACTGAGGAGTTTATGAGGTAATTCATTAAGCCCTAGAACAAAAGGTAGATACTAAACTTGATGATATTCATACCATTCTAATTAAATTAGCACAAGCACAAGGTAACTCGCACTCAACTTCTATTCCATTACATTGTGGTATTTGTTCTGATAACACTCATTTTTCTGACCAGTTCCCACAACTTCAAGATTAATCTGAGTCTTGTGCAGCTGTGTTCCCAGGGCGTCCATTCCAACAAGAACCTCCCTTCAAGAAAGAACAATTCAGGCCAAATCCAAACCCCGGGTGGCAAGCACAACCCCAGTACAGAAAAGGAGGTAACTGAAGCTACCCCAAGAAGAATTGGTATCAACAAGGCCAAGGTATACAATCTTCTTATCCATAAAATTATCAAAACAATCCTCCTCCTCCAAAATATGAACCAAGACTCGAGGATATGGTGAAGCAAATGGCAACCCAGAACCTCCAGTTCCAACAGACCACACAATTGGAAATTCAAGACCTATGAACTCAAGTGGGACAATTGGCGAACACCATCAGTGAGCTTAAGATGTAGGGGTCTGGACAACTACCATCCCAACCCTTTGCCAATATGAAGGACAAAGGTAATGTATATGCAATTTCACTTCGTAGTGGTAATGAAGTTTCTCCTTCTACTGATTCTATGAAACATGTATGCCCCCCTCTTGAAAACACTCCTTCCCAACCCTAAAAAATTTCATGTAATGAAAAATAAAATAAAAAGGGCAATCAAATTATCATTGATGATTCAAATGAACAATCCATTCCTCTTCCTTTCCCACAAAGACTCTCTAAATCTAAGAAAAATTCTGATAATGATATTGATAATGAGATAATGGATACATTTAAAAAATTTCAAGTTAATATTCCATTGTTGGATACAGTCAAGAAAATTCCCCATTATGCCAAATTTCTTAAAGAACTTTGCACCCATAGACGAAGGCTGAAGGGGAATGAGAGAGTCAACTTGGGGAGGAATGTCTCGACCTTGATTCAACTAGAAATTCCAACCAAATGCAAGGATATGGGCACATTCATGATATCGTGTACCATAGGGGAGACCTTATTTTATGATTCTTTTCTAGATTTAGGTGCTTCCATTAATGTAATGCCTCACTCCGTGTATACTTCTCTGCAGGTTGGAGAGCTTGAACCAACAGGCATTATTGTGCAACTTTCCAACCGGAGTACAACTCATCCAATAAGAGTGATTGAGGATGTCCTTGTATGAGTGAAGAATCTCATCTTCCCTACTGATTTCTACATTCTTGAGATGGAAGATACCCGAACCCAAGGACATGCTCCTATCATACTTGGGAGGCCATTCCTAAAAATATCAAATACGATCATCAACGTTCACAATGGTACACTGTCCATGGAATTCGGAGGAGAAAAAGTAAGTTTTAACATCCTTGAGGCTATGAAACACCCCATTGAAGAGAACTCCACTCTTCCTGTCTATTCGATGGAAGTGATCTCAAACGATGCACACACACAATTCCCTCCTCAACCCAAACTCTGATTCATTTTTGTTTTCTTCACCCTTGGATGATTTGTTTTTTGATTCATGTTTTGAGTGTTGTGTGGGTTCTGAAAAGTGTAAATTTTTTTCTTTAATTGATGAGTGTGTTCATTCTGAGGTACCCATGACCGTTGATGATTCTGCAAATATCATTTCTATAGATTCTCTATCTTTAGAGAATAAATATGAGCATATAGATAATTTAATGGACCTCAATCCCCCTAAATCCCCTCCCTCAATCTAGAAACCACTGGTTTTGGAACTTAAAAAACTTCCTTCTAATTTAAAATATGCATATCTTGAGGGTATTGACCAATTTCCCGTCATTATTTCCAATAACCTTTTCCACAACAGGAATCGAAACCGCTCAAACTTTTGAGGGAGTGTAAAAAGGAAATAGGATGGACATTGGTTGATATTCCTGGGATTAGCCCATCTATTTTTATGCACCATATAATTTTGGATGATGAGGCTAAACCCATAAGACAATCTCAACACCGGTTTAATCCCACTCTCCTTGAAGTGGTAAAATTGGAAGTGAGTAAATTACTTACTGCGGGGATCATTTATCCTATATCTGATAGTAAATGGGTTAGCTCAGTGCAAATTGTGCCTAAAAAAACAGGAATAACAGTTGTGTCAAATGAAAGGAATGAATTGGTTCCAACACATGTGTAAAACAGTTGGCGAGTCTGTATTGACTACCGTCGACTGAATCAAACCACGCGGAAGGACCACTTTCCATTAACTTTCATTGACCAAATGTTAGAACGATTGGCTGGTAAGTCCCATTATTGTTTCCTTGATGGCTATTCAGGTTATTTTCAAATCCATATAGCCCCTGAGGACCAAGAAAAGACAACATTTACCTGTCCATTTGGTACATTTGCATATAGAAGGATGCCATTCAGTCTATGTAATGCTCCTAGTACTTTTCAGCGATGTATGTTGAGTATTTTTTATGAGTACCTTGAGAGTTGTATGGAAGTCTTTATGGATGATTTCATGGTATATGTATCTTCTTTTGATGATTGTTTGGAACACCTAGGTTATGTACTCCGCCGCTGCATTGAAAAAGATCTTGTTTTAAATTATGAGAAATGCCATTTTATGGTTGAGCGGGGGATAGTTCTTGGGCATGTCATTTCAAATAAGGGAATTCAAGTTGATAAATCTAAAATCGAATTAATTTCAACCCTTCCATATACAAAATGTGTTCGTGAGGTGCGATATTTCTTGGGTCATGCTGGTTTTTACCGCCGATTCATTAAAGACTTTAGTAAGATTGCACTTCAATTGTCGCGATTATTGAAAAAATATTTTGAGTTTGTGTTTGATAAAAATTGCGAGGATGCATTCCATTCACTAAAAAAGAGTCTCACATCACCTCCCATCATCCAACCACCAAGGTGGGATCTCCCCTTAGAGCTTATATGTGATGCCTCTAACTTTGCAGTTGGGGTAGTTTTATTACAAAGGGTTGAGAAGGCTCCTCATGTCATTGCGTATGCCTCACATACCCTTGAACCTACCCAGGAAAACTACAAAACCACTGAAAAGGATATTCTTTCTATTGTGTTTGCCTTGGAAAAATTTCGTTCATATCTTATCAGATCAAAAATCATCATCTTCTCTGATCATGATACCCTTCATTTTCTCTTAAAGAAACTTGAAGCCAAACCCCATCTCATACGGTGGATGCTCCTCCTCCAAGAGTTTGACCTTGAGATTAGAGATAATAGGGGGGTGGGAAATGTTTTAGCTGACCACATTAGTAATATTTCTTCACTACTAGACCACCATGCTGACTTATCCCTCCCCATTGGAGAATTATTTCCTCATGAGAACCTTGGTGATATTGTGGACCTTACCCCTTGGTATGCAGACATTGTTAATTTTCTAGAAACATCTAGGGTCCCCACTGATTTCAGCACTTCATAATCCCAAAGACTTAAACATGATTCTTGGTGGTACATTTGGGATGACCCATATTTTTTGAGAACTTTTGGTGACTAAGTAGTTCGTTGGTGTGTCCCTGACCATGAGTTCACCTCTGTTTTTACCTTCTGTCACACTTTGTCTTGTGGAGGCCACTTTGGTTCTCAACAAACAACTCGAAAGGTCCTTGAATTAGGACTTTATTGTCCAACATTGTATAGGGATTCCCATATATTTTGCAAGTCATGTAGTCGTTGTCAATTCATAGGGAATATTTCCAAGAGGAATGAAATTCCCCAACAACCCATGTTATTCTGTGAAATTTTTGATGCATGGGGAATTGACTTCATGGGGCCTTTTCCAAATTCATTTTGCTTTTTTTACATCTTATTGGATATTGACTATGTATCTAAATGGGTGGAATCAAAGGCCACCAGGACCGATGACTCTCGAGTGGTTTTTGATTTTGTGAGGTCCCAAATTTTCAGTAGGTTTGGTTTACCAAGATTCATTATTAATGATCAGGGTTCACATTTTTGCAATCATAACATGAAAAATTTGCTTCGTAAGTATGGGGTTGATCATAAAGTCTCCACTTCATATCACCCCCAAACTAATGGATAAGTAGAAATATAAAATCAGGAAGTTAAACGAATCTTGTAAAAAATGGTACAACCCAATAGGAAAGATTGGAGTTTGCACTTGGATGATGCACTTTGGGTGTACCATACAGCTTTTAAAACCCCAATAGAAATGTCACCATAAATAATTGTGTTTGGAAAGGCTTATCACCTCCCAATGGAGGTAGAACACTGTGCATATTGGGATGTTACATAATGTAATATGAAACTTTCAGATGTAGGTGAGCAAAGAAAGTTGCAGATTCAAGAGTTGGAAGAAATTTGACATGATGCATATGAGAACTCCCGAATTTATAAAGATAAGACAAAGGATATTCATGATAGCATGATTCAGCAGAGAAAGTTCCATATTGGTGATAAGGTCCTCATGTACAATTCTAGGCTTAAGCTCCACCCAGGTAAGTTTCGTTCCCAATGGATCGGTCCTTATACTGTTACTAATGTTTACCCTTTTGGTGCAATACATATTTTTCATGAGCAGAGTGGAAGAGGTCTTACCGTCAATGGGAAGCGACTTAAACACTTCTATGAGGATTTTCCAAAGAATCCGGTGGAGGAAATCCACCTTCTCGATGCATCATACCAATAAAACACACCAGGTTTTATCCTTCCTTCTCACATTCTCAATTATTTCAGTGAGTACACTACACATTCTAGGTGTGGGGGGTGGATACATTCTTGGGTTAGTTAGAAATTTTCATCTTTTTCTCCTTTCTTCTCTTTTTGGCCTTCTTTATGGTATTTTCATTTTCCCCCATCAACAATTTCGAAGTTCCATGATTTGGTGACCATAAAGGGAGGAAAGTAAAAATACCATAACGAAGGATAAAAAGAATATTTGTATGAATTTAACATCAGGGAGTGATTTTCTATTTTAGTGAATTGGTTTTCTATCAATGATATAAATGGTCATATCTATGTGAAACCTTTGAGATGACTGATGCCCCTTGCGTGAGTAGTTTTTGGGAAAAATTTGTCACTAATATCTCCACATTTTTTTTCACCAAACCACAAAGTGTGAATATTTCCTACTTAATATAAGGTAAATATATGTTAGGTTATAATTTTTCAGCTTTAAATGATATTTCCATACGTTTGTTCCTTATCTGATTTGTTTCATTATTGTATCAGATTGACCTATGCATGTGTACCTAATGTCCGACTGTTGTACACCCTAAAAAAAATTGGTTGTGTCTTGGAAAGGTCAAAAACCACTCCTCCTAAACCTTTTATCTTTTTATAACTATTTCAATTAGTGTCATGAGGAGATCAAACAAGGGTTGATGGATGAGTGTGAGATTTGTTCCAAATGAAACTTCTAAAAGATAAATAAATGCGGGGAGTGATGAAATGTGCAAAATATGGGGATATCTAGGTCGGGAGCTTATGGTTTGACTTCTAGGAATGCTTAAGTGAGTGGGTCTTGAAATATGATTGCAAAGGATGTAGGGTAGGTTCGGTGGACAAAATCATTTAAGCTGAAAAATGTTAAAATAACCTATATTTATTGGATAGCAAGTGGAAAGAATAACATGGAATGGTTTTCACACACACACATAGAGAGTTAGTGTCATGGTTGACTTCTTAATTCTTTTCTCAATTTGGTATCATGAATCTTTTTAAATTTCACTATGATATGATTTATGAGACATCTTTTTCTATTTTCACTAGGAAGAACTCCTTGGTTTGGTTCGTGCATTGATCACATTACTTTAATTAAAATTTCCTCAAATGTTAAATCTTCATGATTTTATGAATATATATATGCATAATTTTATTTGGATATGTGACTTTTCCCAGGAGTGAAAATGTTTATGGTGGGGGTGAGATCGTACCACGATTCACTATTTTATTCCACCCTTACACCGCTGTTTTAAACTAGTTTTGTAACAAATATTCCAAATATAATAATAAATTTCACTTTATGTTTGAATAAATTAATTAATTTTAATCAATATTATAATGGGAAATGTTACTTGTTTTTATTATTTCAATGTAGGAGGAGATGATTTGGAGGGACCTCGATGAAGTGGAAGAAAAATGGGCCAAAATTGCATGGATCCATGAAGACCTGTCCACTTTTTTGCTTGTATATAAAATTATGTGCATCCAAATGGGCTTATATTTTGTGTACTGGTACAAAATATAATAGGATACAGCTCTTATGAAGAAATCCAAGCCCAATTCGGCCGTCAAGGGGCCCAACCGAACTAATCTGTACAAGGAATCAAATCTACACAAAGCCAAATGTTATGTTCTGTAATATGTCCATATCTCCAGATCCACTTGTCCAAATGATTCCAAAATTTAGGTTGAGATAGTCAGGAAGTGGGGATACAACTTTCTAGTTTTTTAAAAAGGAATATTCGGGTTTCTATTGGTCGAAACGCGTGGTACAAGTGGATTGAAGAAATATGTGTGCCTCAAACCACCTTCCAATTTTCCTATAAAATGAAACCTTGGGCTCCCCATTTGGGAGTTCAGCCAGGAGGAAAGGTGTTTCCATTTTGGATTCCCCAATGAGTCTTCTAAACATCCCTATAAGTTATGGAGGCTATGGGAAGTTATACCCCAACATCTTTCTCTTCCTCCTCTCCCATGGGTTTCTAAACCCCTTGTGATCACCCGGGGAGGAACGTGATGTAATCTCAAGCTTCATTTTTGTATTATATTGAATGATACTTTTAATTCTAGGATTTATGTTGTTTTTATTCATCATATATTTTAATTTTATTGAGTTATGTACTGGTATGTCATGCTCAACTCTTATGATCATGTTTGGGGGTACCCATTCATGTGATGTTTCACACACTGTTCACAACTTCCTTTTCCCCCTTTCAACTGTGGTGTTTGTGTGGTTCATATTGGTCAATTGAACTCACATAATCACTATAAAGTCCATTTATATTTATGTCATGTTATCACAAAGAAATAAAATACAAACCTGGATAGCGTATCGAGTTCTTCGTGTGTTGCCTTGGTGAGTTTCAGTTATGAAGTCAAACACAAATCACCCAATCATCAGCGGTGTCCGGTGAATCATTGTGTGTTTTCGACTAAACCCTAGGAGGTATTCTAGTATAAACTCAGTAAAATTATGGTTCTAGGTATTACAAACTAGGGATTAAAAGATAATAACCCTATATCATGAAGCGATGAAGGATAAACATCATGAGAGTACCCCAGGTTGATCATAATTAATTAATTCTGTTAATCTCTACATTGTTTTATCGCTTTCATTTTCTATTTTCATCTTTAATCATCAAACCCAAAAGTTTTAAAAAACCTCATTCACCTTCCAATTTAATAATAAAAACTCTCTTTTTAAATTAATTATCTAAGGCTCCGTCGAGAGACGACCTAGGGTTGCTGCTATACTGCAGAAATTCTAGTCAAAATTTAACAATTAATTTGACGTGCTTGACAACACGATCAAATTTTGGCGCCTTTTCCAGGGATACAAGATCATTTTTTTCTTTATTTCATTTTATTTATTTATTTTACTTCTTAATTAGTACTCCTTTGAATACCCCACCCCCATTTGATTGTTTTTGTTTTGGGTTTTGTCATTATTTTTGGTTGTTTTTGGTGTGTTCTCTCTCTCTCTCTCTCTCTCTCTTCTTCTTATTCTTCCCCATATCCCTCTCTATAATTCTATATTATAAAATTATATTCTCTTTTCAAACTTCTTAAGTGATTTTATCCATATTCAAAAATAAAAAAAACTTCACAAATTATTTGCATGACCCGATCTGTTAAAGAAACACTACTTGAATTTGACCCTGAAATTGAAAAGTCACTTCACACACAAATAAAGGCATCTAGAGAAGGTCAATCGAGTAACATTGAGGAACCCCTTTTGGAACCTAAAGTGGTCCTAAACCAATCAAAAATTGAACCCAATCAAACCCAAGAAAACATGGCTGCAAATAATCGAACTTTAAAAGAACTGACCACCCCTGATGTAGAGTACCAACCTGCATACATCCAATATCCCGAGGAAGCAACCAACTTTGAGCTGAGATTAGGTATCATCCACCTTCTTCCTAAATTACATAGTCTTCCCAGTGGGGACCCTCACAAACATCTCAAAGAGTTTCAGATAGCGTGCTCTACCATGAAACCCCAAAATGTCTCTAAGGACCTAATTAAGTTTAGGGCCTTCCCTTTCTCCCTTGATGGTGTAGCCAAAGACTGGATATACTATCTACCTACCTTAATTAGTAGTTTTAATGACCTTAAATGAATCTTTCTAGAGAAGTTATTCCCTGCCTCCCGGACTTCATCAATTAGGAAAGAAATATGTGGAATTAGGCAATCACAAGGAGATACCCTTCATGAATACTGGGAGAGATTCAAAAGACTTTGCTCAAGCTGCCTCCACCACCAGATTAGTGAACAAATATTAATCCAATACTTATATGAGGGACTTATTCCCATGGATCATGGAATGATTAATGATGCAGCTGGTGGTGCCCTAGTTGATAAAACTCCTTCCGCCGCTCGTGACTTAATAGCCAACATGGCTCAAAATGCACAATAATTTGGTACACGAGCAATTGCACCAACCCGAGGAGTTCATGAGATAAGTCATTCATCCCTAGAACAAAATGTAGATACTAAACTTGATGAGATTCATACCCTTCTAAGGAAATTATCTCAAGCACAAGGTAACTCACACTCTACTTGTATTCCATTACATTGTGGTATTTGTTCTGATAACACTCATTTTTCTGACCAATGCCCACAATTTAAAGATTCATCTGAGTCTTGTGTAGCTGTGTTCCCAGGGCGTCCATTCCAACAAGAACCTCCCTTAAAGCAAGAACAATTCAGGACAAATCCAAACCCCGGGTGATAAGCACAACCCCAGTACCGACAAGGAGGAAACTCAAGCTACCCCAAGCAGAATTGGTATCAACAAGGCCAAGGTATAAAAACTTATTATCCATAAAAATCTCAAAACAAACATCCTACTCCAAAATCTAAACCAAGCCTCGAGGATATGGTGAATCAAATGGCAACCCAAAACCTCCAGTTCCAACAGACCACACAATTGGCAATTCAAGACCTACGAATTCAAGTGGGACAATTGGCGAACATCATCAGTGGGCTTAATATGCAATGGTCTGGACAACTACCATCCCAACCCATTGACAATCCGAATGACAAAGGTAATGTATGTGAAATTACACTTCGTAGTGGTAAATAAGTTTATCCTTCTACTGATTCTATGAAATAGGTATGTCCCCCTCTTGAAAACACTCCTTCCCAACCCTCAAAAATTTCATGTAATGAAAAACAAAATAAAAAAGGGAAATCAAATTATCATTGATGATTCAAATGAACAATACATTCCTCTTCCTTTCCCACAAAGACTCTATAAATCTAAGAAAAATTCTGATAATTATATTGATAAAGAGATAATGGATACATTTAAAAAAGTTCAAGTTAATTTTCCATTATTGGATTCAGTCAAGAAAATTCCCCGTTATGCCAAATTTCTTAAAGAACTTTGCACCCATAGACGAAGGCTGAAGGGGAATGAGAGATTAAACTTGGGGAGGAATGTCTTGACCTTGATTCAACCAGAAATTCCAACCAAATTCAAGGATCTGAGCACATTCACGATACCGTGTACCATAGGGGAGACCTTCTTTTCTGATTCTATGCTAGATTTAGGTGCTTTCATTAATGTAATGCCTCACTCTGTGTATACTTCTCTGCAGGTTGGAGAGCTTCAACCAACAGGCATTGTTGTGAAACTTCCCAAATGGAGTACAACACATAAAATAGGAGTGATTGAGGATATCCTTGTACGAGTGAATAATATCATCTTTCCTGCTGATTTATACATTCTTGAGATGTAAGATACCCGAACCCAAGGACATGCTCCTCTCATACTTGGGAGGCCATTCCTAAAAATAGCAAAGACAATCATCAATGTTCACAATGGTATGCTGTACATGGAATTCAGAGGAGAAAAGGTAAGTTTTAACATCCTTGAGGCTATGAAACACCTCATTGAAGAGAACTCCACTATTGGTCGAAATGTATGGTACAAGTGGATTGAAGAAACCTGTGTTCCACAAACCACCTTCCAATTTTCCTATAAAATGGAACCTTGCGCTCCCCATTTTGGAGTTCGGCCAGGAGTTAAGGTTCTTCCATTTTGGAGTCCCCAAGGAGTCTTCTCAACATCCCTAGAAGTTCTGGAGGCTATAGGAAGTTCTACCCCAACATCTTTCTCTTCCTCCTCTCCCATGGGTTTCTAAACCCCTTGTGATCGCCCGGGGAGGAACGTGATGTAATCCCTAGCTTCATTTTTGTATTAGATTGAATGATCTTTTAATTCCTGGTTATATGTTGTTTTTCTTCATCATATATTTTAATTTTATTGAGTTATGTACTGGTATGTCATGCTCAACTCATATGATCATGTTTGGGGGTACCCATTCATGTGATGTTTCACACACCGTTCACCACTTCCTTTTCCCCCTTTCAATTGCGGTGTTTGTGTGGTTAATATTGGTCAATTGAACTCACATAAGCACTATCAAGTCCATGTAAATTAATGTCATGGTATCACAAAGAAATAACATACAAACCTGGATAGCGCATCGAGTTCTTCGTGTGTTGCCTTGGTGAGTTTCGGTTATGAAGTCAAACACAAATCACCCAATCATCGGCGGTGTACGATGAATCATTGTGTATTTTAGAATGAACCCTAGGAGTTATCCTAGTATAAAATTAGTAAAATTATGGTTCTAGGTGTTACAAACCAGGGATTAAAATATCATAACCCTATATCATGAAGCGATGAAGGATAAACATCATGAGAGTACCCCAGGTTGATCACGCTTAATTAATTCTATTAATCTCTACATTGTTTTATCACTTTCATTTTCTATTTTCATCTTTAATAATCAAAACCCCAAGTTTTAAAAAACCTCATTCACTTTCTACTTTCATAATCAAAACCCTCCTTTTAAATTAATGATCTAGGGCTCCATCGAGAGACGACCTAGGGTTGCTGCTATACTGTAGAAATTCTAGTCAAAATTTAACAATGAATTTGACACGCTCGACAACACGATCATCTTCTAAAGCAATATAGAGGTAAAAAGGTTCTGATTGTTCAATATCAAGGATGGGAAGATCAAATTTCAGGTTATCTTTAACAAATTGGTTCCAATATTCTTCCAAAAAATGTTGATCTTCCATAAGTATATCAGCTGGAATGTTTTCTTCATGGACCTCATCAATCAATGGTTGAGTAAGAGATGATATGATTAACTTCTTTAGTATCTCCTTCTCACCCTCCTTAGGTTCTTTAACTTATAAAATAATCGGTGAAATCAATTCCACCACACGTTTTGGTTCAGGTTCCAGCTCAGGATTGGGTTTGGGTTGTTGCACCAGTGAATGAATATATTCATCAAATCTTTTAGCATTTATCTTCAGTTTTTGTATCTCTTCATGAAGTACTTTCACATGAGATTTTTGAATTTCATATTCTTGTTTCACCTAAGATTCGTTAGTCCATGCAGAATAATTA
This sequence comes from Viscum album, assembly GCA_963277665.1. NCBI lineage: Eukaryota > Viridiplantae > Streptophyta > Magnoliopsida > Santalales > Viscaceae > Viscum > Viscum album. The sequence goes on from OY728119.1 coordinate 2,065,439,479, forward strand.
CCATTGAAATACATCATGGACAAAGTTTTTTTTATTGTTTTTGAAATTTATGATTTTTTTTTGTGTTTTTCTTAAATAAAAGGAAGAAAATTATTTTACAGAATGTGATTAAAAATAGTGAGTGAAGACCACTTGGATCCCCGAAAATGACACCAATTTGATGAAGCATTGTCGTGCACTCTCTCAAAAATATTTATACTAAGTGCAGCACAATGGATGACCTAGATCGATCTCTTAAAGAGCTTTCACGACCAATCCCTCACTACTTCTAATTCACTATGTATATATATATGAAATAAAATGACCAGAAATTTAGGTTTGATAAATGAGAATGAAATACTAAAATTAAACATGCATATGCAATGCAAATAGAATGAATGCAAACAGAATGATATTAGACAGAAAGGAGATCCTCCTAGGAGATTATCCAGAGTGAACCTTCATCATCACTTTGATAGTTTAAAATATACTTAATGATCATTCTCCATCGTATGCATGAAAATCCCATTATGACTATGGTTATGAATATATAGTACACTCAACGATCACCGAGATACCATACATCCACCTCCTCGATCGAGGGAGAATGTGACAGAAGTGAAAGCTAAGCCTCGGGTGGCAAGTGGAGACACAAAGGTGCCTTGCCCACTAAGATCCCCCTTAGCCTAAATATAAGTAAATAAGAAACAATAAAAATGATATCTCAAATACTTGGGTTCATCACTGGAATACTCCCCTGGGAACTTCCTTGGGTTATCTACTCATGATCACGAGCATAAGAGTTCACAGTGAAAAGAAAACGGGGGAAGAAAACAAGAGAGAGAATGAAATAGAGATAAAGGATAACACTTGAATCAAAATATTAATTTCTATTAAACAATTAAATTAAAATAAATTAAAACACTAATCTAAAAAAATTTCCAAAAAATTCTATCCCTAAGTTTCCAACACTTAGAAAAGAAAATGGGACACACTTTTATAGGAAATGGGAATGAAAAATTGGCTCCAAAAATCTTCCTCTGAAAGAATGCACGTGGATGGACTCCTTAATGACATAATTTGGGAAATGGTACTACTTTAAAGTTGTTACAGTATCTCTCCTCTATCTAACCACGAAAGTTAAGCTTCATTGGCCAGGTAATGAATGAGTTATGGCCGCTGCACTATGAAAATTTAATTCTCCCAAACAGACTCTTCGTATTCCAATGTAGTGAGTTCCAATGAATTTATGGACTTAATAATGAAATAATAAGGTGCTTCCATATTAATGAAACTTTTTAATACGGATGTATTCGAGATACATGTAAAAATTCAGCTCCAATGGTTTTTCCATTTATGATATATGGTCCCAACAATAAAATTCTTTAGTTCTCTGCACAGTTTTAGAGTTTTGACTTGTGAGTTGGATTTGAGCTTCAAATTATGGATTGAGCTTTGGGTCCAGATGAATAAAATGAAGAACAATGAACATAGAAACCTATAAAATAATAATTTTTTAATTTGGATCAGTGAATAAAATTTTATGACTGAAACATTAAAATAAATTAAAACTGTCTAAATCCAAAATAAGAAATTTTTCCAATTAAGCTAAAAAATGCTCATAAAACATAAAATGTGACAATTTCCCTTAAAATAAAACATTGGTGGGATTAAATAAATTTAAATTCCAAATAAAATAATTGAAAATATTTTATCTATCAATTAACTTAGCCTTTTCTATGATACTAGATCAATTTGAACAAAATGAAGAAAAGTTTTCAATTCTATTGATCACTAGTATTACCACTTCTCCAGACACCAAGAACCCATCAATTTCTACTTTTCCAAGTACTGTCAGATAGTTCTAAATACCAGTAGATTCAATTATGTTGTATCTGTTTGATATTGTCCTTATATTAATTATGAATTAGTTTTATGAAATGACATTACATTTCATGGTATGTGAGATTAATTCCTAGTGTACTTAAGCTTGTGATTTTTTTTAATCTCAGTAACCTCTTCCTATTCCCAAGCATATTCTACTGTAAGGATTATATGACAATAAATAATTTATTATTGAATTTTTTATATATGTACTATTACTAGATTTATCAAACCCATGAATTTATTCATTAGATCTTGTTCCCTATAACATAGTTTCTACTTTAAGTCATACTTGGATAAATTTCATCCCTTAGTCTTAAAAAACTAGTAAGACACAACATTATTTTCCATATGTCATCAACATATTTATCTTGAAAACTTATACCACTCCCACTAACTATTTAGAGACACATGTCACCCATTCGTTTCCAAAAAAATATTATATGATCACTATACATGATTTATTTATGAATGAATCTATGTAATCTTCATATCTCATTGGTTTTTTTCAAACAAACAAATAGAGACATGAATTGGTCACCCAAGGAATGACACTGGAAAATATATTAAACAAGATAAAAGTCACAAAGAATGCACGAGGTGTAAAACTATTACACCACCATAAAATTGAGGGAGATACATGAGAATGGAGCATAAAAGAATGAAGGAAGCCCAAAAAACATCATACTTTTCAAGACAACCTACCAAAAGCCCCAGATTCGCAAAATCTGGTGAGAAAGCTACTCCAAAGTGGAAATAAACCCCATGAAATAATGAAAAGTCAACCTCCAATAGAAATCAACATGAATGTAAACTAAATAAAAGAGTACTACATATGCTGATCCAGAAACATAGATGTCTTGTATGAATTCAATATCCCAAATAAATAAAAATAAATGAAAATGAGCACTCAAATAAAAAAGGAAAATGTTTTATCTACTTGATATTTGATATTTGCAAGTACAGAATTAGGAAATACAAAATCTAGATTCATCTCCACCCATTTAAAAAAAGCATAGTGTCCTCACCCACCCAAAAAATCCAAATTTAACTCATCTGTTAAAGCAATCCATTTAAACCAGACCAAAATTTGGCCCAAAGAAGACCAGTAAGAGCTATCCAACATCGAAATGACTCCATGCATTGAACCATGTAGAAACATTTCATGATGAGAGACCACCAAAAGGCCACAACACCCCAGATTGGAACCAAACCAAATAGAAAACAACTAGAGAAATAACATCAGGAGAAAATCAGAAATTCTAGAGAATAAGAAAAGAAATAACAGAGATTCAAATAATCCAAGATCTCCCATGTCCAAAGTCTGAGTAGAATCATAAAATCATAATCATGATCTAGGGAAACCCAACCAAGGGAACCTTCCTGTGGATGACTAAAGAAACATAAATTCAATAAAAACATGAATCATTTCCAAAGAATGTTCTTAAAATCAAAATTAGGATTATGCTTAAATTTATCCACCATCACGATGAATATTCTCTTTCTTATTTGGAGGCAGGTCTCTACATAAATTTATTTATTCCTGTATCTTTTAAATACTATATCATATTTCTATTCCATACATACTTATAATTCCCCACTCACATCATCATTATATTGATAAGAGTACATCATAGTAGGATCCTCCTCTTCATCATTGTTAGGATTATCCAAAATATTTTCAGTAGGAGGTGTCATGAGGCGACTCTCCAGTTATGTAGGAAAAACAATTTTCTCCTTCTTAGATGCCTCTAAGGATCTCATAACTATTTTTCTCTCAAGGTGAGAATATTCTCTATACTTTCAAGTCTTTATATAACTTGGCATGATGTTACCATCTGAGTTAACCGTTGGGTTTTCCCCTTACTATCACTTGAATTATATAAGGTTTCCTTAATTTGAGATTCTTGGTCAAGATCTTCCTGCAAAAATTCACTATAATCAGCATGTTCATTATTTTCCTACTCATGTAAAGGTTTAGGATCATCTGTGATTGCAGTAGGATGCTCAGGTCCATTTTGTGTCACCTTATCTTCATCACACGATTGAAAAATATGAGAAGTAACTTCAACTTCATAGATATGATTAATAGGGGAGTGAGAATTAGAATGTTCAGCCATAACATCCTTATTAACAGGATCCAAAAAATTCCCTAGGGGAGTATAATCCATCCCCTTTTGTTTTCCCCTTTTAATCCAAATTGAATGATTGATAGGATGTGCGTTAAGAGATCTCCTCCCGTAGTCTTTTATAGGATTCCCAATTTTAAGACAACTAGTGTAGTAATCAAAAAGATTTTATAACTAATAGAAGATTTTAAAAAATAGTTTTAGAAAAAAACTTTTGGTGTTATCCTAATAGATTATTATTATATCACAATTGATATGTTATCCATTAGTCAATATAGTCTACATATGGTTAGTTGTTTCACTTCTATTTGAAAAACATGTCTTGGAAGGAGTAATGGATGATTTGTAAAATATATAAGACTCATAATTCATATTCCTTTTACTACAATAAATAAATTGATGTGTATAAGGAAATGTGAGTTGGGGATAACCTTTACTCTACATATTGGATCAATGATTACTTGGATAATATGTTCTTTGACAGACCAACTTAGAGATTCTTAAATATTTACCAAGTCCACTCATTTACTTCACTGAGCATTTCTATAATTTCTTAATGAAATCCCATGAAGTATATATAGTTACCTTTATCTTTAAAAAATTTCACATGACCATATTGAATTAACTCTAAAAGTTTTGTGATGTACCTTTATTTTAAATGGTTTCTTTATCTAAAACATGATAAGTGGTTTGTTTTTATATCCAATATCTTAGCTCAACTGAGACTAAAACACTTTTATGGGTATAAATAGGTCAAATACTTTTAGTTTTATTTGAAAAAGAACTATATATCCATAATTAGATAATATTAATATATTTTATATTCATCATTCATTGTAATGGATATTTATGATTCAAGAGTTACTAAATCATTCATTTAGTATAAAATTACCATAACAAAATTTATTCAAAAAATAAAATAATGTCTCATTATGTCTAGTAAAAAATTGAGATAAGTGTTTTGGTAACTCTTATTAAAAACTTGAATCAATCCAATTAGGTAATGATAAGTAGTTAACTCCCCCTGGATGATGTAAGAATCTCCCTTTCTCAAATCCTTTTGAGTTCACTTTATAAATTTTCTATTCATGTTCATTTACTATATTTAAATAAATATATGTTGTAAGAATATTGTATTTAATAAAAAAGATGTTAATAGAAAATTTATGAATATACTTGAAGTGTTAACATCTAAGAGATTCTTCAATTCACTACAATTTATTTTCTAGTGTCCAAGATTTTCACATAAGAAGAAAATAACCTCCTATTCATTCTTCCACCCTTTAATCCATTGTCTCTTTAAAGGACACTATAAAGAATATTTTGGATTTATATTATCCATGGGATATTTAACCTTGTATTTCAAAATTTTCCCCATAAGGGGTGGATAAACAGGTTTAAACCAGTCCTTATTTTCTTTGTGAAGTATGGACCAAAGTTTCCTAAGTGACTTATCAATTTCATTTATTAGAGCTTGGAAAAATAAGGATAATCTTGATGGTAAGGATAAAAAATAATATTAATGGATTTTTTTATCCAAGTGGAATCTTAATCTCACCAAATTATCAATATACACCATCATTTTGAAAGCATGATTAGTGTAAAGATTAGATTATTCTAGTTTACATTGATATAGTGCATTGACAATCTTTTTTATTTCAATCCTTTCCTACTCTTTCTCAAGAGAACGGAGATGTGATATTATGATGTAAGCATCCATTTACTTATGTCATATCATCAACACTCCAAACATAGTTGATAATATAATACAACAGAAATAGGAATAATACTCTATATATCTTTGGTAGGCATCCTTGTCGCCTTCAATCATTTACTGGGGTGGTAGAACAAGAATAGAGGATTCTAACACATAATAAAATTTTTGTGATAATAATACATCACATAAATGATTGAACCATATCTAGAAATTTTTATTTGTAAGGAAATACCCTAATTTAAAGAATGATTACACTGAGTTTATGGATTTTCTTTTCATTTTCTACAATAATTAAAATAGATTATTATTAATTCACTTGATTCCATTTTAATTTTATTAAGTCTCCAACTATTTTATCAAGTCCCAATAGACCTCACTATTATACTTATAATATCTAGTTTCTAAAAAATTCTAGTGGAAATGATATATATGATCCTTTGAATAACCCCAACGAGGGTTGGCCATGCCACTTGAAGGTATTTAGGTAGGCAGGTTTTTACCAACTATGGTCCTACATCTCTATGATCCATTGAGTGGATTCCCCAATCCATAAATCGTAACATGTAATTCCTCAACACTTGCCTCCAAATTACACCAAGTATAGCAAGGGGCTACTCCTATTGATTTAAAATGGTTAAGTCAACCCAAAAAATTCATAAGAATTATCCTTATAAAAGTAAGTGTCCCAATAAGGGTTGGTTAAACACTTAATTATATTGGTTTCATTCTTAATCAAGTAATGGAAGACCAAGTCTAACTTAATGTTAAGTTGAGGTATTTTGTTTTATTATGCAAAAATTTTATCTTGTTTTATCCTTTACATGTATTTTCAATATTAAGTGAATCTTACTTAAGTTATTAACCATGTTTGATAAATTTTTTTCACATAATCAATTTATTTAAACTCCATATTTGAATATTAATTCATTTATTTATGTGATCATGTTCTTACATCCATAAAATAAATAATGCCTACGAATAAATAAATAAATAAATAAATAAATAAATAAATAAATAAATAAATAATAAATAAATAAATAAATAAATAAATAAATAAATAAATAAATAAATGACCAATTCATGAGCTTATCAAACATTTGATTTAATGAGTGGAAAATGAATCAACTTATGACCGAGGGGAAAAATCCTTGTTCCGGTCTTGGAATGAGTTGTAGCATTCCACCAATCCACTTCCATATCACCTGGATTATATGTATTTGTAACTCACATGAAATTGAGGGAAACCAAAGGATTGGTTAAGGGAAATTACATAAATAACCTTGGAAACACATGTTCTACATAATAAATGAGAGAGGGATGACTTGAATACCATCATTTTAATTTAAATATTAATAATTGAAAACCCATGAAATAAATTAAATTATATAAATTAAACACACACACAAGTCATAGTCAATCTCATGGATGACCATACACATACAACAATATGAAAAAGTACATTGGCTAACATTCATTTCTATTTATTCTTTCTTATTAAGATAAAAAAATCTTGCATTAATTAATTAATTAATTAATTCAATTTTATTTTAATGACCATATGAATTCTCTTGGAGTTATCCATCATAAAGGTATTCATGTCAAATAAACAGCATAATGAATAATTATAGATAATTACAATAAATTAATTGCGAATTTAATAATTCTTCAAAACTTTATTAAATTTTCAAACACATCAGGTTCCAATCAATATAATAAGGTTTTAATAATGTAATTATTAATTTAATGTAATTCAATTTTGTTTTTTATTGGGATACTACAGAGTGTGTACTTACGAGCTACAAACCATGTGCCATGATTTTCATGTACTTAGGATATATGCCTAGGGATTCAGAATGTACCTCAGTCGGACTATATAGTGTGTACTAGCTAGTTGCACGTTGTGTATCACACTTTCCATGTGTCTGAAAAACTCTTCAAAAGACTTGGCGTGTTCTTCAAATGTGGGACCACATGACATGTAATCCTGCTACACGCCATGTGTTCCACTTTCTATGTGTTCTCTTGACTCACCAAATGGCTCAACACGTACTTCATATGCAGGAAATAACAAACTACATGCCATGTACACCATCTACACATAATGTATTTCATCAATGCTCTAGGCTATCAATCTCACATGGTTTTTACTATGTATTTGACCAAATGGTTAGTGAAAATTTCACCACTAAACCATGTAGACTACACGACGTGTATGCAAGCTACATGCCATGTAATCTGAAAAGCTGTGTTCTAGGTTGGCTCGGTCTACTTGTAGTGTGAAAAAAATGCACTGCCTATAATTACTGCTTCGTATGCCATGTATCCCACAACATGGCCAAGTGTAGTGCACTTGGGTACATGGCGTGTAATCCAAATACATGTCGTGTAATATCATGCTATCTGGATAGAATCCTTTGTACTTCCCGAGGGAATCTTCGATCAATATTTATATATTATTAGTTCTTTAAGAAAATGAAAACATGAATGATGATAATTAAAATGTCTAAAGCATGTTAATTAAAACAATATTAAATAATTAATAATTCTTGAAATGAAAATATAACCACTATTTCACATATAGATCAATGATCAATTAAATAATTATAAATTGAAAACAAAACCGATCTGATAACACTTGAAGGTTCTAGGTGCAGCGAAAGTGCCTTGACGGGTGATAAAATAAGAAGGTTATGTTAATTTGATGGATCATTTATAATAATGTACAATCATAAATGTCATGACCAATACAAATTTTCCATCAAATATTGACATGATGGAACCCAAAACCTTAAGAGAGAATATTTTCACGCTAAATTTATAATTAATTTAAATATGATCAGAAGAAAAGGTTACCTCATCAAGGAACTTTCTTCGATGATGATTTTGATTGTATGCAAACCCTTCTTGAATTATGTCGCAACCTGCCTTCTTAAAGATGAGTAAAGGGATAACAAGATGCCGATACCTTCTTTCCTCAAGATGAAGGAGAGATAATGACCCCCGAGTCTCGCCTATAATAGGCCCCAAGGTGGCAACCAGCACCAAGGGTATAGAAATATCACAAAAAATGGGAGGCATTACCCTTTTTATAGTAACCAATATCAGGATATAAGATGTATCAACCTCAAAAAACTCTAAGACACATATATATATATATAAAGAAACCAAAATCTATCCCATATTCATGTTTAAAGTAAAACTACTAGAAATACAAAGAAAACTCTAAAGTACCAAAAAAACTAAGTAGTGGCACAACAATTGTCCCCAACATCCGAGCTAGTGAGGTCTAGTATGATCCGAGTAATCTCCCTGGAAACTTGAAAATAGATTTATATACATAGAGTGAGCATACAAGTATACTCAATAAGAAAATCCAAAGTCACTCGTGCACAAGTGGGAGAAGAATACTAATTCCCTTATAAAAACAACAAAACCAACAACACCTATCAAGGAATACTATACACCCCAGCCTCACCAAGTCACACTCACCAAATAACGGAAGTAAAGTAAAGTAAAGATTGTAATCACATCGATATTTGGGAACCCCGTACCCCTTCCCACTATTTAATTGATCATCCATAATGGTGAACATCCTAACGCTACCACACTCTTCCACAAGCCCCACTGTTACAACATACCCGCACACACCTAGGACACATACCACATCCCACCCACAAACACCTGGGCCACAACCACATCACATCTTACCTGAAAACACCTGGGCCACAAACCACAACACCATCTCGAAGACACTTGGGAAACACCACACAACTCATCCCGAGGACACTTGGGAAGCAAACCACCTCTCACACAACAAATACTATAGATTTGGTAACAAACCTCAACACATTACAACCTGGTCGAGGAGTCTTAGGTGATAAATGCCTAGAAGAGGGAGTAAAGAAGAGCCAATAACTAACCATCCATCCTCCCACCAGGATTTTGGGAAAGGAAAACCTCCCCCATAACAATGGGGGTGTTCAGTATTTAGTTCTCAACACAGGTGGGGTGCATATAGAAATCTCAAGGAACTACATAGGGGTTTCAAAACAAACTACCCGCCCACACAAACTACCCTATCTACCACCTCTAAATGCATGTATACTATCATGAATGATGGTCACTTTCATAGGTCGATAAATGAATGCTGATTCACTACAATCTAAAACTCAAAACATACCCCTATCTAGTTCATTTAATTAGTTGTCACTCTACATTATCAAATCATTCATTCATTTATTCCATCCCTACCTGGGAAAACTACCAAACACTGCTAACATTATAATGTGAAATAGCCACACCAACCACTACCAAATCCAAATGAAGAAAGAAGGTCCAAGGTAAAGGAATCTATTTTAACACCCATTTATAAAATAATGGTCCCTGGAAACTCTGGGTGAAAGGATAATGCAAGGTAACACCATCCTTCTTCAAAATCACTACTCCTAAACCATCCCCGGTAGCCCCACTGCATGACAACACCACACCCAACACACCCATAAACATGAACATGACATAACTCAGTCCTACAACCCCATTTCCCAACCACTACCCATATGTTATCCCACTAAGTTCATCTATTCCACAATCAATTAATCTCCCAGCTTGAGATTTCATTACACCATCTGTACCATCCCATAAACACAACCACACTCCCATACATAGCACCACATGATCAGCATAGACAGAAGGATAAACAGAACCACACACAGCACACAACCACACCAACAAGGCAAGGTTTATTTAGATTTAGCAAACACCCGTGCTTTAATTCCACTTAATAAAACATGTGTTATCACAGAACAAGTTCGATCTTGGGGCATACATTTATTTAACTGAATATACATGATTAACCATATTATAATTCATACAAAAATGATTCAAGAATCATACAAGTCTTCAAATAGAGACCACCAATGACCATGATTTTTATAAGAATACAATCCACACAATTCAAAACATGGATCAAATATAACATATAAAACAAAGAGATCATCATAATCTTACTCTTAGCCCCTCATTTATTACTTATTATTATCTTCATTAAATTTGTTTCAACTATATTCACAAGGGGACATAAGTACACCCACCCAGCATGATACACAAAATAAAGAGAGATGAAGGAATCCCTACTTGGAGTAACAAATGATCAAGGACTCTTCCTCGCGTAAAAAACATGGGGTCGTGTGAGTGGCAGGAAGGATTGGAGAAAACCGAAAAGATTTCTATAGGACAAGAACATGAATCCTCGGGGAATAAAGGTTCTCGGAACACCAAGAGAAAGTAGAAGGGTTCAAAGGATGAGAGTATTTTGTCTTTATAAAGGCCAGATCCTAAATCTATGGGAAAAAATGTTTTAAAGGACATTAAAGTCAGATCACGATCAAGACCATGTAGTTTATGAGTCAAAGGAAGATTTAGATTTTTAGGAGATAAATACATTTTTATATGGCCCAAAAACACATTAAATATGAAATTTAATTCATTTAACATCAAAGGAAACATCAAAAGTGGTGAAACTGGAAAAACTGGGGAAAATTGGAAATGAATAACCGATGGGTGAGTCACTGACACGACTCACTGACATGAGTTATCCACCAACAGATGAGCCACCTACACTGATCCACCAACGCAACTTTCCAACAATTATTCACCGATGAGACTCACCGATGCCATTCACTGATGCCACTTACCGATGCCTGACCTACTGATGCCCGACTTACTGACACCTCAACCTACCGACGCCTGACCAACCGACGCCTCGACCTACTGATGACTCGAGTCATCGATGCCCTGAGTCACTGATGCCCTGAGTCACCAATGACCTGAGTCAATGAAGACCTGACTCATTAATACTGAGCTACCGACACCGAGATACCTAAGCGACTCATCGATAAAAAAACTGGAAATTTGACAAACTCTTGAAATGAGCCACCATTGTCTCCCAGAACACCAAAAAAACTAGATTTTGAAAAATTAATAGACCAAAGAGGTCCAATACATTAAATTAGATACCTCTCAAACTATTCTCACCATTGAGAATTCAAAACCAAACCCAAGAGAAAAAGAGGTCCGAACAACCACCCCGTAATATACCTCTCAAGGATAAACCACCTTATGATGTTTGAAAGTTGAAGTGAAACCTCAACATCCAAGAACACCTCCTACCACATATTCTACCCAAAAATTCCACTAGATACCCCATAAATCACCAAATTATTTGGACATATGAATTAGGGAATTCCTTCCTTCATGTTAAGATACTATCCACTTTGGGCGACACTGACTCACTCGCACAGGTTTAATCACATCTCAATTAATGCTTCTCAATTAGGAATCAAGTCTCCCCCTTTTCACATGTTAGGAATTCATCACACACTATGGAATAAGGAAGAAACCTATATTATAATAAATAAGGTTTAAGTACTACATCAAAGATCAATACATAAAAGTAAAAATCAAAATAACTCTGGGTACTGGGCATGAATTTGCATCTCTCACTCCTAAGTACTCTCCTCCAGGCCACCATGACTCCAAAACACACAAACCAAGGGAATGGTCTGTCCATGAATCACCTTATCCCAATGATACTAGATATATACTGGCCTCTCCATGAACATTGCGTCATCCTCAATATTGAACTCTCCCTAGTCAATGACATAAGAGTTATCATGGAGATACTGATGAAGCAGGGTGACATGATAGATGTCATGGATCCTTCTCAACTGCAGTGGAAATGCCAACTGGTATGCCACCTCACCAAATTTTCAAAACACCTCAAAGGGTCTGATGAACCTAATAAAAATCTTACTATCTCTCCCGAACCTCTTCTACCCACGTCGAGGGGAAAAATTTAAGAAAACGTGGTCCCCAACCTCAAACTCCAAGGGAATTATCCTATGATTAACATACAAATTCTACCAGTCCTGTGTTGCCTTCATCCTCTCATGGAAAATCTATACCTTCTCCATCGTACTCTATACCATGTTCAAACCAAGAATAGATACCTCCCCAAATTCCATCTAGCACAAGGGTGAACGACACACCCTTCCATATAAAGCTTTGAATGGATCCATGTTAATGGAAGAGTGATAGATGTTATTTTAAGAAAACTCTATTAAGGTAAAATGTCGCACCTAAGACACAATAAAGTCTGAAACACATGCCCACAACATTTCCTCCAATGTTTGGATGGTCCTTTCTATTTTCCCATCCGTTTGAGGGTGGAAAGCAGTGCTAAGGCGTAACTGAGTGCTAAAGGCATGCTTGAATCCCGTACAGACTCGTAGCATAAAATGTGTATCCTGATATGATATGATGGATCTTGGAACTCCATGAAGCCACACCACATCATCCACATACCTCCATGCTAAGTCATCCACTATGTTCGACTCCTTGATTACTAAGAAGTGAGATTATTTCATCAATCAATCCACTACTAACCAAATTTCATCACATCCTCCCTGAACCCTGGGTAATCCTGTGATGAAATCCATTAATATTTCATCCCAATTCCACTCATAGACATATAGGGTATACAAAAAAATCACCAGGAACATGGTGCTAAGCCTTCACCCACAGACACACTAGTCACTTTTCCACAAACTCTACCACCGTTTGCTTTATCCCAGGACACCAGAACTATTCCCTCAAGCCACAATACATATTGGAAACTCCCGGGTTTACCTCTAGGGGTGAGCTGTGGAACTCATGGAGAACTACCTCACACATTTCCACTGGAACAAACAAATTCTCACAGATCATCATCAGATTCTGACCATCCCCTGACCATCCCTCTGGAGCATCACCCTAGTCAAAGTGATCATGAATTAGATCTACCTCCGAGTCTCCCCACCGAGACTCCTCCAACTATTACCTTAGAGATGACTACACTATCATCTAAAATATACACCCTCTTCCTTCATTCATTATTACATCTAAGTTCAAGGAATCCAACTCCTCCATTTCTCTCCAAGCATCTACAGATTCCCAAACCACTTCCTTCTACGACTTCCTGCTCAAAGAATCATCCAAAACATTCCCATTTCATGAGGTGTAGGAGATATCAAAATTGTAATCCTAGAAAAAATCCATCCACCTCCACTACCATAATTTCAAATTTTGTTGGGAAAATATGTACCTCAATCTCTTGTGATCCATGAAGACCACAAAGTGCTCCCCAATGAGGTAATGTCACCACAACTTTAGTGTAAAAATGACCGCTGATAGCTCCAGATAATGGATGGAATAATTTTGTTCATGGGGATGTAACTGTGTAGACCCATAGGAGATTACTCCCCGTTTTTGCATCATCACACACCCCAAGCCCAGGCAAGAATCTTCGTAGAACACTTTGAACATCACCCCTTCCTATGGAACCTAAGCACTAGGGCACTGACTAAATTCCCTTTCAGATATGTGAAATTTTCCTGACATTTCTCACTCCAAACAAAGGCTTGGTCCTTTCTGGTCAAATCCATCAATGGAGCTACAAATTGAGAGAAGTCGGGTAAGAATATATGGTAATATCCTACCAGACCTAGGAAGATACAAACCTCCACCACATTCTTGGGTGCTACCCAAGAAAAAACTACCTCAACCTTCAACGGGTCCATTGCTACACCCTGTCGAGACACCACATTCCCAAGGAAGTGGACCTCCCATGTCCAAAAATTTCACTTGGATGTCTTTATATAGAGATGGTGGTGTTAAAGGAACTCCAAGATAGTTCTAAGGTTCTCAACGTTCTCCTCCTATGACTTAAAGTAGATCATGATGTCGTCAATAAATATGCTGACAAACCAATTCAGAAACTCACATAAGACATACTTCATGAGCCCCATGAACACGGCTGGTGCATTCGTAACACCGAATGAAATAACCATGAACTTGAAGTGCCTATACCTACAACTAAAACTAGTATTTGGGATTTCACCCTCCTTCACCCTCAACTAGTGATACCCAGACCGCAGATTGATTTTTGAAAACCAACTTTCTCCCCTTAGCTGGTTGAAAAGATCATCTATCCTTGGGAGATGGTAACGATTCTTGATCGTTACCTGATTCAACCTCTGGTAGTCTATCCACCACCTCAGACCAAAATCATCCTTATTCAGAAATAATACTGGAGCACCCCATGGTGACGCACTGGGTCAGATAAATCCCTTCTTCATCAGATCATCAATCTGGATCCACAACTCCTGCAGCTCAGAAGGTGATATCCGATAAGGAGCCATCGAAATCGGACTAGCACCAGGTTATAATTCTATTCCAAACTCAAGGGGGGTAGAGTCACAACCTCCTTGGAAAAAAAATCCAGGAATTCTTTGACAACTCCCAAAATCTCCACCATCCCGGCATCCACCGATTCCACTAACAGCTCGACTAACAAGGAAATGAAAGTATACATATGCCACCTTCCCACCTAACAGATTTAATCACCAATGAAAGCTACATGCTGGCCTTTCATGTATGAAAACAAGACTCTCCTGTGAAATTAGTCGATAATAGAATGCACCGAAAACAACAAGTCAATTCCAAGGATGACATCGTACAAATGCATCTATAGTAGAAATAGATCCCCACTGGACCGATGTATCCCCAACATTAGTCTACCTCCCCGGAAAATGTCAAACAAGCTGGTATGACCTCCAAATGGTGTACTCAACACCAAGGGAATAAAAAGTCTCTCTACGTATAGTCCCAAGTCATGGTCTAGACTGGGTTCAATGAAGGAGTGAGAATCTCCTAAATCAAACAAAGCACAAGCAAGAGTGCTGAAAAAACTGATCGTACCTCAAACAATCTCTGGCCTTGATGGAACTACTACTTCCGTGGCATGAAACTTCCCATGACCAGATCCTTTACCCCTCAGCTATCAGTTTCCTCCCCAACCACACCCTAGTTTAGGTCCCTGAGGAGCACCCTAAGGTTGGCCTCCTCCTGTACGGTCTTCCCTCGGTAGAGTAGGGGCATGTTGTTCCTGCTGCTGGAAGGGTCTAACCAACAACTACTACTAAGGTAGGCGTTGAGCCTACCCACCTCCACCATGTTGATATCAAGTCGGGCACTGACCCTAAAGGTTCCCATGATCTACTCAAGAAAAACACCTCATCCCTAAGATCGTGGGAAAAGGGTGAGGACCAGAGGCTCATAAATGAAACTGTTGGGGTCGGCTCCCCACTGGCCAAAACCTAGAAATCCATGAAGCCAGAGGCTTGCTACCAACGACATTCCACTTTGAAGAACTTGTATATCTTCCCTATCATGACAGAACTCCTCACAAGTGTATCCTTTCCACTACCTCAACCTTATTATGAACCTATAAGTACGTTGGCAGGGTGAAGGGAGTAGCTGCATACTAAAGAGAAGGATGGAGTGCCTCCTTTAAGTGTCTTTCCCAAGACTCCTAATCCATAAAGAGATCCAAATAAATTCATAGGAGATCCTTGAACTTGATCCCCAATTATCTCACTGACATACTTCCCTACTGGAGGGAGAGTAGCTCTTGCCTCTTCTCATCCCTCATCACCGAAGAAAGAAATTCCGCCCGGAACTCCTTCTCAAAGTCAGCCCACAAAACAATGGTCTCCTTAATCTCCCCAAGGTAAATCATCCACCACTAATGTGATACTCCCTCATCTGTCTCACTACTAGGGGAACCCAATACTCTGTCAGATCCCAAATCAAACTGAAAGAGATCACCATCTCCTTAAGCCAATTCTTTATCTCCATGTCTGAGACACTACCATCGTACTTTCCCAGAGTCTGCTGCTAGAAAGCACAAAGTGTATTCTTCCACTGATTGTCCTCTTCCCCTAGATCAATCCTCCACCAATTAGCTGGATTGTATTGATAAGCCTCCACTACCTGAGCCACTCATGGACAACGACCGGGTGCCATAACTGAAAGGTAAACAAGGAATTCCAATGCCTGAGTAGTATGGAATTTATTTAGTATTTATTTTAAATCATTGTTTATTTTAATTTCCTGAAAATTCCAAAAAAAACATGAACATTTTTCATCATGATGCATGTACCTTTATTAGGTTCTCTACCCAAAAATCGATATATCCTCACTTGGTAGTTCGATAAGCTTAGATTCCTTACATCAAATCATTGGGGGCTCTAAAATCATGTGTCCTAGTCGATCTTCCCTAGCCTATGTCACACACCAAGATCACCTAACTCTATTTCCATACCAACCTAGGAAATCCACATTATGCATAACTCTGAACTCCAACCTATCTCTCAACCATTAGCCTTTAATACCATTATGTTATGACCTACCTTCTTTAAGATGAGGGAAGGGATAACAAGATTCTGAGAATTTCTTTCCTCAAGATGAAGGAGAGATAATGACCCCTAAGTCCCACCTCCAATAGGCCCTAGGGTGGCGACCACCACAAAGGGTATAGAAATATCACAAAAAATGGGAGGTATTACCCTTTTTATAGTAATCAATATTAGGAGAGAAGATGTATCAATCTCAAACAACTCCAAGACACACATATATATAAAGAAACCAAAATCCATCCCACATGCATTTTTAAAGTAAAACTGCTAGAAATATAAAGAAAAATCCAAAGTAAGTACACAAAAAAATAAGCAGTGACACAACAACCGTCCCCAACATCCAAGCTAGTGAGGTCCAACGTGATTTGTGTAATCTCACTAAAAACCCAAAAACAGTTTTATATACATAGAGTGAGCATACAAGTATACTAAGTAGGAGAAGTTAAAGTCACTTGTGTACAAGTGGGAGAAGCATACTAATGCCCTCATGAAAATAGTAGAACCAAACACTCATCCCAAAAACACATTAAATACAACATTTAACTCATTTAACGCCAAATAAAATGTCAAAGGGGTGAAACTGGAAAAACTAGGAAAAAATGGAAATGAATCACCGATGGGTGAGTCACTAACATGACTCACCTAAACATGTGATCCACCGACGGACGAGCCACTAATGCTGAGCCACCGATGAGACTTTCCAACAGTGATTCACCAATGAGACTCATTGATTCCACTTATCAACACCCAACCTACTGATGCCCGACCTACCAATTCCTAGACCTACCAACACATGACCTACTGACGCATAAAACTACCAAAGTCTCGAGTCACCAACACCCAGATTCACCGATACCCTGAGTCATTGATTCCCTGAGTCACTGATTCCCTAATTCATCGATGCTGAGCTACCGAAACTGAGCTATTGACACAACTCACTGATGAAAAAAATCGAAAATTTGACAAACTCTTGAAATGAGCCACCGTTGCCTCCCAGAACACCCCAAACATTGGATTTTGAGAAAGTAATGGAACACGAAGGTCTGGGAAATTACATATTACCTTTTTTCCATAGGAAGGATCCAAGTGTAGAATCCCTCAGAGGTGATCCAAAAATTATACTTTGACCTCCATAGGATGTTGATTGATTTTCGGGTGCTAGCACATCATATCAATTATCTTTCATTTTTCATCTTGATCACTTCAAGAACCTTTGGTCTTAAAGGATATCATGTTGGTCTTGAGAATTGGAGAGGAATAGTTCAAGAGAGAAGTACATTTTTCACAATAATTCTCAATTCTCAATTAACACTACACAATAGAAATAACCATATATTTATAGATCATGAGTTTAGATTAAAATATTATTTAATTGTGTACTAGCCCTTAAATAATATTAAAATCCTTAACAAACCCCATAACATATAATAATAATAACATTATTATTTTATGTTATGCATTGACTCATGCAATGATAAATATTATTTTACTGGTTTGTAAATTAATATTTATCACCAGATAAGATCTTGGTCTGCTCAAACTCTTTGATATTTATTGAATACTTGAATAAATATTTAATTAAATATTTTATAAATAAATAAAATAAATATTTTATCCATAATCTAGTGAATAAATATTTATTAAATATTCATGTAATTAAATAAATTATTTATTGATCAATAAATAATTATTTATTACATTGAAAATATTAGTGATCAATAAAGGGTGAATAAAATTATTCCTCAGTTTTGAGAATAATATGTATTCCAATAATTAAATTCAAATAAAATTTAATCAATATCAACAAAAACACTTAGTGTGTGACCCTTTAGAATTATTTATTGTTGGCATTAGGCGAGATTACCTAAAGTCCAAGATTACTGTCTAAAAATGGGTCAAGGAACCCTATAGAAATAACTTAATGTTACAACGTTGATAACCACATATAAATGCTCACTGTGTAATATAATACCTTTATCTTAATATCTCATTAAGAAGGTTTCACATCTATGTAATTAACCTATATGCTTGATACATATTTCCTTGACTATCTGAAATAAACACATCAATACACCATGACCATGGAATTTAATGCGACAGTTCCATTCGAATCAAAGGGCTAAGACATCAATTTAAATAAATATAAAAGGAAAAAATCCTTCCTAAACTTATTCATTAATAACATGTCATTGGTGACACACCCAACATACCCTACTTCTTGAGAACATATGAAATCATAATTTTGGTCAGTAAATCTAAGTGAGTGAGTCATGATATGCATTAATGATAATATTAAATTCCAAGGACCATTACACATGCTCACAGGTAGGAACATCCGATGACACCAAAACATATAGAATTCCTAATAGCTGATATATTATCACGATATTCTATTTTAGAGATTACTAAGTGCAAACTTTATAAGAAGAAGACTCATCCTCTTACGAGTACTCACACCTGATAGTATATATATTATACACCTCATCATAGTTCATTATCCAACTGTAGAACTATATATAAAAAAATACCATCATTGTATTTCAAGGTTATCATCATAGAGGGGAACTATTATGACCTTATTAATTCCACAGATACTCTAGGACATTATCACATCAATGTTATGCAAAGAACAATCAATACGTGATAAGATATTTATATTAATATTAAGTTCTTTGAATATAAATGTAATATAGAGTACAAATTAGTTGGTTATGGGGAACCAAATCCATCACCTAGATCCCAATATTAGAAAGAATAAGTGAGAATCCAAAATAATAAACTCCCTTCCATCATGATAGTTTAATTATCATTGTCATAGTTAATCCATTTCTAATTAGAGATAATACACGCCTTGTGTGTGTTATTACCACCTAAATACCTAAGATCCCATGTGATTAAATGAAATAAAATATGCTTGGGTCTATCATTCAATTAAATCAATCTCAATCATTTTGAATAACCATTTTAATCAACCTAAGTTCAAGTTTGAAAACATTCTATTTCATTTCAAAAACCAACATCAATGGTTTTTATCAAAAACTCATGCCTTCCATTTAAAATAATCACATTTTAAATCATAAAACATTTCATTCCTTTCAATAACATAAAAATCATACTTTAAATCATTCATATCAAATCAATATCATTTTTTGAAAATCAACACTTAATTTTCAAAAGACATTTTTAAGGAATTTCATTACGCACATCATACTATCTCAAATTATTTATCAAGAGACTAAATTAAATCTTTAGAAATTATTTTGAAAACAAATTTAAATTAAACAAACATAGAATTTTTCAATTGATAGAGACACCTTATGAAACTACCCCCCTTAATCAAGATGAAAAAACACCCACACAAAATTCACTAATGGAGAGTTGAGGGCTAGAAAGATCAAAGAAGAATCCTAGAATCAAAATCCATCATGTAAATATCTAGATACATTAAAAATATGAGGATTAACCACTCTTGAAGATGGATATAAAGGAGGAAACTAGAATTGATGATCAAATTGAGATTATAAATTCTGAAAGAGATCCAATACACCAAATAGAACTTCAATCTATGAATAAACGAGGTTGGAAGATACAAAATCTTCTCTAGAGAGGCTCCAAGGAGTTTATAGTAAAATGAAATTCAAGGGAGGAGATTTTAAATTAAAACAAAGAATAAATAAAGCAAAGTTACAATATTACCCTATCGAATATCAGCTTTGTCGATGTCACGAGCTAACTAGCAGCCTCCACCAGCTACCTAGTGAAAATTGATAGAATATCTAGGCTACTAGAAGTCCCACAATCTAGCCAGTGGGATTTTTGTAGGAACCCACCACTACCAGCCTCCCACCAGCAGGCCCATGGCCCTTGTTAGCTGGACCTCCTATAACTTCTCTAGAAAAAAGATCATGTCCACTCCCGTGCTAAAAGCCCTGACCACCTCCCAACCACTAAAACTTTAAAAAATACTCCCCCATTCCCTAATAAATATAAAAAAGGGAAACAACTAAGAATCAATGAGATCAATTAGAAATAAAAGTATAAAATCATATATCAATAAGAAAACAAAGAGAACCAAGAAAAAAACATGGGTTGTCCCTAGAAGATGGTAACAAGATGCTACACTCCCACATCTAGAGGCATCTATAGGTTGTTATTGAATCAATACTTGTATGAGTAGAATCCACTAACCATCATGACTTGATAACAACTCATAAAGCCAAGGAGGAAGATGAAGAGGGATTTGGGTTTTAGGGAGTTTCAACTAAACTATAAAACTCATACCTCCTACAACCATTGTTGAAGTAGCTCCTTACAACTTCACTTAATTTATTTTCATAATCAAAAAATAATTCTTATTTATTTATGTTTTGATAAATTATTATTTTTTATTTTATTCCATATAACATTATTAAACACAAATAGATTTTTGACCTATGTTTATGGTTCAAAACTATGACTATAGATAAAAAATTATGACTATAAACTATAGTCACTATTTTGTGAACTGTGGATATATTAGTTATCAGAATAACTATATAGTCATGATTTTATTAGAATCATAACTATAAAATAAAATTTTGTTATGGTCATTTGAAAATTTTCACTGTAGATAAATATAATCTTGGTTAATAAAACCATAAATATATACTATAGGGTCACACATGAATCCACATATAGCCATAATCATGCGAACATGGTAATATGATGACAAAAAAAGACCCTTGTGGGATTTTAACCTTGTTTCACTATTTTAAAATCCCATAGACTTCACCACTCCACTGACACATCACTTATAAACATATAACACACATACACATAACTAAATAAATAAATAAATAAATAAATAAATATTATTATAATAAAATTAATAATTAATAATAATCGTAATCACCTGCCACCGTATAGACATGGTTTCTTGAGACCATGGATTTAAACCCCCCTATAGCCATAGTTTTAGATAACTGTGGCTATAAGTGTTGAATCATCACCCTATTTCCATGTCCATGAATGAACTTAGATATTGTGGGACTTATAACCACAGTCATAACCTGATCATGTCTATAGGGACTTCTCACACTCTTCTCGTTCCCTTCTCATGGGAAATAATTTTCCTGGAATGAGAACCCTTATATCCACTATTTAACAAAACCGTAACAATAGACTAATATATTGTTATAATTTAATAAAACTATAATAATATATTTTATTTTTATGGTTTAGAAAACCATGATAATATTTTTGTGGCTATAGGGTGAACTTCTTACAATGAAATAAAAATGTTTTTAAGATGGTATTTCTTTTAGATAAAATATCATTGTTGATATTATTTACTATTTTTTTATTCATGTTTGTTGTAAATTTTATGATATTATTTTAAATAAAAATTCATATTTAGATGAGTTTGGTTGAGACTCATATACTGGAGTTTCATAATTGGATAATTATAATTTCTCACAGCTTTAGATTTCTTATTTTTTTAAATCATCCTTATTGTAGTTATTATTTATTTATTATTTATTTGTTTATTTACTTATGGTTATTCTAGATACTATTTTTATTTTATAAATACTTAAATCTATCAAAGAATTGGATGACACATACACTGAGTACGATCCACACCTATATAGAACAATAATCACATATATAGAGTCAGAAATTTTTCTAAGTGTCGAATGAAACATACCTCAAACCATATGACACTTACACAAACACAAATGACACTTAAATAGGAAGAATGAATCATAAATTGACACATACATAGAAATAATGACTCATATGTAGAGTGAAAAATCACTCATATACAGATCATAAATCACTCTAAGTATATAATGAAACTTACATTGCATAGGATATTACACTTACACACTAGTCAGAAAATAAACTTACACAAAATCAAAATACCACATACGCTTAACATTTTTTTTTCAAAATCATAAAAGTGATATATTTTTCTTATAGTTTTGAAAATTTATTTTCTATAATTTTATGATGATTATTTTCATTTTTTTAATTGTTATATAATTTCATACTAATTATTTTAATGCTAGGAAAAACCATCTGAGAAAATTTCATACATATTTAAATGATCATCATGTGGTATAAATTTTCATGCCTCAAATTTTAGAAAGTTGTGAGTTTCAAATTTGAAATATTTTGAATATGAAAATATTGTCTCATATGTTTTGTATAAGATTCTTTGATATTTAATATCATGTAATATTTTCTATTTTATTAATTTTTCTAACAATTTTTATTGTACAACCTATTTTATTTTAATATATTATCGAATTAAACCCATGTGAGTATGTTTTTCATGAACACTTAATAAATAATACACATTAAACATTTTATAGTAAAACTTCATTGAATAACTCTAAAATAGTTTGTTAAAGTCACATGTATGTGCTACTTTGGGAAAATAATAAATGAAACATTTTACAATTTTTAGAATTTTATATGTATGAAGAAACTCTTTATATAGAGTTTGATAGATCTAGTCAATGGGGATAAACATTGATGATATACTTGAACTATACCATGTTATGCACATTTGTGATCATCACCGCAACAATCTCAGATGGAATATATTATTCTGATATTTTTTTATTGGAGGGAACACTGCTGCCTTGACAGTTAAAGATCTTATTGATCAACTATTTTTGTAGTGTATCCTGTATATTTTTCTTTTCTATGCTTAATAATGTTTGGGTTATACTACTCTTTAAAATCTAGGGTTTTTAGGTTATACAATCCCAATAAAAATAATTCTTGAGTTCATCTATAATTGATAAAAGTGAAGGGGATTTAAATTGTCCCTTGGTCTAGATAAATATAGGGTTGGTTTCTTCCACCACCTCAAAAGGAAGCAGGTGGGTTGTGCCTCCAAGGATTAAAAAAGTTTAGTTTTGGGTTGATATATTAGGGATTAAAAAGACATTGTAAAGGGTTGTGATTCTTCTTCAAAAGTTAGATATTCCATTTTAGTGGGTACTATTTCTATCTACGTTTAAGAGAAGTGAAGAGTAGACATAAGATCAATGTGATCTGAACTACTATAAAAATTTAGTGGGTCTATTTCTATTTATTTCTGATATATAATTATATTAAATCTTATATAAATTTATAATTTTTTAAAATGACCAATTCACCCCCTCTTGACCATTCATACATCTCCCTTTGGGACTAAATAAATTGGCATCAGAGTATAACCCTTAACATTGATGTGTGTCTATATATATATTTGTTATAATCAAATCCTAAATTAACTATCAAGGGGGAAAATATTTTTGAGTTGGAAGTAATGAATTCAAATGATGTATTAATTCCTTAAATAATACACTCTTTTATATAAAGGATTTTGGAAATTAGAAGCCACACATGGAAGCTTACCTTAATTATTTAAGCATTGATAGCAGGAATATCACAATCAAGCCTTATAAAGTACCTGAAGTTGACCCCAATAAATTGACTGCTAATGATGTAATTAGATTTGTTTTGAAATATAAAGTAATGAATATTTTACATTATTCTATTAGTAGAAATGTTTATATCCATGTATCAATATGAAAAATAACACATGATATTTGGAAAATATTTCAAGTTATCCATCGTGGTTCAAATTAGATAATAAGAAATAATATTAAAATATTGAGAGATAAATATCAAGAATTTAAAATGTGAGAAGAAGAAACTGTTAATAAAATGTTTCATAGAGTTACTAGTATAATAAATGGTATGAGTACTGTTAGGAAAAATCCCTCAAGGTAACATTAAATCATTTTTGGGTTGATTTTATTTGTTGAAAAAGAATATTTATATGATAAGTTATGGATTTATCGAGATATTTTTTACAAGATATGTTGAAAAATATCCAAGACAAAGCAATGGATGTTCTGAAGGTGGTACAAAAAGATCGTATACAAGGTGGCGCCATTTCCTAGTGTTTGCCAAATTTTTGGGTCTAAAATATGGAGAATGGAGAATGGTGTTTTTGGAAAAGGATGTTGTGCACAATATTGAAGGTAAATCTAAATTTTGGCATAATTGGAGTTCTAGGATGAGGACATAAAAATACGGAAAAGTAAGGAATCACATCAAATATTGGTTTTTGTGTGAAAGGTGGATTGTGCATGCCCAAGAAATAAAGATGAAGTGATCTTTGTGAAAGAGGATCATGCAACCAATGCGACGTCAAATGTGAATTTATGCACTCAAGGGAAATATTATGCATGAAAAGGAAGAAGAATAAGGATCCTTCACATAGGTTTATCTAGGTCTATAAATAGGTGACTACCCCCTTATTTTAGTAGCTCAACACTTAGATAAAACCAGGGCTCTGAATCACGTAAGAATTGTGAATGAAGGTAGTTGTGTGTAATAAGAGAGTTTCACATAAGAAGATTTTTCCACATAAAACATAAAATTTGAGTGCAAGTTGGATTTCCATGAAAAAGGAAAATGTTGTGAGAAATCCTATAAAGTTGCATGCAAGACACTCAAAAGGTTGTGTGAAAGTTTGAAGATTCCCAGTAGTTCTGTGGTAAATGGGTATTTATCAATTGGATGAATGTGGAACTTAATGATACACTAAATGTGAAGCAAAACATATTGATTCAAAAAATCAACATAGGATATTGTGAATAAGGGATGAGCGAACTTTAGTTGAGATAACAGTGAACTTTCATTTTTTGATTGGTTTTAAACCAGGACGGGTAGTGAGTTTGCTCCGAACATTATAAACAACAGTGTTCTTTTATTGGATTTGGTACATGAGTACATTTCTATTGTATGATACTTGGAATTATCCCAGTGAGGGTGAACCAAGTAAAATATTTGTGTCTTGTGCATGCTTTAATCACTTTTCATACATTACAGCTAAAAAGAGAGAGAAAAGCATTTTGTTTAACAATGAAATAAGATCCAGAAGGGCCAGTAGTTTTAATCTGTCATACCCTGAATCACCCCCCTCTTAGGATATTTAACCTAGTTGGTATAACAAGTACCTTAGGATAAACTATAGATAATTCACTTCTAATTTAAATATTTTTAAGAGATTTACCTAAGAAATGGCATGATAAAAAATGTATCAATTGATGAAAGTAAAAATTTCAAGGAATATACATTATATGAACTTATTGGATCTTTATCTAAATATAATTTTTAATTAAAAAATATAGCTAATGAGGAAAATACAAAAATTAAAAAGTTATTTTTAAATAAAAAATTCATGTTAATACTTACTCTTATGATTTTGAGCTACAAAGATGTGAAAGAGACCATGTTTTTTAGGTTTCCCAAGGAAGAAGGAAGAAATTTTACTTGAAGAGATATAAAAAGGATTACCCCTTAAATGATCATAAATGTAGAAATAAAGGTAATACTATGTATAATGATGGTTTTGACATTATTGTTTATGAATTCAGAAATAGAGGGAACATCAATCCCAAATGCCCTCGGATCAAGAATGATAAGAATAAGAAAAAATAATACAAGAAATAAAAGAAAGTTATAACATCTAGATGGAGTTATATAGAGGAATCTAATTCAAGCGAATAATCTGGTTTTAAAAAGAACATGGATAACCTTTTTTAATGACTTCATAAAACCATGTAAGTGAATCTGAATGTTATTCCTATTTTCAATGTGATACTAAAAAATCTACTGAATATCAATTGTATAAATAAATAAAAAGATTAAATCTTGAGATAGTTTTTTTGGTATGATCAAGGATCTTAAAATTTAAAATAAGAAACATTCAATAGAAAATAAAAGTTTAAGGTAATCAGTTTTAAATGATATAACTTATGTATAATTGTAATCTTATAAAATATATCTAAAACTAGAACATGCTAAAATTATAAAACTTCTTGAAAAAAATGAAAAATTGAAAAATATTCCATTAATTTCTAATGATAAATTATTCACTAACCTGGAAAGTGTTCTGTTGACACCAAAAAATTTATTCCATACACTTCTCGGTATAGATGATGATATTATCCTCACTTAGGCAACAAATATTGAGTTTGAGTAGAGACATTTCTCCATGTTGGAAGAATATCCAAGTTGGAATTACATGTGCCACAAGCATAATCTATAACGAGGGATAAATATTCCTTATAAATTCTTGAAAATCTAGAGACATAGTGGAGATAACCCCTTCCAGGATTAGGCCATAAATTCTTGAAAATCATCGATAAAAAGGAATTGACACATTAAAAATAATTTTTGAAGTCTTTTGGGAACTTTGTGGTGCATACACTATATCAATCAGTGTAGTTCTCTTTTCAAGATTCAATTTTATTATTTATAGAGCTCAAATGGACTTACAGATCAAAAGTTATGGCTTTCGGAAGTCAAAAAAATTTTATAAAGGAATTTATGTCACTGCACTAGCCATTCACATAGCCCATCCTCACAAGGCCCTCATGAAACCCCTTTTTTCAAGGCCCTTATACATGTCCATCTATAAAAGTTTTCCAGCCATTCTCTAAATATACCCCTCCACCTCCAATTTTGAGAGGAAGGATGAGCTCAGGAACGACGGAGTGAGGTGAGAGCTCCAGTCACACAGCTCCTTTGACCAAGTATTCCATATATAATTGGGTGAACTATTATGCCCAAAACTCTATGTGGATGCAACACCCATACCTAGAAGGACCACCTGGATAAGCCCCCACCTAGGAAAACCACCTAGGTGAACCATACTTGGGTGTGCCACCTGGGTGAACCATACCTGTGTGACCCACTTGGGAAAACCCACTGGTCCATACCGTGAGGGTTGCACACCTGCACCCCTTCTCAGGATCAGTGTTGGGTTGTAGTCCTAACCCACCAGGCCAGTACCTTTTCTACCATCATCGCCCCTTGGAAAAAATAGAGAGACACACCACAAAATTTTTGAGCCTTGTCGAGGACATTTTGGATTGTGACATATACAACCCCACCTCTTATTATAAATCCCCATGAGTGGAGATACTCCTCATGGTTCTAGAAATATAGCCTCCTCCTAGGTGTAATCCCCTAAAAAACCAAATCACCATGAGTCGAGATAGTCCTCATTATTCCAGAAACATGGTCATCCTTCTAGGTGTAATCCCAAACCAAACCAAATCTCCATGAGTCGAGATAATCCTCAGGGTTAGAAAGATGATGGGAAAAACCTGGAGAAGCCTTGAAGATATGTTTTCCCTAGTCCTTCGCCCAGGTCCTCAAAAATCACCCAGGTAGCAGTATAGAACCTAATAGAAGATGGAATTAAGGAGGATTGTTGGATCAAAGTCTCTCTAGGGTGTGAAACAAAAAACACCTCACCAAGGAGCCACACCCTCCCTAATCAATAGAGAATAACACGAAGGTCCACTCTTAAATTTTGGACTTATTCAATACTACTACATGGATACCTAAGGAGACCCTTGGATCCTAGAGCAGGGCCTCACCCAAGTTTTGTTTCCCAAGATTTTCTTTATCCTGAAGTCACATCAAGCATGAAAAGTCCTACCCTATGTGAAACACTTCTAACCGATGCAGGCCTTACCCTATGAGAGACTCACTTTGATTCACCCAACCTTCACTAGACTGAGCCTCCTCTGAACCCTCTTCATTCCAACAATGGAAGGGAACCCCATTCCTTGGGACTCCCTTCCAAGGGAGACCAAGATAAAGCCTCCACAAAGCCTCCAGACTTTCATAACCGTGTCAAGGGACACACTAGGGTGTCTCCCATTTGGTCATGAATTCCTTAATTTAGAGGTTTCCACACTTTTCCTACCTGACTGGATGGGTCCTCGGGGTGCATACAGTTATAAATACCTTCAGTCATGAGGACCACAACCCTGGGGTCACTGTCATGGATTTATCGATCTCAGACAAGAAGGCTAGGGCCTTATCTTTCCCACACCATCTCTTAGACATGAGGGCTTGGGCCTTGTTCTTCCATTATCATGTCTAAGACCAGGGACCTCTAGCTTTAGATGTTGTGGGGGGATCATGCTTGCTTTTCTATTTGATGGGAATTAATGGCCTATCCTTCTCTCTCCCCTAGAACCAGGAGGATGGAATCCCTGCTAGAGTAAGCCCTGGCATTTCTTATGGGTTGTAGCCAGGAGAGTAGTTAGATGTCACTATCCTGGTAATGAAAATGAGAGAGGTTGTAATAAATGGGCCCCACTAACAGTACAAACACCCCGCATTAACATGGTCGTCAAGTCTTGGATCACTAGACACCACCAGTTTCCCTCCAGACACGTGGTACTCTACTTAGGGCCCACCCAGGTACCCAAATGAGTCATATGACTAATGACTATCCCCATAGTCCAACACATGTTCTTTCTAGTATCCTTTTTCCCCAATCACACACACCCTATGAAACTTCCCAGAAGGTCACCCATCCTGGTCACTACTCCAGTCCAATCACACTTAAATATGAAGTTCTAATTAGGTAGGCTCTCGAAAAGAAAGATGAACCTTGTTGAAATGAGTCATATCATTTAGTATTTTAACCCTTTATCATTCTAGGGTGTTACATTCACCCCCATTTATAGTATAATTCCATCATTGTGGAACATACTTCCCAAACTAGGTAGTTCCCCCACACTTAAGACTGAGTTACTTCTCTAATACCAATGTAACAACTATGACCCATTGACAGCATAAAGACCTCTCTTTAACATGACCTTCAGGTTCTGGCCTGCCAGGCACCATCAGTTTACCCATAGACATGTGGTCCCCTACTTGGGGCCCACCCACATGCCCAAATGGGTCATTAGACTAATGAATGTCCCATAGGATAACACATGTTATTTCTAGTATCCTTTTTCCTCACTCACACATACCTTGAGAAACATCCTATAAGGTCACCCATCCTGATCACTGCTCTAGGACATGCATGCTTAACTATGGAAAACTAATTAGGTAGGCTCCTGAAAATAAAGGTGCACCTTTTTGACATGATTCATATCATTCATCCATTTAACCCTTTATCATTTTGGGGTGTTATAGAGGAGTCATGCACATCAAAACCCTTTCTTCTTATCCCATATCCCTAGCCTATTCCACCAATAGAATAAGGATTGTGTGGTTTTACAGATCTTCTTCTTCCTCTTGTTTCTCACATACAAGAATGAATCATGTAGGCTTAGAGGTTAGTGGTGATCATGACATCCGCATTGTCAGATGCATGTATCGATATAGAATCCTTTTTTGGATCTTCCTCTCACCTTTCTTTAGAGGTCCTCCATAGGCGTGGGTCCTCAAAGCCATGTATCCTCTCAAAGGGCCACATTCCCTACGATAAAAACCACTAGATGACCTCCACAAGTGTGGGTACTCAACCCTAACCAAACTACGTGGGTTTTGATTCCCTACCAAATGGGATATGTAGGAAGTCTCCCTATGGTTCAAACCTAACAACTCAAAAATCAACCCTAATTTTATCTAGGAAACATTACCAGTGGGATTATATCTAACATGGTATACCACATCCCTTCCAGGTCCCCTAGGACTTTTCGGTATAAGTCCCCCCCCAATTTTGACCAGGCACCTTTCACTTAGATTTCCTTCCCGCATGACGATAAGCTGCATGGTTTGGTCCTTGTCACATGACCTTGAAAGGCATGATGTGTCCCATTAAGTGGCACCAAGCTACATGGGTTCTGATTCCTTTCACAAGGATATATAGGAAGCCCGTCCCATGGACCCGATCTTGATATCAAAGTAACTTATGTCTCCCTAGATGATGAAAAAATCCATAGCGCCACACTCCATGGATTAAAAAAAACATCATAAAAATAAATGACCAAAGAATCTATAATCCATTCATAAAAGGGTACTGTTGATGGATAAATTTAGATAGATACAAATATATCCATCAATGAATAACCTTAGATACATATAGATGATTCTAAATTAAATGCATGTTAATAATTTATTGTTATCCTAAGGTGGACCAATGTTATACTTGGGAATTAATAAAGGATTCATGAATATTTATTAAATATTTAAGAGAGTCCAAGAGTAGGAAATAATTCCACCCAAAAGGGTGTAACAAGCCTGACCTCCCATCCTCTAAACCAATGTGAGTCCCTAAGCATTGTTTGGAAATCTCCCAATAATCATCTTCCTTTATAAAGCAGGTTCATAAAACATCTTGAATAAGGGAATTGTTGGGTGTTTCTGGCTCCATGAACAAAACCCATTGGAATTCATTCCAAAATTGTGAATCCAACGTGAATGATTGTGAAACATTAAATCCACCATAGTAAATTCATCAAACATAATCAATGTGACACATTTTCATCAAAAACAAAAAATAGTGAACCCACCATGAATCCTAAACCAAGATGACTATGTTACCCACATGTCATGACCCTTTTCCACTCAAAAGGAGAGATAGCTAAACAAGACAATAAATTATGCATGTATTAATTTGTTGAGATGTTTCTTTGATGAGTTTTTCTTGTTTGTTTTTGTCACATATACCTATGAAATTTCAACTAGATCTCCCTTCGATCCATGGAGTCATACTAGTTCTAGAAGATATACGCTTCGACCACTACACGAGATTGGTCCTCTACTAATCATAGGATTACATCAGCAAACCATCATCTCTAATTTTGGGTTTCAAATGCACTATTAAATGAGAACCACTTAAATGATACCATATTGACCCTGAAGGCTACTTGATAGACCCTCCAGCTTATGAAGCCCTGCCAACCATCCACTCAACCAAATTTGATGACCTAAAATCAAACAACACCAATTTCCATATCAAAATTTTTTGAGAGCCTATCCCATGAATGAAATAATTATATTCTCCATTATCTTAGGGAGGTTGATCAAGATTCCACTAACAGCCTCATCCAGATAACACAAGGGTCCCTCAGAAGTGTTCCTGCAAGCAGTCACCATCATGAATGCCGTATGACGAAAAACCCTCATCTTGATGTGGGTGTTGTCCTCGGGAGGTCGACCCAGTTCACTCATACTCAGGAACATAAGGAGGACCACCTAGTGAAATAACCATACAATAGGGATTAGGGACACACCTCTGTTTCCTCAAAATCCCACCAATCAAATTTGGTAGAAATCCCTGAGCAGGAACAAACACCTGCCTGTATCAATCAAGACTGCCAGTAAAATTTAGCTGCAAATTTCAAGCAGGAAAAAACACCTTCCCCCACTCTCTAAGTCTACTAACATAGTTCAATGAAATCTAGAGAAACCCAATCAAGACTGCCAGTAAAATTTAGCTGCAAATTTCAAGCAGGAAAAAACACCTTCCCCCACTCTCTAAGTCTACTAACATAGTTCAATGAAATCTAGAGAAACCCACCCTCAAAATTTAGTGGCAAACCAAAAGCAGGCACACACACATTCTCACCTCCATCAAGCCTTCCAACCTAACTAGGTAGTAGTTGGAGAAATCAGCTGGCAAGTATCGATAATAAATATGGGGTAGACCCATATCTCTAGCCACACACCCAAGTACTGTTAGTACCTACCGATATGAAATAGAGGACAATAGAAGGCAGAAACAACCGATCCAACCATGAAATGGCCTCCACGTTTAATCCACTAAAGTTACCAAGCACATCCTAACAATAGTTAAAGGGAGGACCAAAATTTCTACTCACATCCTACAAACCTCCCAGGATATAATAACAACAATGACAGTGGAAAAGGGGTGGACACACAACTCCATCCCCATAAATGGGGTGAATCATCAACACAAAACAAGGGTCATTTTGGAGAAAACACACAGATTTGATCCCATTCAGGAGGGCCGTGGGCCAAATTAACCCATGATATATGGCCAACCGAATCAGGTCCATAACCCTATTATAAAGGTAGGTAATTAGCATATTCCAATGGACACTCTAATACAGGTAAAAACCCCTACCAAAATTCTAGAAACTTATCAGTAAATTTCAATAGCAACATGGGAGACAATAAAAAAATATTTTGTATATGAGAAATAATTTCCCTAGAAAATGACCCTAGTCATCTGCAAGAAGGCATCCCAAAATAATCTTTGACAAAGGTGACTAGAAAATGAAGATATGATATATGATCTTACTCTTCTTAATACCAGAGTTCTTGAAGACCTCAGACATTTATCTATGGTAGCTCAAGATAATACTCTTCTATTAACAAATTATGGTAATAGTAGTAATAGTTCTGGAGTTCCTCCTCGAACATCTCACCATGAAGTCTTGATTCATATTTATAATCTGACCAATCTCGAGATCCCATCTTCTCATGACATCCACTATAGCCCTCTGCATGGTAGGAGATCAAACAATAATAAGGTCCTTCCCTTGTTATCATCCGACCTGAAGGTTATCCCTATGGTATATGTTGTAGGAACTCTTATCACAATTGGATGAAAATCCATGATGGACTTACTCACTATAACAACATTTCACTTCATCAAGAAGGTCCTCCCCTTGGTAATTTAATGATGATAAATCCCTCCTACCGTGAGGTACTTGGGAAAATGAGGCTAGTCATGCCTAATGACTTTTTATTAACAAGTTAAATCCTTTATAATCCAGAATATATCCCAAGTTGATGATCATTATTTGAACTACCCATAAATTTATTGCCTTCCAATATGACAAAGGAAGTCCTTATTGATATTTTTGTTTATAATAAATCAATATGGAAGCATCTTCTTTGGTTGAGCTAGGTTGAAAAGCCTCTAGAAAAAGATGAAGAAGACATGTTGAACATGAGGATAAAATTGGATAAAGATGAAGATAAAGGGGGGGGGGGTCCCTTTTATTAGCGCTCAGAAAAGCGCTGATAAAGACCCCTTTTATCAGTGCTAAAAAATGCTGATAAAAGTAAAAAATAAAAAATAAATAAAAATAAAAATAAAAAATAATTTATATTTGGTGGGGAGCTTTTAACAACGCTTGACCCCCCCTTTATCAGTTCTAGGCGGTCCCTCCCACTCCCGTGCGCAACCATTGCCCGTGTGACCCACACATGAACACAAACTTCCTTTCTTCCACCTGAACTCGAACCCACGACCTCCCCCTTGTGCGCCTGCACCTTTACCACTAAGCCATTTCGTTTTTTTCTATTAAATGATACATCTATTTATTTATATATATAAAGTTATATTTATTTGTATATTAATATAGATTCATATTAATATAAATATATTTAGTTATATTAATACATATATGTTTATTCATATATTAGTATATATATATTCATTCTTATATTAATATATATTTATATCTATTTATATATATATATATATTTGTAGTTACAATTTTTTATTCGTATATTTATTTGTATATTAATATATATTTATAAGTTTAGTTTTAAATACATCTATAAAATATGTTTTTTATGTGTGTTTATAAATAAATAAATAAATACATATATACATATATACAACACACACACAAAGACACACACACACACATTTATGAATAAATACACACACACACACACACACACATATATATATATATGTGTGTGTGTGTGTGTCTTTGAAAATACATATAATGTTAAAATGACCATAAATTCTAATATAGAATCCCATTTTAACTCCACAACTAGTAAAATTGAATAAAATGAAACAATCTTCGATATGATATGTGGTATAGGCCTAACGGACATCCGGATCAGAAGTTATACATGTTTGAATGTTAACAAATCGGGGTATCCCAACTAAAAACTCAAATTTGGAGGCCTTCTGGGCCTTTTTGGCCTTGAAAAATGTTACATAAGCTTCTCTTGGGCCATAGGTGCATAGATCTCGTCGCATGATTCGATTTGATATGCTGTAGAGCTCAAATGGACACCCGGATCAAAAGTTATGGCCGTTTGAAGTTTGAGTTACATTTTCAACTTATTTTAGATATTTTATTAATTGTTTTGATTTTTTGTGTCCTCAAATTGTTATTAAATGATTTTTAATCGATAATAATTAGAAAATTATTAATTAATTACCTTTTTTAAAATATTTTAAAGCCATTTTCACTAAATTTCTTATATATTAAATGTAATAGTCTATTTATACACATATTTAAAAAATATATATTATATTTATATTAATATAAATATACTTATATAAAAATATATTATTTTTCATGAATTTTTTTTTGAAACATAAAATTTATCAGCGTTAGGAAAAAGCACTGATAAAGCCCTCCTTTATTAGTGCTACTAAAAAAAGCGCTGATAAAGGGGTCCCCTTTAACTGTGCTAAAAAAAGAACTGATAAAGGGGGGGCCTTTATCATCGCTAAAAAAAGTGCTGATAAAGGGTCACTTTTAACAGCGCTTTTTTTTCACTGTTAAAGACCCCCCTTTATCAGCGCTTTTTTTAGCGCTGATAAAGGTCCCCTTTATCAACACTTTTTTTTAGTGCTGATAAAAGGGCAGAGCTTCCCTTACCCGTTTTTTTAGTAGTGGATCCCTAATATAGCATTCCAAAGGTGTTGTTGGAATATTTTGTGCATGAGGTCCACCTGAATATATGGAAAAGCCTTCATCACTTAAGTGAAAAATTATTACCTTATGAGGAATATTTAATCCACATCATGGTAATAGAAGGTATACACCACCAAATTAACTTGGAGACACTCCTAGATGTACGAAGCTTGAATGGAGGAAAGATGCAAGGAGAACTTCATCATACATGCCTCAATGTATTAAAAGAATTGCATCAGCTGATCACTGATGTCCCATCTTGTGTCCATATCAGAGGATAGTGTGAACATTATGTATTACAATTCACCGCACTCCCCAATCAACAAAGCCTTCCAAAAGTGACATTGTTTAATGTCATAGATTTAGGCTGACTTCAAAAAATGGATTATGTTTGCAACCGACAATATGCTCAGTAGGATACGTTTCTAACCAACTCTCATAGACATCAGTCCAAAAGAGAGTGATCCATAAAAATACTTTTTCATTAGGCATATGAAAATATCGAGAAATACTCCATATTAAGGGATTTAAACCATCAGATAGTGTAAATGTTTCAAATAATAAAAATGTCTTCAACAATAGGTATCTTAGGTGTAGGTCATACCATGTATCTAGATCATGTTCAAACATGGATCTGTAAAATCAAGAAAGCATCCATGTAAGTAACAACCAAAAAACTCTAGGACCAAACCCATCCCATAGGGATGGGGTATTTTTTAACACAACCTTAGAGATCAAAAAAACATGATCAAAATATTGTGGAGGTGGATTGGGAGAAGCATCATCCCATAGTGATGAGGAATTTTCTACCTCAACAAGCTCCTCCGTAGTGGAAGTCAATTTTCTCCCAACTAGGGGGAACACCACAGAATGAATCCTCCAAGTTTATCCCATCCTGTGACCCAATTTCCTCCCTCAAAATATTTTTTAAAAAATTGTTTGATGATTACCTTTAGATTACCATTCGTTAAATGATTCCAAGGGGACTAGTGGTGGAGAGGACGAGGCCTCATGGAGGGTGTAAACAAAGGAATTCACTCAAAGAGACTAAGGAAATGCCTTCCTTGTGTTACAAAATGGTGAATGTAATTAACACCACCTTTGTGGATACTATAGAACACAAGGATAATATAGAGGAGAATGATGAGATAGTTTTAGTTCATAAAATTCTCCACACTGAAATGATTGAAGGAGGCATGCACACCTAGAATTAGAGGCTTGATCTGAATTTGGGGATTCCCTCAACCACTCTATTACTACCTCTAAATGAGAATTCATCAAAGAAAAGGTTAAAGGAAAGTTTTTTCCTCATCCGCATACTAAAGAGGTCAAACCCTTAAAACTTGAGAAAAATCCTTCTCTGTAAAAGAAAGAGATGAAAGAGTTGAGAAGACTCAATGAAAAACTACTCTAAGGAAACATCCCTACTAGATATGTTCTACAAGAAGAGCCTCAAATATCACTCCCAACTTGTGTACCTTAAAAAAGAGGGTTCAACCTAGAAACTAAAGTTTAACCAGAACACTTTCTCAACATGTGATATTGAAAAATAGTATATTTGGACCCCACAATAGTAAGATATTAGGATTTACCTCCCTTGGAACACACACAATTTTTTTCCCACAATTCACTTCATATTACCATTCATCAAATGATTCCAAGAGGACTAACAGTGAAGAGGAAGAGGCCTCATGGAGGGTGTAAACAAAGGAATTCACTCGAATAGACTAATAAAATGTCTGACCTATGTTAAACATCAGTGAATGTCATTAATACCACCCCTAAAGACAATATAGAACATGAAACCAATACAGAGAAGCATGAGGAGGTAGTTTCAATTCATAATATGGTCCACACTGAAACGATTGAAGTAAGTGTGTGTACCTAGAACTAGAGGCTTTGTATGAATTTGGGGACTCACTAAACCACTCCATTAATCCCTCCCTAGTGAACATCCATCAAATAAAATATTAAAGTAAAGGTTGTGCCTCACCCACATCCCGATGAGGTTGAACCCCTCAAACTTGAGGAAAATATTTCTCAATAAAAGGAAGAGATAAAAGAGTTGAGAAGAATCAACGAAGAACTACTCCAAGGGAACATCCCTAATGGATATGTTCTATAAAAAGAAACTCAAATTTTACTCCCAAATGATGTAACTCAATAAAGAGGGTTCACCCTAGCAACTGATTTCACACCCGAGTTTTTGTTTCATTCTTGGATCCAGTTCTTTTTTGGGTCTTGGTTTTTATATCAGAAGCCAGGTGTGATGGTTTTGAAATTTTGAGGTATTTATTTATTTATTTTTGGTCTAGAATTTTTTCCTTTGGGGTTTACTTATATTTTTAGATAAAAATGGAAATTTTGGGCAAACAACAGGTGGCACATGATTTGTCAAACAGTGCACCCTTTCCCAGGAAACCGTGCGACCAAGTGGTGTTTTTGGATATTGGATAATCAAACAGTTAGAAAACAGTTTATAAATTGTGTGGGATAACCATACGTAATGTCTTTCTTGGATAGTAACTGGAGCATAGTTTCCACATGGTTTAGAAAATTGTGCGGACTAACCATGTGGCCTATCTAGGTCATTAAAAAAATTTGATTTTTCCCTTTTATATCTCCCTAATTTTTAACCCTAAACCCCCATTTTTCTTCCCCTTCAGGATTCCTTACCATAGGAACCTCCCCACAACCCTATTCCTCCCTTGGAACTCCATTTTTGAGGTGGATGTTGTGAGATTTCTTCAAGATTTCTCAAGTAAGTCCCCTCTTATCTTGGTTTCTACCTCATTTATTGGGTTTTATTTCTTCTTCCTTGGGGTTTCACTTCACTAGTGGATAGGGTGTCAATTTTAGTGTTAAATCTTTCTTAATATGGTTCGATATTGGTGTTTATGGTTCGATATTGCCTCTCTAGGGTTCAACTGAGGTGTGGTTGTTAGTTTCCACTGGATTTCAGGAGTTTCTTCATTTGAGGTAGGTGGTTTAGTGCTTAAACATTATTTTGTGATTTTAATATGATTTATTTGATTCTTTTTTATGTTTTATGGATTATATTTGA
The DNA here is from genome assembly GCA_963277665.1 of Viscum album. Lineage (NCBI taxonomy): Eukaryota > Viridiplantae > Streptophyta > Magnoliopsida > Santalales > Viscaceae > Viscum > Viscum album. Next base: position 2,065,477,992 of record OY728119.1, read on the forward strand.
GGTGTAAAATGTGTTTTTAAAACGATTCAATGTTCTTTGGTGTTGAAAAATGGGTTTCCAAAGGAAATGGGCTATGTTCCATGGGTGTTTCATATGTGATTCCTTATTTTGTTCCTTGAAGGTATTTGATAAAATGTGTAAATGGTGAGAAACCCATTTTAATATTAATTTTATGTGATTTTGGTTTGAAATGAGTTTTTATATATATATGGCTTGAAAACATTTTTTTCTAACGGAATCAAGTTGTATTTCAAGTGTGAACCCTTATTGTGTATCTTGAATGTGCTTTATAAATTGTGCATCATGTTTAATAAACTATGTAAGTGGTGTGGATCATGTTTCAGAATGGTTTTAGTGTTATTTGAGATTTAAAAGTGGTTTTTATTGTGAAAGTAGTGATTTTAAAAGCATGGTTGTGTTGTTTGGAATATGTTTCTGTAAATTTTTGTGATCCTTGTGCCATGTGGATTTAAAATTAATCATGAAGGGAAACCCATGTATCTAGGTGGGTAGACTAGGATGAGTAATCTAGTGATTCAAAAGTGGATTCAGCCTAGATTCATGTAGCGGGATTGATGATCACAACACTAACTAAACATTTATGATGATTGGATACCACTATAATTTTGGGTATTTCTCCTCTCTAGTGTCTCATGTACAAGGACATGGATGGTTTTGGTTCTTATACCACTTTTCACTAAGATACGATGTCTCTAGGGTCCCACTAGAGCTAGATCCTATAGGTGTTTCCCATTACTTAGTGCTCTATTGTGATATTGTTCCTACCATCAGCATACAGTGTACATTGTTGGTCATTTCAAAAGCAAAGCTTGTTTTACCTTAAAATGTTTTCCATAAAAATGATCTTACTTTTTTTATAAAACTTGCATATTAATTTATATTATAATATTTCTAGCATGGAACCTTTTGTTGGGTGGAATCCTACTTGGATTTGACACACACCCTACTTACAAATTTGGGTGTAAGTAGACTTGATTATGTTTGATATAGTTTAAGAAAAGATATTTGGAGATGGTGATTCTGGATTCTAGTGGTCTTACCTTGTGGGTGTTTTGGTGGTGTCTTGGGGATGGTGATCCTCTTGTCACATTGTTGTTTTTGGGATAGTTTAGTCACTCACTTTTTATTAAAGCCTGTTTTGGTTTTGTTTTATGTTGTAAACATTGAATCTGAAAGGTTTTTATGATTTATTGTTTTATGGTTATTCCTTTTTGTTTTATTTATAAATGTTTGTTGTTTATGTATATGAAATTGGGTGAAATCATTCCCAAATAATTTTATTGATACCCAAGCACCAGTTTCCAGTCTGTGGGGATCAGGAATGCCCTTCGGGCCATGCCACAAACATGGTTGGGTGTTGGGTTGGATAGAACTCTGGCTCAATTTGAGACAAAATGGTATTATTGGAGTTCAGAATCTCTAGAGGACCTCGTTTCTAAAGAACCATATGTTATTTGGGAAAGAGTTGGGATAGACTAGAGCTAGGATTTTTGGGACTTGATATTTTGGTTGTGAGTAGGGTTCCTGGCTAGAACACCTCATGAAGGGACTTGAGTTTCCATGGGAAGTTAGGTTTCTTTTGGTTTCTTTGGTTCTTGCAGGTTGTTTTGTGTTTTAAAATGGAAATAGAGTTGGGATAATTGTATGAGTGATCTCATAGGGCATAGAAAGACTCGTGGAGCCAAGGAAATGGTCCCAAAACACTCCTCGTGATAGTGGTGTGATAGACACATGGCCACCAACCATATGGTCAAGTCACCCATCAACACTTGTTTCCCCCTTTGATAATTTTCTTGTGTTTCCTTGGGTTCTGAAAAATTAATTTGAAAACCCTTGTTTAAAAATTGTGAAAAATGTATTTTTAAAGTGGAAATGGTTCAGTTTCGGGAATATGAAAAGTGAATTTTCAGAATCATCTTAAAGGAAGATTTAGGAAAGTTTGTTTTTATAAAATTATTTTTAACATATAGGGATGAGCTCAATGAGAGTTGGATCTTAATAATTAAAACTTATGTCTTATAAAAAATTTATTGTTTAGGAAACATGAACTATTTCAAGGTGGTTTTTAGAAAAATATATTTTAAGTGTGGTTTTTTGAGTAGTAAAAAATGTTTTGAATGGGATGAAATGTTTTGGATTGATGTGTGGAGTATGAAAAATATTTTTAAATTAGTGGTTAGTGGAATTTCAATTTTTTTTTTGATTTTTTTAAATTTGAAGATGGATTGTGAATGTGAAAGTTGTGTTGAATGTTTTGTTTTGATAAGAGGAAATGTTGTTTTTTGGCCTTTGTTATACTCATGATAACTCTCGTGAATAGATATGTGTTGAAGAATGTGGAGGGTTGATGTCATGGTAAGATGGGTGCTCGGGGTGGCATGAGCATATGTATGTGATTGGGGCTCTATGAGATACCATTGGTGAGTGTGCAAACCAATGAACATAGTTTCTTTTCAAAAGTGTTGTTAAGAGAATATATGATTCTTTGATAACCAGTAGTTGTGTGGTGTGTTTCCATGTGATTTGGTAATGTTACTTGTGGGGTGTTTGAATTTGAGAACCCTTTTATTTGAATGGAATTTTAAGTTTGAGTTCCCATTAATGAATTGTTTATGTGATAGTAGTTAGTGGGTTCTTTTGAAGAAAATGTTTTGGGAATCCATTGGGTTGGTCCCCCCTTGTGTTTGGTGTATGGTTTTAGTGAATTCTGATCGATATATCAACCTTGATAGAGTCCTTCATATTATTATTTCCAAGTGCACAACACCACAAAGTTTCGATGGACATTATAGTGAAAATATAGATGTTTTAGCGTTAGAAGACCCTTCAGTTGATCAACCTATGGAATTTCTTCTTGAGTTTCAGAAGTTGAATTATTATATCTTTTTTAATCATGAGAATGCTCTCAAATATGAAGAGTGGACGTGGAAAGTTGAGAGAAACTTTAATTTCCTTGTTTTTCTGAGTCGTTAAGGGTGAAGTTTTTCACCTCCATGTTTGAATGTATTTTCTGGAAGCAGTGAACATAATTATAATAGGTAGAGTGGAAAGAGGCCTGAAACCATTGATGTTATCTATAGTGTTAAAAGGCCCCTAGATCTTTCATTATATTCCTTAAGCATGGGATCAATCTGTGTCATTAGTGTGGAAAGACTTCTCATAAGAAGTTGTTGTGTCCATTTATTGAAACATGGTATTGTTTGGGGATTAGTTTAAAGTCCATTTCTTTGTAATTATTCTTTATTGGTAATGGTCATGTCGGTGGGGTTCTATGGTTTTTCCTTTTGGCTTGAGATGTGAAAGTCAGATTGTGACTCTTTTGAGAACCTCTATATTAACAGAAGCATATTTTCTTCTGGGAATTCCGAATTTCACCATTCTAAAAGGATGTGTTTTCCATGTGTTCTTGTCTCTATTGTTTCTTATTCGAGGTGAAAAGGGATGGTTAATGTTCATCTTATAAGTCATTGTTTGGTGAAAGTTTCACTTTGGATCAAGTGAGTTTCATGGGGGTGTTGTGTTCTTTTGGTTCCACCTAGAATATTGTGTTGTTGCACATGAGACCAAAGAAGGTGTCCCAACCAGAAATTGTTAACTTTTGTATATGAGGCCGGAGATGCTTCAAACATCAGGGCACCAACCATAGGTCATGGAGTGAAGCTCACACACAGTCAAAAATTTCATGTTGTGTGAGGAACCTTGATCCATCTTGGTCCCCAAGGTTGTATGGGGACAATTCAATATTATTTGTTACAAATCCTTGGTTTTTGGAGGGTTCCTCCTTGGTTATAAGGATGTGTGGTTGTATTATTTTATTGAACTGCAGTGGTCATCCTTGAGTGGTCACCCTTGGAAATCAATTTCATTTTTGGGTTGTGATAATCTATAAATGGTCACATCTCATAGGGATGGTAATTTACATCATGTTTTCCATTTGTTTTGGAGTTCCTTTTGTTAGGACCCTTGTGGTGGAGATTTGGTCTGTGTGAAAAGTTCTTAAGTTATCCCATGTCGAGTTCCCATGTCGGCCTATGATAGTTGGTTAAGTTTGTTGGGTTTTATGGTGGGGAGACCCACTGCAGGTATCATTGGAATTTATTCTAGTTTAAATCAGTGTAAGATCATCTCGAATGGTGGGGATTCTGTTCGAGCCTCCCCAATTTAATAATCTATTTTCGTTTTGGGTGTCAGATTGAATGAGGGTAGACTCATTTGGAGTTATCTAATTTTGAGTTTCTTCCTTGAGTAAGCATTTAGGGTGGGAGTGTTCCCAACAGTTTTGTTGAAGCAAGGTTGTGAACGTATTTTTGACAAGTTTCTTTGGGAGTTGTTGGCTCTAAGTTTCCTTTCCAAGTAAACATTGGGATTTTTTGAGTATGACCAATCATCTTAATTTAATTAAGAATTGTAAAATCTATGGTTCAAGTTTTTTTGACGCTCTTTTAGTAGTGGTTTGAGTTCAAATGCTTATTCCAAGAAAAAAAATATGAGTTTAATTTGGTAATTTCTAAGGTGCTTGTGGCTTAAGAGGTTGTATTATGTGGTTTTGAGGATTAATTTTCTTTTGATCGATCAAATAGAGGTGTTGTAAATTTCTGGGGACAAAAAGAAGATGTATGGTGGGGAGTCTATCTTGGCCTCCCAAGTTAAATATTGCGAATCATTGTTTCCATTCATGGTATTCTTGATTTCTTCTCATTTTATGTTTGTTGAGAATATCCTTGAGCTATGAAGAAGTATTAGTTTTTGTTTTTAGATTAGGCCTTGTCGTGGATTTCTAGGTGTGTAAAGTGCTATGGTGGGGAGAATTAGCACACCTAGATTTTTGTTTCATTCTTAGATCTGGTTCATTTTTGGGTTTCATTTTTTCTCTCAGAAGCCTGGTGTGACAATTCAAAACTTTTGATGTATTTTTGTATTTATTTTTTGTCTAGAATTTTTCCCTTTGAGTTTTTCTTTTGTTTTTGAAGAAAATTGTAAAATTTGAGCAAACATTAGGTGGAACACAGTTGGGGCACAATTTGTCAAACAATGCGCCCTTTCCTAGGAAACTGTGCAACCAAGTGGTGTTTTTAGATAGTGTATAATTTCATGGTTAGCGCATAGTTTGTAAACTATGTAGGATAACTATGTGACATGTATTTCTTGGATAGTAAGGGGAGCATGGTTGCCGGATGGTTTGGAAAACTGTGCAGAATAAACTTAGGGCCTATACAAGTCATTAAAAGTTTGAATTTCCACTTTCTCTCTCCCCAATTTTTAACCCTAAACCACTATTTTTCTTTACATTTATGATTCCTCTCCCTATGCGTCTCCCCCTATCCCTCTTCCTTCCTTGGATCTCCATTTTTGAGGTGGATTTGGTGTGATTTTTTCAATATATCTCAAGTAAGTCCCCTCCTCTCTCATTTCTCCCTCATTTCTAGGGTTTTCTTTCTTCTTCCATGGGTTTCTCTTCTCTAATGGTTAGGTTGTAATTTTTAGGGTTAAATATTATTTAAAAGGGTTTTATCTTGATGTTTATGGTTCTATATTTCCTCTCTAGGGTTTGATTGAGGTGTGGTTATTGGTTTCCACTGGATTCCCGGAGTTTCTTCATTTAAGGTAGGTGGTTCTATTCTTAAACATTACTTGGTTATTTTAATATGATTTATTATCATCTTTTTTATGTTATATTAATTATATGTGAGGTGATAAATCTGTTTTTAAAATCATTCAAGGTTATTTAGTGTTGAAAAATTATTTTCTAAAGGAAATGGGATATGTTCCATGGTTGTTTCATACATGCTTCCTTGTTTTGTGTCTTTAAGGTATTTGATAAAATGTGTAGATAGTGAGAAGAATATTTTAATATGAATTTGATGTGTGTTTGGTTTCAAATGGGTTTTGATATGTATATTTCTTAAAAAAGGTTCTTCTAAAGGAAATAGGGTGTATTTCAAGTGTGAACCCTTATTGTGAATCTTGAATGTTCTTTATAAATTGTGTAACATGTTTAATAAACTATAAAAGTGGTGAAGATCATGTTTCATAATGGGTTTGGTGTTCTTTGGTATTTAAAAGTGGTTTTGATTGTGAAAGTAGTGATTTATCAATCATGGTTGTGTTGTTTGGCATATGTTTAGGTGAATTGTTGCGATCCTTGTGGAATGTGGATTGAAAATTGAGAATGAAGGGAAACCTAGGTATCTTGGTGGGTGGAATTGGACAAGTATGCTAGTGATTTGGAAGTGGATTTAGTCCAGATTCACCTAGAAGGATTTACGATCACAACACTAACTAAACATTTATGATGATTGGATACCACTATAATTTTGGATGTTTCTCCTCTCTAGTGGCTCGTGAATAAGGATGTAGATGGTTGTGGCTTATATACCACTTTTCACCGAGACACGATGTCTCTAGGCTCTCACTAGAGATAAATACTATATGGGTTTCCCATGACTTAATGATCTATTGTGATATCATTCCAAAATAGCAGCATACAATGTACATTGTTGGTTATTTAAAAAGAAAATAATGGTTTACCTTAAAATGTTTTCCATAAAAATGATATTAATTTTTTTTTATAAAAATTGCATGTTAATTTATCTTATAATGTTTATATCATGGAACCTTTTGTTGGGTGGCATCCTACTGGGCTTTGGCTCACACCCTACTTGCACCTTTGGGTGTAAGTAGACATGATTATGTTTGATATAGGTTAAGACAAGATTTTTGGAGATGGAGGTTCATTATGATATTGGTTTTACCTTATAGGTGTTATGGTAGTGGCTTGTGGATGGTTCTCCTCTTGTTACATGGTGGTTTTTGGGATAGTTTAGTTGTTCCATTTTTTGTAGCCCATTTTGGTTTTGTTTAATGTTGTAAACATTGAATCTAAAAGGTTGTTATTCTATGTTGTTTTATGGTTATTCATTTTTGTTTTATTTATAAATTTTTGGTTGTTTATGATTATGAAATTATGTGAAATCATTCCTAAAGCATTTTTTTGATACCTAGGAACCATTTTCCAGCCTGTGGGGATTGGGAATGCTCTTTAGGACATGCCACGAATAGGTCCGGGTGTCAGGTTAGATGGAACTCTGGAATGGTTCATGACAAATGAAGTGGAACCATAACATCTTCTTAACATGAGGGATGGAAGACTAGTATATTTGGACCCCATGATAGAAAGATATTAGGAGTTCACTCCCATGGGCACACAACCAGGGCTAGACTAGACACATCCTCATGGGACATCCCCTTTAGGTTATCCACCACAGGTACAAATAGGGATCCCGCAAATGGATCTACCTTTTTTTACCCCTACTGAATCCCCTATCAAATTAGACATCCTTCAAGGGATCCTCAATATTATTGATTCATTTATAGGTTGATTAGAATCCATGTAAGAATGGAGTGCACCATTATAGATAGAAAAGAGGATTTACCCTAAATGTTTGGATCCAACCTTTCCCCCACCAAATTTGGGAACCCTAAATTTCAGATTTTTTTTGACTCGGGGGATCTAGAGAAGAATTTGATGCATTTTGTGTCCCAATATGATCCCATTATGGGGAACCCTACATAGTAAGAACTAGTTAACCTCAAACACTTTGTACAAACACTGCAAGGGCCAGCCTTTATATGGTACACCATTTTACCAGCTCGGTTAATCGAGGTATGGGAATATCTCTATCAGTATTTCCTATTTCAATTTATCACAACACTATAGAAGAAAATCATCCTCAACCTATAAAACTACAAATAGTGATAGAATGAGAGGGTCTAGAATTTCATTGATCGATGGAAGGGGTTGAATTTCTCCTTGAACATAAAGCTTCCCCAAGAATATTTTTTTCCATCTTTATAGATAATATTCATGACGAATTGCATACACCATTCATCCCTGTGAAATATATAGGAGGGTTTTAGGATATTTCCATAGTTGTTCATAAAATGGAGGATTTAGTTATGTGAACTAAGACCAAATCCTAATTAATTCCATTATCTCAATAGAAGAGAATAGGGAAAGAAGAGGCAACGAAAATCACGATTAAGCCAACCCCTACCCCAGATCCATCTTTAAAATCCATGAAATATCATACAAAACCCCCTATGAGCTTCAACAACACTGCCTGAATCATTAGGATGAGAAAAGGGAACAGAGGCAGAACTAGTTTGAGGAGATAAAGAATAAGGTTTATTCATTCTGAGATGATTAAGTCCCTGGTTACTTCATCACAGCTTTGGAAAACAACTTGATCAAGTTTACAAAGCCCAAGAGGCTTAATCAGTATGGTCTAAAATATTTCCCAGACTATTGACCCTTTCACTAAACAATGGTGTACAATATTCAAGAATGATTTTTTTTCAAATAAATCCTATAAAAAATGATGGACTATGGATAGGTAAAGCTGAGAAAGCCACCCACACATGCAGTGTGTGTTTCTACTGCCAATCTAGAAAAAGTGGGCGAGTGGAAGGAAGTAACGAATAAAGATACACAGAAGGTTATTGATTGGATGGTCAGAAAGACCATCAACCAGACTTAGGATATCCTCTGAGCATAATTAAAACAACCAACTATGCCCCCAACCACTTCCACTATGACACATCTGACTCCATCAACACCACAATCCTCAAAAAGATAGTCTTTCAAGAAATGAAATGGCCAAAAGGGAGTAAATAAAATATTTCAAGATGAACCTATACCAAAGAAAAATTAATATTTGGATATTTCAGACTTCACACCTTTAGCTCCGAAATCATGAGAACTGCCCTACCAAATGGTACAATAAGAGTTGACCTGCTAGATGGGGTCCTCAACAAACAAGGAGTTAATATTTGGTTCTATTAATGGTATTCACTTAATGGACACCTTAACAAATGATTTGTGTGGATATTAACCTGAGTTATATACATTTTATTTGGGAATAAGGGGAAGAGGACACAGGGGCCAAGGATATAGGGGAAGAAACAGTTGCAGAAAAAGTCAATACTCTGGCCATATCCCCACTCAGAATATCTATGTGGACAAAACTCATGGAAGAGACCTCCAACAGGCCCAAAAGGAATAATAAAGTTTCCCCACACATTCTAGGGGTCACCTTGAACTGGTCATCCAAGCATATTTACTAGAGGGGTTGCCATATCCAAATCATCCTTAGCGTGTAGGTAGAACTAGTCGGCCTAACCCCCTAAGGATATGGGCACATTCAACTCCTATAACAAGGGATGATATGCCTACATCAAGTACTTTAGTTCCTAAAGTTACTACAAAAGAGAATCCTCATGATGGTAAGTATAGGTATTTAGCTCATAAGTATGAAATTTGAAATCAATTTTCCATGGTACCATCCAAGTTGTCAATCCCTGATGATCTAAGTCTATCGAAAGACCTCTCGAAAGTGCTCATAGAGGATTTTTAAATCACTTAATAATTTAAATCTAAAGTTGATACTAATGAATTTTATCACATAGAGATTGATCCTACAGAATTACACACAATCATCTCTTTCACAAAGTAGGACAAAAATTCCATTATAAAAGGATACACCAGACCTTTGTTTGTATCTGGAAGGATAAATGACGTTGATATCCAAAGAGATTTCACTGATAATGGATCAAGAGTCAAACTAATTCCAATATGAATTCCTCACCGATTGGGTTACAATGAGACTCACTTCTCCCCTTCTTCTATGATTCTACAGGGTTATGATAAGAGTGAGAAAAAGTCTCTCACCAGGATTAAGCTCAAGGCCCTGTTTGAAAAAATCATATCTAAATCAAAATTTCTGGTTATTAGGTAAGACATGGATTTCAACGTTCTACCAGGAAGAACATGGTTGCACCGACATGCAAAAATCCCCTCATAATACAACCAATGCCTCAAATATTGAATTTATGATCAAATTGGGACATAAACATACTGAAATGGAATAACCATATGGACGACTTACACACATATCACTAAATGGAATAGTCATATGGACCAATTCCATACCCAATGCATTAGAGGTTATAACTTAACCACCTATCCTTAGTTTATCATGGAACCACCCATCATTTGGTTTATCATGTAACCACCCATCAAATTTTCAAGTACCATTATATAATCATCACACATAAAAGACTACAAATATCAGCATTTTAATCATAAAAATTTCATTTGCAATCACACGAAATAATTTCAAGATATTGAAATAATAAATCCACATTCAAAACAATTTTCAATACCAAAATATGTAAAAAGGTTATATGGTATTTATTTTCCATTTTAAAACATCTTGTCTTGTTAAGGAAGCCAAATATCAAATAATGCTTGTGGCGGTGGAAAGGTCGTTGTCACTGCGTACATTAAAAAAAATGAACTTTGTCATTTAGTAAAACGCTACATAGAAAAATATTCCTTTTGAATGAAATTAAAAGTCAAAGGGGTTTATACACCATATAAAATAAAGTCATGTATAAATCAAAATAAGCCTGAAATAAAGGAGATTGAGACAAAGTCCCTTACCTCATGTCCGACTTGATTTGTTCATTCTTTAATTTCCAGAATAAAAAAATTAAGTTAATTTATACTTGATTCAAAACATTTTTAAAGTTCATTAGTAATTTTATATCACTTATTACCACATTATAAAAATTAAATAATTATTTATGTTTATATCAGATGTTTTGTCGATATTCGGTACCTGAGTCAAAAATGAACTTGTTAGAATTAAAAATTTTCCATGTGGTAAAAAGTAAATTATCTCCATAATTATATTAATGATTTAGATATCATATATATCATATATATATAGTATATATGTATTTATAATATTCCATAACATTTGGAGATAAGAAATAAAATGCACCATTTATGGAGACGGTAAGCCGTACGTACTCATGAACGCTAATTTTATTTCTATTTCATATTTAAAGGAATGAAAAATTAATAATAAATAGGTATATTATAATTAAAATATAATATAAGTTTTATATATTTCACATAAGTTCATTAATTCCATCTTTTATACATTCCATGTATAGCATGAACGAGTCATATCACTTTGAGGGGGCAGTACTCCACACTTCCTCAAATGAAATTATCGTATTTATTCAACATGAAAAGCATAAAGGTATGTTATAAATGAGAATTAAAGAAGCATAGAGATAAAATAAATAAAATAAATATCATATATAATTACAGTTCCATCATAATTTCCACCATAAGAGGTGGTAGGAGAAGATTGAACAATCATCGTTTCGTGAGGCAGTAGTTCACCATCCACAGAAAAAATATGTTCTATAAGCATTAGACGGAGGTGTGTGTAAGTGTAGTTTAAATAATTATCATAAAACAACCTATTATATTGAGGATACTGGTGTTTTTATATAAACAAAGAATAATAATATTATAGGGAGTGGAGAAGGAAAAATAATGGAAAGGAACTTGAGAGAAGACGTTACCTCAAATCGGGTAACTACTTTTGATTTGAGCCGAAGGGATATTTTGAATTTACTTATGCCTAGGGAAAGGATTCTAGGAGGAAGGGATGAATTTTGGGAGCTTATTGGATCAGATTTTGGAGGATCCAAGGGGTTTGAGAGGTGTGAGTAATGGGTTAGAAGTGATGTCCTTTTATAAGAGGGAGGAGGGGCACCTTAGGAAAGTTTGAAAGTATTATTTTATGACTAATTGATTTTAGAATTAAAATAACAAAAAAGTGATATATTTAGAATATAATATCATTATGGTTATAAATAATCTCATAAAATTGGGTTTAGAAAAGTTTAGGTTACAAATTTAACCTTATCTTTTAGCTTTAACCCTTAGTTAACTAATTTAACTTTTACCATGTCTTCTTGTATATTCATAATATATGGTTACCATAGTTACTATAAAATGCCAAGAGACAAAAAATGGATAATTAATGAAATTGTAACATCATATATGTCCATTGGACTAATATTATATTTTTAAGACTACTATATCATTTAATAAAATATTAATATATTTAAAAACTTATTTATGTCAATTTTCATACTATTCATATCATGACATTTTAAAAATAAATAACAACTTGATTAATTCAAAAAAAAATCATTAATTAAAATATAACAAGTCATAAAAATCCATAAAATTCTTGTATGGAATAAAAAGTTTCAAAATAAATTTATTTTAATATTTATAATCTCATTTATTTAAATCTTTCATTAATAAGGTAATCACTACATCACCATTGTGTCATAAATAAATCTATTTATTTGATGTTGAAAAATTATATATAAAATAACATGATGTATGAAATATTTTTATATTTATAATGATTATTTATAGTCGAAAATATCACTTATATAACCCCATATAAAAATTATTTTTTTAAAAGATACATGTTTAAGTTATATTTTTCTTAACTTTAAATTAAAAGTAATTAAATGTCATTTTCACACAAAAGTGGCTCCATGGAGTCCTAAAATTGACTCAAGGATTCCCATGGTCTGAAATATCTCATCCAATAGGGTTATGACATGTGTTAGGGTAATTTAATAATATTATAATATTATTTTTTACCCTTATTTATCGGATTTACCCTTTAATCATGGTAAATAAAATATTTACTAAAGTTACTATTCATGATGTCTAAAAATAAAAGGTGCCTATTTACGCAATTTGGAACTCCTGATTATAAATATGTAATCCATTTTTCCAAATTCGAAACATTGAAGATTCAAAAATTAATTTAAAATTATTTCCCGTTGTTAAAACCAAAAAGTGTGTTTTTATGAAGTAAAAACTACCAAAAGATTGACATGAGTTTATGTCCAATTTCAAAGTCAAATTACTTAAAATTACCAAAATTGGATTAAATAATAAAAATATAATCCAATTACACTTTAAAAACAATTAAAAGTACAACATAACTATATTAATAAATTAGATTAAAAGGTAGTTTTGAATTAAAATGCAACATTTTTCACTATTCTTTAAAAAATGAACTTTAGCAGAAAAATACTATAATTTAATCCAAAGTAAAATTTGATGTTACTATTCTAAATAATAAGTTTATTTTTTCAAATGAAACAAGTAAGGGTGTCAAAAACTATATTTAAAAAGGGTTCGCCATCAAAAGGCGGTAAAACTGCATTTTTAGAAAAATACTTATTTTATCCGAAAAAAATGAATTTATTCTTATTTCATATCTGGAAAACATATAAGATGAATTTAAAACATTACATTGAATATATATCATATATTTTTCATTAAATAAAAATCCACAAAGAGTGATATGAAAACACAATTATTCTCTTTTAAATAGGTTTTCATAAAAACACATCCATTATATTCAATTCGTTTTTATTTCCATTTCTAATAAATATGGTAATCAATGAATCATCATTTAAACATGTGTAAAACATATTTAAAAATTCATTTGATACTATTAATTCCTACCATTCCAATGGCTAGGTGTTAAATACCATTTATAATAATAATAATATTATTGTATTATTTTTTAGTATAACTCAATGTTGTGTGCAATGTAAGATTTCAGAGAAGCCCATTGTTGCGTGTCAAGTACGCTATCAGAAAAAGATTCTCCTTTAACTTAAAATTAATATCTCTTAATAGAAATATAAAAGTGTTATACTATTAACACCTGGTTCGTTACATCCTTCCTCCTTTTGGAAATTTCGTCCTCAAAATTTTAAAATTGGGTTTAAAAAATTCATTGAAAGTCCCACATCGGAAAAAGAGTCAATAAAACTATCAATTTAAAAGAAATAAAGAGAAGTATAAAGGTAGACCAAGATAACACATACTAGGATTCCATGAAGACATGGATATGGAAGGGAAAACTAACCATCAAGTTCTGATGGAGAGTGATAGAAAATATGATTAGGAGAAAGTTAACCACTAGAAAACAAAAAACTTGTGATAGGTTAAACGGTCTTTGATTACCCAGTAGGAAAAGTAAATGGACAAAGTCTTTTCTTTTAAGTTCCATTTAATAAATATAGAGAATTTATTTATGATATTGACTAAGAATATAAGGAAATATACTTACTTTTCAAGTAGAGTTTATCATTTAATAAGTTTCTACCAAAAACTCATCTTTTCTAAAAATGATGAGTATTCAAGATGACTTGGTCGAATATTGTCGAAGGACGATGGATTCTTCTTTGAGTTCGGACGCGCTCAACGCGCCGCCTCCCCCTCACTCGTTGTTTTTGAATTCTGTGGCGGATCCCCTGCCGCCTCTAGCTCCCTTCCCCTGCGCGGACTCAGGGGGTGCCGGTTCCTCGCGGCCCTCATGGTAAGAGGTCCTCCTCAGCACCTCGCCAGGTTTGGAAACCTCCCAACCCTTAGGCCCTTCAGTGCTTACCTCCCCTCAGCTTCCTCCTGGGGATTCCAGGGGCCCGCGGGGAGTTCCGCTGGTGCGTGTGTCGGAGTCAGACTTCAAGGAGGCCTCGCTGCAGCTGAGCTGGTCCCTGGTGGCTCGCTTCGGGGCTGTCAAGCCCCCGATTGGAGTATTCCAAGAATTCGTCCGCGGCTGGGATCTCATCCATCCAGCTAGGGTTTCTTCCCTCAACCACAGGTCGTTCCTCATAGTCCTGGATTCCTGAGAGGACTTCTTCCACGCTTGGGCCAGATTCCCCTGATCCTTCGGTCGCTGGAGGTTCTTTCTCTCCCGTTGGTCCATAGAGGTCCACCGGGATCGGGAGTCGCCGGTCACTACGGTCTCGTTATCCTTACCCGGCCTTCCATTTCCCTTCATGTGCGCAAAGTTTTTGGAATTGATTGGAAACTCCATCAGGGAGTTTCTCTATGCGGATGATCGAAACCTCTCCCTCCAGAGTTCGGAGGTTGCTCGAATTTGTGTGGCGATGGACATATCTTCTCCCCCCCATCCAAGATCTATCTTAGTGTTGGGGAGATCCTGGATTGGAGACAGGATATTGTGTTCTCAGCGGTGCCCCGGTTTTTCTCTGCCTGTCACTTGGTTGGCCATGCGCTTCATGATTGCAGGAGATCATCGGCTTCCAGGTGGTCCTCTCAGGCAGCGTCCAACGCCCAACCTTCTGGCGGGTGTGTTGCCTCAGTGCAGTGGGTTGCACCCCCCTCGACCCCTAGCCTGAACCTTTCCCCCCTTACCCCTAATCTTTCCCCTTCTCCTGGTTTTCCTTCTCTGGTGGCCCCCAGGCTCCCAGCCTCTCTCCCTCCTCCCCCACACTTAATTTCCCCTTCCCCTCTCCCGTCTCCCTCCAGCCCTCCCGCTCTCCCTAATCCTTGGCCAGTCCCCATCAGCCCCCCTCTTCCATGCCAGGATATAGTTCCATATGTCCCTCAGGGACTCCCCCCTCCGCCTTCCTGGGCAGTGCTAGTTGGCTTGCCAAAGGGAAAGTTGTCCTCTTCTGTGATCCTCCTTGGCCCCTCCCCCAAACCCGTGCTTCTGAACTCCCCTTCCTCCCTATATCCTTGACCAATTGCTTCAGTTCACTAGTGCACACCCCCACCCCCTCCCCCTGCCTCCTACCTGGGCCCGCCTCTGGGTCCCCGCCAAAGTTTGGTCCTCATCAATCCCCCCCGCCCAGCCCTCCTTCCTGACCCTCTGCCTCGAGTGGGTCAGCTCCCCTGCCTGTTTCTTTTCCCCCTGTCTTGGCAGCCCGCTCCCCTTCCCCCAGTACCCCCTCTGGCAGGATGTGTACCCGTTCTGTGGCAAAATCCCTTCTCCTCTCTTCAAGGGAGCTCCAACGCGGACCTTCTCCTGGGGTCAGGACCGGGATCCTTTCTCTTTAATGATGTCACTGATTATCTGGAATGATAGGGGACTAGGAGCCCGTGTCAAAATGGACTTTATCTCCAATGAGGTGGCTAGGAGCAATGCCTCCCTTGTGGTTATCCATGAGCCGAAGGCGAACTCTTCCATAATTGGAGAGTGTGCTAGAAGAGCAGGGATGTGGTTCTCTTTGCATGGTGAGCCAGAAAATCATCATATCTGGATTTTTTGGAAAGAATCTATTCTGGTGGACAAGTTGGCCAGGTCTGACCAGCATCTCTCGGTCAAGGTGTACTCGGGATAGTGTATTTTCTTCTTCTCATTTGTCTATGATAAATGCGAGGCGCGACTCCATGAGCAGTTATGGTTGGACCTTAGTTCCTTCAATCCTGGGGACGAACCCTAGATGGTTGGGGGTGATTTTAACTGCATCTTGGACCCGTCGGAAAAGAAGGGGGGAGATCCCTCCCTCAGAGCGATAGGGCCCTCTTCTCTTCATTTGTGGCTCAGGAGGGGCTTCTTGATTTGGGTTTTTCTGGTGACATCTTCATGTGGTGCAACAATCAGAGAGGAGTTCGTAGGACATGGTGCAGATTAGACCGCTGCTTTGGGAACCTTCATGCTATTTCCGACTTCCCCAACTCAGAGGTCATCCACTTGACCCGCGCCCTGTCAGATCATTCCCCCATTCTTGTCCACCTTAGGTCGGCTTCTCCCCAGGGGTGAGGATTCTTTTTCAGCAAAAGTTGGACAGCTCTCCCCGACTTTCTTTAGCTGGTCCGTTCCTCTTGGGTGGAACCCTGTGAGGGGGGGCCCTGGACCCGCCTCCATAATAAGCTTCGGTGCCTAAAGTCTGCTCTCAGAGGCTGGTCGGACTCCCTCCATGCTGTGTAGCCCGTTCTGGAGGCCTTGAAGATTGAGATAGAGAGGGATGAGGCCAGCCTGGAAGTCCGCTGGGATGAGGGAATTTTTGCCTCTCTAAGTCACAAGAAGCAACAATTTAGCGAGGGTTTTCTCGAGCAGGAAAGATGTCTTTGTGAGCACTCCCGGGCCACCTGGCTCAAGGAAGGTGACCACAACTCGGCTTATTTCCACGCTTGCATTAGGGAGAAGCAGTGGTGAAAGACTCCGAATATCTAGCATGATGACGGGTCCTTTACTAGTGACTTGGACGACATCAGTGGCATGGTTGGATCTTATTTTACCTCCTTCATGTGTAACAATAATCCCCAATGGCAGAATGGGTATCCCTAGGATCAGACTGATCTCTTCATCTCAATCCCAAGGGTGGTCTCTGCTCACACCAATGAGGCCATCAGACAAGCTCTGGAGGAGAAGGAGGTCTGGGACTCAGTTACCTCTTTGAATCAGGAGAGTGCCCCCAGACCTGATGGGTTTCCGGGCTCCTTCTTTTTTAGTGCTTGGGGTATCATCAAGGAGGATCTTGTCAGTGCCATTCGGGATTTCTTCTATGGAGGTGGGCTGCTGTGGGCTGCCGTTGCTACTACCTTGGTTCTTATTCCCAAGGTTAGTGACCCCACTAACATAGCGCAATATTGGCCTATCAGCATGTGAAACTTCACGTACAAGGTGCTGGAGAACCTCATCAATAGAAGAATTTCCCAGTTTATCCACAACTGGGTTGCGAAGGAACAACATGCCTTCATACAGGGGAGGTCCATTCAGGGGGAAATGGCTATTTCACAGGAGATGATTGGGGAGATCAACAGGAAGGTCCGAGGGTCCAACATCGCGATCATAGTTGATATGGAAAAGGCCTATGACAGATTGGAGTGGGGGTTCATCATCTGTGCCATGAGAAGCATGGGGTTTTCTGAATGGGTTATTGACCTCTTGTTTCGCTGCTATAGCTCGCTGTGGCTCAACCTAGTCTTTATGGGGATGCAATGCAGCTTCTTGAAGACAGTTAGAGGACTCAGGCAAGGCAACCCTCTTTCTCCCAGCATCTTCATTCTGGTGCAGGATGTCCTGAGCAAGTTCGTGGTCTCCTCTATCCAAAGTGGTCATATTCTTCCTTATCACTGCGGGGCTCGTGTCCCAGGAGTGTCTCACCTTCTCTTTGCAGATGACATGGTCTTATTCATCAATGGGGGAAGCGCCTCCATCAGAGGCTTTATCAGTATCATGGATGAATATGCTTTATGGAGTGGTCAAATGATGAACAAGGATAAAAGTGGGGTTTACTTGCCCTCTTCTTGCCCGGACCGGAGAAAGGAAAGAATTGTCTCCACCCTGGGTATTCAGAGTAAAAACTTCCCTATGCTCTACCTCGGAGCTCCCATTTCCCCAGGTAGAATTTGGGCTCGGTTTTTTGAGGGTTTGGTCGGCAGAATTACCAACCGCATTTTCAACTAGAAGAACAGGTTCCTGTCCTTTGGAGGAAGGATAAACCTCGTCAATTGTGTCCTTTCTTCGATCCCTATGCACGTTCTCTCCACCCTCAAGGCCCCTAAGTCTACCATTATCCAGATTGATAAGATCATTAATGGATTTATTTTGGATAGCCAAGGGGAGGGGAGATCCTGGTGGTCCTCGTGGAATAAATTTCCAGGACAGTGGAGTTGGGAGGCATTGGGGTCAGGGATGTGGGTTAGGCCATGTATTTCCTCTAGGACAGGCTCGCATGGGAGGTTATTGAGGGAAAATCTTTGTGGAGTCAACTGATTTGAGGGAAGTACGAGTATGGCCTCCGTGAGAATGGAAAATCACCTTCAAGCCTCTGGAGATCTCTTCGGACTCACCTCCCTGTGCTTTTGTGTCACTCTCAGTGGGTCCTAGGTCGGGGGGATCTCAACTTCTGGTAGTGTGATTGGGGGGGGGGGGGGCTGCTGGACTTCCCTGGATTCCCTGCACCAAAAATTTCCTTCTTGGAAGCCAGTGCTCACCCTTCCTTCATCTAGGTGGTTCTATCTCCCTCTCAAAAGGCCTTCTTTGATAGCATTTTCTTGGATGGATCCCCAGATAGATGCATCTTCACTGGTTCCCCCATTGGGAAGTTCTTGGCTAAAGCCTATCGTCATTGTATGTCTGCCCAGTCTATGAGAGACCATTGGGGGAGGCGTTTATGGTGCAAAGCCACCCCAATTAAATTCTCCTTCCTTCTTTGGAGAATCAGATATCATGCTCTCCCTTCGGACCTAGAGATTAAAAGGAAGGGGGTCCAGTTTTCCTCCAAATGTGCTTGCTGTTTGATTCCCTCTGAGGAATCCACATTGCACCTCTTCTTCCAAAGTGAGTGGGCCGTGCGGATCTGGAGCGAGCTTGGGGAGTTCCCTCTTCCCCCTAGTGCCATGGATTCCCCAGAGGCTTTCTTCTTGAGCTGGTTTAGCGGCTTCCTGGATAACAACCACGAGGTTGTGGCCATGGCCACCCTTTTGCAGGCGGGCTGCTGGTGCATTTGGCAGGCGCCTAACCAGGTGCGCTATGGGATTCGATGCTCTACTCTGGAATTGCTGGTCAGAGCCAAGTGCCTCACCTCAGAGCTGATTGGAATCCTCCCCCACCATGATGCAACGCCTTCTCTCTACCGCTTCTCCTCCAGGACTGCTTCTCTGGACTGTAACAGCCCCAGGCAGCGGGGCCGATGGGTCCGCTGGATGCCCCCCCTTTTAGGCCTGAAACTCAAAGTTTATGGAGTCTTTGGCTCTGGAACCATGCACGGCGGCAGTGTGGTCCGAGATACAGCATGCTCGGTTATTTTCACCTTCAGCACCTTCTTTGGACCATGTAACTCCCTTAAGGCAGAGGAATCGACACTACTCAGCGACCTCTCTCTTTACCGATCCAGAAACCTTCCCCTGTCCTCTGTTGAAACGGACTCTGGTATTGTGTGGAGATCTCTCACCAGCACCTCATCCTCCCTCTGGAATATCACTTATCTGATCCGTAAGTGCATGGCTCTCCTCTCCGGTGACATGGAGGTTCTCCATACATGGCATGAGGGCTACCAGGTGGCTGACTTCTTGATACCCTTTGCTTCCCCGGAGTTCCCCCTTGTTGAGTTTTTCTCCCTTGGATCCCTTACCCCTTGTAGGGCGGCCTATGTTATCAGTGATTCTCTCGGCCTCCATTTCTTTAGGCCACCTTGAGTTGTATTGCTCTTGTTTCCCTTTTTGAAATAAAATAAAATTTATTTGTGGTAGATGACTTGGTCGCACCTAAAGCACTAGAATCAACTTCTAGAGAATAAAGTAATTCAAAAAAGATTAACTATATATATTTCCACTATCTTTAGACATTAACCAAAACCAAAATGGTTAGTACAATATCAGATAATCCCCAAAAAGTAAAATCCTTTATAAAAATAAATACTACTCTTAATCTCCAAAATTGTACAAACAATACCCAAATCTCAACAAAGACCATTCAATAAAAAAATTTCCTTAAAATTATTCAAAACAATCCAAACTAAGTTTAAAACCCAAAATTCAGAAGGATTTTATCACATAGTCTTCCAAAAAAATCTTAACATTTATCTCCAAATAACATCGACTACTCTTAATGCCTAATACTGAATAGTAATTAACCTAATCAAATATTCTCTATGATAGGTTAATCATTTCAATAAATAACCCAAATCTCTATATTTCCATAATAAAAACATAGATTCTTACAAAATAAAATTCCACCATTACTCCTCAATTGAAATCCCAAAGTATTCTATTCTCCTTTGGCATATAGTGTTCCTAAAAGAGTAAAGGTCTTCCAAAATAACCTTTATCACTTAATCACCAAATCATTTTCCTATACTAATGATATACATTTTATAAAACATAAGATCCCAAATCAATTTATTCTTGATCAATAAAATCATTTAACTAATAGAATAAGTCATACTAACCATAGACTTCACATAGGCCAGTGGTAGGCGATGCAACCTTATCGCCCTTCGATTGTGGGTTTGATTCCCATGGCCTTGACATACGTGAATGGTTGTAACCCATACTATGGGTTGTTATTTTTCTAAAACCATATCACTCTTATAAAATTCTCAAAAATAAGATAATTTCCTCAAAAATAACCTTTTATCCTCAAAGTTTATCTAATACCTTTTATTTTACATCCCAAAATGTAATAACCATTTATCACATAAAAAACAAAAGATAATATAAACCCCTAAGGTTATCCATTATGTACACACAAGAAAAGATAATTCTTTCTTGAATAACATTTTCACATATCAAACTTCAAGGTTACACATACTAGAAAAAGTATTCCAAAGTAATCCCATCATCAAAGGAGCCTTAATAATTTTAAGCATTTCATGATCCTAAAGTATACCATAACTCTTGAATCCATTATATATAGGCTCATTACTAATTCAACATTTTTTATGATCCATTAACCATTCTTTTCCAAATTATTATGTAATACTTATTTCGTACAAACAAAATCATGAATCATATCCTAAGATTCAAAAATCTCAAAACATCAGCTAAGAAATAATCCATACCTTTCATTGGTCATTGTTATATTCCTTATCCTCAATTGGAATGGAATTAGGTATTGGTAAACATATATTTGTACAGTCCTGCTCATCCCATTCTTGAACCTTCTTCGTAGGACGTATATTTGTATAATGACCATGCACACTACCTTAAAAACATTCAATTGATCCCTCAAAAATAATTTCTTTCCCTTTCCTGGAGTTAACTAGATGCTTCCCTTTTACATGGTAGGTTATTGATTTATGACCTTAATTACCACATATATAGTATATTACCATCCCTTTTAAGCATTTTTCTAGGTGTTTATTTCCACTTCCTTGACACATAGATTTTTGAATATACTTACCTTTATGATTATTACCTGAAATTCCATAGGGATTTTTTTCTCGCATATACGATTTCTTAAACAAATCACCAAGGTTCAGGTGGTCAATCATGACTCTAGATAGTTGGTTGATAATAATCACAAGAGTTCTCATTGAAAATCCGATTTCATTTGTTTTCTTATTCATAAAACTGTCACAATTTTCTTCACATCCATTGTTACTTTGGTTCCTGCTAAATCCGACCATTTACGAAAACCAAAAAGTTTAGTGTGAGTATATCAGTAAAATCATCATATAATATATTATAAGGAGGGTAAATACTAAGATATACTTATTTATGTTATCTTAAACTCATTCAATTTATCTAAAATAACTATGACTCTTTCTAATATGATAACCATTATGGTTATGTCACTTATGATTAAATAAAACCCTAACCTCTGAAGTTATCTAAACCAACCTCTAATACCAACTATAAGGCCCCATCCTTAAACATTACATAATATTGAATTAAGTTAATAATTTACATTGAGGATATTTTTAGGTTTAGAGCTTTAGAGAATTAGGTCATGACTTATACATAACAACTTGAAAAATACATGTATACACTTCTACTTAGTATCCATTTTTTTTCATAAAATAGAAACTCTCAAAAGAAAAGAAATATGTTTAGTTCCATGTTTTAAACATCAATAATTTTCCTTGATCCCATACTTGACCCTATTCCACTTTAATTCCTGTGAAAAACATTTCAAAAACATGGGATGAGCATAAAAAGATCAGTAAGGGATACATAAAGAAGGAAAACTGTTAGTTTTTCAAAAAAAAACAAGTAAACCATGAATAATTTATCATAAAGTAATACCTTTCACCTTTAAGAAGTAGAAAAACACTTAATTGAATATAAGATCATTTATTACCCTTTTTTTAACCTAAAGATTACCACAAATCCCATAGAAAGCAACATATAGCATATAAAGGTAACTTGGGACATAAAAATACTAAAATGGAATAACTATACGATCGACTTCCACACATATTACTAAATGGAATAGCCATACAACTGACTTCCATAACCAATGCATTGGAGTTTATAAAGTAACCAACCATCCTTGGTTTATCACAGAACCACCTGTTATTTGGTTTATCACGTAACCACTCATCAAATTTCCAAGTACCATTATATAATCATCACACATAAAAGATTAGAAATATCAACATTTCAATCATAAAAATTTCATTTTCAGTCACAATAAATAATTTAAAGATATTGAAATAGAAAATACACATTCAAAACCATTTTTAATACCAAAATATTTAAAGAGGGTATATGGTATTTATTTTCCATTTAAAAACATCACGGTTTGTTAAGGAATCCAAATATCAAATAATGATCGCGGCGTCGGAAAGGTCATTGTCACCGATTATGTTAAAAAGGGACATTACCCTTTTCATTTAGTAAAATGATACATAGAAAACGATTCCCTTTGAATGAAATTAAAATTCAAAAGGTTTTATACACCATATAAAATAAAGTCATGTAAAAATTAAAATATGCTTTAAAGAAAGGATATTGAGACAAAGTCCCTTACGTCTTGTCCGACTTGACTCATTCATTCTTTAATTTTATGAATAATAAAATTAATTTAATTTATACTTTATTCAGAAACTTTTAAAGTTTATTATTTCTTTTATATCACTTATTACCATGTTATAAAAATTACATAATTATTTATGTTCATATCATACGTTTTGTCAATATTCGGTACCTGAGTCAAAAATGAACTTGTTATAATTAAAATTTTTCCATGTGGTCAAAATTAAATTATCTACAGAATAATATTATGATTTAGATATAATATATATCATATATATCCAGTATATATGTATTTATAATAGTCCATAACATTTGGAGATAAGAAATGAAATGCACCGTTCATGGAGATGGTAAGCCATACGTATGCATGAACGCTACTTTCATTTCTATTTCATATTTAAAGGAATGAAAACTTAATGATACATAGGTATATTATAATTAAAATATAATATAATTTTTTATATATGTTACATAAGTTCATTAATTCCATCCTTTATAAATTCCATGTATAGCATGAACGAGTCATATCACTTTAAGGGGGTGGTATTCCGCACTTCCTCAAATGGAATTATCGTATTTATACAACATCAAAAGAATAAAGATATGTTATAAATGAGAATTAAAGTAGAATATAGATAAAATAAATATCATATATATCATATATAATTATAGTTCCATCATAATGGCCACCATATAATAGGTGGTTGGAGAATATTGAACAATCATCGTTTCGTGAGGCAGTAGTTCACCATCCACAGAAACAATATGTTCTATACCCATTAGACAAAGGTGTGTGTAAGTGTAGTTCGAATAATTCTCATTAAAAAAACCTAGAATATTGAGGATAATATTTTTTTTATATAAACAAATAATAAGAAGAGTATAGGGAGTGTATAAAGAAAAATAATGGAAAGGAACTTGGGAGAAGACGTTACCTCAAATCAGGTAACTTCTTTTGATTTGAGAAAAATGGATCTATTGAATTGAATTATTCCCTGGGGAAGGATTATAGGAGGAATGAAAGAATGTTGGGAGATTATTTGAGTAGATTTTGAATGATAAAGGGGGCTTGAGAGGTGTGAGTAATGGGTTAGAAGTGGTGTCCTTTTATAAGTGGGAGGAGGGGAACCTTAGAAAAGTTTGAAAGTATTATTTTATTATTAATTGATTTTATAATTTTAATAACAAAAAAGTTATATATTTATATGGTAATATGTGTATGGGTATAAATACTCTCATACAATGGGGTTTAGAAAAGTTTAGCTTACAAATTTAACCTTATCCTTTAGCATTAACCCTAAGTTAACTAATTTAACTTTTACCATGTCTTCTTGTATATTCATAATACATGGTTACCATAGTTACTATAAAATTCCAAGAGACCCAAAAATAGATAATTAATGACATTTTAAACATCATATATGTCTGTTGGACGAATCTTAGATTTTTTAGTACTACTATATCATTTAATAAAATATTAATTGATTTAAAAACTCATTTATGTCAATTTTTATACTATTCATATCATGACTTTTTAAAAATCCATAAAAACTTTATTCATTCGAAAAAATTTCATTAATTAAAATATAACAAGTCATAATCATCCATAAAATTCGTGGATGACATAAAAAGTTTCAAAATAAATTTATTTTAATATTTATAATCTCATTTATTTAAATCTTTCATTAATAAGGTAATCACTACATCACCATTGTGTCATAAATAAATTTATTTATTTGATGTATAAAAATTATAAATAAAATACCATGATATAGGGATTTTTTTATATTTATAATGACTATTTATAGTTTAATATATCACTTATATAACTCTATATAAAAATTTCTTTATTAAAAGATACATTTTTAGGTTATATTTTCCTTAACTTTAAATTAAAAGTAACTAAATGTCATTTTCACACAAAAGTGGCTCCATGTGGTCCTAAAATCGACCCAAGGATGGCCATGATTAGACATATCTCATTCAATAGTGTTAGGACATGTATTAGGGTAATTTAATATTATTATAATATTATTTTTTTACCCTTCTTTATCAGATTAACCCTTTAACCACAGTAAATAAAATATTTACTGAAGTTACTATTCATAATATCTAAAAATAAAAGGTACCTATTTATACATATTGGAACTCATGATTATAAATATGGAATCCATTTTTCCAAATTCAAAACACAGAATTTTAGAAATTAATCTAAATTTAATTCCAGCTGTTAAAACCAAAAAGCACGTTTTTAAGAAGTAAAAACTACCAAAAAATTGACATGCATTTATGTCCAATTTCAAAGTAAAATTAATTCCAATGACCAAAATTAGATTAAATGATAAAAATATAATCCAATTAAACCTTAAATCTAATTAAAAGTAAAATATAACTATATAAATAAATTATATTTAAATATGGTTTTGAATTAAAATGCAGTATATTTCACGGCGATGACGCCCCATTCACTTGGCCTCTCTTTCTCTAGGATCACCCCTAGGGTTTCCATAGCCCTCTCGATGTGATGAATATTCACCTTACCCCCCTCTTATTCATCCTTCCTTCATTCTTATTTTCTTCTTCTTTTCGTCTGGTGATGCTTTCTTCCTTATTTTTCTGTTTCTTTTCTCTGGTGCTCGTTTCGGTTGATTTTCTTCTATGTTGAAGGTGGTGTGTTGTGGATGCCATCGGTCGCCCTAGTCTTGATCTGGCTTCACAATTCTCAGAACCTCTTCTGGTCAGCGATGGATTAGAGGTTTCAAAGAGGTTTTGGGTTTTGGTTTGGTGGTCGATGACTTTTCAGGACCTACCAGAGTCGGTTTTCTTTTTCTTGGATTGCTTCGGGTCTTCTGTCTCTTCAACGTCACTGGTGTTCAGAACCCTCTGGATTTCCAAGACCTGATTTGAATTTGTGCTCCTTTATGACTCTCTTCGACAGATTTGGAGTGGGGTTTTTTATGAAGTTTTGGGATGTGCGGTTCGACGACCTTTGGGGCTCAATGCATGAGATGACTCGATGTCCTCCAGTGAAGATGGTTCCTAGTTTTTCAGATCTTTTTGGTGATTCTTCCTCAATGATTTCAGTGAAGTTTTGTTGTTATTTTCTATAAATTATTGATCTTTTTAATGTTCACTCATTGTAAAAGTAATTTTTGAATTTTTTTCGGTGTTATTCGTTACTATTTCGGTGTTCGATGTCGGCTTAGATGGTGATGACGAGTGTGAAGAAGATGGTGTGGATGTTGAGTATAACGGCGAAACCGGTGGTCCCTAGTCTCTCGTGGTATCTGATGTCTGGTGTGGTAGTAGGAAGGTGATGAAGATGTGTTGATGGATGTAGGTGACAAAGTGGTTCTTGTGATGATGATTACTAGCAAGCAATAATGGTACTCATGATGATGACGCAAATCATCAGGTTTTGTTGACGTCTTTTGAATTTTGAAATGTTGTCATAATATTTTGCAGAGGTTTTGAATTTTTAAATGTGTAATGGGTTACTTTTCCTTTTGGTTCCCACTCCCCTTTAAAGCAGCTTTTGATAATTCAATAAAAATGAATTTTCAGTATTTTCACTATTCATTAAAAAATGAACTTTTGCAGAAAAATACCAAAATTTCATCCAAAGTAAATTTTGATGTTCTGCTTCTAATCAAGAAGTTTATTTTGTAAAATAAAATATATAAGTGTCAAAAACTATATTTAAAAAGGGTTCTCTATCAAAAGGTAGTAAAACTGCATTT
Source organism: Viscum album (assembly GCA_963277665.1). NCBI lineage: Eukaryota > Viridiplantae > Streptophyta > Magnoliopsida > Santalales > Viscaceae > Viscum > Viscum album. Next base: position 2,065,504,893 of record OY728119.1, read on the forward strand.
TTAGAAAAATACTTCTTTTATCCGAAAAAATGGATTTATTCTTATATCATATCTAGAAAATATATAAAATGAATTTAAAACATTACATTGAATAGATATCATATATTTTTCCTTAAATAAATATCCATAAAGAGTGATATGAAAACACAATTATTCTCTTTTAGATAGGTTTTCATAAAAACACATCCATTATATTCAATTGGTTTTTATTTCCATTTCTAATATATTTGGTAATCAATGAATCAACATTTAAATATGCGTAAACCATATTTCAAAATTCAATTGATAATATTCATTCCCGCCATTCTAATGGCTAGGCGTTAACTACCATTTTAAATAATAATAATATTATCGTATTATTTTTCAGTATAACTCAATGTTGTGTGCAATGTAAGATTTCAGAGAAGCCCATTGTTGTGTGTTGAGTACGCTATCATAAAAATAATCACCTTTAACTTAAAATTAATATCTTATAATATAAATTGAAAGGTATTATTCTATAAATACCTAGGTCATTACACATACTTTATTATCTACTTCCCCTTAGAGTAATGTAGAAGAGGAAGATTAAGAGGAGTAGGATGAAGACCTCAAGGATGACCCTCCATCATTCAAGGAAGGTGTTTCTACCACCATTGATGAACACAGAGAAATAAATCTGGGTACAAAAGAGGACCCATGACCCACTTTGATCAGTGTAGCCATGTCTTCTAAAGAACAAGAGGTATATACCTCCCTTTATAAAGAAGAATCGGTATGTGTTATCCTGTAATTACACAGAGATTATAGGCCTTGATCCTGAATTGGACACTAACCACTTAGACTTTCTAGAAAACCACTAGGGATATAGACTGGAAGCCAGAAGGACACACTCATATCACACCACTAAAATCGGGGATGAATTTGACAAGATCATCAGAGATAATTTCATTTAGAGATTCTAGTATTTGAAATGGATAGTTAACACAATCCCGATAAATAAGAAAAATGAGAAAATTAGGTTTTTCATTGACTTTATTGATCTCAATCGGTACTATCGGAAAAATGTTTTCATAGTCCTAACCACAGAGCTACTGATTAAAGAAATGGTTGAATATCAATACCTCTCCATAATGGATATATATTCAGGGTATAATAATCTTTTAATGGCTCAAGAATATGAATAATTAACCACCTTGAGGTCCCGTTAGGGATTATTTTTCTATTGGGTAATTACATTTGGATTGAAGAATGCTGGATCCATATATAAATGTGTTATGCATCACATCTTCAAACATTTATTGGGAAGGTTTATTGAATTCTACATTGATGACATAGTAGTTAAATCTCAACAAAGTTCTAACCACTTAGAAGATCTTAAGAGTATCTTCAACAAGTGAAGAAAACAAAACCAAAAGATTAACCCCTTGAAATGTGATTTCATGGTTACCTTAGGTAAATTTCTTGGTTTCTTCATACGCTATTGGGGAATTGAATTCAACCCTGAGAAGATAAAGGCTATCCTCAAATGTCACCACCTAGGAACCTCAAAGAGTTAAGAGGTTTACAGGAACACCTTGCCTATATTAAGTTCTTTATAGCTAACCTCATAGGCAAGTGTTTTTCCTTCAACAATTTTATGAAGAAGGGGGTCACATATCTATGGACCAATTACCATTTGGAAGAATTTGATATCCATAAGAAATATATCTTGAGACCACCAGTGATGATTCCTCATGTTGATGGGAAGAAACTCATTTTGTAAATGATAGCCTTGGAACCATCATTGGGTGTTTTCCTTGAAAAAAAATATTTCAAGAATGGAAACATAATTTATTATCTCATTCAAACCATGATCAATATCGAGACTCATTATTCATATATCTATAAGATCTACCTAGTGTTAGTATTTGAAGTTTAGAATATGAGGCACTACTTGTGGCACCATGAGGTCTATTTGGTATCTTGAAACAACCCACTAAAATATATCCTTAGCCGTCGTATATTGAATTTATTTTTTGCATGATGTGCGGTTATCCTGAAATAGTTTTACATTTAGTTTGTACCTTAGAAAGCAGTAAAAGGCCATGATTTTGATGACTTTCTTATAGAACAACTATCTCTAGAAACAATGTCATTGAGTACTGAATTACCTGATGAATAAATTTTATATATTCATGAGGGACCCTAGGCATGGGAGATATATTTTAATGGGGAATCCATAAGCCAAAAAGGGAAGAGAATGGAAGACCCCAAGATTAACAAAGTTGGGTTGGGAGTCATGCACATCTCTCCAGAAAATGTATCTTTCCTTACCCCTTACTTTTGTTAGAAGGCTATATAAACAATGATGAATATCAGACCCTCATTACAATCCTAGAATTAGTAATTCAGATGGAACTGTAGAAATTAAAGGTGAATGGTGATTCAGAGTTGGTAATCAAATTGATTAATAGGGATTATTCTATCAGAAAAGAGGATCTAATTCCCCTTCTTGACTATGTCTGGGGAATAATGAAAAATTTCCCTTGGAGTTGATAATTAATCATATCCCATGATTACAAAATACCCAAGATGATGCATTATAAAATGTATCCATACCTATAGTAGATCCATATTAGGATGAAACAATCATCAACATTTTTCATCATCAAATGGTCTTTCCTTTTTTCAATTTTAGCCCGGAAGTAGTCAATGAGGTCAGTCCCATCCCTAAACTAGATATTCTCACAATTAGTTGGATAATACCTATTATATAATACCTTCAAAATGGAGTTCTCTCATTTTAAAAATCTATAAAAGATAAAATTTGATGATGAGCAACCAAGTTTACTCTCTATGAAGGACCAAATCACCAAAAGGTTCTCTATAAACAAAGCTTTGATGGAGTCCTTCTCAGGTTAATTGATGGAGAATAGAACATTGATTTTATGAAATAAATTTATATGGGAGCCTTAGATGCTGACCAGTCAGGGTTCAAGCTTTTCAATCAAGTCTTAAGGCTTGGATATTTCTGACCATCAATGACATAGAATTGCAAAAAATTTACTATGAAGTGTCAGCCAAGTGAATTCCAAATTCATCCATCAACCCTTGGAGTTTCTATAAAAATCCACATACTCATATTCATTTTCTATATGGGGAATGGATGTTGTAGGTTCTTATCCTCTAACCATGGTTAAGAAGTTAAAATATATCATAATTTCTACCGACTTCTTCTCCAAATGGACTGAAGAAATACCCCTCAAAGAAGTTGGGTTCAACAATGTTGTCAGATTTACGAAATCCGACATTGTTACCATTTTTTTGTCCCTAATACAATAATGATGGAAAATGGCACAAATTTCTATTCTATTGAGTTAGAGAAGTTGTATCAGGAATATAATATCAAATCAAACCATTATTCTCACTACCATGCAACAACCAATGGATAGATATAGGCCTTAATGAAAACCCTATCAAACATACCCCATAAGATGATGTATAAAAATAAAAAGACTTGGACTGAAAATCTCTTTAATTTCTTGTGGGACTATCATACCACAACCCATAACACTACACGGGAAGCCCCGTATTCACTTATATACAGGAAAAAAAGCTGTCCTACCCATTGAGGTCTAGTTTCCCTCACTCCATATTTCCATCTATGTTCAATTATCCATAGATGAGAAATCCCAAAAATGGATGGATGAATTGGAGTGACTGAATGAGAAAAAACTATATACCTTTCATCACTTGGAGGTCCATCAAAATTGGACAACATGGTCTTTTAATAGGAACGTATGACTCTTATCTTTACTCCATGGTGAGCTGGTATTGGTCCTCAAGACTCTAATGATACCTTGGAGGAAGCCTACAAATCTTAATCCAAAGTGGGAGAGACCTTATTATATACATAAGGTATACTTTAATGTAGATTATTTCCCAATCTTAATGGATGGAGAACTTGTTTTGGCCCCTACCCATGCAATATTTATCAATAAATACTTCATGTGATAAATACACATTCATCCAAAATTTCAATATGATAAACTACATGACACCAATGTCCTTTATGTATGAAATTAAATTTGATAACATCGTGGTCCTATATGCATGACCCAAAAAGGCACACTATATGGTCCTAGTCATACTACCCAAAACTAAAATACATTATAGTCTGAGCTGTAAGATTTTGAACTACATATCCTAATGTCCTAGTTAGAAGAAGTTAAACTGTATGTCAAAATCCTTGCCGAACAATGTAAAACTACATGGTTCACATCCTTGTTGCATGATGTATAACTTCATAACATTTCGATCCCTGCTTGAGTGGATCATTTTCTTTGGTTCTAGTATTCCACCATACCTTTATTCAATAAGTATGTATATATTGATTACCATTCTCATGAGATACGTAGTGATGCCTAGACCCTAGGTCCTGGGCCCCACCATGAAGCAAAAAAATTCCCCCTCTTCTATAAAAAAATAAAGATCTATGAAGGAGGCCTTAACTCAGTTTCCCTCATATGGGAGACCATCATGGAAATAAAAATACCCCTCCCCCACATATAAATAACAATAATTTTATGTATAGGACTCCATAATCCATCTCCAATTCCAGTATAAACGCTTCCATTATGCTTATAAATATTCCTTCTACACATCATACTCCTTGTATTGGGAAATCTGAAATCACCATAAGCTTTCCTTGGCCATCAGTGATAGGATGTTATATTCTTAAGGATACATTGGTCTCACTATTTAGTAATATACCCTAGTTGGATTTGCATAATTCTACCACCCAAAATGTCATATTAGCCAGATGATTCTGTTTTTTGACTATGCATTGATACACCATAGTTGGATTTTTATAAGTCACCCACCAAAAGGGCCTATCAACCAGTGGCACATTCATTCCTAGGAGAGACCACTTATATCTCTGTAATCCCTAATGACATTATGATGAAAACCCACATTTTGAACATTGATTCGTGGTCATTCCTTGTGTTTTTTACCATATCACCCCTCCTGATCCAAGAACCCCCAAGTTAATGGTTTACAATTTCCTTCCTCACATCTGAAGTACATCGAGGCATACTTTTCCTAGTAAGCCTTACACCAATCATCATTTCTATGAGATATATAGTCCTAGATGTATGACCTAATACTATAAGACACCATGTTATCCTTATCACATGATTTTAAACTACATGGCCGATGTCCTCACTACATGAAACTAAAGTGAAAAATTTCCTAGGACTATGTATGGATTGATTATCACTTTGATGAGATATGTAGAAATTCTTAGATCCTACATCTTGGTCCTACCACCATGAAATTGAAATTTACCTTTCTATACATTTTATCACCTCTATGTGGTGGAATGAACCTTTACCACTCCCTTTTTCTCACACCAAGCATAACTAACATGGGAATAGGAGTTTTGGTAAAAGATTACCTACATGATCAAGGCATATCAGTTCATGTCAGAGTTATCATGGTTCTATATGCAAGACCTTAAAAGGCACACCAAACATCCTTACCACATGATGTTAAACTGCATGGTTGATATCTCTTGCATTATGTATGTTCAGAACTATATGTGTCTTGATTCTCACTTTGATGAGATATATAGTGATGCCTAGATCTTATATCCTGGTCCCAACTACAATATAATAAAATCCCCCTTTTCATGGGTATGGTTCAGACCTGTGTAAGGAAACATTTCTACCAATTCTTGATAATTTTTATATGAAATTATTATTCCATATTCAGGTAATTTCCTTCCACAAACCAAACTATGTGTTTGTGAAAATCTGAATCTCCATAATTTTTCCCCATACACCAGTGATAGGATGTCAGATTATTGAAGATACCTTTGTATGAATATGTAGTAATACACCCCAGTTGGATTTTCATAAGTCACCCACCAAAAGGGCCAATTAGCCAAAGGATTCCACTATTTGACTATGAAGTAATATTCCCTAGTTGGATTTTCACAAGTAACCCACCAAAAGGTCCTATAAAATAGAGGTTCATACATCCCAAGAGAGACCTCTTCTATATAATTATGCTTCAATAAAATTATGATGGGAACCCTATTTTAGAACATTATTCTGTGGTCATTCCCTATATATTTGTCCCATATCAGTCTTTGGATCTGGAAATTCCCAAAGTACAACTTACAAACCTTTCCCCTTTATTCCTAAAGATGATGGAACATTATTGGATAAATTACCATGAAAGAGAAAAACACTTATCTTTTTGTCAAAGCTAAATGATCTTAAACCATATCCCTAATTTCCTTTCCATACAACGTTAAGCTGAACGGTCCATGTTCTGGTTTCATGACATTAAACAATATGATGCTTCAACCCTTGTCAGGGAGGGGCCTCCCCCCTGATGTCAGTCATCTAATAGACTATAACCTACTTTACACATTCCAAATTCATGAAGTATTGGTTTCCCATTCATGGCCAGTGCCAATACAGATTCTCTATTCATTCTCAGACACCCTCCATCAGCAAACCACCCTTAGTTGTCTTTAGAAATTAGGATCATCACAAACTACTCTTCCATCGGTAATGTAATGTAAGATTCTTAAAGACACATTTATCTTACTATGAAGTAATATACCCTAGTTGTATTTGCATAATTTTCCCACATAAAAGGTGTTTTTAGTGAGAGGATTTTATTGTTTGACTATGTAATAATACGCCCTGGTTGGATTTTCATAAGTCATCCATAAAAGGGGACTATCAACCAGAGGTACTTACCTCCTTATGAGAGACCTATTCTATATCTGTAATCCCCAAAGACAACATCATGTTGGAAATCAATTTTCCAATATGGTATATGGTCTTTCCTTGTATGTTTATCTCACATCATATTTTAGATCCAAAAATCATAGAACCGTGACTCAAAATTATCCCATTTAGGAATATGAATAATGTCAGAACATTCTTGGATAGCAAGCCCTGCTTGGGTCATCATTCCATAACTCATGTTCAAAGGTGTTCAAACCAAAGCAACAGTCACATTAGTCCGGCTTTCAAAACACTAAAATGCCCCCAAAAGAGACATATTAGTCAAGAGGTTGAAAACCCACAAAAAGGAACCCTGGGTAAAAGTCAATCCTCAGCTCTCTATACCTGTACTCCATGTGGTTTAGGAAAAAATAAAGTAATTAAATAAGGAACAAAACTTTTTAGGATGAAAATCCACAAAGGGAAGCCTAAGAAAAAGCCAAGTTTCTCCTGCTAACTCATTTTCATCCTAATTTAGAAAAAAATTAGGGCAATGACACAAGAGACACAAATTTTGTAGGGTATATCATATTTCCCAAGCAATAGTATAAATGTTATCTCTAAACCCATGGATTAGAAAAAAATTAGGGCATCTTCCCACACTTAATATAGCTATAAATTCCACCAAATGATGTTGGAATACATCACTGTGCCATATAGTTACCTTATAACCAGATTTTTTTTATTCTGAAAGATTCTAATCATAGGGGGGTGACACTAAAAAATGTATTCTATGCAATTATCTTCACAATCGATGATATTATCCTCACTTAGGAAATTAATTTCAAGTTTTATTAGAGACGTGTATACAAGCTGAAATAATATGAAACTTAGATTTACATGTTCCATAAGACTAATCCAAAATCATGTATAAGGATTCTTTATAAATGCTTCCCAATTTGGAAGTGTAGTGGAGAGAACACCCCTTCCAGGAGTAGGTTGAAAATTCTATAAAAAAATCGATAAAAGGCCATCAAAACATTAAAAATAATTTTTTCAGTATTTTGGGAACTTTGTGGTGTATACATCATATCAAGGAATTTATTTATCTTTTCAATCTTTGATTTGACTAGTTATAGAGAATAAATGGATTTATATATCAAAATTTATGGTTGTCATAAGTTGAACAAATTTTATAAAGGAATTTTCTTACCTATGTAGGCCATTCACGCATCCCATTCTTGTAAAGTCCTAAAGTATCCCCATCATGAAAGGAACTTGTTCAAGTCCATTAACATAGGTTTGATAATTGGTCTATAAATATACCCCTTCTGCCTATAATTTTCAAAGAGCAGACAAGATCCCAGATGATGAATCTAGGTGTGAGATCCAATAGTATAACTCCTTTACGCAAGTATTCCATCCATACATGGAAAACTATTATTTTTATCCCTCTATGTGGATGAGTCCCTCATACCTAGGAGAACCATCTAGAGAATCTGCCACCTGGGTGAACCACCTAGAAAACCCATACCCAGGAGAACCACCTGGATGATCGAACTGGGTAACCCATACCTGGGAAACCCACCTAGGTGAACCTACTGGTCCATATCGCTGGGACTGCACCCCCACACCCCAACTCAAGATCAATTCTAGGATATGGTCCCAACCCTACAAGCCGGTCCATTCACTATCGGTCATCTATTCTGGTCCCTTAACTACCATCACTAACCCCCATGAAAAATGGAGAGTGTCACCGTGAACTTTTCAATCTCTATCGAAGATGTTTTGGGTTGCGACACATACAACCCCACCTCTCGTTCAAAATCACCATGAGCAGAGATAATCCTCATGGTTTTAAAAATATTGGCCTCTTCCTAGATGTAATCCCTAAAAAAATCAAATAACCATGAGTAGAGATAATCCTCATGGTTATAAAATCATGGTAATACTTATAGGTGTAATTCAAGACCAAACAAATCTCTATGAGTTGAGATACCCCTCATGGTTCCAAAGATGATGGAAAAAATATAGAGAAGCATTGAAGCTCTGCTCTCTCTAGTCCTTTATCGAGGTCTTCAAAAACCACCCAAGTAGCTCTCTAGATTCCAAGAGAAGAGATAATTAAGGGGGATAGTGGGATAAAATTCCCTCTAGGGTGTGAAACAAAAAAACCTACATAAGGAGACACACCCTCACTAATCAATAGATACTAGCACGAATGTCCCCTCTTAAATTCGAGACCTATGCGAGACCAATCTAAGGATACTCGAGGAATCCATTGTAGCCTAGAGAAAGGCCTCACCCAATTGTTGTTTTCTTGGTTATCTATTATCCATAAGTCACCTCAAACTCACACATGCCTACCCAATGTGAATCACTTCTGATCCACATAGGCCTTACCCTCTATGAGACCCCCTTTTACTCACCCAGCCTTTATTAGTAGGAGCCTCCTCTAATCTCTCTTCATGCCACCAATGGTAGGGCACTACATTCCTTGGGACTCTATTCTGAGGGTGAATAATAAAAATCCTCCAATGAAGACTATAGACTTTAAAAACCATGGAAAGGGACACACCATTATGTCTTCTATTTGGTTATGTAATCCTTTAGTCAGAGGTGTCCAACAATTTTCCTACTTGAAGGGAAGGGTCCTTGGGGTGAATAGGGTTATAAATCCCTTCAGTCACGAGGAACCCAATGATGGGGGTAGTTATAAGGACTCCTTGGTATCTAAAATGAATTCTAGGTCCTTAGACTTAAAATGACATCTCTCTGAAATGAGGGCATGAGGTAAAGGACCTTGTGTTTCCATCATTGTCTCTGAGACTAGGGACCTCCAGTTTCAGATGTTGGGGGGGGGGGTCATGATTTCTTTTCCCTTTGATGTGGATTAGTGAATTATCCTACTATATCCTATGGAACTAGGAGTAGGTAATCCCTCCTAGAGTAATCCCCTAGGTTTTATTATGGGATGTATATAGGAGAGTAGTCATATGTGACTATCCTGTTTAAGAAAACAGGAGAGGAGATGGGCACATCAAAGAATTTTCTTCTTCTCCCATAGCCCCAACCACTTACACCATTGGAAGAAGGATTGTATGGTTTTATAGTTTTTCTACATCCTCTTGTTTCTCACATCTAAGCATGACTCGCATTGTCTTAGAGGTTAGTAGTGATCAAGACATCCACATGGTCAGATACATGTTTCAATAGAGAATCCTTTCCTAGATATTCCTATTTCCTTCCTTCAGAGGGCCTCCAAAGTCACAGGTCATCAAAACCATGTATCCTCTCAAATGGAAAACACTCTATGAGAAAAACCATCATAGGAACTTCATCGGTATGTGTCCTTAACTTGAACCAAACTACACGAGCTTTGATTCTAGTCCAAAAGGTATATGTAGGAAGCCTCTATGAGGTCCAAACCCAACACCTCAAATATCATCACCAATTTTCTCTAGGCCACATTCCCAGTAGGTTAATATCCAACCTGAGAGCCCACATCCCTTATAGGTCCCCTGGGATGCTTCGACATAAGTTACCCACTAAATTTTGGCTGGACACCTTTCTCCTAGACATCCTTCCTACATGATGTTAAATTGCACGATTTTTTCCCCATCACATGACCATAAATAGTATGATGTGTCCCATTAAGTGGCACTGAACTACATGGATTCTTATTACTTTCACAATGATATATAGAATGACCATCTCATGGGCCTGATCCTAATATGAAAACAACTTTCATCACCTTAGATGATGATAAACTCTAGAGCACCTCACTATGTGGATTAAAACCAACATAATAATAATAAATGACCAAATAATATATAATCCATTCATAAAAGGGTACCATTGATGGAGAACCTTAGATAAATATAGATTTATCCATCAATTAAGATCCTCATATACATATAGATGATTCTAAATTCCATGAATGTTAATAATTGTTTTTTAGACTAAGGGTGACCAGTGTTATACTTGGGAATTAATTAATGATTTATGAATATGTCTTAAATATTTAAGAGAGTCTTAGAGTAGAAAATAATTACCCCCAAAGGTTGTGATGATCCTGAACTCCTATCCTGTCAACCAATGTGACTCCATAAGCATTGTTGGCACATCTCCCAGTAATCAACTACTTTTGGAAAGCAAGTTTATAAAACATATCGAATAAGGGAACTATTGGGTGTTTCTAGATCCATGAACAAAACCCATTGGAATATGTTCAAAAATGGTGAATCTGACATGAATGATTGTACAACATTCAATCCCCACAAATCAAGCCATTGAGTATAATTAACATTATAAATTTTCATGAGAAACATGTTCAAATTGAAAATATTAGAGTAAAGGATTATTAGTCTAAATGTGATGAAGCTCGAGAAATAATGCTCAATTCCATTTTGGAAGAAAATGATAATATAAGAAACTAGATTGGAAGTTTTGAAAGTGATTTGTTCATGTTTGTTCAAGGAATGGAAAATTATGATAAAATAGTAAGGATTAATAAAATAAATAAAATTAAGATCAGTCTTAGTTATGATAATTAATCACCTAAATTGTATAAAACTTTCTTTGTTTAAGTTTCATGAGGACATGTTTCAAGTTTTACATGTTTTAGATGTCAAATTAAGGGCCCTTATAAAAATGTGTATTTCTTGATATTTATGAAATCTCTTGGTCACACTAAGGATTTTATCTCTAAATCATTATCCTATAGATTACCTATGAATACATGTTTAAAATTAGTATGGGTTACTAATAATTCTTATACAAATCCCATTAAACCCAAGTTTTCAGGGGCATTAAAACTTTCTTAAATCTATTTTTGTAGGAAACATGTCTTGGAAGCATAAAAAATGATATATGGTATATGTACAGTAGATTCTCACCACATCTAATGAGTGATATCTCAAATTTTTTATCTTTTAGTAAATGTGATGGTGGTAATGTTACATTTGGTAATAAATTTAAAGGAAATGTAAAGGATTTTAGAGAAGTTGGAATTTAAAATTCTATCATTATTTCAAAAGTATTATTTATTGTAGTCTAATAACATAATTTAATGATAATTTCTCTACTATGTGATGATAAAATGTTTGTTAAAATTAAAAATTATAATTGTTTTGTTTTAAATTATGAATCTATCATATTTTATGAAAATAAAAAAATAACATTTATTCAATGAATTTTGGTGAATTAACTGACCAAAATGTTAAGTGTTTTAATAATATAAAATCTAATGACATTTTTTGGCATAAAAGACTAGGTCATGTTAATTTCAAGTTGATGCACAAGATATCCAAGAACTAAACTATTATATAGATTATGGAACTTAAAGAGGACAAATCCTATGTTTTCGACTCTTGTATAAAAACTAAAGAACAAAAAATATCTTTTAAACCTATCAAATAAGTAAGGACTAAAATACCTCTTCAAATCATGAATTTAGATTTATTTTTCCTAGGTAAACCTGTTAGTCTAGTTGGAAAGAAATATGTTTTAGTCATTGTAGATTATTTTACAATATTTACATGGGTTATTTGTTTTTTCACACAAATATGAAACTTTTTCTAATTTATAGATTATTATAAATTAGTTTGAAATGATCAATGATATAAAACTATATAAATTAGATGTGATCAAGGTTAAGAATTATTAAATCTAGAATTTCGTCAGTTTTATGAAAAAATGGTTATTTTCATAATCTCTTTACTCTTAGGTCACCACAACAAAATAGTGTTATGGAGTAGAAAAATATAACACTTCAGAACATAACTAAATCTATGTTAAATTAATAAAAACTTTTAAAAATATTTTGGTATGAAGATGTATATTTTTCGTGTTATATTTCAAATAGAATTATTTTAATCCCTATATTGAAAAGGATTCCTTATGAATGTTGGAAGGGAGAAAACCTAAAATTGGTTATTCTAAAGTCTTTGGCCATAAATTATTCATTATTAATACTAATGATGTTTGGGATAAATTTGATGAAAAATACGATGAAGGTATATTTTTAGGATACTAAAATGTAAGTATGTTTTATAGGATTTATAATAAAAAAACCTTGGTTATTGAGGAATCTTTTCATGTTAAGTTTGATGAAATTTTGTTAAAAGATAAGAATACTGACTTGGATCAAATTATGAAGGATTTTAGAGACATTAATTTTGATGATGAAGTTAGTATAAATGATGCACCTATTTAGGGGGATAATTAACAATTACATTTTTTAACCTAATCCTATGACTCAGAAAACTCATAAAGATCATCCAATAGACAATATTATTGGAAATTCTGAATAAAATGATCAAACTATGAGATCTTCTACAAATTTTTTCACATATCATGATTTTATTTTTGATTTTGTTCCCAAAAAAATTATAAATATTTATATTATTCTAATTGGATATTGTCTATGAAATATGAATTAAGTAAATTTAATAGAAATAATGTATGGACTTTAGTTGTTCCACCTAATGATTCTTATATTATTGTAACTAAATGGATATTTAGAAACTAGATTTATGAATATGGTAAAATCATTAAAACTAAAGATAGATTATTTTATCAACGATATTATTAAAAAGAAGGAATTGATTTTGAATAATCTTTTGTACCTATAACTAGATTAGAATCTATTATAATATTATTATATTATGTAAGTTTTCATGGTTTCAAATTATTTAAAATGAATGTTAAAATTTATTTTCTAAATGGTTATATTTCTAATGAATTATATGTAATAAAACCACCCATATTTGAGCATGAAAACTTTCCAAATCATTTTTAAAACTTTTAAAATATTTAAATAGTTTAAAATAACCTCCTAGATCTTGGTATGAGAGGTTATCAAATTTTCTTTTTATTTTTTTGAGAAAATAAAATATGGACCTACCTTATTTTTAAGAAGAATTTAAATAATATTTCAATTATATGTGAGATTTCTATGTGGATCATGCAGTCACCCTAAGAGTGGTGGTGAATCAGGGGTGACCAACTTTTACTGAATATATTTAAGTTAAAATTTTCCTTCTATTAAGTTGATTGAAACTATACCATCAGTTAGGATGTATGGATATTAATAAATTCACCCTCACCACATATCCCTTATTCTATGAAGATAATATAAATTACACTACACATAAGTAATTTTAAAAGGTTCCTCATCAATGTGATAAATTACATTATTTCCATGTCGAATCTCATTGAGTCTTAAATAAACACTATATAATGAAGTGAATACAATGATCAAACTCCCATAAAGCTTATTATATCTCCCAATAGGTAATTATATTGGATCCCATGAATTATAATGTTTTTAGTTTTATATCAATCCAACACAATGATAAAACTTTAAAAGTAACACATTTTTTCTTCTTCTGAAATATCTATCTAGTACTTCTCTATCTAATATGTCACTGTCTAGTGCAGCTCTATCTTATACACATTATTTTACATCTGGTGTGACTCCATCCAGTGAATCTAAAATATGAGAACCCCTATCCCATTCCTCTATCCATTTCACCTCTTTCTAATAGACCTATTTCATATGGTCCATTAGATAAGTTTTTTCTGGTACACCTTTATCTGCTGCACCTCTATCTGGTTCAACTCTTCTTATTTCTCCAAGTGGATCCATGGCTAGTAAATCACACTATTCTCTAAAAAATTTAGAACTTCATCTCTCTATCCGATGCATAAATAGTGCAAATTTTTACTATAGTTATACCCCTTTATATAGGTTCTCTTCCATGATAAATCACAAGATCCCAAAATTTGGATATTTAATTTTCCCACTCCACTAAAATTCAATGGATGCATCTCAAATATTCTAGAACATTCATGAATTTTCAAAAAAACTAGACACCAACAAATTTATTATAACTTCCTTAAAATTCATATGGATTTATGAACATTGAAGGAATAACATAACATCATCATGGTTAAGGACTTTACAAATCTTATGTAAATATCCTTATAACTTGATTAAAATAATATTTGTATAGTGATTTTATAAGAACTCCTTTGTTCAGTACTATTACATATAATTCCCTTCTATCTGACCTGCTTCATCCGATTGACTTAGTCTGGAACACTCATGCCTCTATCTGATGGGCTCATATAAATTCATCCAGGTTGACCTATCCATTAAGTGAAATATCTCCGTTCTTCTATATTGCATCCACTCAGACTTCATATAGGGCTCAGATTACCAAACTCAGTCCAGTAAAATTTTATAGAAATGTTTTTATGATGACATCACATTTATCTATTTAATTCTCATATATCCCTTGATCCCTCAGAAACATGTTCGTTCAAACTTCTGAGAAATTTCATCTAATAGAAATAGATCTTTCTACATGGTCCAAATCCATAAATATCTTTGTAAGAATGCCTTGAACTTCCTTCCTCAGAATTCTCAGTCCGATGGACTTTGTAAATATCAATCTCTTGGAACATCATTGATCATAATATTTCCTTATCTAATATATTTCATACTTACCTATCAAGTATATTTGAAAACTATCATTTTTCTTTTAAAAACCTTCATTTTGTATACAATACTTCATATCTCTTTTTCAGTTGAACTCAAATTAGAGACTACATACATGAAGAATTCTCCATATGATGACTTCCCATTTTTTCACATAATAAATTCAAAGTTCTCCATTCGATTCCATAACATTTATCCATCCATTGATCTTTGTAAATTATAATCAAATGGACTTTGTACAATTATTTATGATCAACTTTGTAATTCTTTAGAGCAAACAGAATCTCTCCTTTGTTTGATTTTCTTTTTCTTATTATCTTAACTTTCTAAAACCATCATAAAAACTTACTTAAAACTTAACTATGTCTGGCGGAATTTATTCTTCTGCTATAATTACAATGTATATGTCTAACCAGACTTATTATAAATATAAATTTAGAGATTAACCTTCATTTATTAAGAGCTCCATGACCTATTATATTCAAAATTTGTACAACTTGAAACTTCACCACATTATAATTTGAACTTCATACTAAAAATATATCTAGAAACTTCATACACATTTGTATAATCACTAGAAGTAACTTCACCACTTCATAACATGAAATTGTTATAGCCACAAATCCACCTTTTTGACTTTGAATGTTTTACATACTTCATATATTGAACTTGTTTCAGCATTCAATTTCAACCTTATAATTTAAACTTTTTACAAACTATCTCTATCTGATGGGATCATTCCATTTTCCTCAGTTAAGTAACCTTTTTAATTATCCATTTTATTACTTTCTATAACTTCATCACTTAATTTCTTGAACCTTGGAATGCTACAACTTCATGCCTTTTCCAAATTTATGGAAGAAACTCTTAATGTATGGTGAAGGTCACCTTATATACCCCAAGAATTAATCATAGGGACATTATCAAATCTTCAGTAAGATTTGTACTTCCTGATTATCCTAGACTATTTCACTATTATTCTTCTAATGGTTTTACCTTTAAGATTACATCCTTCATCAGATCTCCAATATTTTTATTTTCTGGCACAAGATTATGATGATGAAGAAGCTTTAGATACAAAAAATCTGGAATATTGAGATCTACTATCATTCTTAAGGTATGTTATCAAATCATCAGTGAGATCCCTTATTATCCTACATTACTTCTACATTATTCTTATAATGGTTTTACCTTCAGGCTAACTTCATTCAAAAGATATTCAATCTCCTTATCTGCTGGCACAAACTCCCTTCACTATTGTTCTTATGATGGTTTTATATTCATCATCAACACTAAACTAAAAACTTTCCCTGGGAACCTTTTCATACATACTTTTAATGGGAGCCTTTTCCTAAGGAACCTTTTTCCTTCAACATTATCATTTAAATTACTATATTATATTAACAACAAATACAATAATTTTTTACATCCTATTTATCCTGGATTACTTTACTATTTCTCTTATGATGGTTTTACCTTCAGGATAACTTCCTTTAGAAAATCATCAATCTCCATATCTTATAGCAAAAAATTCCTTCATTGTTGGTTTTTAATGGTTTTATATTCTTCATCATCACTAAACTTTAAACTTTCCCTAGGAACCTTTTAAAATTACAGGGACATTATCATAGGAACATTATGAAATCACTAGTGAGCTTCATATTTCCTAATTATCCTAGATTACTTTACTATTGTTCTTTTGTAGGTTTTAACTTTGAGATAAATTCCTTTAGTATATATTAAATCTCCTAATTTTCGATCAAAAACTTCCCTCATTATTTTTCTTTTGATGTTTTTATATTAATCACTAGCACTAAAATATAAAATTTACTTGGGAACCTTTTCCTACAAACTTTCCTTGTGAACCTTATCCTAAGGAAACTTTTCCTATGGAACCTTTTCCTAAGGACCTTTTACTAAGGAACCTTTTACTAAGGAACCATTTACTAGGTAACATTTTCCTTCAACTAACTCATTGAATTTACTATATTATATTGAAAATACATATAATATATCAACATCATCATCCAATTGGAGTTTCAATATCCCCCTTTTTATTTATTATCAATACCCAATTTTATTTTAAATTCAATGTGATTTCTCTCCACCTTATTGATAATGAATTCAATGTATCCTTCTTATAAGAACTTTTAAGTGAGGGAAATTTTCTCTCTCCCCATTAGTGATCTGAATTTGAATCACCCTTTAGTGATATATTTGGGGTGAGGAATGAATTTTCTTCACACATTTTCTTCTTCTCTTCTTTCCTTCCATTAACCTAAATATAAATTTTGAACTCCTTGATATAAAGATAACATAAATTTTATTCAAGAAGTAAGTCAAAAAATCAACCAAATCTAAGTCTATGTGAGCTATGATCAGTGCAGAAAACAAGAGTGATTAACTTGAACATTAAATATTTCCATATTATTTTAGAAGTGATACCAAATTTCAAAAAATATTATTTTAAGGAAGAGTTCATCATACTTTTATTTAACTTACTTTCCTAAATACATATTAATAAATAGATAAAAAATGTTCAAGTATAAAATGATCAGTTTCCCCCTCTTTGAATGATATTTCATACTTTTTAATCAATGATTCAATTTATATCCCTTACATTTTCACTTAATTTTTCATATAAAAATGAGATATTATAGATAAAATACCTTAATAATGATAAAAACTCTTAATATTCCAATTTTTTTGCATCCAAAACTTCATCATCATCATATGGAGCTTCAATGTTTATTACTTTGGGTACTTAAAAATCCAATTTTATAAAATTTGGTTGTCTAGAATTTATCTCTTAGTTTCAACTTTATTAATTTTCCAAAATTACCAGCCTCCACTTTACTTCAGAAATCCCCCTAAAAACCATCGCTTTCAATTCCCTTTAAAATGTTGGTTCTATGAAACATATAGTGGAATAATGTGGGTATTCACTTTGCTCATATAATAGAGTAACAGGGCTGAGAAAGTTTTCTTAACCCAAAAAAACTCTCTTTATTTTCATTCATGCCTTCACCCTGATCTTTCCAAGTAGTAATATTTTATTTTTAGGCGTCATGAGTTTCTTCTCATTACTTTTTATTTTAACATGGTGTGGTGGATTTTTCTTAACTTTAGCTATAATGGAACATGCATTTATTTTATTTTCTTATACATATAACCTAATTTATTCCTATAACTTTTCTATCTGTATAACTATTAAAACATTAGGAGTATGTTCAACTTTCTTATTACATTGATATTTCTTTATAGCACAACCACCTCCTTATAAATATTGTTTACTTTTATCTATAAATTTTTCCTATCTTGGTAACATGTTAATAAAATTTTTAGGAGTGATCAGCCAACATACACCTTCGACACATATTCTTATCTTTTGATAAGTTACTTATCAAAGGTTACTTCTAATGAACATCAATTTCTTCATCAGAGATGTCTTCCACCATTCCAATCCATTTATGTATTTCTTGGATTGATTGACTTAGTTGCTTGATATTAATTTTTTTTGTTTTGAATATTATTGGTGAGATTAAAACTACCCATAAAGTGGTATTTTCGTCTACATAAGTATCATCTTTTTTTGGGCATGGAATCTCCTAAAACATTCTTCTCAGGTGCAACCTTCTTCTTCACTTCTATTGTTTTTCAACCTAAGGTAGACTTACCATATATTTTTCTCATTTTTTCTTTAATATTTTGTGTCTCCTTATATTAGTAGTACCTATTTTGTTATTTTTAGAAGTAAAATATCACTTTTCTTTACCATGAAAACTTATTCTGCAACATCCACAAAATTTTTTAAGATATTCAAATCTATTGATTACCAAAAGATCATTATTCTTTTATGAAGATTGACAATAATTTGATAAGTTTTCATTTACTTTAATTTTTATCCCCCTAAATGTTGGTTTAATTCATTATCCATACCTTGTAATCTTTTTCCAATGATATATATTCATGTTTATGAACTTTCCATAACACTAACAGTAATTAATAAGCCTTGGTTTCTTCCATTGCATTGAATTTTGGTTGGTATAATTTTCTTCTAAAACTTGTTTATTTAGGATATTTATTTATTTATTTGTGAATGTAATGCCCCAAAATTTTAAAATAATAACATTGTATTCTATATCATAAGATACACACAACACTGATCTTAAACAACCCACAAAATATATTCCTTTAAATTCAATCTCTTTGATAGCTTGTGGAACACGCAGTCCTAATCCAAAATGAATCGAAATATAGTATGACTTATAACCTAATCATTAAATTGGTGGGTATGAATAATACTAACTAAAATTTAATTTTTTTGGTTAACTATGGATTATAAATATAATAAGAATTATTTAAAATAAAAATAAATGTTCTCTGAAAAACTGCATTTTTTCTAAAAAAAAATTTAGTCACGCTTTTCAAACATAATTTGAAATATTTTCTAAAAATATTAAAAAATTTATTTGATAAAATTAAATTCATTTTTTAAATAAGTATATAAAAATTATCTTAGGGCGTATTTTTTTTGAAAAGTTTCATTTTTTGATGAATAGTAAAAAATACCATTTTTATTGAATGTTTCCTTTTTGTTTAAATAATTTACACGATTAAATTATATTTTAAATTGATTTTGAAGTAAAATTATTTCGATTATATTAAAATTTAACTAATTTATGTCATTTCTATCAATTTCATATTGAATTTTGATATTAAATCCTTTTAAACTTATGAGATGTTTCTCTTTGGAAACTAACTTTTTCGTCACGCTTACAAGTATAATTTTAATTTAAATTATAAAAATTATATAAATTAAATTTATAAAATCAGATTAAATATTTGGAATCATAATATTTTATATTATATAATAAGTTAAACATAATATTTTACACCATTATGAATAGTAAAGCAGTAAAAATTAATTACTGTGGTTAAGGTAAAAACTGATTTACCAGGCAGTTAAACTAAAAATATAAGGGTTAAAATGACCTAAAAGATTTTAAAACACCCATTTTATGGATATATTTCGACCTTATCACCTATAATGTTCTATAATTAATCAATATTTAGAGAAATTCAAAGGCTTTGAGAGCAATGATCCCATAAGGGGCTTCGTGACAATAGGGGTTCCGCCACTGCCGCCTTCCTCTCCACTATTATAGATTGAATGATGATCTCTACTCAGTGCTTCTTCTTATTGTGTTCATGGCATGTGCCATCCTCCAGTGCCAACATTGTTCAGTCTTGTCACTCTTGAAAAAACCCATCGTTTGTTTCCTTATTATCGCCCTATCCGTCGTGATGGCTAGGGATTTCATGGAGGTGTAGTGATGGTCCAGTGATTGAGCTCCAGATTCTGTAGATTGGAGGTTTTCATCATGTTTTGTGTTGGCTATGGGTGTGTTGAAAAAATATAGTCTCTGTGTGCGGGTTTGAAGGCGGTAATGGGATCTTCGGCTCTGGCTTTCGGTGCGGTCTTCTTCCAGCGAGATTCGGAAGGTCCTCAATCAAATGTTGGTTCCTGTTTCTTGATATTCATCTACATTTCTTTTGGTTTTTGGCTGTGTGATGGGTCGACGTTTCCAGGTGGGGATTTTTATACACAGGTTCTCTTTGGTTTTTATTCCTGGTTGAGAGGGATGGTTTCTTATTTTCTAAATTTGGTATAGAGTATGAGTTTATGAAGGACGAGAGAAGAATGGATTGGTGTTGTGTAGGTTTTTTATTTTGTTTTTTTTTCACGGAATTATGTTCATGTGATTGTTTTCATTATGGCTGTGTGGCTCGTGTTCAAGGGAATTTTAATCTTGTTCAACTGCAAGGGGGTTCTCTAGAGGAGGTTCAGAGTAGTGAGTTTTCACCTAGCATTGCTTTTTCAGATTCAGACTTTTGAGAGGGTATGTCATAGCCATCAGTAACATGACCATTCATTTTTGCACAATAAATCTTTCTGGGATGTGATACGAAGGTGGAAGCTGGTGTTAATGGTTTTCATGCTGGGTAGGGGCCTTCCTTTGTATCATTGAATGAGTTGTTTTTGTCTTGAATTGATTATGAATGCTTGATTGTTGTCTAAGTCGTGGAGTCATGTTGGGTCCCACCTCATCCCTTAAAAGTGGTTTTATGATAATAAAAAATTAAATTTCAGTCATAAGGGTCTATAATAACCCATTTTGAGGCTCGAGGCATGATAAAAACATGGGTGTAATTGAATCTTTTCAAAAATTCTATGTGTGTCATCTCCCCCAATTTTAAAAGGTTACCCATTATCATTACCTCTTTACACTTACAAATCCATTTAGTTCATCCAATACCAACCAAAATCAATTACTTACTCCTATACCAACATACTATATCCCTTAGTTGGATAAAAAATCCAAACTAGGATTGATTTTGGTGCAAACCTAAAGAAGTTGTTTGAAGAATAGGTAACGTTCTTAAACAAGTGTTTTTATTTTGTTTCTTCTTCCAACTACTTAAAATATTATTAAGCCATTATTATATAATAAAATAAATATATTATATATAATTATATGTTATTATTTTAATTTCATGACCTATATCCATATCCTCTTCCAACAAATGGGAAATGAAACTGTCGATCATGTGTACGGTGGACTACCGCCACATGAATTGATGTAATTCATTTTCCATATCCACCTTTCAAGGATGTATATAATGATGTATTTATCACATATATATGATATCTATTATATTATAATAATTTTGAAATTATAATATCATATACACCTTCTTACTTTCCATGCCATTTAAAATATGGTAACGTCGTTCATGTGTACGGATGACTACCGCTTCACAAAGCGATGTGATTCGTTTTTCACTTATGATTTACATTGAAAAATAATAAGGATAAATTTAATTGATATATGTTATATATATGAAATTATATTTATTCTTTAAAATCAATATATTACCTAATTACTTACCCTTTAACCCATTAAGGAAATGAAAATGTCTCTCGTGCGTATATACGACCTACTATCTCCAAGATGCGATGTGATCCATTCTCCATGTTTAAATTTAAAAAATGATTATAAACTTGTATATAATGAAAAAAAATTTATTTATAACATTAATAAAAGTTTTTAGATTATGGAACTATATAATATTCTCAAGAACCATAAATTTCATGTTAAAACATGCATGAGAAAACAAATTAGTTATTACTCAAAACAATAGTAACAATGAAACATTATTAACAAAAAGGTAATAATATGTTATAAAAGGATCATATATGATATTATAAATATGAATATTCTTATTTAATAAATTAATAACATACTTAAAACCATTATACTGAAGGTTAAATCATTTTCAACTAAAAGGAAGCAGGATGCAAGGTACTCATCTCAATTTCCCTTCATTGGGGAATATTGTAATGTTATACACCTAATTTATTTTATAGTGTATATAATTACCCTTTGAAATGTAATATCACGATTCATTAATAATTCATATTATTTTATGTTTCAATTTGAATTATTTTATCCAAGGGGATTTGTCTTAAAAGTTACAAAGTTGTAAAGAATTTCATAACTCAATTTCTTTTTATGGGGATATAATACTTCTTCATTATCTTTGATATTATAAGATTTTGTATTTAATGAATTTTGACTATATTTTGTTTTATTTAAATTTTTTATGTGGATTTACATTTTATACTCATAATATATTAATTTTTTTACTTCTAAATTCAATGTTATGATCTTTTTAAGTGTTTATTTCACAATGACATTTTAATCGGGATTGTTTATGCTTGAACTTTCATTGAAGGAAATTATTTGATCATTGGATAATAAAACCCTTTAATTTTGTTATATTATGGTTATTAATGATTTTTTCAAGTAATAGTATAATTTTTAAAATCATTGGTACTTAAAATGAATGAAAAAATATTTTAAATAAAATCCAACTTCATTTCTCTCTTCAGCCTAAAATCCATTTTCATCAAAATCCTTGTTTTTGAAAAGTGTTTTCAAAAATGTTTTTAAACTTTTAAAATGATTTATTAAATAAATTTTTACACATTTAGACTTTTAATTTTTGTAAAGGAATATTCATGTTGTTTTTAAAACAGTGCATGTTTGGCCTTTACCGAAAAAGTGAAAGGAATCTTTGTTTTAATGTTTACAACATGAAAATAATTTTTGTTGATTTCGAGTGTAGTGGAAGCATTATAGTAGAGGGAGATATATTAAAATTTATTTTAATAATCATTTCCCAAAACCAAGAGCGGTGATCTTTCACTTCAAATTTATAATTAATTTATTTGATATCTTAAGAAATAAATACATGGGCTTAGAAACTCACTTCATTGATGATTATTGATCTTCTGAAAAGGCCCTTATGGAATGAATTTATTGCATTTGTGAGGATCCAAGGGTATAATACCTCTAGAAGTGATCCAAACATGATCTAATGGTATCTGAGAAATTCCAGTTGTTCTCCGAGTGCTAGTGCGGTGAATTGAATGTCTTGCGTTGTTTTTTTAATCGATCGTTCTTTACTATTTAAGAAATTATCTCCTAGATTTCTCATTATTGAGAGGGAGAGAGGAGGATGTATTGAGAGAGAATTTATTGTGCACAATAATTATCTATTCCCAAACATGGGATTGGTTTCAAATGAATTACAAAATAGACATAACTTTCTATTTATAGAGCTAGGATTTTAGTTACAAAATTTAATTTCATAACAGAAATTAAATATAATTATAACCATTAATGAAATCCCATTTCACATAATAATAATATTATTTTTTATGTACCAACTTGCACAAAATGGATAAATAATATTTATCAACTCACAAACAATTATTTTATCACCAGACATGGTCTTGGTCCGTTCAAACTCCTCTTGAATTTATTGAACACACGAATAAATATTTTATTCCCTTAAATAAATATTTTATTTAAAAAATAGTTAATAAATATTAATAAAATATTCAATAAAATGAATAAATATATTTTATTCCCAATCCTTTGAATAAATATTTATTTAAGTTATACAATCAATATAAATTGAATAAAATTATTCCTCGATCTTGTGAATAAAATTTATTCCATTAATTAAATTCAAATCGAATTTAATTGATACCAATAGAAAAAATTAGTGTGTGACCCTATAGGATTCTTTCTCATTGGAATTAGGAAAGCTTACCTAAAGTCCAAGATTACTATCTAGTAATGGGTCAAGGTAGCCAAGAGAAAGAACTTAAAGTCATAATGATGAGAAACACATACGAATTCTCACTGTGTAATATAATTATTTTGTCATAATATCTCATCAAGTAGGTTGCATGAAAATGTCATCAACCTATATGCTCGATACATCATTCATTGAATACCTGAAATAAACTCATTGTTACACCATGGCCATGGAATTTAGGGAGACAATTATATTCCCATCAAATGACTAAGATATCAACTTCTATAAAGATGGAAGGGATAAATATATCATTAAATTATTCATCAATAACATGTCATTCATGATGCACCCAACATACCCTACTTCCCACCAATATATGGTGTGATGGTTTTCATCAGAAAATACAAGTGTGCGAGTTGTGACATGCATTAATGATAATGTTAAAGTCTAAGGACCATTACACACACTCGTAGATAGAAGTATTCGATGACACCAAAAAATGTGAAATTCCTAATGGCGGGTCTATTCTCATAATCTCATATCTTGGAGATTACCAAGTGCAAACTTCATGAGAATAAGTCTTATCTACTTTCAAGTACTCACACCTGATGGGCTATATACCATGTGTCCCATCATAGTATTTTATCCAACCATATAACTATATTTAGAATATTTTCATATCATTTCAAGGTTCTCATCATAGTGGGGAACTACTATGATATTATCAATGCGAAAAATAATCTAAGACACTATTACATTAAATTCATGCAGAACAATTAACAATGTGTAATAAGATGTTTAATTTAATATTTAATACATCAAATGTTCATGTAATCAATGTAAAAATAGTTGGTTCTTGGACACCAACTCTAACAAATTCCCACTTAGACTAGATCCAACAGCCTAAAACTTTTAGTCTGTTAGACCTCACATGATAATCATGTTTCTACTAAGTCAAGAAATTTTTCAAGGGGTCCTCCACTTTGTCTTATATGTAAATAATGCTCACTGCAACCTCACCTCTCTAATAAAAATCCATCAAGATATGATACTTCCTAAGTATGTGTTTCGTCCGCTGATTTGACCATGGCTATTTTGTGAGAGCCATCAATGTATTATCATAATAGAGTGTGATATAATATTTACAGATAGGTACAACATCAAGATCTTGGATGAAATTGTGCATCCAAACTGCTTCTTTAGAAAACTCATAAGCTGTAATATACTTAGACTATGCTATAGAATATGTTACCATAACCTAATTTGAGATCTTCCAGCTCAAAAAATCTCTATTCAAAGTGAAGATGTATCCTATTTGTGACTTCATTTCATCTTGATTAGTTTGGAAAATAGCATCTACATATCCTCTGATGACTAGTTCCTCATATCATCCAATAAATGAGGAACATATCCTTAGTACACCTCAAATACTTAAGGATATTCTTGAATGCTATCCAATAGTGGTTACCTAGATCAACTTGATATTTTCCTACCACAATATATGCGTAGGTGACATATATCCTAGTACATATCATATCATACATGACTGGCCTAATTGATAATGCGCGTGGAATGTTTTCCAGTCTATTTATTTCTTCAAGGGTCTTAGGTCACATTTTCTTGGAAAGATGAATGCCATGTGACACTCGCAAAAATTCCCTCCTGGATTGTTCCATACTAAATCTCTTTAGTATCTTTTCAATGTTTGTACTTTGACTTAGGTCGAGTAACCTATTGGATCTATTATGATGGATATTGATCCCAAGAATATATGCTGCCTCACCCAAGTCATTCATGGAAAGGAATTTATTCGACCATGCCTTAACAAACTGTAAGACTGGTATTTCATTTCCAATAATTAATATGTCATCAACATATACTATTATGAAAATGACTGCACTCCCACTAAACCATTTGTAGACACAAGTATCACTTTCATTATTTATAAAACCAAATTTAGTTATGGATTTATCAAAATGATTTTTCCCTGACCTAGATTCTTTCTTTAATCTATAAATGGATTTTTACAACTTACATATCTTATTGGCATCCTTTGGAGTCACAAAGCCTTCAGGTTGTTTCATGTAGATATCTTCTCGAAGGTTCCTGTTAAGGAAGGATGTTTTGACATCCATTTTTAAAAATCTCATAGTCATGGTAAGACATAATGGAAAGTATAATTCTGATGGATTTCATCATTGAAACTGATGAAAAGATTTCATCTTAGTAAATATCTTGATGCGGTTTAAAACCTTTTACAAATAGTCGTGACTTATAGGTACTAACTTGTCCTTCCATGTCTAGTTTCTTCTTGAATACACATTTTCAACCAATAGGATTTACATCCATTGGAGGATCTACCAAAATCCAGGATTGGTTTTGGTATATGGAATCCATTTTAGAATTCATGGCTTCTTTCCACTTGGAAACATCTATGTCACTTTTTGCTTCCTTGTAGGTTGAAGGATCATTATTATCAACTAATAATGATTCAACATCATTGGTAACTATAAAACCATACTTTTTGGGTTTTCTAACCTATTTTGTACTCCTATGAAATACTTGTGTCTCTAGAACAATTTCTTCTTCCATGGGGCTTTGTGGATTCTGATCCTGTACCAACTCTTGTGTGCCTTGAGCCCTGACTTCATCAAATCTCATCTCTCTCCCACTATCTCTTTTATAGATGTACTCCCTCTCAAGTAATATGGAATGTCCTTCCACTATAAACTTTTTGTACGAGGGGCATTATAGGTAATATCCCCTTATTTCATTGGGGTATCCTATAAAGGTACACTTTGCGACTCAGGGTGGAAGTTTTTTACCTGAAGATACCTTAACAATCTCTTTGCTTCCCTACACATGTAAATTCGATAACATGGTTTTTCTTCTACTCCAAAATTAATATGGAATACCATTTATCAACTTAGTTGGTACTTGATTTAGTATGTGTTCCACTATTTGTAACGCATATCCCCAAAAGGATAAGGGAAGACTCGCATGACTCATCATTGATCTCACCATGTACAATAAGGTGCAGTTCCTCCTTTCACTTACACTATTACACTGAGGTGTGTAAGGAGGATTGAGTTGGTAAAGGATCTCAAACTCCCATAAGTAATCAATGAAGTCTTGATTAAGATATCCTCCACCATGATCTGAGCAGAGTTTCTTAATCACTATAAAATATTTAACTTTTTCCAACAGGGACATATCTTTTGGTAAAAGTACATTTTATGTTGGTAAGAATTTTTACTAACACATATGTCCCGACCACTAAACTATTGGTAAAATCTCTATCGCTAAATGTTTTAGAAACAGATAAAACAATTTTGTTACAATTATAATAATACCAATAGATAATAAATATGTTGGTCAAAGTGTTTAGCAACATATTCTTGTAATAATTTTTTCTGTTGGTAATAATATTACTAAAATATAATGTCTATTTACATATTAAATTTGAATAAAAATTATAAATTTTTATTGCTAGTAAAATTTCATGTTATATTTACTAATTTATCATATATTATACATTTGTTTTTATTATTAAATAGAAGATGATTTACAAAAATGTTCAAACATGAAAAAAATTAATTATATTAATAATGAAATTTAATAAAAAATAAATCATTACAAAAATACAAGATTTATCCCCCAATAGGATCCATCACACCCCCAAAGTATCAGAACCCATCCATGCCCCAGTACCAGCCAGCCAGCTCCAGCATTAGTGAGCCATCTATTCCCCATGACCAGCAAGTTTGATGCAATAATAACACAAACTTTAGTGCACCAGTGACCCATCCATGTGCTGATACAGATGCTTCAGTACAGAACTGCTCTCTCACCAGCCGCTACCCCATTCATTGACAAACATGTCTAAAAAACAATAAAGCACACCGTCTGTAGTCCTCCTTCAACCTGAAGACAACACAGAACGACACAAGAAGAAAAATAAAATAAAATGAGGATGGCAGATGGATCAATAAAATTATGAGAACCAAAAAGGCAATAATGTGCAACCTAAAAATTCAATTACAACATGTTATATAAAATTTCTAAAAATAATGAATAAAATAAAAACAAAACCTTAATCTCATGAAAATCATTAAATTATCAAATTAAAACCCCACCATTAAAGATTTATCTATTGTATCAATAAATACATCCCTAAACATGTCAAAATTGTATCATAATTATCATAACAGAGACAATTTCACACAAAATAATAATAATTAAAAGACATCCAAGTGGAGTTATGTAACCTTATACTAGTAAAAAACATACAAAATTACCTGATTTAAAACTTATAGTCTGACCTATCTTATTGCAGAATCTATCTCAACTATAGAGTATGGAGAAGGTTGCAGCTATCGCGATATTTATCGAGAAAGTGATGTTTGTGACATTGAACAAAATAAAAACCATTGCAATGGTGATGGCCATTTTCTTGAGAGGAAAGAAATTTTTTCTGGGAAAGATCAATAGGTTCTAGATAATCGAGCAAGATGGGACATTATACCCATGCCCTGAAACACAATAAATGGTACATCTTGAATCCTCATCAAAATTCTAAATATCGTATTATATAGAAATTACAAAAACATTTGACATTCGAATCAAAACCCTTGTTGTGCACAAGTAAAACCACCAAATTAAGAGACCATACTCTCTCAAACACACAGTTTATGATCACAACGACATACCTTTTGTATGGTTTGAAAGTTCCTGCTCCTCAAAAGGTGGAACCCAAAATAGAATCTTGTAACACAAGACTCTGAGACTCCATTTCCCCATTAGCATCATGATCCCAACTCTCAATATTCTACAAAACACATAAGAATGTAATATTTGAGTGAGTATATGTTATCGTTATTACCATATTCCCATGATTGAAGGAAAAAATTAAATGAATAGAAATGTAATTGAAAATATATATCTATTGCAATTAGTAACTAGATTATAAATACATGTTGGAATATCTCAAAAAATCAATAATTGTAAAGGATTATGCTTCACATATTCCTTAGAATAAATCACTGATTTTTTAGATAAATTAATACAATCATAAAAAATTTGAATAGAATTCCAATGGGAAACAATAAAAAGAATTAGGATAAATATGTAGAGAAAACAAATATATGAAAAAAAACACATGAATCAAAAAACCATTTAAATAATTGGTCAAAAAAATGCTTAAATAATATTGTATCAGGAAACAATTATAGAAAAAATAGGTGCAATTGGCAATGAGCATTAAGTATTTTAACTTTATCAGGGCTAACAAGTTCATAGAAATGTAAATATAAGGGGAATGACTTGGGCGCACTTCATTATTTTCAAAAACAATCCTTCAAATACATTTGGAAATTCATAAGTATAAAAAATTTAAGACTGTATAAATATTCATAACACTAGGAAACCATTATGAAAATCCATCTCGATTAAAAAAATAAAGTGACACCACAAATGAAACCTGAACATATGGAATATATTGATGCAACATTTGTGGAAAGGGAGACATTCGAGGAAAGGGAAGCATCCAGAAATAGAAAGCATGTATGAAGTGTGGCTTCTTGCATAAAATTATATAAAATTTCCAACATAACATCACAAAGAAAACTTTATGTTGCTATTTTTGAAACAGAAATATTAGTTGTATTGGTTGTAAGAGTGGATAACATCAAAACCAAGCTAGAAGATTTTTACAAGGCACCAAGGTTAGCCTTGCCAACATCACCAAAATCCATTCCCAAGTAGTTGATCAGACCCTGAGCATAATTAAGTGTGATAAGTATTGACTAAATCCCTGGATATTGCAGTAATATAACTAATTCCTTCTAAAAAATGTTCATGAAAAATCTTTCAGAGCTTCAGCAATTCATGCATGTGTGAATGTACATGTTTTTCAAGTGTTTGTGCATGCAGACTGCCAAATAATATTAATAGGCACAAGGGAAAAAATATAAAACATGTAAAGAGTGTATAATGATTCATAACATTGGGAAATTTGTACGAAAATCCATATACATTAAATAAAACAAGTGAAAACTGCAATAAAAGCGGGACATAAAGTGGAACTCGATGCATCATGGAAGCAAAGTGAAACATCTACCAATAGATGGAATATATGAAATCCAGTTTTCTATATATAATTAAATCCAATCACTAGAACAATTACACATAGAAATATTTAATTCAATAAATCTGAAAAAAAAATATCAGTCATGCTGGATATAAGAGAGAATGACATTACAACTGGGTTGAAAGATTGTTGCAGGAAGAGGTTCACAGTTCAGCCTGCCTATCATAACCAAAATCATTTCCCAAGAAGTTGATCACACCCTGAACACAATTAAATTCCACATGTATTGACTAAAGAAGTAGATATTGTAATAATATAAACAGATCCCTCTATGAAATGTTTATACAAAATCTGTAAGTCTTCAGCAATTCATGCAAGTGTGAGCACACATGTATTTTAAGTGTATGTGCATAGGCACCTCCAAATAATATTAACAGGAATAAGAATGAAACCCTAAGACATTCTTAGAGTGTATAATAATTCATAACACCAAGCAACCAATATGAATATCCATCTAGATTAAAGAATCAAGTGAAAAAACCAATGAAATAAAATCCGGATGCATCATGCGAGACAACAACACCACCCAGCAGTAGATGGAATACATAGTTTTGCTATATTAGATCATGAATAAGACCATCACAATTTTAACACCAATAACCCTCAATTCCCCCTTTAGAAAATTGAATCCAATTTGAGTCCTGCCTATGCCCTTGTCATGGGAATCTTGCATCAAACTGAAAGTTCCAAATATGCCCTAGTCGTTAGAGGAAAGTTCCCTTCTTCTTATCATGCATTTAGCATCACATCCCCTTTTTAATAAAAAACTTTACATCCATAATTGAAAATAATTATATAAATATTTCTCCAGAAAATATATAACTTTATTCTCTAAAGTATTAGTGTATGGAATGAAACTTTCCTAAAACTATTAAGTCTTACCGTATATACAATACTAAACACAAGAACATCATATCCAACACAATTATCAGATACTGAAAATTTCTTCCTTCATTATCTTCAACAAACACCTATATTAGATGGTTGAATAAGTAGCATAGTCAAGAAAAAAAATACTCTAGACATGCCAACAATAACGAGAAAATCCATTTTCTCTGAGATTGAAACTATTCAAAGAAGCTATATTCGGTATGCCAAACAATCTAAAAGTTTATATCATTGATGTGATTTGAACTCCACACATCCTAGGTTTGAGCATCCTCAAACTGTTAATCATACTATTAGATTATTGATTAAAGAAAAATTAAAGAGGGGAACCTTGGATTTTTTCCTCACGTGAGTGATGCTCCATGTGGCTGAAATGAAACATGGAGAGTGCTCTACTTACTCTAATTGAGATATTTATGTAGTGATCTATAGTGGATAGGGAGGAATAAAGGGGGATAATGGGGGAGGGTACGTCTCCTGGTGGGTGTCAATTCTAAGTTTCCGTACCCTGAACAATACACAGACATACAATAAAAGAACCAGCGAGTTGAAGATTCAAACCATTCTCTGGTCAATATCTTCATGCTCCTCGATCTCGTATCATATTTATAGCCTTAATGAATGATTGGGATTGGAATCCACAGATTATGGTAATATATTTGGTGTGTGGGGGTATAGGACAGTGACCGTCTAGGTAGGAATATCATGAAGTGAGGGTGGTAGGGCCAGATTTGGGATAGAGGCGATTGAGAGGTGGGGAGGTGGGACGATGAGAAGGCAAGATGGTGGTGAAGGAACTGGGTGGAGAGGATTCCATGTGACTCACCGACTATAATATGTTATTTTATTTTATCACTATCTACTTTTTTTTTTCAGCTTGGTGAGTTAAGAGTTTATCGATGTGATATTAAAAAAACTCAAGTAACTTATTTCACACACAACACACACACACACACATATATCAACACATATTTTAAATTTAAAAATTGTTGTAATTAAATGTGTAAATATATATATTTATTAAAAAATGATTTGTTGGTACTAACTACTTAATACACACACATACACACACACACACACACACATCTATATATATTCAATTATTGGCATAAATTTTTTTATTGGATTGTTTGTTGCAATATATATTTTTAATGGTAAAATATTTTTTGGTAATATTGAATATTAATAATAGATTCTTGTGTTGGTAATGAAAATGTAGGTATTAATGTGACAAAATAATAGATTTAACTATTAGTAAGAAAAATTGTTGGTATTGAAAAATTAATACCAACAAATGTATTTTTTAATAAAAAAAATGTTGGTAGTTATAATGAATACCAATAAAACATAATATTTGTTGGAATTAATCATTATTACCCACAAATATATTATGTGTCAGTAATTTTATGTTGGTAAAAATCATTTTTCTTGTAGTGAATCTTCTTACCAAGATGGTTCTGAACTTCATTATTTTATTCCTTGAATTTATCAAAATAATCTGACTTATACCTCATTTATTAAATATATCATTATCTACTAAAATCATAAGTAAAAGTTATGACATATGAGTACCCACCCCTTTCTTCAACAATAAATG
Source organism: Viscum album (assembly GCA_963277665.1). Classification (NCBI taxonomy): domain Eukaryota; kingdom Viridiplantae; phylum Streptophyta; class Magnoliopsida; order Santalales; family Viscaceae; genus Viscum; species Viscum album. The sequence goes on from OY728119.1 coordinate 2,065,537,913, forward strand.
GTCCCCAACCATCGGTATGAAATAATTCAAGAAGCTCTTTGGCCCTTTTAACTTTCCCACTAAATGGGAATTTGGTCAATTTTCCTTGTAAACATGCGTGACATACACCAATTGGTTTTAGTTTATAAGAATTGAATATTCATCTTGATGTAATTTTTTCAACCGTTTTTAATTTACATGACCTAGCTAGTGATGCCAAATTTGGGTGTGGTATGAGGCATGTGAAATAAATTCGTTATCGATTTCCATTACTTGGTTCATATAATCAAACATTTAAAGACCATTATGTAAATGTGCCTTACCATAAAAATTCTATCTTTATAAAAGAATCAACATTTATTTCCAAAATTGAAAAATGAATCCATCCATATCAATTCTAGATATATAAATATTTTTTTTAGCTGAAGGTACATAATAACAACCCTTTAAAACCAAGATCATTCTAGTCGACAATGTGAGGTGGTAGTCCCCGACAGCTATAGCATAAAGTTTAGATCTGTTGGTTACTCGTTGATCTACCTCCCCTTAGTAATTTTTTTAATCTACTTCGTTCCTATATTTGAATACATATGTGATAACCACAAGATGAATCTAATACCCAATTTATAGAAATAGATAAATTTCACTTAATAATAAATGCACCCGAATCTTCCCCTTACTTCTTTAGCTAGGTGTAGTTTTTCTTCTAATGACCCTTCTTGTCACATGTGAAATAGATAGAATCTTATTTCCTTGCTTCCCCTTTTATATTATTCTTCTTGGAAGGGTGTGAAGAAGCTTTGGGATTAAAGATCTCCTCTTTCCCTTTCCAGTTTTTCACCATAAGGACAAAAGGATTTTTCATGATTCATATCTTTATTTACTTGGTGAAGGAGGATAATAAAGTATTGCATATATTTCACAATGCCATTCATATTAAAATTCAAAAAAAAAAACTAGAGAACCTCTGAGGGAGTGATGTCATAATGATATCGATTCCCAGTTCTTCAGGGAGTTTAAACCCTATAACCTCTAGGCACTCAATGTAGCCAATGATCTTGACTACAAGATTCCCAACTAGGGAACCATGTTCAAGCTTACTCTAAAAGAGAACCTTGGAAATATCAAACTGTTCCTATCTAGCTCTCTCATGGTAAAGGCCATAGAGGTGCTCAAGTATGGTATATTCATCTATGTTTTCTTTAGACTACATGAGTTCACTATACATAGATGAAAGACCTAATCATTGAATGTAAACCACATCGTTCGCATGTTTTTCATAGAATAGGAACTCTTCATCACTTGCCTCTTGAATAGGCAGACCGGGCATTGAGGATTCTAGCATGTAAGATTTCCTTTCATGGTGTATAATAACCCGAAGTCATCTAAAAAACTCTTGAAAGTTACTACCGGTGAGGAGATTGTCTTTATCCAATATTTATCACTGGGATTGTGTAGATGATGGGATTTTAATTTTATTCTACAATTAAAAGAGTAGATTCTTAGTACTTTTCTTGATTACAAATTTTGTGAGAAATAATAAATTAAATGATTTTATTAAATCTCTAACTATTTTATCAAGTCCTAATATCCCTCACCATTGAACTTATAATGTCTATTTTATAGTACATTCTAGTGTCAAGGATCCATATTCCCCTTCACATAACCCAAACAAGGGGTTTTCAAGCTATTTTGAAGGTATTTAGGTAGACAAGTCTTTTCCAACTGCAAAATTGAAACTCCTTGATCTATTGAGTGGATTCCCCAATCCAGAAATACTGACTTGGATTTTCTCAACACTTGCCTCCAAATTACACCAAGTCTAGAAAGGGATACTCCACTTAATGTAAAATGGTTAAGTCAACCCAAAACCATCATAATAACTCACCTTATAAAAGTAAATGTCCCAAAAATGGTTGGTCAAACACATAGTTATATTGAGTTTTATTCTTAATCAAGTAACATAAGGCTTAGTCTGACTTAACATTAGATTGAAGGATTTTATTTTATTATGAATAAATTTTTATCTTGATTTATCCTTTTCACGTATTTTTAATAAATAAGTGGATGTTTACTTTGTTAATTAACCATGTTTGGATAAAACATTTATGCATAATCAACCTTATTTAGATTTGTCTTTGCGTATTAATTTATTTATTTATGTGATCATAGTCTTTCATCAGTAAATATAATTTTAATGCATTTGACTGAAAATAAATAATTAATTAAATGACCTGATCATGAGCTTATCTAATAGATGATTTAATGATCAAACATTTAATTAAACTATGAACTAGGGGAAATAACTTCTTATTTTAGGCTTTTCATGAGATACAACATTCCACATGTCCACCTATGTATCATCGAGTTGGTGTTATTATGGTTCTATCTTGATCCATCTCCACACACCTTGGGATGCTTCATTAATTAAAAATATTTATTACTCACATACAGGTTAGGGTAACCAAAGGATTGGTTAAACGGAATCACATAAATATCCTTGGACACGTATGTTCTACATAAAAATGGAGGGAGGGATGATTCATAGACTATATATTAATTTAATATTAAATAATTGAAAAACCATGAAATAAATTTAATTAAAAAAATGCCAACACATACAGAAGACTTGGTCAAGCATCATGATTGGTCGTACATGCAATGGATATTCAAAAAGTAACTATCTAACATTCATTTCTTTATTCATTATTTATTATTCAGATGAATACACTTTTATTAAATAAATAAATAAATAAATAATTATTTCCCTTTTATCTTAACGATCATCCAAACTTAATTGGAGACACCCATCAATTTTTCATTCATGGAAAATAAAAAGAATAACCATTAATGACATATTTATTATAGTAAATTAATTGAGCATTTAAAATTCTTTAAAACTATTGTTAAATTGTCAAACACACAACGATGTTCCAATTAATAAAATAAGGTTTTAATGTTGCAAAATTTTAATGTATTTTTAAATTTTTCCATTAATGGGAGACTACATGGAATGTACATCTAGCTACATGATATGTACCTCGGTTACTTTATATCCAAGTCACACGCATGGGGATTCATTGTGTTAACTAGGATAGACTATATGGTGTGTACATGCAAGCTACACACCCTATATCTTCTTGCCATGTTCCTTGTTGGCCCATTCAACAGACGATGTGTAATAAAAGAACTGTGTTTTTTTTAATTTCTTGGAACATTTAGATATAATGTACATGGGTATACGATGTGTGCTCTTGACACACATCGTGTAACCTAGATTTACTAACCAAAGACTTGGCACTTCTCGATGGCTTCTCCAGTCATTCTTTATTTGTTCTTAAATCTCTAAGAAAATGAAGCACAGAATGAACGTGATTAATATTTCGATAACATGTTAATTCAAATTATATTAAATAATTAATAAAATAAAATGAAAATATAACCACGATTATGCATAGATCAACAATAAAATAAATAATTATAAATTTAAACATTACCTAGCTCTAATACCACTTGTTTATTCTGGGAATAGAGAAAGCATTGTGGTAGAGGGAGATATATTAAAATTTATTTTAATAATCATTTCCCGAAACCAAGAGTGAGGATCTCACACATAAAATTTATAATTAATTTATTTAATATCTGGAGAAATAAATATCTGGGCTTAGGAACTTTTATCATTGATGATTGTTTATCATTCAAAAAGGCCCTTATGGATTGAATTCATTGTGTTTGTGAGTATCAAAGGATATAATCCCTCTAGTGGTGATCCACATGTGCTCTAATGGTCTTTGAGAAACACCACTCATTCTATAGGTTCTAGAATAGAGAATCAAATGTCTTACGTTTTTCATTTTTGATCGCTCGTTCTTTGAACTTGAGTAAATTCACTTTTGGGTTTCTCATTGTTTATAGGGAGAGAGGAGGAGGAGTTGAGAGAGAATTCATTGTGTTCAACAATTATCTATTCACAAACTTGAAATTGGTTTTGAATGAATTACACAATAGACATAGTCGTTTACTTATAGAAGTAAGATTTCAGTTAAAAAATTTATTTGCATAACAACCATTAAATATAATTATAACCATTAATGATTTCCCATGTCACATAATAACAATAATAATAATAATATTTTTTGGTTTTCTAACTTGCACAAAATGTATAAATAACATTTACCAACTCGTAAATAATTATTTTACCATCGGACACGGTCTTTCCCCGTTCGAACTCCTCTTACATTTATCGAACACCCAAATAAATATTTTATTCTCTTAAATAAATATTTTATTCACAAAATTGTAAATAAATATTTATTAAATATTCAATTAAATAAATAAATATATTTTATTCACAATCTGATGAATAAATATTTATTTAATTTATGTGATCAATATAACTTGAATAAAATTATTCCTCATTATTGAGAATAATATTTATTATATTAATTAAATTCAAATATAATTTAATTGAGACTAACAAAAACACTTAGTTTGTGACCCTCTAGGATTATTTCTCATTGGAATTAGGCATGCTTGCCTAAAGTCCAAAATTACTATCTAGCAATAAGTAAAGGCACACAATAAAAATAAATTGAAGTCACAATGATGAAAACCACATACAAACACTCATTGTGTAATATAATCCATTTGTCACAATATCTCATCAAGCAGGTTGCATGATGGTATCATCAACCTATATTCTTGATACATCATTCTTCGAATATCTGAAATAAACACATTGTTACACCATGGACATGGAATTTAGGGCGACAGTTCTATTCAAATCAAAGGGCTTAGATATCTACTTCTATAAATATGGAAGGGAAAAATCCTTCCTTGACTTATCCATCAATAATATGTCATTAGTGACGCACCCACCATACCCTACTTACCACCAACATATGGTGTAATGGTTTTCATCAGTAAATCTATGTGCGCGATTCATGATATGCATTAATGATAATATTAAGGTCTAAGGACCATTACACATGATCACAGAAAGGAATATACCATGACATGAAAACCTAAGGAATTCCTTCTGGTGATTCTGTTCCCATAATCTCTTGTATTGGAGATTACCAAGTGTAAACTTTATGAGAAGAAGTCTCATCTGCTTATGAGTACTCACACCTGACGACCTATATACTATGTGTCCCATCATAGTATGTTATCCAACCGCAAAACTATATTAAGAATATTTTTATAGCACTTCAAGGTTCTCATCATAGCGGGGAACTACTATGACCTTATCAATGCAAAAAATACTCTAGGATACTATTACATTAAATTCATGCAAAAAAATGAACAATATGTAATAATATGTTTAATTTAATATTTAACAAATCAAATATTAATGTAATCAAAGTACAAATAGTTGGTTCTAGGACACAAACTCTAACAATTTCTATCCATCATAACCACTAAATATTTTAAAATTTATTTTATAATATTCAAAAGTTATTTTCAAAGAAAATTATTTTCAAAATATTTTGTGAACATTTAGTTTTAAAAGGTGATTTTCAATATGAAAATGATATTTTCTTCAAGAACATTTTAAAGATATTTTTATGGTATTTCTATCCATCAATGAAAAAAACTCTTTATTTTACTTATAATCCACTAAAAATATGTTTAATTGATACCATGCTTATTCTTTTTAAGGATGTTTTATTATCATTTTGACTAAGTAAAATATTAACATTCACTTTCTTGATTCATTTTTTGTAGTCATTAACTTTACCTTGAAATATTCATTTTCCTATGACTATTGGACATTAAATTTACTCTAAATATACATATTGTTTATTGTGGATATTTTTATTACTTAAATCATATATCATTCATACATATAACCTTTTACATTGAAAGTTATTTGTTTATCTGAGTAAATATTGATAAATCCATATTCTTTACTCAACACAAATATTTCATGATAAGGAAAATTGTTTATGAATTAAATCAATTATTTTATATATGAGGAATGCTTTGTACATATAGTTATAGGTGGTTCTTGGAATTATATATCCCCTATATGCATTGATAGTCTCATGAGGAGAATCAGTAAGCATGCATTACATGAGTTTCCACTTGTATTTTTAAACTATCTTGTAAAAGGTCTTAACGATAAAGGTATCATGATTCCTAAGATCATGATGTAAAATAATTAATAATTTCCTTGATTAATAATTCAGTTATTATTATTCATGATAGTTTTTCAACGGTATTTTCTCTAGATTCATTTCATTCTCAGTTATTGATTAAATGACAAGTGTTTTCAGTTATCTACCTTGTCATATTGATTATGCCTTATTAATTCATGATATTCAAGTTATTTAATTGGAATGTGTGTTTGGTTATCTACCTTTCTATATTTATTATTCCTTATCTATTCATGATAGTAAAGTTATTTAAATGGCATGTGTGTTTAGTTATTAATCCTTCCATATTGATTATTCATTATCCATTCATGATAGTCATGCTATTTAAATGTAATATGTGTTTAATTATTTACCTTTCCATATGTATTATTCATTATCAAATCATGATAGTTATGTAATTGATTAAATAAAATGCATGTTCAGATATTTTCCTTGACATATTAATTATTACATATTGATTATTATTCATTTACTCATGATATCTTTTGTTGTAATTAACCCTTACTAATCATTTGAGCTCACCTTTATTTTTTTCCTTTCTCAAAAATCTAGTAAGTGTACTAAGAATTATATGAAAGTATATTCTAGAGTGAATAATTATATTCTTGAAAAAAATTATGTTATAATTTTTGTATTCAAATTTAATATGGGAATCATGTACATATCTAGTTTACAAAGACTAATAAAAAATAAAATCATTCAGGATGCAATCACTTGTATCTAGTGCTAATTTAATAAAGAAGGCATCGACTCTAGGCTACTATGGTGAGGGTCATTACATTGAAACCATGGGGGGGGGATCTTTACTTTTTTTATTACTTACACCTTCTTGTAGGAGATGGGTTTATGTCCTTTCTTCACCCATGTTTTTCAATAATTATAACCTATACCAAAATTATGCTATTTAGTTCTAATAGATTCATCATAATGGGAGTTTACCTTTTTCTTCATCTTATTGAAAGATAATGCTTCTAATGATTTTACATTCGTCCTACCATTGGACTGAGTCTTTCCTAAATTAAGAATTTTCTTAGAAACTTTGGAATAGATTCTTATCTAAAATTAATATGAAGATTTAACTTGAGTTGACTCAATGTTTCTCAATCTCACCACTTTCTCTGGGCACTTTAATTCTAAAGTGTTCTTCTGATTTCCAAGGCTACTCACTTTATCTTCATATAAACAAATAACTTTTTCATATTTTCTTCCTGAAAATTACTCATCTATTTCTAGGAAATATAAAGTTCCTTTATTTTTTTCCCTTGATCTCCAATTGAGCATTATAAATCTCAAAAATTACTTTGTGGGTATCTTTTAGTGCATGAAAATTTTCCTTGAAATTTTTTGTTAACACTTATTTTTTACACAAAATCCTCTAAAAACCTTCTTTTGTAAGAGTGAAATTTTCTTCATAATATGTTACTGATGGATATTTAATATCATTAAGTGTAGTGAATATGTCACACATGTTTTCATTATGAAGTTCTTCTTTATTCATTTCACACTCTTCCTATAATGATCTTTCAAGATCTTTTATTTATCTAGCTTTATCTTCCAACCGAGAGTTCTTGACATCTATAATAGTTTCTAATGCATGAAATATTTCTATAAAAACTTACTTTATAATAGAAATATCAAAAAAAACTTCTCTATAATGCTTTTTCCACAAGGATAAACTTTTATTGAGAATATAGTTCCTTTTCTTCCCTACCTTTAGTGCTTTTAGTAAGAGAGTTACATTCTTAATTATTTTCCCCAATTAATTATATATATCATCAATTTATGACTTAAAATATGATTTTTCCTCCTATTTTTTTATCAAAATATGTATATACATATGTAATAACTTCAACAAGGAAATTTCTCATGTAAGCTTTGATTTTAGAGTAAAAATCTTCAATAATCTCCATTGAATAATACTATTCAAAAATTGAGTAATATTAATTTAGAGGAATATATTTTTTAGATTAAAATGATTTATGACCAAAAAATTTATCTTATGGTAGTGTTAGAACCTCCTATTTCTTTTGAGATACTAACTTCTGCTACTTATAAGCTTATTTATACTTTCAATTCTTCAAAGTATTAGATGAAACTTCCTTATTTCTATAACCTGAAATAACTTCAATTTTATTTTTATTAGTCTTAACTTTCCTATATTCTATATAAATACTTTATTTAGCATCCATAAAATTTTACTTCATATAAATTAGTTCAAAGCAATTGATAACAAAAACTTGTAGATCCAAACATAGGTAACCTTGCACTGATACCAATTTATATTCCCAGGTTGATTGTGCAGTTATCCTGGGGGGGTGAATAAGTAATGACCAAATTTTAATAAATATATTAAACTTAAAATATTCCTTATATTATGTTAAATAAACATCTACTACCAGTTAGGATGTATGGATCTTACGAAACTCACCCTAACCGCATTTACCTTATTACAAGGTTAAACCTCAATGTGAGAACCTACATCCTTGTATTGTAAACTCCCATTGAGTCACATATATCCATTATATAATGAAGTGAATATAATTATCCAAATATTTGGAATCTACCTCTGAATCCTAATGGGTAATTATACTAGTTCCCTTTGATTACATTTTTTTTCTTTTTCTATCAAGCCAACACAATGATAAAACTTTGAAAGAAGATCGCAAACTTTTTTTGGAATATCTTTATAATACATCTCTATCTAGTATGTCTCCATTTGGGAGTCCTCATATGATGTGCCTTAGTATTTATTTGGTATGACTCTATCCAGTGCATCTCAAGTATGAGCACATCAATCTGGTGATCTTGTTCCATTACCCTCAGTCTGGTAGTCTTTATATTTCTCCATCCCATGACTTTCCGCAACTTCATCACTTCATTTATTAAACCTTATAAAGATGTAACTTTTGTCCTTTTACATATTTATGGAATCAAATCTCAATGTAAATTTAAGGTTAACTTACATATATAAAAAATTAATCACATGGACATTATAAAATCTTTAGTGAGATTCATCCTTTTGGTGTATCTTGGATCACTTTACTGTTGTTATTCTAATAGTTTTAAATTAGGGATAACTTCCTTTAGTATATCTTCAATATAAATATATACTGGAACAAAATTTATTCACTATTGTTGTTATGATGGTTTTATATTTATCATAATAACCAAACTAAAAACTTTCCTTGGGTATTTTTTCTTGAGGAACCTTTTCTAAAAAACTTTCCTCGGGAATCTTTTCCTAAAGAACCTTTTCTTAAACTTAATCATTGAACTTAAAAAATTATATTGAAATTAAATAGAATATATCACCATCACCTTGAAATAGGAGTTAAAAAAAGAATGATATCATTTTTAGATCTTTAAATAATGATTTATGTAAAGAATTATCAGATTTGATGACAAATAATTTCGATATAATTTTAATAGGAGAAATTAGATTCTTTATTAGTCTTAAAAATTATCAAAGAAATGATGGTATATTTATTAATCAATATAAATATTCTAAGGAATTAGTTAAATGATTTATATTAGAATAAAATTAAAAGTATGAATACTCTATTGAGTACTAATTTTAAATTATATTTAAATAAATCTGTAAAATTATTTAATATTAAAAATTTTAGAGGTATGATTTCTAGACTATTATATTTAACTAATTCAAGGAACAATTTGATGTTTATAGTTCACATGTTTTCACAGTTTCAAATTAATATTAAATAAATTTATTTATTGTATGTTATAGTGAATATTAAATATGTTAAAGGATCTTTAAATCTTAATTTATTTTACCCTACTAAAACTTCTTTTGATTTGATTAGCTATTGTAATTATGATTTTGGTAGATGAAAGATAAATAGAAAAAACAATATTAGGTATGTTTCATGCACATGGTAAATGTTTAGTTTATTGGAGATAAATAGATTTATCTACTTATTAATGTGAATATTTTATTAGTATATCTTTTTTCTCACAATATTTATGGATTAAGAAAACTTTAAGTGATTTTGTATTTAATTTTGATAAGAACCTTTTTTATTTAAAAAAAACATAGAAATTTATGTTTATAAAAACTCTTTATAGCACTATAAAACTATACACATTGATACAAGATTTCATTTTCTTAAAGATCCTATTCAAAAAAAAATATCAATCTATAATATATTTCTATAGAAAATCAACTTGTTGGTATTTTTACAAAACCTATTTTTTAGATAAATTTAAGAAAATTAAATTTGATATTGGGATGATGGAAGTATAATTATTTAGTAATTAAAATGTGTTTAGGGGGAGTTTGATTTTAAATCTAAAATTCATGAATCTAAAATTTTTCAATATAGTTTAATTTTTTTGTAGATTTCTATTTAAAAATATTATTTTTTTAATGTCACTTTAAGTCATGTTCTAAAAGATTCTATTTCAAGAAAGTGTTCTACAGTTTTTGAATTCTTGTTCTACAATATTTTATATCTAAGGGGAGTTTAATTTTTCTTTTGATTCTAAACTTATAAAAATTAGTTTATTTACTAGTAACATTTCTTGATTACATGAATTTATGGGTTTTTATAATTTAAAATCTACTGAAATAGATTTAAAAATGGGTTTGACTTAATCTTTTTTATAATTTCAAAAAGGGTGATAAGTTTTTGAAAATATAATTGGTTTTGTAATTCCAAAAAAAGGGAAGATTCTAAGTTACTCCTTGATAATTTAGTTAATATTTAATAATTTGTATTTATTTATATTTTGATAAATTATAAAATTGTTATTTTATTCCCTCTAACACATGAAAAGAAATGTTTTTTTAATATGGCATTACTTATAGATGAAATATAATTTTTGATATTATTTACTAATCTATTCTTAGTATTTTTATTTATTTTATTAACAGATTTGAGAGAAAATTCCATATTTGGATGAGTATGGTTAAGACTCATGCATTGAAGTTTCATAATTGGATAATTATAATTTCTCATAGCTTTATATTTTTGACTGTTTAAATAATTCTTATTATGGTTATTATTTTGTTTATTTAGTTCTGATTATTCTAGATATTGAGTTTATTTTATAAATACTGAAATATATCTACATGCTGTATTGCATTTACGCTGAGTATAATCCAGACCTACAAAAAATATCATCTCATATACAATGTCAAAAATTTATCTAAATGTCTAATGACACATATTTTGGATATTATGACACTTACACAAAACAAAAATCACACTCGTGATGAAATAATGACTCATACATTGTCATATGTATAGAAAGAATGAATCATATAAATAGTAAAAATTCACTCATACAAAGATTAGAAAATTTTTGAAGTACAAATTACACTTATGTATCATAGTAAATGACACTTATGTAGCTATATAAAAAGTTAGTTATGAAAAATCAAAATGACACATACACTTAACACTTTTGTTTTTTTAAATCATGAAAAGTGATTTTATTTGTTTACACTATTAAATATTAATTTTTTTCATGTTTATGATGATTATTTTTATTGTTTTAAATATTAAATAATTTCATACTAATTATTTTTATGTTATGAAAAATCATTTCATAAAATTTCATGTAGATTTAAATGATCATCACGTGGTATAAATTCTCAGAACATAAATTTTATAAAGTTGCGAGTTTTAAATTTGAAATATTTAGAACATGAAAAGTTTATATTTCATGTTTTAGGAGAGTATTCAATGACTCTAATATTTATTATTATGGAATATTTTCTATTTTATTATTTTTTAAACAATTTTTTGGTACAATTTGTTTTAGTTTACAAGACTATCGAAATGAACCCACGTGAGTATGTTTTTTATACACACTTATTGACCAATAAACATGAATAATTTTATTATAAAACCACATAAAAAAAATATAAAGTAGTTTTTTGTAGTCACAAACATGTGTTTCTTTAGGAAAATAAGAGAGAAAAAAATAAGTTTTTTTTTTAATTTTTTATGCATGAAAAAACTCATTATATATAGTTTTATAGATCCAGTTCATGGTGGTGAAGGTTGAGGATATATTCAAAAATGTACTATGCTATACAAATTTGTGATCATTACTAAAACACCCTCAACTGGACTACATTTTTCCAATCTTTTTTTAAGAGAACAAGTGAAATATTGAAGAATAAATATTGTATTTATGCCATTATATCATAATGTTAATGTTTAAGGAAGTATTCAATGGGGAGTTGATAATTATAAGTTAATTTTATGAAATTATTGATAAAGAATACATGTAAGTTCATAGGTTTATTGAGGTTTTACCATGATTTATAGAAAATTAATTTGAGGATATTAGCTTGAAAAGTTCAAGAGATGAAGTTCAAGACATAGTGGAAATGGTAATTGTGACAATTTTTGAACTAGTCTTAAAGCTCAAAGACATGTGTTAATGGTTTTGAAGAACTGGAAAATTGTTTACAACATGTTTGAGGTGAATTCCATGCAAATATTTATTTTCATAAATAAATACACTTTTTTTGTGGAATAATTTTGAAGACCTTGCAAAATATTATTTTTTATGATGAATTTTTGAGAATATTATTTGTGAATACATTTTAGTTTCTTGGAATTTAAATTGTTTTTGCTACGTAAATTAAAATTGGAGATTTATTCCAAAAATGGATCACCCATTGGCCAAAAAAGGACCCAACTCAACCAAACATGTGGGACATAGGTCTACCACATGGGAGGAAGATATACCTAAACATCCATGGAGGCAGGTGAGTGTGTGAGGGAATTCATAACACCTATAGGGAGCACACATGTAGGCATAGCATGCACACATGGTGCAAAAGTGAGTTCCAAAGGTGACCACATAATGGTGTGTAATGGACTGTTATGGGTGTGTGTGAAGTGTATCTGGGTGCCAACCCTAGTTTTGGATCAATCGGTTTGAAGCGCATGTCGTATTATTAAGCAGAGGGAATCCATTATGAAGATCAATATGGGACATTGTCTTGTAGTTAATATTTCTCCATCAAGTAATATATGGAAATAACACAACATGTAGATCATAAGATTCCATAACATCATCTTCTTCCTCATTCATGCATGAGATCTTGATACAACCTTATTCCAACCATCTCTAGTGATCAAACCAAGAGAACAAGACATGATTGATCATTCCAAATCTATACATGCAATATTCAATTTATATGAATGCATCTATTTGAATTTAAGATTATGTAGAACATTTTAATATGAAATTTCTCAAGCTGTAGATTTTTCTATTGAGAATTCACATGAACAACCTTGATCACATGAAGTAAGTCTCATATCTTTGATTCATCATGTGAATAACAACTACTGTGTGAAGGTCCCAACACAGATAGCCTTGGTCGCATGAATTATTGTGGATTATAAGATATTTTCTACTATAGTGTCACATTAGGACTCTAGGATTAAGGATAAGTTTGAGATCTTTATCACATGCATATGATAATCTCACTTTGAAGAGAAAAAGTTGATCAAGTGAAGTTGAGACACCATAATATTTAGTATCGCATGAGTTTGAAAAAGTTGAGAGTTTTAGCATTAAAAATATTTGAGATTTTTTGATATCTTTATAGATATTAATATTGATCCCTAAATCAGAATGAGACTCAAAATATAGTAGGTGATCACCTCATCTATAAATAAATAGGTAGGGATAAGGGTTTTAGGTTCTACCATTCTAATTTTAGAGCTCTCATTTTTCTAAATAAAAATAGAGCATCTGCGTAGACCTACCATTCACATTAGGAAGATAGATTCCATTATCTCGTCAATGTGAAGGAGAAGTAAGGTTAGGTAATCCTCCATGGATTTATGAATCTTGAGTAGTCTATATGAAATAATCATTCAAAGAAGATATGTGAAGAAGAATATAGATCGTGTGAATAACACCATCTCACGTGATCCTTCTTTTATGGAGGAACTAAGATTTGACATGATCCTTATTTAATTAAGGAACTAAGATCTCATGTACATATGATTACTTGAATATAGAATAAATTTAATAACATGAATCCAGTGGTATTTCTTAAATAAGAATAAATTGAATGATACACTCACACATAAGAGAACTATGACACCAAGTACCTATTTTGGTTTTGGTTAGGAAGACAGTGAATTTATATGAATTGAGATATACTAATTCTTCATAATGGGAAAGTTTTTATACTCAAAGAAAAATGTGAGTAAGCATGAGAACTTATGAGATAGAACTTTAGAATCACATAAAATAACAAAGATAATACAATGGTTATGTACAAGGGTTTATTAAAATATCATGTACTATGCATTACATCATGCATGCATGAAGTGTATTTGAATAAATTGAATTGAGAATTTGAAGTGACTGAGTTGAGAATTCAGAAACAATTTTCACTAAGTATGTTAAAGTTCAATATTGAATAAAATAATATCAATAATTATCTGAGTCCTATATTCTTTATTGAAAGAATAAGTTTTCATATATGCCTGAGCATTAAACATTTTGAGATTGAAGTAAAAAGATACTTGTAGGAGAATAATTTTATGTCTGAGTATTCAAGTACCAGATAATTATAGATCTAGGGTAAAGGATTTTCAAGAACAATAGACTTATTCCAAGAATATATTAAAGATCTTGATGGTGTACATGAGAAAACGTGATCCTATAGGATCATGGAGGAAGATCACACTGAATAAGGAAGAGAAATTTATAATATTGGATAAAAACATAGAGAAGAAGAATGAGTTTATGATAGAGGTTTTTAACAAGTTTATAAAGAGTCTTGAGTTTAAGGAATCAAACTTGTCAAGAAGGAAGAAGATAGTTCTAGTTTCTACCCAACCGAGGTAGAAGATTCAGTTGTTGGGGTATAGAACTAGGATCAACTAGACGATCATATACTGGGGTTTGTAATTATTTTTTCCTTATCCTTTGTAATAAATGATAAAATTATAGTATAGAATCCATGTTGAGTCATATAAACAATATGGAAAGGAGTATATATTTATACCGAACCTTGTAAATACCATTTTATGTGCTCTATCTTATTATTTCTGCATACGAGGTAAGAATGTGAGAAAAAATTGAGTTGATCAAGAACCTTTCCAAGTTTAATAGGTGGAATTAAAAGAAATGAATTCACAAAAGTAAAACACTAATTTTCCCCCATCTTAGTGGTCAATATGGCCTGGACTCTACAAGTGGTATTAGAGCAAAGATTACTTCTAAATATCCCAGTTTTTTCCAATTTATTTCTATATCTTTAATGAAGTGAGTATTTTAGGAAGTTTTGAGTTAACTCATATATGGGAAAAATAATATGTTGTTGATAATATGAAACAACATATTTCTTCCAAGACTTATAAAAATAAAAAGAAAAGAGATTAAATGAAGCTTAAGAATAATTAAATAGGAAAGGGAGTGAATCTTCTAACTGAAGGTAATCAGAGTGGTTCAAGTAGTACTAATTATTTTGTTTATGATTATTCTAATAAAGCATGTTCAAGATGTGGTGATGATGTAACAACTAGTGATATTCATTTTTAATTCAAAGTAAATATAAAAAAAGTTCCCAAATAAGTATTAAATAGATTTTTTTGAACTATCAAGTGTCTTCAAGTTGAAAAATTAAAACTGGAAGAGGAGGAAATTCTATGGATGGGGAATTGGCTAAAAAGGTTGGCATATGCAACCATCATAAAACTTGTGCAAGAAAAGGATAAAATAATCTCTCTTTTAACTTAATGATATGAAAAATCTTTTAAATAATTTCAAAGTAATGTTAGAGAGAAATATTTATTTGAGATTTTTTTTATAGAATATTTCCATGCACTTGAAAAATTTCACACAATTCCTATGAATGGAAATGATGATTAATTAGAAGTTAAATAAAAAAGGTTAAGGATATTGAAAATTATTTATAATAATATAGAAACATTCATAAATAAGAAATAAATAAGATGAATGAGGATTGAGAAGAGTGGATAAGATTCATTTAGGATGAAAGGAACTCTCTCAATATAGAGTGTTTTGGGTTGGTGTTGATATTGAATAATTAAGAATCACCATAATCTATAACTTCCCAAATTTCTTGGAAAATAAATATTTCCAAAAAGTTTTAATTGAGATACATGAATACAATAAGACTAAATTTTATAGAAATAAGAGCATGAGATCATACTCTAACCAAATGAAAACATCCTCCAAGAATAAAGTATCCCATAAAACAGAAACTATCTTATGTACTAATGTTGTTTCAATTTATGGTACAGGTTTTACTAAAAATTATAGAAAATTATGGATGGTGAAAAATATTCATAAACCCACCCTATAAAGGGTGGATAAGAGAATATTTATAAAGATATTTTCCCAAATAATTTTGAAAAAAAGTGGCGATTCAACTCAAAAATAGAAAGGTTCACAACCTATGAAATATGAATAGATTATACTAGAAAAAAAGATAATAATATTCATAGGCTATTTTTGGCATTTCTTGAAGTTTGGGTATAAGGAATTGGTGTAAGGGCCCAACATTAAACATTACATAATATTTAATTAATTTAATAATTCACATTGATGATCTTTTCAGGTTTATAGCTTTATAGAATTAGGTCATAACTTATACATAACAACTTGAATAATACATTTAGACACTACTACTCAGTATCCATTTTTTTTTCATAAAATAAAAACTCTTAAAATAAAAGAAACATATTTAGTTCCATGTTTAAAAAAAAATGACTTTTCCTTGATCCATACTTGACCTCATTCCACTTTAAGTCCTATGAAAAACATTTAAAAAACTTGGTATGATCATAAAAATCATAGTAAAGTATACATAAATAAGGAAAACTGTTAGTTTTTCAAAAAAACAAGTAAACCATGAATACTTTATCATAAAGCAATACCTTTCACCTTTAAAAAGTAGTAAAAACACTTCATTGAATATAATATAATTGATTACACTTTTTGTAACTTAATTATTACCACAAATCCCATAGAAAGCAACATATAGCATATAAAGGTAACTTGGGACAAAAACATACTGAAATGGAATAACCATACGGTCGACTTCCACCCATATCACTAAATGGAATAGCCATATGGTCGACTTACATAACTAACGAATTTGAGGTTATGATGTAGCCACCCATACTTGGTTTATTATGGAACCACCCATCATTTGGTTTATCATATAACCACTTGTCAAATGTCTAAGTACCATTACATAATCGTCACACATAAAAGATTGAAAATATCAACATTTCAATCATAAAAAATTCATTTGAAATCACAAGAAATAATTTCAAGATATTGAAATAGTAACTCCACTTTCAAAACCATTTTTAATATCAAAATATGTAAAAATGGTATATGGTATTTATTTTCCATTTAAAAACACCATGGCTTGTTAAGGAAGCCAAATATCAAATAATTCTCACGGCGGCAGAAAGGTCGTTGTCACCACATATGTTAAAAAGAAACATTAACTTTTTTAATTTAGTAAAATTACATATAGAAAAATATTTCCTTTGAATTAAATTAAAAGTAAAATGGGTATATACACTGTATAAAATCAAGTAATGTATAAATCAAAATATGCTTCAAAGAAAAGAGATTGAGAAAAAGTCCCTTACCTTATGTCCAACTTGACTCATTCGTTATTTAATTTCATGTATAATAAACTTAAGTTAATTTATAATTGATTCATAACCCTTTTAAAGATTATTATTAATTTTATATCACTTATTACCATGTTATAAAAATTACATAATTATTTATGTTCATATCGGGCGTTTTGTCTATATTTGGTACCTGAGTTAAAAATGAACTTTTTATAATTACAAATTGTCCTAGTGGTAAAAATTCCATTTTCTCCAGAATGATATTAATGATTTAGATATCATATATATCATATATATCCTATATATATGTATTTATAATAGTCCATAAAATTTGGAGATAAGAAATGAAATGCACCGTTCATGGAGACGGCAAGCCGTACGTACACATGAACGCTACTTTCATTTCTATTTCATATTTAAAGGAAAGAAAACTTAATGATACATAGGTATATTATAATTATAGTATAATATAAATTTTTTATATATTTTACATAATTTCATTAATTCCATCCTTTATACGTTCCATGTATAGCATGAATGAGTCATATCACTTTGAGGGTGCAGTAGTCTGCACTTCCTCAAATGAAAGTTTCGTATTTATACAACATGAAAAACATAAAGGTATGTTATAAATGAGAATTAAATAAGAATATAGATAAAATAAATATCATAAATATCCTATATTATTATAGTTCTATCCTAATGGCCACCATAAGAGGTGGTATGAAAAGATTGAATAATCATCATTTGGTGAGGCAGTAGTTCGCCGTCCACAGAAACAGTATCTTCTATACTCATTATACGGAGGTGTGTGTAAGTGTAGTTCGAATAATTTTCATAAAAACAAAATAGTATATTGAGTATACTGGTTTTGTTATATAAAAAAATAATAAGAATCACATAGAGAGTGGATAAGGGAAAATAATGTAAAGGACCCTGAGAGAAGATGTTACCTCAAATCAGGTAACTTCTTTTCATTTGAGCAAAAGAGCTCTCTTAAATTGACTTATTCCTAGGGGAAGGATTCTTAGAGGAAGGGAGGAATGTTGTGAGATTATCGGATTAGAGTTTGGATGAGACAAGGGTCTTGAGAGGTGTGAGTAATGGGTTAGAGGTGGTGTCCTTTTATAAGAGGGAGGAGGGGCACCTTAGGAAAGTTTGAAAGTATTATTTTATTATTAATTAATTTTTGAATTATAATAACATAAAAGTGATATATTTAGAATATCATATGATTATGCGTATAAATATTCTCATAAAATGATATTTATACAAGTTTTCGTTACAAATTTAACCATATATTTTAGATTTAACCCTTAGTTAACTAATTTTACTTTTACCATGTCTTCTTGTATATTCATAATATATAATTTCCAAAGTTACTATAAAATTACAAGAGAGAAAAAAATGGATCATTAATGAAAATTTTAACATCATATATGTCCTTTGGAAGAATATTATATTTTTAGGACTACTATATCATTTAATAAAATATTAATTGATTTAAAAATTCATTTATGTCAATTTTGATACTATTCATATCACGACTTTTTAAAAATCCATAAAAACTTGATTCATTTGAAAAAAATTCATTAATTAAAATATAACAAGTCATAATCATCCATAAAATTCGTGGATGACATAAAAAGTTTCAAAATAAATTTATTTTAATATTTATAATCTCATTTATTTAAATCTTTCATTAATAAGGTAATCACTACATCACTATTGTGTCATAAATAAATTTATTTATTTGATGTCTAAAAGTTATAAATAAAATACCATGCTGTAGTAAATATTATTAGATTAATAATTACTATTTATATCAGAAAATATCACTTATATATCACTTATATAACCCATATTTTTTTATTAAAAATACATGTTTAGGTTATATTTTCCTTAACTTTAAATTAAAAGTAATTAAATGTCATTTTTCACACACTAGTGGCTCCACGGGGTCCTAAAATCAAACTAGGGATTCCCATGGTCATAAATATCTCATCCAATTGGGTTAGTAAATGTGTTAGGGTAATTTTATATTATTATAATATTATTTTTTACCCTTATTTACCGGATTTACCCTTTAACCATGGTAAATAAAATATTTTCTGAAGTTAGTATTTATAATGTATAAATATAAAAGGTAACTAATTAAATTTTTTTGAACCTCCTGATTATAAATATGGAATATATTTTTCCAAATTCAAAACACATAATTTTGAAAAATTAATTTAAAATTAATTTTCGTTGTTAAAACCAAAAATCATGTTTTTAAGAAGTAAAAACTACCAAAAGATTAACATGCGTTTATGTCTAATTTATAATTGAAATTATATACAATGACCAAAATTGGATTAAATAATAAAAATTAAATCCAATTACACTTTAAAACCAATTAAAAGTAAAATCTAACTATATAAATAAATTAGATTAAAAGGTAGTTTTGAATTAAAATGCAATATTTTTCATTATTCATTCAAAAAATGAACTTTGGGAGAAAAATACCAAAATTTTATCCAAAGTAAATTTTGATGTTAATATTATAAATAAGAAGTTTATTTTTTCAAATAAAACATATAAATGTGTCAGAAACTATATTTCAAAATGTTCAGCATCAAAAAGCGGCAAAACTTCATTTTTAGAAAAATACTTCTTTTATCTGAAAAAATGAATTTATTCTTATATCATATATAGAAAACATATAATATGAATTTAAAACATTACATTGAATATATATCATATATTTTTCATTAAAAAAAATCCATAAAGAGTGATATGAAAACATAATTATTCTCTTTTAAATAGGTTTTCATAAAAACACATCCATTTTATTCAATTGGTTTTTATTTCCATTTATAAAAAATTTGGTAATAAATGAATCATAATATAAACATGTGTAAACCATATTTCAAAATTAAGTTGATACTATTCATTCCCACAATCCCAATGACTGGGAGTTAACTAAAATTTAAAATAATAATAATATTATTGTATTATTTTTAGTATAACTCAATGTTGTGTGCAATGTAATATTTTGGTGAAGCCCATTGTTGCGTGTCGAGTACGCTATCCGAAAAAGGGTCCCATGTAGTTTAAAATTAATATCTTATAATTGAAATAAAAAAGTATTATTCTATAAATACTTGGTTCGTTACATCCTTTCCCCTTTTGGAAATTGCATCCTCACAATTTTAAAATTGGGATCAGAAATTTCATTGAAAGTTCCACATCAGAAAAAGAGTCAATAAAACTATCACTTTAAAAGAAATAAAGAGAAGTGTAAAGGTCACCTGAGATAACACATACTAGGATTCCATGAAAACATGGATATGGAAGATAAAACTAACCATCAAGTTCTAATGGATACTGATAGAAAACATGATCAAGAGAAATTTAACAACCAGAAAACCACAAACTTGTGATGTGTTAAACGGTCTTTGATTCCCCACTAGGAAAAGTAAACTGACAACAGTTTTTTTTAAAGTTCAATTTAATTAATTTGTATAATTTATTTATTATATTGACTAGTAACATAAGGAAATATACTTACTTTTCATGTATAGTTTCATCCTTTAATAATTTTATACCAAAATCTCATCTTTTCTCCAAACAATGAGTATTCAAGATGACTTTGTCACACCTGAAGCACTAGATTAAACTTCTAGAGAATCAAATAATCCAAAAAAGATGAACTATATATTTTCCCCAATCTTTATACATTAACCAAAACCAAATTGGTTATTATAAGATCAGATAATCTCCAAAAGGATAATCCTTTATAAAAATAAATACTACTCTTAATCTCAAAAATTGAACAAACAATACCCACATCTCAAAAAAGACCATTCAATACATAATTTTCCTTAAAATTATTCAAAATAATATGAACTAATTTTGAAACTCAAAATTTATAAGGATTTGATCACATAGTCTTCCACAAAAATCATAACATTTATCTCCAAATAACATCGACTACTCTTAAAGTCTCATACTGAAAATAAATTAACGTAATCACATATTATCAATGATAGGTTAATCAATTCCATAAATAAACAAAATCTCTATATGTTTAAAATAAAAAAAATAGATTCTTCCAAAATAAAATTCCACCATTACTCCTCAATTGAAATCCCAAAGTATTCTATTTTCCTTAGGCATATGGTGTTCCCAAAAGAGAAAACGTCTTCCAAAATAACCTTTATCACTCAATCACCAAATTGTTTTTCTATACTAAGAATATCCATTTGATAAAACATAAGATCCCAAATAAACTTATTATTGATTAATAAAATCATTTAACTAATAGAATAAGTCATACTAACTAGGGACTTCATGTTGGCCAGTGGTAGGCGATTCACCCTTGTCACCCTTCGGTTATGGGTTCAATTCCCATGGCCTTTCCAAATGCAACAGGTTATAACCCATCCTGAGGGTTATTCTTTTTTTAAAACCATATCATTCTTATAACATTCTAAAAAATAATATAATTTCCTCAAAAGTAACCATAACCTATTTTATCCTCAAAGTTTATCTAATACCTTTCATTTTACATCCCAAAATGTAATATCCATTTATCACATAAAAAACAATAGATCATATGAACACCTAAGGTTATCCATTATGTCCAAATAAGAAAATATAATTCTTTCTTGAATAAAATTATCACATATCAAACTTTAGGGTTACACATAATAGAAAAAGTCTTCCAAAGTAATCCCATCATCAAAAGATCCTTAATAATTTTAAGCATTTCATCATCCTAAAATATACTATAACTATTGAATCCATTATATGTATAATTCTTACTAACTCAACATTTTTCATGATCCATTAACCATTATTTTCCAACTTATTCTATAATAGTTCTTTCCCATAAGAAAAATCATGAATCATATCCTAAGATTCAATAATGTCAAAAGATTAGCTAAGAAGTAATCCATACCTTTTCATTGGTCTTTGTTAGTTTCCTTATCCTCAATTATATTGGAATTAAGTATTTGTAAACATATATTTGTATGGTCCTTCTCATCCCATTCCTGAACCTTCTTATTAGGACATCTATTTGTATAATGACCATGCACACCACATTTAAAACATTCAATTGATCCCCCAAAAAGCACTTCTTTCTCTTTCCTGGAGTCAACTAAACGCTTCCTTTTTCTATGGTAGGTTCTTGATTTATGACCTTAATTACCACATCTATAGCATCTTCCCATCCCTTTGAATAATTTTAGTAGGTGTTTGTATCCACATCCTTGAAACATAGGTTTTTGAATATACTTACCTTAATGATTATTACTAGAACTTATATAGAGATTTTTTTCTCACATATACGAGGCCTTATAAAAATCACAAATGTTCAGGTGGTAAAACCTGACTCCAGATAGTTGGTTAAGAATAACCAGAAGAGTTCTCATTACAGCCCTGATTTCATTCAGTTTCTTATTCAAAAAACCATCACAGTTTTCTTCACATCCATTATTACTTTGGTGCCTGCTAGATCCAACCATTTACTAAAACCAAAAAGGCCAGTGCGAGTATATAAGTAAAATCATCATATAATATCTTATGATTAGGGTGAATACTAAGATATAATTATTTATTTTATCTTAAACTTAATCAATTTATCTAAAATAACTATGAGTCTTTCTAATATTCTAACCATTATGGTTTTTAAACTTAGGCTTAAATAACACCCTAACATCTAAAGTTATCTAAACCAACCTTTGATACCAACTGTAAGGCCCCAGCCTTAAAAATTACATAATCTTGAATTAAGTTAATAATTCAAATTGAGGATATTTTTAGGTTTATAGCATTATATAATTAGGTCATAACTTATACATAACAACTTGAATAATACATGTATACACTTCTACTCAGTATCTATTTTTTCTTAAAATAAAAACTCTTAAAATAAAAGAAACAAGTTTAGTTACATGTTTTAAAGAGCATGACTTCTCCTTGATACCGTCCTTGAACCTATTCCACTTTAAGTCCTGTGAAAAACATTTTCAAAACTTGTTATGAACATAAAAATCTTAGTAAAGGGTTCATAAAGAAGAAAAAATTGTTAGTTTTTCAAAAAAAAGTGAACCATGAATAATTTATCATAAATTAATACCTTTCACCTTTAAGAAGTAGAAAAAACACTTAAATAAATATAAGATCATTGCGTACCATTTTTGTAACTTAAAGATTACCACAAAGCCCATAGAAAGCAACATATAGCATATAAAGGTAACTTGGGACATAAACATACTGAAATTTAATAACCATATGGTCGACTTCCACACATATCACTAAATAGAATAGCCATACGGACGACTTACATACCCAATGAATTGGAGGTTATAATGTAACCACCCATCCTTGGTTAATAAAACAACCATCCATCATTTGGTTTATCATGTTACTACCCATCAAATTTCCAAGTACCATTATATAATCATCATACATGAAAGATTTCAAATATCAGCATTTCAATCATAAAAATTTCATTTGAAATTAAAAGAAATAATTTCAAGATATTAAAATAGTAAATCCAATTTAAAAACTATTTTCAATACTAAAATATGTAAAATGGTATATGGTATTTATTTTCCATTTAAAAACATTATGTCTTGTTAAGGAAGCCAAATATCAAATAATGCTCGTGGCGGCAGAAAGGTTATTGTCACTACGTATGTTAAAAAGAAACATTACCCTAGTTGTTTAGTAAAAAGATACATAGAAAAATATTCCCTTTTAATTAAATAATAAGTCAAATGAGATTATACACTATATAAAATAAAGTCATGTATAAATCAAAATATGCCTCAAATAAAGGAGATTGAGACAATTTCCATTACCCCATGTCCGACTTGACTCATTCATTCCTTAATTTCCTGAATAAAAAACTTAAGTTAATTTAGACTTGCTTCAGAACATTTATCAAGTTTATTATTACTTTTATAAAACTTATTACCATGTTATAAAAATTACATAATTATTTATGTTCATATCAGATATTTTGTCGTTATTCGGTACCTGAGTCAAAAATGAACTTGCTATAATTACAAATTGTCCATGTGGTCAAAATTACATTATATATAGAATGATATCCATGATTTAGATATCATATATATTATATATATACATTATATATGTATTTATAATAGTCCATAATATTTGGAGATAATAAATGAAATGCACCGTTCATGGAGAGGGTAAGCCGTACGTACATATGAACACTACTTTCATTTATATTTCATATTTAAAGGAATTATATCTTAATGATACATAGGTATATTATAATTATATTATAATATAAATTTTTATATATGTTACATAAGTTCATTGATTCCATCCTTTATACATTCCATGTATAGCATGAACGAGTCATATCACTTTGTGAGGGCGGTAGTTCGCACTTCCGAAAATGAAATTATCATATTTATACTATATGAAAAGAATAAAGGTATATTCTAAATGATAATTGGAAAAGAATAAAGATAAAATAAATATCATAAATTTCATATATAATTACAATTCCATCATAATGGCCACCATAAGAGGTGGTAGGAGAATATTGAACAATCATCGTTTCGTGAGGTAGTAGTTCACCATCCACAGAAATATTATGTTCTATACCCATTAGAAGGAGGTGTGTGTAAGTGTAGTTAGAATCCTTATAATAAAAAAAATATTATATTTAGGATACTGGTGTTTTTATGTATACAAATAATAAAAATATCATAGGGAGTGGAGAAGGAAAAATAATGGAAAGGAACTTGAGAGAAGACATTACCTCAAATCGGGTAACCTTTTTTGATTTGAGACAAAGGGATATATTGAATTTCCTTATTCATAGGGGAAGGCTTCTAGGAGGAAGGAATGAATTTTGGGAGATTATTCTAGTAGATTTTGGACAAGACAAGGGGCTTGAGAGGTGTGAGTAATGGGTAATAGGTGGTGTCCTTTTATAAGAGTGAGGAGGGGCACATTTGGAAAGTTTGAAAATATTATTTTATTATTAATTGATTTTAGAATTCTAATAACACCGAAGTTATATATTTTGAAAATAAGATGAGTATGGGTCAGAATACTCTCATAAAATGGATTTTAGACAAGTTTAGGTTACAAATTTGACCTTATTTGTTTTATCTTTAACCCTCAGTTAACTAATTTAACTTTTACCATGTCTTCTTATATATTCATAATATATGGTTACCATAGTTACTAAAAAATTCCAAGAGACCAAAAAATGGATCATTAATTACATTTTAACATAATATATGTCCTTTGGATGAATATTATATTTTTATGACTTTTATATCATTTAATAAAATATTAATTGATTTAAAAAATCATTTATGTCAATTTTTATACTATTCATATCATGAATTTTTTAAAATACATAACTACTTGATTAATTCAAAAAAACATCATTAATTAAAATATAAAAATTTATAATAATCTATAAAATTCATGGATGGAATAAAAAGTTTCGAAATAAATTTATTTAATATTTATATTCTAATTTATTTAGAGCTCTCATTAATGAGGTAATCACTCTATCACCATTGTGTCATTAATAAATTTATTTATTTGATGTCTAAATATTATAAATAAAATAAAATGATGTAAGAAATACTTTTATCTTTCTAATGACTATTTAGATTCAAATAGATCACTTATATAACCCCATATAAAAATTGTTTTATTAAAATATACATGTTTAGGTTATATTTTTGTTAACTTTAAATTAAAAGTAATTAGATGTCATTTTCACACACATGTAGCTCCATGGGGTCCTAAAATAAACCCAAGGATTTACATGGTTAGACATATCTCATCCAATAGGGTTATTTCGTGTGTTAGGGTGATTTAAAATTATTATAATAATATTTCTTTACCCTTATTTACCTGATTTACCCTTTAACCATGGTAAATAAAATATTTACTAAAGTTACTATTCATAATGTCTGAAAATAAAAGGTACTTATTTACAAAATTTGTACCTCCTGATTCTAAATATGGAATCAATTTCTCCAAATTCAAAAAATAGAAGTTGAAAAAATTAATTTATAATTAATTCTCGTTGTTAAAACCAAAAAACGTGTTTTTAAGAAGTAAAAACTTTCAAATATTGACATGCATTTATGTACAATTTCAAGGTGAAATAACTTCAAATGACCAAAATTAGATTAAATTATAAAAATATAATCCAATTACACTTTAAAATTAATTAAAAGTACAATATAACTATATAAATAAATTATATTAAAAGACAGTTTTGAATTAAAATACAATATTTTTCACTATTCATTAAAAAATAAGGTTTAGTAGAAAAATACCAAAATTTCATCCAAAGTAAATTTTTATGTTTCTATTATAAATAAGAAGTTTATTTTCTTCACATAAAACATATAAATTTGTCAAAAACTAGATTTAAAAATGGTTCGCCATCAAAAGGCGGTAAAACTGTATTTTTAGAAAAATACTTCTTTTATCCGAAAAAATGAATTTATTCTTATATCATATCTAAAAAACATATGGGTTGAATTTAAAAAATTACATTGAATATATATAATATATTTTTTATTAAATAAAAATCCATAAAGAGTTATATGAAAACACAATTATTCTCTTTTAAATAGGATTTCATAAAAACACATCCATTATATTAAATTGGTTTTTATTTCCCTTTCTAATAAATTTGGTAATCAATGAATCATAATTTAAACATATGTAAAATATATTTCAAAATTGAGTTGATACTATTCATTCCTCCCATTCCAATGGCTAGGCGTTAACTACCATTTAAAATAATAATATTATTATTGTATTATTTTTTTAGTATAACTCAATGTTGTGTGCAATGTAAGATTTCAGAGAAGGTCGTTGTTGCGTGTCGAGTACGCTATGAGAAAATGCGTCCCCTTTAACTTAAAATTGATTTCTTATTATAGAAACCGAAAAGTATTATTCTATAAATACTTGGGTCATTACAATTGGAATATTGGAATAACATTAAAATTCATGAACATAATATAAGGTCACTGGAAAGGAGGAGAAAATTATAATAAATGAAAAAAACCATTGATTAAAAGTAGAAGACAAAAGAAAAGGAAAATAGTGTAGGTGGAAAAAATAAATATAAACATGCTTGGACCAATAATAAAAGTGAAATATTTTTTCCTACATTAAATATATAGAGAGACTTGTCTATAAAATCACTTTCCCCTTGAAAAAAATAAGGCCTAGTATAAATAACTACAACAACAAAAAGTGTTTTGTAAAAATACATATCAAGGTGGATGATCTAAGATCAAAGGTTTTTACTAGTGCTATAAAATGTATGGGCATAAAGCCTTACATTTTTACTATAACGTGTCATTTCTAGGAAACATTCATGAATCCAGGAGGATTCATGGTGAACAAATGAGAATATATTATCAAATAAATAAAGTGGTGAACCTAAATTCATCCAAGATACCAATAAAAAATAGGTGCGAATGCTTAGAATAAGTGTGTGTAAAATATAGATTAGAAGGATATGGAGAAAAATTATTCATGACTAAATTACCTAGATAGGTTCCCTATCATTGAAAGAGAATAAAAATTATAAGAAAAAAAGAGAGGAATTCATGTACATTTTAGAAAAAATGTGATACACCCAAAAAGGTTGAACATATAAAGAAGGAATGTTTTACCATTTGTCCAAATCAAATGAGATTGGATAAAAAAATATAGAATGATCAAATTGATGAAGTAATTGAGGGTAAGCAGGTGATTTCAAAATAAGAATATTAATGTCCTATGAAATCATCTACTAGTGATGATATGAAGATTCAATTTTTTTTTTGTGAAAAGTGTGGACAAAGTGGACATGAGATGATGAATTTTATGTCAATCCTATAATCCCAAGAAGAGATCATAAAGAAGATTATGTAAGAAAAAGGAAAATAAATTTCCTTGAAACATGAGATGAACACTACAACTTTTCATGAGGAAGGTTTTCTTGAGAATAATGTAAACATGAAACCAATGAAGGATGATAATAGGAAGAAAAATTCTTCATAATATGAGATCAAAATAAAAAATAACAAGGTGAGGATGAGATGAAACTCTCAACCTGATACTATTTTTGAGGAATAAAAAGGTTTCTCCTTATCCCCTCATCTATATTATTTTATACTAATATATAGGGAATTTAAGTAGATGGATGAATCCCTTGAGGTGGATAATTGATGAGTTAGAGGTGTTGAATCTTCACTAGACAATGAATTTGGAACTTCTAAATATCTTTGTATTGTTATAAGATGAGGTATGGAAATCAATCCCATATCCCTACTCTAATTGAATTAATAATTATTATTATTGGGGATATGATATTGATATAATAAGTGAGAGATTTAAAATTTTACACTTCAAATTTTTTATGTGTTTGTTGAGATATGTGCAGGACACAATATATTTCCTGAATTTGATTTTTTAAGAATTATAAAAACATGAAGAAGAAAGTTATCTAATTTTTATATCACATGTTTTATAATATATGGACAACATTGATCACATTGGTTGTACATTATTGTTTTCTCAAAATGGGTTTCCCTTATAGAATTAGAGTTTTCTAGTTGATGGATCAGTTTTATGAAAAATATATGAAGTTTTCATTCTCTCAGAAGTTGTTAAGGATGATATTTTAAATGAATGGAGGAGTAGAGTATGCCTTGATGGAATGATAAGAGTGTTGAGATGATAAGGAACCTATTATAACTTTTCATTTTTTATTAATAATGGGGATAATAATATTTACTATATAAAGTGAATAGGTATCCACAAAAAATACAAATGGTTAGATTGAAGAGCACAAGTGAAATATTGAAGAATAAATATTTTATTCGTTGTTAGTATATCATAAAGTCAATGTTTAAGGGAGTTATCATTGATTAGTTGATGATATTGAGGGAATTTTATGTCATGGTTGATAAAGTTTCTATGTATGTCTATAGGTTGATTGAGGTTCTTCTATGATCTATGGAAAAAGAATATGATGCTACTAGCTTGAAGAATTCAAGAGATGATGTTCAGAAAATAACGACAATAGTAATTTTGATGATTGCAGAAATGTTCTTAAATCTCAAAGACATTTTCAATGGTGTTGAAGAACCAACACATTGTTTACAACATGTTTGAGGTGAATCCCTTAGAAATATTTATTGTCATAATTAAATACACACTAATTATGGAAGAATTTTTAAAACCATTCATAATACTATTCTACATGATGAATTATTAAGAATATTATTTTTAAGGAATTTGAGTTTCTTGGGATTTACTTAGTTTTTACTAAGTAAATTTTAGTTGACCATTTACTAAAAAAATGGGCCATCCATTGGCCAACCAAGGACCCACCTCAACCACACATATGGGACCTAGGTTTAACACATGGTATCTAGATCTACTTGGCTATCCATAGTAGTGGGTAAGTGTATGAGGGCATGGATAGCGCCTATAGGGATCACACATGAGGGAAAAATGTGAACACAAAGAGAACAAGAGAGTGCCTGGGTGGACTGTACAATGGGGTGGTATAAACCATTAGGGCTATGTGTGAAGTGTATTTAGGTGCTGAAACTGATGTTATCTGGAGAATTTTAAAGAACATGTTGTATTATTAATTTGAGGGAATAAATTTTGAAGATATAGTTGGGATATGGACTTGTGGGTTACTGTTTTTTCATCAAGTAATAAATGAATATATTGCAATAGGTCAACTAGAACATGCCATGACATAATATTCTTCCTCATGCCTGTATGAAAGTTTGAGAAAACCATATTCTAACGATATACTGTGATTAAACTATGAAAACGAGACATGTTTGGGCATCCCAAATCCATATAGGAAATATTTTTCTTACATGAATGCATCTATTTGAATTAAATCATATTCCGAACATTTTAATTTGTGATTTATCAATCCAAAGAGTGTTTAATCGATAATTTTCATGAAAATTCTCAATTATGTAAATAAAATCACATATCTTTAAGGAATCATGTGAAAAACAATTTCCATGAGAAGGTCTCGTCATGAAAAACCTCAATTGCGTGAATTATTATTGATTATGAAATCACTTATCAACCAAGGTTTTATAGAAGGACTCTGAGATGAAAGATAAGATTGAGATCTTTATCACATTCATGTGAGAGCCTCATTGTGAGATAATAAGTTGATCAAGTGAATCTAATACACCATAATATTTAGCATCACATGAGTTTTAAAATAGATGAGAGTTTCAACATTCGAAATCTATGATATTTTTTGAGATCTTTAGAGATATTAATATTCATCCTTGACTTGAAATGAAAATCTAAAGAGTGGTGGTGATCACCTCATATATAAATATAAAGGTTGAGATGAGGGTTTGATGTGATACCATTCTAATTTGATATATCTCATTTTTCTAGATAAAAATAGAGAATTCACGTATCCCTCTCAGTCATGCTAGGAAGAGAAATTCCACGCTATCATTAGTGTAAAGTAAGGTCCAGTAAGACTCCTAGGATCTATGAAGCTTGATTTTTATACATTAATCACTAACATTAAGAAGATACATGAAGAAGAATATAGATCACATATATAATACTATCTCACATGATCCTTATAAAATCCCTCCTTCTCCTCACTGGCTTGAGAAGGTGGGAGGATGCTACTTTTCCTTAAGAAACATCCCCAAGATGACAAAGGCTGGAAATAAATGCCAAAGAGAATCATTAAATAGGTGGGGGATTATTTTAACTTAAATAAAAAAACTAACAAAAAATATATAACAAAAAATACCACTATATGATGCATGATAACCATGGAAGGAAACTCAACACTTCATATATGAAAATCACACTCAAATCATGTACCACAACAGAAGACCACAACATCAAAGTAAAAAATGAAAGATAAACCAATAAAAATCCAAGACAACCACAAGACTCCATTCTCTACAAGATCCATGATTCCACATCGCCAAACAACCCAATTATCAAGAAGTAGTGATAAAGACATCTGATACTTTACCTTTTCACATGTCCCGATAGATGAAATCGGAAAAAGAACCAAAGTTAGAAAGTATTGGTGATTAATAAAACTTAGTAGGTTTTTCACAATGAATTCTCTACGCATTCCACTAAGATAGAGGAGTTATCACAATTTATATAAAAACAATTTATATAAAAACAATTTCCAAAACAATTTATAATTAAATAAAAACAAGTTCTAAAATAGTTTATAACTCAATATAAACAAGTGACATAAAAAAAACTTTATAACACAATATAAACAAGTTCCATAATAAAAAATTTATAATAAAATCTATTTTCAGAAAAAACACCAAACTATTATTTAAAACCATTTCAGAAGTTCCATTTTACAAAACCAAAACCATTCCACATATATTCCATGTTCTATTACACATTTTTAACCAAGCACAAGGTTATATTTCAACCAAGCCTCGTAAATTCAATATGAACCCACACATCATGTACGCCCAAAAACTATTCCAATTCCAACAAGACAAAACCATATTAATAAAAAAAACTTTTTATTGAAAACCCATTTTTCTAAAAAACAATTTCAAAAATCCAGCCAAGACATATTTTAAATTCACCATTTTAAAATCAAGAAACTAAATCAATTTACACAACAATTCACCACAATTTCACAATATCACCAAAAACCATAAATCATCACTAAAGATGATTTATAACATGATTTTAAACAATATTTCACAATAAATTTCAATCAATTAAATCAATTTGAAACTAAGACAATCAATTTTAGAAAGAGGAGTCGATAGTGAATCCACCTACCTTGAGAGTTTTGGAAAAAACAATAAATGGATGAAGAACGCCAACAAAACCGCATAAAAAGTCCCCAAAACCTCCTTAGATCTCTTCCCCTACCATAAAACGAGTAAAATATAACCATAAATGGCATAAATAATCTTAGATATACCAAAAATGGGTGTAAATCTAAGAAATCAAGAAGATGGGTGAAGTAGATCTAAGAAAACATGACAAGAACGATGAAGAACTGGCACTTACCGCAAGAATCGAGCTTCAACACCCTTAGGAAAGGATCCAGATCAATTCCAATTCACTTAGGAGAGGTTCTATAACCATTAAGAGATAAGAATACCAATTTAGGTCCATTTAGGTGGAAAAAAGAGGAACTTAAAGTCAAAAACATGTTAGATACACCTTTTTAGGATCTAACTTTGACCCCGCACCCAGTTTAGTCTCATGGTTAGACAAACCATGTGCTAACTGTATATTAGATACTGTCTGGAAAGACCCTTGAAGGACCTCATACCATGGTCTCCCTAACCATATGCCCACTATGCTGAAGCTACTATCTAACATCTACAACTCTGCACGATTTCAACTAGGCTTCCACACTGTTTAGACAAACTGTGTGCAACCTGTGCACCTCCCATTTAGCCCCCAAAACTTTGAAATTTCAAAAAACTATCCCAAAATTTCACCTTATTATTTATATACATAAAAAAATAGAGAAAGGGTTCACATACCAGAAAGAATGGGTATTACATTCTACCCACCATTGGTCTTTCCATCCCCAGAAAGTAGAAAAGTGATGTTTCCTTGAAAGATTTCTAGTTTCTCTTTCATTTCATTCTCACATTCCCAAGTCTCTTCCTGAATATAACCATGTTTTCATAAAACCCACACTAAATCGATGCTTTTTCCATGGAATACTTTGTCTTACCTGTCCAAAATCTACATTGGGATATGTACTAACGAAACATCTGGATCTAGGTTAACATGATCCCATCTGATCACATGGTCTGGATCAGGTTGACACCTTTTCAACTATGATCCATGGAACACATTATGCACCACACTGAACCATGGTGGAAATTCCAACCAATATTCCACCTCTCCAAACTGTTTTGACATCTCAAAAGGGCCAATGTATTGAGGAGATAACTTGCACTACTTCCCAATACGTCAATATACAAACCTTAGATATATCCTTAAGAACACATGATCACTTATAGTGAATGAAAACAGCCGTCAATGATGAACCACCTACAATTTATAATGAATTTGAGCTGTCGCCATTCATTTCCTGATCAACTGAATCTTTTCTATTGTTTCTTGGAAAAGGGTCATCCCAACAAGTGAAGTATCACCCATTTCCACCCAACAAAGTGGATAATGACAAGGATTACCATACAACTCTTAAAAAGGATCCTATGTATCGAGGCCTAATATCTGTTATTATATGAGAACTCCACTAATGGTATGTGATCTTCATATGAGCCACCAAAATTCATTACATAAGCCTACAACATGTGTTCTAGAATTTGTATCATTCTTTCAGATTTCCCATCCATCTGAGGATGATACTCCGTACTCATAGTCAACTAAGTCCCTAGGGATTTCTATAAGGATTTCCAAAAATGATATGCGAACCTTGGATCTCTGTTTGACACTATCTAAACTGGTATACCATGTCTTTTTACCACTTCATGGATATAGATTTTGGATAGATCTTCCACCATATAAGTTTCATTAATTGGGATGAAATGAGCTAACTTGGTAAGTTGATCCACTGTCACCCATATGACATAGTTCTTTTGAACCATTATTTGGGGGCCTATAATAAAATCCATAGCTATCTACTCCTACTTCCACATTAGGGTGGTTAAATACTGGAACATATCTTCTGGTCACTGATGCTCTACCTTAACTTGATGACAAGTTAATCACTTTGAAACAAAATCAATCACATTCTATTTTATATCATTCCACCAGAACTACGCCTTCACTGCCTTATACATCTTCTGTATTCCGGGATGGAAAACCCATCTCAAATGATGATAAACATGAAGAATTTGTTCCTGAAAATCCATAGGTACAACCATATGATTCCTAATCCACAACACTAAATTTTCATTCTTCCTCTCTCTCTCAATGATCTCCCCACCATTGAGTTTTGAACTAATTTTAACACATTCAACATTAGATGTCTGTGACTTCTTTACCATCTTTGTTAAATTAGTAACCATAGAAATTGAATATAAAACTAAAACATCACCTCAGTCTCCACACTCCACATGCATGTTGGCTAGGACCAACATAAACTTATACTCTTCTAAATATTCTTTTGCTAGATAAGTATATGAATTTATTCAAAGTCAAACATCCACCTCCTTTTCCTAAGATTCAAATATCATTGTGAGAAAATATGTTTCAAGATCTTATGATCCATGAACACCATAAATTTCTTACCAAAGAGATAATGAATCCAAGTATTCAAGGCATGTATGACTGAAAATAAATCTAAATCATGTATTTGGTTATTCTATTCATGCACTATGAGCTGACTTAATCCATAAGAAACAAAATGATCTCCTTTGATAAGAACATATCCCAAACCTGATCCCAAAGTATCACAATACATCACATAACCCTGTCCTAATTCTAGAAATATCAAGATAGGTGTTGATGTAAGATGAACTTTCATCTCTTGGAAATACTTCTGGGATTCCTCAGTCTATTGGAATAGAAAATTCTTCTTTGTTAAGGTTTTCATAGGTGAAGCTAGCCATGAGAAGTCCCAGAAAAAGCATCGGTAATAACCAGCAAGACCGAGAAAACTTTATATCTCGAAGACATTATTTGGAAGTTTCCAAGAAATAAAAACATCTATCTTATATGGATCCACCAAAACACCTATTTTAGAAATTATATGTCCAAGAATGCATACCTCTTATATACAAAAAGCACACTTTTATAATTTGGCATAAAAATGACGATCTCTCAATATTCCTAACATTGTCACCAAGTGTTTCTCATGATCAACCCTTGTTCTTGAGTACAATAATATATCATATAAAAAAACCACAACAAAATAATCTAAATATCTATGAAATATCCGATTCATCAATGTCATAAATACTGTTAGTGCATTTGTAAGACCAAAAGGAATTACCATATATTCATAATGGCCATATCTTCGTCTAAAATCTATTTTCAGAATATCCTCTTTCCTAACTCACAATTGGTGATATCCTGATCACAAGTAAATCTAAGATAACCACTGAGTTCTTCTCAATTTATTGAACAAATCATCAATGTGTGGAAGTGGATACCAATTCTTGATCATAACTTGGTTAATATTATGAAATTTGACGCACAAACTTAAAGTTCCAACTTCTTTATTCACGAACAAGACTACTGCCACCCACCGAGACATGCTAGGACAAATGAAACCCTTGCTTTATAGCTCTTCCAACTACAATTTCAACTCCATTAACTCTATTAGTTTTATTCAATAATACAAAATTGAGATAGGAAATGTCCCTAGGAGGAGGTTAATCATAGACTCCACTTCCCTTATTAGTGGTAAACCATAGAAGTTTTCAGGAAACACATCAGGAAACTGGTCTATGATTGGTGGAAAACTATTTTTCTCAATCTCTTCCAGTAATTCCAAAGTCAAATCCATCAACTAGTAAGAGATTTTTCCCACTATTGGTGCCAAAAAATCCGTTTCAGCTGTCTTTACAACCCTTTCTCATCTAAAGAGATGCTCAATGTGATCCTCAGTCTTGAAACTAACTATTCCGCTATATCATTTGATGTGAATTTTGAACATTGTTAACCAATCCATACCCAATATTATATCATAAAAATCCATGTCCAATATAGATAAATCCCATTTCATTTCAGATCCATCAATAGTTATAGAACATTATCTACACACAAAGTCTCAACATTCTCTTTTTCCAAGAGGAGTTTGAAGTTTTATCATAGAAGGAATCATATAAAGTTTTAAATTTATGAAATTAATAGAATGAGTAAAAATGAATGAATGTGATGCACCAATATCAAACATCACTTACACAAGTTTATAATTAAAAATAATCATACCTCTCACTATATATGGTCCAACCTGATCATCTACAATCATCTGCTCAATAGCATATAATTTCTTCATTGCTACACTATGATACATGTTTATTTACTGAGATTTACCTTTTCTAGGAGTCATGTTATTCCTAGAATCCCTATGGCTCGCTCTACTCTGTTTATGAGATTGATTCTTCTATCCTTGCTCCGTCGAAGCATATGATTCTTGTGACACCTAAGAAGAATCCCGAGCACCTAACCTTGGAGCATTGTGAAAATAGCATTGAAGATGTACCATTTTATTTCAATTATGACATGATCTTAGTGGTGATATACAATCTCTATTCATGTGGTCGAAGGAACCACATTGGAAAAATACCACCTTTTTCATGGGTCTTAGAGGAAGATCCACCGATCCAGTTGTCTAATTCTGATTTCTGCTCCCACCCTGGAAGTAGGTGTCACTTTTTTTCTTACTCCTAGTATTAGAGTTACCACCATTTCCTATAGGTATCATGATACTTCCTCCTCCCATAGATCCTAAGATATCCCATCCAACCACTATATCTCTATCCACCATCTCTGTATAGTCCATAATACAGAGCACTACTATATTAAAGAGAATATCCTATCTCAGCCCCAAGTCAATGATGTGTGCCATAAAGGATTCCCTAGCCACAAACTCAAGTGAAAAGTGAACTAAATTCATGAATTTAGTGACATAATCTATGAAAGAGAGATTTTGCTGCTTTAGGATAAAAAATTCTGTTGTTATCTGAATCTTTAACGTGTGAGGATAGAATTGTTTGTTGAAAAATTCCTCAAAATCCTCTAAACTAAGGCCTTGATATACTCAAGCCTATAATACTAGATCCCACCACTGGCTTAAAATATCCTCGAGCATATACATTTCCATATTAACTTTAAGCTCTGCAGGTGTGCTGATGAAATAGAATATACGATTCATCCTATTCAGCCACACCTTAGCCCTTTCTAGTTCGGAATCACCCCAGAAGATGGGTGGATTCTATTTCTACAACTGGATGGAATGATCCACTTGTCTTGGTGAATCCCTCTAGTTCCCTCTGTCTATTGCCTGAAACACTTGGATGATACTCTGAACCAGCTCTTGGTTCACCCGTGGCTTAGGTGCAACCACATTATTTGTATATTCTTTTGGTTGGTTTCAACAATGCCTACCGGGTGACATTTTCTAAAAAAACCACAAACCCCATAAGTCTCACTCTCTAGAAACTGATGGCTTAGATTTTTAAATTCTGCCACATCAACTATTATAACATGGTTTTCCAAAAATCAACATTTTCCACATTCAACCATATTTGAAAAATTTTCTACTTGCTTTTAGAAATCAAACCATTTTCCAAATACAACAACTATGCTCTTTTCAAAGTCTTTCATTTGAAAAAAATGCAACATTTTTCAAAAATAAACACAGTGCATCAGATAATATATCATTACTCAAAATGAAATATTGAATCCTATTGGGAATTAATTACTCCAATGCATTTCATACTCATCTCACTGACTAAACCCATGACAATGATATTACAATATCTTATAAGTGTCTATAAAACACTTATATACCCAAGTCCTTGGTAACTTGAAGTTCAGTATAAAAAGGTTAGTTATGTCTTTTTATGCTCTACATTTCAAGTCTCAACAATGACACTCCTCTATAAGATTCCAACCCAAGGAATATAAAATAATGAATTCAACCATGAAACCAAGAAAACTGATGACTACTTGTTACACAAGGATAATAAAAATCTGATAACATTTATCTCAAATTGACTTTTGGACCGTAAAAAAATGACACCACTTGTAACATCCCTCCTTCTCCTCATTGGCTTGAGAAGGTGGGAGTATGTTATTTTTCCTTAAAAAATATCCCCAAGATGCCAAAGGCAGGAAATAAATGCCGAAGGGCTTCATTAAACAGGTTGGGAATGATATTCCATTAAATAATAAAACAACTAACCAACAATACATAACCAAATATAACACTATATTATTCATGATAACAATGGAAGGAAACTCAACAATTTATATATAAAAACCATACTCAAATCATGTGCCATAATGGAAGACCACAACATCAAAGTAAACAACGGAAGATAAACTAATAAAATTCTTAGATGACCACAAGACTCCATGCTCTACAATACTAGAAATTTAGGGTATATCCACAGACCTATAGCCACCGTTTTATAGGTCTGTGGATATAGCTTGTTTATACCCACAGTTCAATTAAAATTATGTGGCTATAGATTTGTGTCTCAATTTTTTTCTATACGTGATCAGGCTCCTCCTCCTCCTATGATCCGTGACCCTCTCACCATGGAGCCCTCCTCGACGAAGACCTCTCCTTCTCCCCAAAAACCTCTCTCACCGCCGTTCCCTCCTTCCCGATGACCTCTCTCACCATGAATCCTTACTCCCTGATGACCTCTCTCACCACGGTGCCCTATTCCCCAAAAACCTCTCTCATCGTGGCACCCTCCTCCCTAACGACCTCTCTCACCGCAACGCCATTCTCCCTGATGCTTCCAATTGATGCCACCATTCCTCTTCCCAGCCGACACTGTTGATTTCTATTTTGGGTGTGTTCTTATTGCGGTTCCTAAAATATTCATCTTTCTTTTGGTTCAATTATCTCTTGGGTTCATACTCAAACTTATTTTTTCCAGAACATTTTTTATCAGAACACGTTTAAGATCTACTACTTGAGCCTCTATAATTAATTGATAGCTTAGATTCAAAGTTGGATTTTGCTCTGTGATTTGAAAAAAATCATCATGCTTAGTTAAATATAAATTAAAAAGGAATTGAATGAGTTTTTAAAAGAGGAAAATTTCTCAGATAACCATGAAATTATTTATACATCCAAATTTTATTAATATAAAGTACATACCTCATCAATTCTTTTATTATTTTTTTTCTAGGGATACTGGTAGTAGTGATTATTTTGGAGTTGTTAGTTTAATGTATAATAACACGATGAATGTTTCTAGAAGCTTCTCATAGATTTGTTGGTTATTGGTTCCAGTTCTTTTGAGATGGAATTTCATAGTTTCACTGAGGAAGTGGGTTTATAAGCCTTTATTTTATTTTATAATATATGTTTCTAAATATACTATGAAACATTTAATGTAAACTTTTTAAAACTAAGACACTTAGTTTGATATCCCATCAAATAAATTAATACTTAATATCTTTGATAATTATCCCCTTTTAAATGAATGATTGGAATTACCTTAATTCCTAGATTAAAATCCTCCCATTAAACCTTATAATCCATGAATTCTTGTTCCATTTTAACCTTTGGTAATCTACCACTTCACTGAACTTATAAAATTTCTTATAACATGTCAAGATCAGAATCTTCTCTCAAGATCATTGGATATGGTTTATTCTGAGGGGAGGGGTTTCTATTTAATTTATTCATTTATATTACCATACTAGTCTCTCAGGCCGAATATTTTTTCTTTGGTATGGGGGATGGGTTTATTTTTATGCTTTTATATATTCCATGTATAACTACCTTATCTTGGGTTTGGTGTTTTGAGTTTGGTTTGAGGGTAGTGGATGTTTTATGTTTATGACTATTTTTAATTCCACATTCTTAGTTATCTCATGCCTTTATTGTTATAATTTTTTATTACTTAAATTTTTCTTTAAAATCCTGATATCCTTATACAAATATATTATAATGAAATGATAAATATATATACTAATAATAAAATGTGTTATCCTATGGGGAATGGGAAGTATTTTTGAAAAATAAATGAATAACTAAAATCTATAATGACGATGAAGTGTATGGAAAGATAACATTTTAACTGGATTCTTCATTATACTATCTTCTGTTATTATTTAATGAATATATGATGAAATGTTGATTTGATGGTATTATGTTGAATCATATTAGTAACAAGAATTGATTTAATAATGGTAATATAATTTAAATTAAAATAAATACAATAACTATAGATTTAATAACATGGAATTGTTTTTCTAAGGCTCGTTCTCTTTAGATTAATTTTTGGGCTGGTTCATGCTTAGAATGACAGTTCCTTCATTTATATAGGTTAGTTTAAATGAGGTATAATTATTATATTTATGTGATATTAGGAGTTTTTATTAGTCACTTAAGAGTATTAATTACTTTTCAATCCTTTTTCCTCCCCTAGGACGATGTCATTTAGTTTTGGGTTGGTAGAGAGAAGTTTGGGGGAAGAAGAGAGGTAAAAATGTTTCTTTTTAGGGTAATTCCTTTAGATGTGTCTTAGGATGAGGTGTGTAAGACATTAAGAAATATGTGGTATTTTTTATTAGAGGGTTGGGTAAGTCTTAGTGATGGGATTCATGATAGATTATGGCTATGATTTAGACATTGGATTTGATGTATTGGATAGCTGTTGGAATTGGGTTTCATTACCATCTTACCTTATGGGTTGAGCCAACCATTTTATTTTGCTGCTTCCCTCTTCATTATTTGGGTGTCGTATGGGGTATGTATATAAACATACCTACATGGGATTTTCCTATAAATTTAATTTATTTTAAATATGGTAGAAATATTTGATTTAAATTTAATGAACTTTGTATTAGTGGAGCTTAGCAGTTCATGGTGACGTTGAACATGTTTGGTGGTCAGATCCTAGTAAAAAAATCCAATATCTACACTTCTATTTCCTTTGTAGTTGTTCTTAGGTTCAAGCCTCTATTTCCTTCATGTGAGGGAAATTATTTTTCTTCTTATACTTTTGTATTACCTTTTAATTAATTGATGTAATTTATATAGGATTTTTCTTATAATGATTACCATATTGAGGGGGTGAAGGTTGGGGGGGGGGCAGTGGGGGTGCAGGTGGGGGGGGGGGGGTCCAGGAGGGAGGGGGTGTCCAGGAGGGGGGGATTCTAGTGGAACCCATATGTGGACTATTTTCATCTAAATAATTTTATCTTAGTATTACTATAATTTAATCAACCATTTTTTTGTGATGTGAGATCATCTTTAGTTGATAAATGAAGTATTTCGAGGGATTCATTAATGGAAGTGATGTGATCTAGTCGTGCTAACCAATATTCATGATGGTTCCAATTCCTATTATCATGAAAATTTTAGGTTGATTAAATGAGTTATAGAACACCATTATTTGTGAGTGAGATCCCATTAGGTGTGGTGTGTACAAACAACCCCATGAATATTTAGTCAACCACTCATAAAATTATATTAAGGAATTTACACACTATGTGGATGGATAAGAATTCACTTTCATTGAATTTTGATGAAGTAAAAAATTATTCTATTATGAGACCATTGTTTTTCCCTTGTTTAGAGACTAATATATATATGACTTGTGTTATAGATATAGAATTCATGTCTTTATGAGTGGAGTGATGAATCTTGTTTCATCATTTATGGAATGTATCAATAGAATATTCCTCTATTTTGGTTTTTAGATAAACCTATTAGTAATTAATATAATTTCCCTGGTTTTATCATGATATAACCTACTGTGAAGTCATATCTCATAGTGTAAGTTCTTGATTATTTGTGTAAATATTTATTTTCATGATGTATTTCCAGTTTTCTTTTCAGCATATCCATTACACTTTTAAACTATATTCTCTGTAATTTAGTATTTCTTTTATAGTTTTCTAGTATTTCTAGTGCAATTTTAAGGTGTAATATTTATAACTACATATAATTATAAACTAATTACACATCAATTAATATTCCCATATAATTATTATGATTTCAATTACATTTTATATAAAATAAATAATACCATGGTACAATTAAAAAAGGTGAAATATCATTATTTATCAATTTTAAATGGCATGTAGAGTTTATGGAAATCCAAAAGGGATGGGGTCCAGGAGGGAGGGGGGAGTGGTGTCCTGGAGGAAGGGAGTGTCCAGGAGGGGGGGGGGGTGTCCGGGAGGGTGTCTAGGAGGGGGGGGGGGGGTGTCTAGGAGGAAGGGGGGGGGGGGGGGTGTCTAGGAGGGGGGCTGTCTAGGAGGGTGTCCAAGAGGGGGGGGGGGGTGGTGTTTAGGAGGGAGGGGGAGAGGTGTCCAAGAGGGATGGGGTTTCCAAGAGGGAGGGGGTGTCCAAGAGGGAGGGGGTGTCTAGGAGTGGTGTGTCTAGGAGGGGGGTGTCCATCAGATAAT
This sequence comes from Viscum album, assembly GCA_963277665.1. NCBI lineage: Eukaryota > Viridiplantae > Streptophyta > Magnoliopsida > Santalales > Viscaceae > Viscum > Viscum album. The sequence goes on from OY728119.1 coordinate 2,065,580,790, forward strand.
TCTATAAAAAACATATTATATCATTGTTCAAACATCTAAATTTTAATGTGGGTGTTGGAAGTACAAAAAAAATAATATTATGTGGTCATATAAAGGTGTGAATATTCATGATTTTTTATAATTTAAAACATTTATGAATTCACTAAACCATAATATTTGTTATGATTTTTTTATTAACATGTTATTTATGGTTACTTATTATCTTATGAAATAATACATATAATGTTATGTCATTTTATAGATTATTTATTTAATATATGTTTATATGTATCAGAAAGGATAAATACTAGATGTACAACATTGATCGGATCACTGATGAATTCCAGAAGGAATTACAATATTTTTTAGACTTTGCATTCACTAATGATTCAGATAGAGGATTGATTCGATGCCTGTGTTTTGATTATGTTGGAAGACCATGGTTAACTCATGAGGAACTGATTTACCATAACAATAAACATGGTTTCCAAAAAAATTATCATGTGTGGTATCATAATGAAGAAAAATCGCAAGTGGTGAATGGAATCGATTCATTAGAAAGGATTGGTATGAAAAATCTTATTTCTGATCGATTTACTTTTGTTTCCGAAGCCAACTACTCATGTAGACTAGTACAAGAGGAAATGAATACCGGAACACATTTTTCATCTATTAATCAGTATGATGACATTGAGAGTGTTAGAAAGATGTTGGAAGATGAAAATTCCACAGTATATCAGGCATGTGAAAAAATGAGAAATTTGAGTTTTTAATGCGATTATATCATGGGAAAACAATGTATGGATTTAGTAATACTGCATTCGAATATCCCCTTACATTTATTAAGGATTTACTACCTGATTATGCATGTATTCCAGAAAATGATTACATGGAATCAAATTTGGTTGATAAATTTGGATATTCATATATTAAGATTCATTCTTTCCTCAAATATTGTTGTCGGTTTTGGAAGGAAAATAGAGAGTTTAGTCAGTGAAAATAGCTTTGCACATCAAGGTGGGAGAAAAATAAATACGGAACTCAATCTCGCATACTAGATAAAGTGATGTGGCACTTCCCTTTAATTCCCAGGCTTCAAAAACTTTTTATGTGACAATAAATGGCAAAGAATATGAGATGGCATGAAGATGAAAGAAATAAGGATAATGATGAAATAGAGCATCTCGTAGATGGGTTGGCTTGGAAGAAATTTGATAGGTTACATCCTGATTTTTCAACTGAGCCACAGAATGTTATATTGGGATTATCCTGTGATGGTTTCAACCTATTTCACCAAATGCATACTGTACACAGTACTTGGCCTATTTTCATTCACATTTATAACTTTTCTTCATGGATGTGTATGAAAAATCCATTTAATATCATGAGTATATTAATATATGGACCCAATGATCCTAGAAATGATATTGATATATACTTTCATCCATTAATATAGGGGTTAAAATATATTTGGATTGTTGGTTCACAAGCAAACAATGCATTCACGAAGGAGTAATTTATGTTTCATGTAGATTTATTGTGGATGATAAATGATTTCCCTACCTATGGAATAATGTCTGGTTGGAGTACTAAATTGAAATTATCCTTCCCTATTTGTATAAAAAATACACGTTCCTAAACATTAAAGTTTCAAGGAACTTTCAACTTCATAGGACATCAATGATTTCTACCGATGGATCATCCAAACAGGAAAAATTGGAGACAATTTGATAATTCCATTTAGATAGATGAGACACCTCAATGAATTTCAGGGAATGATATTGTTAAAGAACTAAATGATTTCAATTATGTTCTTGAAAAAATTAAATCAAATATCAAAAATTGAAATCATGTTAATTTGAATTCCAATTGAAATTCTAGAAAGAAAATGATATTCTTTGAGTTACCATATTGGTCATTGAATTTATTGTGTCATTGTTTGGATGTAATTCATATCGAGAAAAACATTTGTGAGATGTTACTTGCTACTATTTTAAATGTCAAATGAAAAATATATGATTTGCGGTCTCATCATGATTTGATGGATTGAGGTATAAGAGAAAAAACTCATTCTGAGTTAATTGGTCAAAATAAGTGGAAAGTCCATTTTTCCTGTTATTCAATGAAAAATGTGGAGAAGAAACAATTTCTTCAGGTCTTGGAAAGTTTGAAGGTTCCAGATGGTTATTCAAGTAATATTTAGAAGAGGGTGAATACACAATATATGAAACTAAAATCTATTAAAACCCATGATTACCATGTCTTATTACATGAGTTGATTCAAATTTTCATTCAGAATTTACTTTCACATAATGTTAGAGTTGCTGTGATTAAGTTATATCATTTTTATTAAGAACTTTGTGCCAAAAGACTGAGAAGAAATGTTGTTTAGAAATTGTAGAGATATGTACCAATTATTCTTTGCAACTTGAAGAAAATTTTCCCACTATCATTTTTCACATGTATATTACATTTGACTATGCATATTCCCACATAAGTTCTTTTTGGTGGTCCTATTTCGAGTCAGTGGAATTTTCCTATAGAAATAATTATGTTTACATTGAAATCTTCCATGAGAAATAAATATCACCCCGAAGGCTCTATTGTGAAATTCTATTTATCACAAGAATGCATGGATTTTTGTTTATCGTACTTGGATAAGGTCACTATGAGGTCAAATCATCTAATGAGAAATGAATATGAGCAATATGATCCCATTGAGCCTACATTTCCTTTACTACCCCAAATAGGGGGATATCTAGATCGTACACATTGTGTACTTTAAGTAGGGAAGAGTGAGAAATGGCTTATCGTATAGTATTATTCAATTGTGGTGTTCTTGATGATTATATCAAGTAGGTAAACTAATAAATATGATTTTTTTCATTGTGTGATTTATTTATATCTTCTGAAATTTTAAATCTTTCATATTTGTAGAGAACATTTAGAAATTATAAAAAAGGGACATTGATCTACTTCTATTAAGAGGAAGTAATTGTTTCACAACAAAGAATTTTCTGTTTGGTTAAAGTCAAAGGTGAGAGATTTTGTTTTTCTTCTTCTCATAACATAATCACATGTCTCTATTTAATATTCAATATTGGTATCTTTTAGGTTTTAACTCTACCAATGAATGGAGCATCGGATGAAGTAAGAGCGTTGTCCTTTGGTCCACACTAAGTGGTACATGATTGTAAAGAAATGGTTGTCAATGGATTTAATTTTTTTTATAAATATCTATGCAAAAAAAAATGGCAACACAACATGATGGTGTCACGATAAGCACCACAAGATATTGTTATGCAAGTGCATCAGATAGAAAACCTCGATCATAAAATATATCATATTACAATGTTGTTAAAAGAATCATTTTATTATATTACTATGCATATGGTCATGTCACAATGATGAAATGAATGTGGTTTGATTCAGTGACATGGGAAGGAAGGAAAATTGATAACTGGGTATTTAGAGTGATTGATATGAGCTGCCAGCTTCATACTAATGAATGTTATATTCTTTCATCATAGTCTAGATAGGTGTTTTATGTAACTGACTCATTTAAAAAAAATTGGTGTTATTATTGATGTAATTACAAGAAATATTTTTGATGAAGACATGGATGACAATGATGTAGTGGATGAACCTGTCAGTATTTATTTGAATGTTTCATTTGATGACACAGATGATTCAATTTCTAGAATATATTGTGAACTAGAAATTATCCTAGAGCACACATAGAATTGAAACATTTGTAAGTATTTACCTGACATTATCACAATATTGTATTTGTTTTTTTAAACTTCCATACATGATATCAAATTAACTAGTATATTTTATACCATTGTATAATATAAAACAATTTATAGTCTATCCAATTTATGTTTAAGCACATCTCTAGTAATTATTGAACATAGAAAAGTCATGATATTTTATCAATATAAATATCACACATGAAAATGTATCTCATTATTTTATGATAAAATTGTATTATTTAACATTTTTCATTATTTATATTTATTTGAGAATATTATTTTAAATTTCTAGGTCAAAATGTTTGTATATAATGATACTAGAAGAAATTGATGAATACGGAGAAATGAACAACGTATGTATCCTCTAGAAAACACTATAAGTACAATTTATGTTTGAATATTATTATATTTCATATTATTTATCTTGTTATCATTAATTTTATGATATCCTTTATGTTATTTTAGGATACATCGTTGAGGAGATGGTTAGATTATACTACCGAGGCTGATTGTATGGCGGGGGGTACTGATTCTACATTTTAGCCTACTTCTATGTCACTTGAGTCCCTAGGAGGTCATCCTCCCATTATGACACCTCTATATTATCCATAACCACCTTTTCTATATCCCTTTCTTCCCACACCCACATTAGATAGTAGTTCTCAGACTCTCATCCCTCCTTATTTTCCATTCCCCCCATCCACTGTATAGGGAACTGCTCCCCCATATATCCCACCACCATATTCATATCCATATCCACCCTAATCTGTATAGGGTTATCAATAAGGTTTTATCCCTCTATCCTTACACTTATCATCATATTCTATACATTTTACTCCTACTGTAGATATACCACCTACCATAGAGGCTAGTCCCCCTCTAGACACAACAATTCAGGGGTTAGCAGATCCCCCATCCACTGATATGTGGTTAAACATTACTATTAGTGATTAATGATAAATTTTTATATATTATCTTCCTTTATTTTTTTTTTCATGATTAGCTACATCCTCTACCAGATGATGAGGCTGCACAAAAATGTGAGAGGTTTGGAATTGACACATTCAAATAATTTTTGAATATAATGATGATGATGCTATAATTAAAAAAATGGTATGGAATGTAAAACCTTTATAGGAACACTTTCTAGAAACAACAATATCATTCCAATTAAACCAATAAGTTGGATGGAAGTTGGAGAAAAAATAAAGGACAATTCCTGGGTAGAGATCTGGGTAAGTAATGTTAATCACTTTTTATATATATTAATTTATAATATTTTCTTAATAAATATTTTTTCCATTTTAGATTTGATATAATTTTCTTGGTGGACAAAATGACAAGGTTTCAAGGTTAATGGATTTAGGTGAAATGTGGCGATCATACAAGTATGACTTATATATTGGTTGAAAAATGATAGTTGGTATGAAGTTTGAAGAAGTACCGATGATTCATGATTTCCAAATATCACAATACAAAGAGATGATCGACTATTAGAAGAGTTCAGAGTTTAAGGTATTTGTTAAATCTCTCTATATATATATATTCATTTATTTATTTGAAAATGTGTTTTATTTTTTTAATTAAATTATATAATTATTTTTTATATGATAAATTATATAGAAATAAAAGAAATAAGAGTAAAATGAAACACATTTATACTCATGGACACACTTCACTCCAAGATCATGAGAAAAAACAGGTAATTTAACATTTAAAATATTTAGTTAATTTAGTGTAATTTTTTAACTTCTAATTTTGATTTATTTATTTGTTTCTTCCAGATAAAGGAATTGAATATCAAGGGCCATGTTCCTCACTCTACTTTGTTTTTTACAAGAAGAAAAAATAAAGACGGTACTGTGCCAAATACTGACACTGAGAAGGCGATTGTAATTATATTTCAATTTATTTTATTTCGACTGAATTTAGTTCTTTATATTATTTTAAAATTTTAATTTATGTTATATATCAATCAACAAAATGCTTTGGAGGAATTGGAAGAAAAAGAACCTAAAAATTTGGGCCCGAATGATCATCTACATCTGCTATTAGGAGATGAGAATTAGGGAAGGGTGCGTTGTCGACCTAGGAATAAGATTACACCATCTCAATACTGGTTTACTAAAAAGGTTTCTTTGAGTACTAGTTTTGGTTTGGTCATAGTGGAACAAATGAATACCAAAATCAAAGAAGAAACTCAAAAAGATAAAAAATGGGATAACTGAAAATATGCTGAAAGTTATGTCTGACATTTCTTCTACACTTCCACCAGAAGAAGCTGCAATGGTTGATTCCTATTATATGTCGACACATTATGCTAATGTAGATTCTTCTACTGGATCCAGAGTTGGATCTAGACCCAGTGCCGGTTCCGGTACTGATGCTGATGTCGATGATGATGTTGGTGGTGTGAGAGGTGGTGTTGTTGTTTCTGTAGGAGGCTTGGATGAGGGTTATCATGAATCTGATGATACTGATATTGTGACTCACTATTGATGTGAATTTTATCTTTGTATTGTTAATATGTGTAATTTTATTATTCCCTGAAATTTTATTATTGTAATATTGAATTGTATTGCGGTGTTTTTGTCAGTTTCTACATATATTGAATTATTCTATTACGATGTATGTTTGTTTATGTATTAGTTACGTTTTATTATTATTATATTGAATTGAATTCTCCCCCAGCACGACCATCATACCTCCCCACCGATACTACTCTGAGGCAGCCCCTATATCTCCTCCAGTGCACCTCTAATGGTATGTAGCCCAATTTTCCATTTATTTCTTGAGTTGGCCCCTCTATTAGTTTCACTAATCATATTGTGAGTTTGATGTGAATATATATAGGTGAAATATATAAAAAGAGAGTTTGGTCCGTTATCTGGGTGTATCCAATATTACTGCACTAATGCTTGACTAAATTGGTATTTAATAGATTAGAACTAGAATGTAGAGAAATCCAAGAAGATGTTGGAGGAGTCCCTCTAGTGGATATATACCTATAAAACTAAGGAAATTCATTGGGGGAGTTATAAATCAGTTTTTTCTTCATGTTTCAATTTGATTTTACCCATCTAATAACATGTCCCCCATCAGCATGAGGTTGCAATTGAGTGCGAGACTAGGGAATACAATATTATTAAAAGTAGGTTTTTTTCCAGGTAGGCTGAGAAAACATATCAAAACTAACAACATATGATTATCCATAGATATTATTTTATTGTTTGTATTTTTTCCATTCTTCTTAGTAAGTTTTATCATGTTACACATTCTAAATTTTTGAACTTATGTTTTTTTGTTTGCAGGAGGGAGGGGAGGTTTCTAAGAGGGAGGAGATGTGTAAGTGATGTTCCTCCCATGTGGAATTGGTGATGATGGTAGTGAAAATCATGGTTCTATTTATGATGTTGGGGTTTTGATTAACTCTAATTTTCTCAGGTATTCTTGATGATGCATATGTTTTCATGTATTTAAGAAGTACTATGTTTTTATATCGATAGGACATTAACCATTGAAATTGTTTTACTTCCAAATGATGTATTTCAAATTTTACTTTTTATCACCATTTCCTGTTCCAATAAAAGACAATATTGTTAAAACTATGTTTTTGGTAGGTAGACTAAGAAAACATGTCATAATTAACAACAAATGATTATCCACAAGTATTTTGTTTTGTATTTTTCCATTATTCTTATTCATTTTTATCATGTTATATATTCTACATTTTCAAACTTATGTTTTTTCAATTTTCAGTGACACATGGATAGGGTTTTACTTCATGTTTGAGGTGGTTTAACCATGGGGCATTGCGTTTCTAGGGATTATAGAGGATTCCACTTCAATGCATCTTTATTTATGATATACCAATGATTTATGAACTTTTATTCCATTATTATATATCCATTATTTGTAATTATGATTTATTCAATATCTATATGAATTATTATAAAGCATATATTAGTGATTTAGATTTGTTCAAGATCCCCTTCCAACTGTGTTTTGTGTATACATTTTCTCACATATGCATTTTGTTATGATTTTATCCCATCTTAGCATATTCTTATTCTTATGTCTAGTGATTTCATATTTATAAATTTGATATCTACTCAAAGTAGAAGTTTTCCTTATTCCACTATTATGGACTTCATTCTTGATTTGGATTTTAAACATACATAATTGAATCAGAAAATCATTTATCACTCCTTTTACCATATTGATTACAATTGAAACATATGGTCATCGTGTTTTCAAAATGCAAGAGGCTTGACTTCTTAGAACATCATCTTGAATATAAAAATCATTGAAAAATGTTTGATTCTACTCTCTTTATTCTTTTTTAGTACGAAAGCTAAAAATTATTGTCAATATTTTTCCTGACTTGCAACAATAAAAGTGGGTTGCCACAAGAGAATTAAGTTTCTACAGAAAAATGCAATAGGCTAGATTTCTCAAAACATCATTCTGAATATAAAAATTATTAAAAAAGGTATGATTATCCTCTCTTATTATTTAGTATAAAAGGTATTAATTATTCATGAAACATTGATTTTCTATCATTCTTTGATATTAAGAGTCTACAATAGGTTCTTTTTGGTTCTCCTTGACTCTCTTCTCTACTTAAAAAATAGTTAGTATCATGTATAGGGAGACTATACAGGGTGTGGGGGTTTATCTAGGAGGGGGGGGGGGGGGCTATTAGGGGGGTCTGTCTAGGGAGGGGGTGTGTGTGGGGGGGTGTAGGGAGGTGGGGGGATGTCCAGGGGGTGTGGATGGGGGAATTTATAGAGGGGTATGGGGGATGTATTGTGTGTGTGTGGGGGGTGGGGGTGGTGGGGGGTGGGGGGGGGGGGTAGGGGTGTGTGATGGGGGTGTGAAAATGGGAGGGGGTTGTAGGGGGTATTTGGGGATGATTATCATTCACAATTTTTGAGTTTTCTTTCCATTTTTTGCATATTTTATGTAAAATGGTAGGCCCCTTCATTCGTATTGTTTCATATTACCTATTCAACTTTTTTATGGAATGAAAATTTTACAAAAGCATTATGGATCATTGCAGACCAGGATTCGGGGGGGGGGGGTGTCCAGGGGTGGAGGGGTGCTTTGTAGAGGGAGGGGTATCTAGGAGGGGGTGTCCAAGATGGGGGGGTTTATCTTGGGGGTGGGGGGTGTGCAGAGAGTCTATCCAGGGAGGGGGGTGTCCAGGAGAGAGGGGGCTATCCAGGAGAGGGGGTGTCCATGAGGGAGGGAGGGGGTGTCTAGGAGGTGGGTGGGTGGGTGGGGGGGTGTCTAGGATGGGAAGGATAGGTTTGAAAACTCTAGTATTGTTAAATATAATGGTAATGAATAGTTTGAAAACTCTAGTATTGAGACTAACTAGAATAATAGGATGATCCAACCTAAGTCTTGGTAGGGTGATTTTAGAAATTATATCCCATTTATCAAGGGATTGGTTATTTGTGAAATCTCTATCAAGTTTACTGTCCAGAATCCTTTTATGGTGCCTTCTATATGAATAGAGAATATTCATTTGGACCTACATTTGGGGCCAAGCCCTTTTACTTATAGAATTATTATTTCTTGTTTATTTCCTAAGGGGTTTGTTGGACTTATCCTTAAAATTTAGTGAGTCTCTATCCTGTTTAGTTAAGGGAATGTAAGAAGAAAAAATATTATCATTTATACCGTATTTTTCCTTTATTTGAGTCATTGGTTCATCTCCACTAACTTGATGATTGAAGACATCTCCTTCAATGAGCTTCTTGTCATCTTCAGTTTTGAAATATGTATTTTTAACTATGTTATTTTTCAGAATGTGGTTGTCATTATGTTCCTGGTTAGAAGATGCATGCCTCAAATTATCTTCATGAGGGATTTTAATAGATACGTAAGCCAAATAAATAATTTCCATATGTGCCTCATTCCGCTTGGTATATGGAATAAGAGATGGTTTCATGTCTACAAGGACTTCATCATATTTCTTCCACGCATTCAGTCTGCACATCTGTGCTGCTGCAGAGGTGTCATTGCAGTCCACGTTTTTCATTATTTCTGAAAAATTTCTCTTTTTAATTCCATCATATTCTATGTTTTTAGTAGTATTAGACATCTAATCATGCTTGTACATCCATGTTTGCATAGAGCTGACAATGTTGAACTGTGTGGATTTCTCTTTCATGCTTTCCTTTTATGATCCAACAGAATCGCTGCCCATAACTCCTAAGTTACTAGAGACACCCGTGTTGACATTCTTTTCTTATAAAGTATTCAATTATTCTGGATTTCCTCCTATTATAAATATTCACGGTTCATTGATTTGTTTCTTTTGGTTTTCCATCACCTTGGTTATTTCTCTACCTGTAAGAGCCACTTGATGTCCATTCATCTGGGCATGGACATTTTGTTCAACAATGGTTTGCATGTTGTCTAGACCAGTGAATTGATCCATTGGGATAAACACCCTACTAGTGTTTGCATCATCTGAGAGTTCATGTTGATCATTCTTGAAAACATCTAAGACATATTTCTCAATTTCATTAGCAATGTACTGATCCGATATTGTATTATCATCCTCTTCAACTAGGTTAGCTCGAGATTTACCGCCATTCCTTGATGAATTCTGGTTTCCATTATTTGTAACCCTAACACCATTACACCATTACTCTTTTTGAGGGGTTTAGGATTCTCCATAGAAGCTTTAACCTTTATTTAAATTTTAACTTTTGTCCACTCTATTTCATTGGGTGGGAAAAAAATTTAACCACACAACAGTTTGCAATAGAGCGTCCAATTATCTTGCACAAGTCACAAAAGGGAGTGGGGGGGGGGGGTTTGGAGGGTATGTCTAGGGGGTGTCTAGGAGGGAGGTGGGGGGGGGAGAGGGTGGGGGAAGGGGTTTTCAGGATGGAGGGGGTGTCCAAAGGGGGGGGGATATCCAAGTAGTAGGGGGGTGGTGTCCAGGAAAGGAGGGGTGGTGTTCAGGAGGGGGGGGGGGGGGGTGTCCAAGTGGGGTGTGATAGAGGGAGGGGTGTGCAGGAGGGAGGGGGTGTGGGGGGGGGGGGGGGGGGGTTTGCAGGGCAGGTGTGAGGGGGATCTACGAGGGGGGGGGGGGCATTGGGGTCTGTAGGGGGAGGAGGGTGTGTAGGGGGGTGCAAGGGGGCGTGTAGGGGGAGGGGGAGGGGGGGTTTGTTTAGGGAGGGGGTGGGGTCTATCCAGGGGGGTATGTCCAGGGTGCAAGGGGGGTCTGTCCAGAGTGAAATGGGGTCTGTCTAGGGAGGGGGGGTGGTGTCCAGGAAAGGAGGGGTGGTGTCCAGGAGGGGGGGGGGGTCCAAGTGGGGTGTGATAGAGGAAGGGGTGTGTAGGAGGGAGGGAGTGTGTTTGTGGGGGGGGGGGGGGGTCTACAGGGTGGATGTGAGGGGGATCTGCAGGGGGGGTTCCATGGGGGTCTGTAGGGGGAGGGGGGGGGGTGTGTAGGGGGGTGCAAGGGGGCGTGTAGGGGGAGGGGCAGGGGGGTTTGTCCAGGGAGGGGGTGGGGTCTATCTGGGGGGGGGTATGTCCAGGGTGCAAGGGGGGGTTTTTCCGGAGTGAAATGGGGTCTGTCTAGGGAGGGGGGGATGGTCTGTCCAGGGTGAAAGGAGGGTCTATACAGGGTGCAAGGGGGTCTATCTAGGAAGGGGGAGGGGGTCTGTCCATGGTGCAAGGGGGGTCTGTCTAGGAGGTGGGTGTAGGGGGGTATGTCTCGGGTGCAAGGGGGTCTGTCCAGGGTGTAAGGGGGGTCTTTCCAGGATTGGGGGGGAACTGGGTGTGGTAGGGGGAGTAGTAGGGGGTGGTGGAGGTTGAAGGTAGGGGGTAGGGTGGGGGGAACCAGGGGAAAAGATGGGGGCGGGGAACTAGGGGGAAAGACGAGGGTGGGAACCAGGTGGAATGAGTGGGCTTGCTATGTTTTTATTGAAATTTAATCTATAGACATGGTTTCTAACCATGGATATAGTGATTATTTTTTCCCTATAAATAGGAGGGAGGGGTGTGTAGGAGGGATGGGGTGTGTGTGGGGGGGGGGGGGGGGTCTGCGGGGCATGTGTGAGGGGGGTATGTAGGGGGGGGGGGTTCCATGGGGGTCTATAGGGGGGAGGGGTTGTGTATGGGGAGGGGTAGGAGGGTTTTTCCAGGTAGGGGGGTGGGGTTTGTCCAGGGGGGGTATGTCTAGGGTGCAGGGGTGGTCTGTATAGAGTGCAATGGGGTCTGTCTAGGGAGGGGGGCTATGTCCAGGGTGAAAGGAGGGTCTGTCTAGGGTGCAATGGGGGTCTGTCCAGGAAGGGGGGGGGGTCTGTCCAGGGTGCAAGGGGGTCTGTCTAGGAGGTGGGGGGGGGGTTGTCTAGGGTGTAAGGGGGGTCTGTCTAGGGTGTAAGGGGGGTATGTACAGGATAGGGAGGGGGTCTATCCGGCGGGGGGGGGGGGGGGACTGGGTGTGGTAGGGGGACTATAAGGGGGTGGTGGAGGTTGAAGGTAGGGTGTGGGGTGGGGGGGAACTAGGGGGAAAGATGGGGGCAAGGATCTAGGGGGAAAGCCGGGGGTGGGAACCAGGTGGAACGAGCAGGCTTGATATGTTTTTTTTATTGAAATTTAATCTATAGAAATGGTTTCTTACCATGGATCTAGTGATTATTTTTCCCTGGAAATTGAAGATGTAGCCATGGTTCAAACTGTGTCTATGGGCCTATATACACAGTTCAAACCGTGTCTAAATCCCTATAGCCAAAGTTAAAACCATGTATATAGGCCCTATATGGCTTAAAACTTTTCCAGGGCTTGAAACTATGGCTATTGGGCTTTCCTTATAGCCATGCCAATACTAGCCACGGTTCATTGAACTGCGGATATAGCTTAAATTTATAGTAGTGATACAATATCTATGCTCCAATATCACCAAACAACCCAAGTATCATGAAATATTGCTAAAGGCATGTGATAATTTACCATTTCCCATGTCCCAGTAGATGACATATTCAAAAGCACCTAAGTGTCAAAGTAGGGGTGAGGACTAAAACTCAGTTGTTTTCCCCAATGACTTCCGTAATCATCCAAAATAGTTTATAAATAAATAAAAACTTGTTTTAAAACAATTTATAACTCAATATAAACAAGTTCCATAACAACAGTAGTTTATAAATCAATACAATCAAGTTTCATAACAACAATTTTCTAGAAAAATCCATTTCTGAGGAAACCGCAAACCTATTCTTTAAAACCATTTCACAAGTTCTATTCGGCATAACCAAAACCATTCCACATATTCACACTATCAACTATACATGCATCATTATGACAGTTCTATACTCATGAGTGGTCTCTCATCAATCTACCAAGTTGTCAAAAGGTAATTATATCCCATGTTCTATGACACCTTTATCACTGAGCACGAGGTCATATTTCAACCAATCCTCATAAATGAAATATGAACCCACACACCAAGTATGCTCAAAAACTATTCCAATTCCAACAAGCCAAAACCAATTCAATAAAACAACCTTTTTTTTTGAAAACCAATTTTTCCAAAATTTTATTTCACAAATCTAGCCAATCCATATTTTAAAATCAGCATTTTAAAATCAATAAACTCAATCACTTTACCCAAAAAATTCACCACGCTTTCACAATATCATAAAAAACCATAAATCATCACTAAAGAGGATTTATACCATGATTTGAACAAATATTTTACAATAAATTTCAATCAATTTAATAAATTTGAAACTAAGACAATCAATTCTAGTCAGTGGAATTGAGAGCGAATCCACCTACCTTGAGTGTTTTGGTGAAAATGATAAACGGACGAAAAAAAGCCAAAAAAATCGGGTAAAACTTCCACAAAACCTCCTTAGATCTCTTCCCCTAAAATAGAGCGAGTGAAATATAATCATAAATGACATACATAATCATAGATCTACCCATAAAGCATGTACATCTAATAAATACATAATAGAGGTGAAGTAGATCTAAGAAAACATGACAAGAACGATGAAGAATGATCACTTTCTATAAGAATCAGGCTTCAACGCACCAAGAAAAGGCTCCAGATCGATTCCAATTCACTTGGGAGAGATTATCCAATCTTCAAGAGAGAATAATACTAAGTTAGCTATATTTAGGAGAAAAAATGAGGCATTTAAAATTAGAAATGTGTTAGATCCACTTTTTTAGTATCTAACTTTGACCCCGCACATGGTTTAGTCGTATGGTTAGAAAAACCATGCACTAACCATGCGTTAGATACTATATGGAAAGACCCTTTAATGGAATTCTCCCACGGTCTCCCTAACCATGCACTCACTATAATGAATCTACCATCCCAAATTTTCAACTCTGTTCGATTTCTACTAGGCTTCCGCATAGTTTAGACAAACCGTGCACAGCCCGTGAACCACCCCTTTTGCCCCAAAACTCCTTAAAAGTTCTCTAAACTCTCCCAAACTTCACCCTTATGTTTTATATACAGATAAAAATAATTAAATGGGTCACATACTATAAACTAGGGGTATTACAATCTTTATTTCATGATGGAACTAATATCTCATGTGATCCTTCTTTTGAGAAGGAACTAAGATCTCACATATATAAGCTTACATGAATAAAAACGAAATTGCTTACCATAAAGCCACCTGATTTTCACAAAGAAGAATAACTATACTTGTGTGTATAATAAATGTGACACCAAGTACATATTATGGTTTTTGTGAGGAAGATAGTGTATCCATATGTATTGATATATGCCGATTCTTTACAATGATAAACCGTTAATACCAAATAAGAATGCGAGGAAGGTTTCGAAATTTTGATAGATAATTTGAGAGGCACAAAAAATAATAAAGACAAAAGATGGTTATGATCAAGGATTTATTCAAATATCATGTACTATGAATTACATCATGCATGCATGAATTTAATTTGAATAAATTGTATTTAATATTTGAAGTGCTCGAGTTGAGAATTCAAAAATAAGTTGAATTAAGTTTTTTCAAGTAAAATCTTTTATAAAATAATATCAAGAATTATCTCTGGTCAGAATTCTTCATTGATAGAAGAAGTATTAATATATTCTCGAGCATTTGAAATTTTGAGATTGAATCTGGAATATATAGGGGAAGAATTTTATATCCAAGTATTCAGTAATCCGAGAGGAACTTGATCATTCAAGATCTGGTGTCAAGGAGTTTCAAGACAAACAAGATTATTCCAAGAAGTTTTTAAAGATCTTGAAGGTGAAATGGACAAATCTTGATCCTATAGGATCATGGAGGAAGATCACTTTGAAGAAGTAAGAGGATTTTTCTACTACTAGATCAAAAACATATAGAAGAAGAAGGATCTTGCGACTGGGGTGCCTAATCAGTTTTTGAAGAGGCTCAAGGCTGGGGGGGAATCTATCTAGTCAAGTAGAAGGATGATGGTTGGGGTGTTTAAATAACGGAGTAAAAAGAGTTTTTTTTAGGGTGTAGAATTAGGATTTGCTGGAGGATCGACTAATGGAGTGTATAACTAGTTAATACTTTATCGATTATAATCAATGATAAAATTATAGTGTAGAATCCATGTTGGGGAATGAAAACAACATGGAAAGGAGTAGCTCTTTATACTAAACCTTGAAAATACCTTATACTATGCTCTGTAATATTATTTCTACATATGCGGTAAGGTTGTGAGATATCATTGAGTGGATTTAGAACCTTAACAAGTTCAAGTAGTCAAATTAAAATAAAATAATTAATAAAATTGAACCAGTGATTCACCCACTCTCATTGGTCAATCAGACCTAGAACTATACATTTTGTTGTTGGAAAGATTTTTTTTGCCTAGACACTCAGATCTCTCCCTATACAACTAGTTTTTATTGTGTATTCTTGTATATTTTTCTTTTTTGTAATTAATCATGTTTGGGTTATACTACCATTTAAAAGGTAGGATTGTTGGGTTATACCAACCCAACCTAAATCATGTGTGAGTTTGACCATAACTAGTAGAAGGAAAAGGTATATTAGTTATACCTTGGTCTGGATAAAGGAAGGGTTGGTTTTTTCCACCACCACAAAATGAATCTAGTGGGTTGTGGCTCTATGGGTAAGAAAATAATGTCTTGGGTTAAGCCTTCAGAGATTAAAAAGGAATTATAAAGGGTTGTGACCCCCCTTAAAAATTCATAGAATCTATTTTAGTATGTTCTATTTATCTATATGTTTGGGAGAAGTGAAAAGTATACATAGGATTAATTTGATCCAAACCACTATAGAAATTCTTTGTGTCCATTTATATTTATTTTCATGGAATAATTATATTGAATTTGATATAATTATATAATTTTTTAAAGTGGTCAATTCAACCCCTATTGAACATAAGACCATCTCTCTTTGGGACCTAACAACCATCACATGGAAAAGGTATTTTATTGGTCCCTTGTGTATTGTATTTATAAATATATCCATATTAACTCATGATATTTATCATACGTGTTAATACCTTGGTAATTGTATGCATCACATGAATTGATATCCCTTTATCACATTACATATTATAAAATGCTACTATAAATGATATCCAACATGGGGTGATTTATCCAAACATTAATTCCTTAATTATTGGTTGTTGATGATCATAAGTAGAAACATCTCAAGAATATTGTAAGCCGATCATATGTTGAGCCTATGTATTCTCAAGATATATATGGAATTAATATCATATTACATTAACTTCAATGTTTTTTAATCATATGCATGAATGACATGTAGTATTAGATTTAGGGAATGACTATTTTAATATCCCACTTTCACTAAATCCTAAAATACTTTGTTCCATTACACCTTATCTTGTTTTATATACAATAAATTGTGAAATCATATCGAAAAATTCTTTTGGATATCATCCAAAATATATTTTGGAAATCTATCATTAACATGAAATCATATCACATAATATATAATACATGTTGAGTCATTGATTTTTTTATCTTTAGTTTTAAAAATAACCTAACACTCATGATATAATTATACACACATGATATAATTATTTTATCTTGGATTTTTTTTATTTGAATTATTTTCGGTATGCAAGATTTTTTTTTTGAAAAGTGTAATTACAAAGGTATTTAGTATGAAAATACAAAGGATTGTGTTATCATTCTAGATTGAATTCACTATATTTTTGAGAATTGTAGTGGTGTAGGAATAACTTCATCAGAATTTGTGAAGCATTGTTAAATTCATCAGATGGTGATGAAGATGCTTCCAATGAAGTTACAAATAATTAAAAACATTGAAGATTATGACTGTTGGATGATTTTTAATAAATATTATCATATATTTGAGGACCATAAGAAGGAAATAATGTACTTTTTCAGGTTAAAATCATTTTAAATTCTTTAATATCTTTTTTTGAGAGCACTTCCGATTATATTTTCTTTTTGTGAATTTCTTATAAGAGTTAAATTGAGAGGTTTTCATTATAAAACTCTTAGTATTTTTTTTTTGTAATCATTGATTTATTGATACTTTGAGATCAAGTGATTTTATAGAGGAAGACAAATATGTATCTGATACTTTGAGGTAACATGCTTCTGGGTTGTGGGAGTAGATATTCTGCCAATCAGGTTGATCAAGGGCCTCTGATAGAAATATACAGACAAGATTTATGTTTTTATAATCGAACTGATACCATTCAATGGGTTAAGTCCATGGTTTCTAGGGTATTATAAGGTAGACCATTGAAAGTTTAAAGTTGAGTATACCTTGAATTAAGTTCAAAATTGCCCTTATGATTTAGGTAAAATTATGGTGTATAATATCATTTAAGGGGTAATGGATTTGTGAATCATTACTTATTTTTTTTCAATTTCCATTGTATTTACAAGTGGTTTACTTGTTTATATTTTCACTATACATTTTTTATGTGGAAAATCCATAAAATTATGATATATTTAATTTACACTATGCTGATTTGGTTAAATATGATACATAGTGGATTTATCAGAAATTCATGTTTCTATTAGTTTTAATATATGAGGTGGTGAAAAATTGGAAGTCATGTTTTTATTAAAATTCAATCACCTCTTATAGTTTACCCACTATGGGAATCTGGAGCAACATTTTGTATCAAATCTTATCTCTATGGTTGAGAGTGAACTCAATATTATTATTTTTATTTCCATTTGTATATCATATTTTAGTAATTATTTTCCTTACATTAACGTGCTGTGGATAATTTTTTTTATGATGTAAATAATTAATATTGGAAGTATTGAAAATTTAAATCCTAATAATCCTCCTATTTTTTATGGGAATGATTATGAATAATGGAGAAATTATATGAAAACTTTTCTCATTAATATTGGACTTAAGAATTTTCTTTTGTTGTTCAGTAGTTATAATATTTCGAATAAAGAAGTTTTTAATTTTTCTCAAGATGAAAATTTTGTGTTTTTGTTGAATTTTAGAGTGATAAATAAATTGTTATATGTTATTCAGATAAATATATATAGTCAAGTTTTATCTTATTGGACACCCAATGGGATTTGGAAGAAATTAAAAGTTATACATTTTAGAACTTTAAAATTTCTTGAGACTACTAGAGCTATGCTTTGTCATGATTAGCAAGAATTATATTTTCTAAACATTGAGAATGTTTCTCAAATGCATAAAAGATTTATGAGAATCATAAATATTTCGCAATCACTTAGAGAAAAAGAATTATAGGATCATCAATTGGATTTTAAAGTCATATAAATTATACTAACAATGTGGGAATCTAATAGAACTAAAATTAGTGATACTAAGAATATCAATAATTTAATTATTGATGACTTTATTGGATCTTTAATGTAGTATGAGAGTCTCTTGAATGAATATACAGATAAATAAAAGAAGGAAAATGGAATTTCCTTTACATCTGTCAGAGATCTAAATTTTATAGCATTTAATGGTAATCCAAGTACACCCAAAGGTTATAGTTGTGATAAGATAAGTGAAGTATAAATGGAGTAGTTTTATAGAATAATAAATCAATATATGGGAAAATGATTTTTTTGGTGAGATTACATATAGATACCCAATCCTCTAACAATTATTATTTTGTTATTTTTAACATAAATAACCAATAAACATAACCCAAGGATTGAGAGGATTAGTGTCTTTAAGAGGCTAAGTACATAAAACATCAATATAAACTAAAATAAAACTTATTTGTTTTAATTTCCATAATGTGCTTCAAAATATTTTTGATCTTATAAAACTATATAAAATAACCTGAGGAATACATAAAAAAGGGGTGACCTATAAATCATAGTAAGAGAATAAGAATGATAAAATAACATAACATATAATTAAAATGGTATAACATAATATCATAAAAGGCAAGAATCATGAATAATAATAAGAAATAATGACATAAAAATTATGGAATCATATGATTATGGAAAAATAGGAATTTGGAAACAACATAAAACATAACATAAACATAAGTCAAGGATCACTTCCAAGATGAGAAAACAAGGTAGAATACATCCCATCATGGATTTGGTTTACTCTATAATCCCATATATATCATATCATGATATATAAACATTACCCAATGCATTGGAGTTCCATCTGGGTGCACCCATTATAACATGTACATGTATATGTGTTCCACATAAATAAATCAAACATAAGGTTTAAGTACTAGAAAAACCCATGAAAAGGAAATGTTTTTTGAAATCATGTCTTAAAGAATAATGAATTGGAATATCATAATAGTTTCCATGAAATAAGGGATCAAATAATTATTGTGATTTCATAGATTAAGAATAAATATATTCCAAGAAAAATTATGTCTAATTGAATTTAATACAAGTAAAATAGTGTCAAATTCACTTTGGAAATGTACTTATTAAGTGGAGTCTTAGGGAAAAGGGTAAAGAGACATTAAAGAGGGGAGATAGAATATTAATTTCCATAAAACTATAAATTAAATACAAATGTTTTCACTAATAAAATAATCAATTTAACAAACTATTTATGGTTGAAAATATTTTATGGATTGGTACTTGAAATGGGGTAAGAAACAGAGAAGTCCCTTTAACCAAGTTTTCTTAATGATTGAAATTGAGAATAAAACTTCAAAAACTTGCATACCCCCAAAAAACAAAGGTAATAATAAGTAGTTATATATGTGAGGGAAAATATATAAATTATATTAAATAAATACATAAGAATTATAGTGTGATGAAGTGAGTTATAGAGGGAAAATGCATGACCCAAAATAAAGTAGGGTGGTTCGGAAGTTCCCTTATCTCCAGTCCAGATTCATTTTTCACTTCCACATAACTTTCTAAATAAAAAAATTATATTTATTAAAAACATTATTGAGAAACCTATTTAACTATATTTGGTTTTTATTAAACTTTTTTGTTATTTTATAGTCATTTAATTGAGATACTGAGTCTGTATTCGCTGTTCCAATGTCGTTCGTTTCGTTGTTCCAAGGTCACAACACTTGTGGATGATTATGGAAGTTATTTATAAAATGTTTCCATAACTAAAAAAGTATAATGTTTTTCCATAAGTTAAAAACGTTTTGAGTATCAAATATTATTAAAAAATAAGAATTATTCATAAGTTAATGGTGTTATTTCTATACGCTTATCCATTTAGGTGGGTTTTTTGACCATGATGACCTTGTTGGGTTTTATTTAATATGATGGATATATATTAAATCCAACACGTGAAAGAAAAAAAAACCAAAATAATGATTTATATAATTTTTAATGATAATAATTATATTAAAACCATCCTTAGAGGTGGTGCTGGAAAATGAAGTACGTTGGTCATGGAGGTGGTGAACTGACCATATTGTGAACAATATTTTCATTTTAGAATGAACTGAAAAGAGGTTTGATAATATATATTTCATTAAAAAAATAAAATTCTGGTACATTTATTATACTAGATTCATTATTCCATGTTAGATGGTGGAGGTAATTAAGTGGTAGAATAATAAACGAATTTAAAAGAGATAGATTGAGAATATTACCTATTTAAATATCTTCTCTTGAAATAAAATAAAAGGAACATTGTTTTTTTGGTAATATAAACAAAATTAGGAATTGGGGGATATGGTTTTGAATACAATTGGGTAAAAAAATTTCAAGATTCAAGTATTAGAAGTTGTGAGGAGAATGGGTGGTGGTGGGTGGAATTTATAAGGGGATGAGTGGTTTGTTTTTGAATATAATATTTATTAATTTATTATTTTTGATCAATACTACCAATAGTAATTATTATTTTGGCTATATTTACTAATTATTTCTTTTGATTTTGAATTAATGGTTTCTTACATAATCCTTGACCCACTAATTAATGTATTTAGCTTATAATGATAAATACCACACTTTTTCATATTTCACTATTCACTAAAAATTCAACTATTTTTAAAAAATACTAAAAATTCACCATATTTATTATTTCATGTCTAGATTTCAGAAAATAATTCAACTTTATGAAAATAATTCTATATATATGAGAAAAAGAAACCTTAAATAAAATCCTTATTAAGTTGAAAAATACCCGTTTTAATATTATGATCAATTTCCCACCCCTTTAAAAATAACTTATAGTCACATAAAATTATATTATCATTATAATGAAACCTAATATTATTTTATAAACCCATTTTATGAAAATAAAATTTCTTTTACATTTTTATATTTATAAAAAAATGTAAATAATTCCTATGTGTTTTACAAAACTCCAAACACTTATTCTATTATTTTTAAAACATTTATTTATCTTTATCCTGATATAAATTTTCTATATTTTAATTTTATATGATAACTAAATATTATATACAATTACATAAGTGAGGTTACTATTTTAACGGTCACGTTACTCTTGCTAATGATCATATTACTATTCCAAAAATCAGACTACTATTCCAATGGTTAGATTTGTAATGGTCAAATCGATTCCCACCTTTTATAAATAACTCATTTTTCATTCATTTTTCATTCACTTGTATTTTATCTCAAGGATATATATACATATATTTATTTTCAAAATTAATATTACATTACTAATATTATATTTCATTTCTACAGTGTTTTTCATGAGTGAAATCATTCTCGGGGATCGATCAGATCCAAATTTTCAAATTATAGTTATCTTATTTTCTATTTTCCCCATTTTATCACATTAAATTATTATGGTTATATTTATTCTCAAAATGTAATGTTAAAGTCAATATAATAAAATGTTGTTGAATTTATCATGTGGTTCATGTGCTTTATATAATACTACATTACTAAATATGACACATTTACATAATCATAAGGGAGATTACATTTATAAAATTATGGGTCATTACATTCTTCCCCCATTAATAGATTTATCCCTAGAAATTTAATTTCATCCACTAAGATAATAGTAGATGAGGGTACTTCTATTTCATTGATTTCTATTGTTACTATGTTGCCTCCTCATACATATGGTTTTTTTATAATACATTGACTAAGTGAGGTTTCTTATTGTGTAGAACTTTATCTTTATGGTCTAATATATTTAACGAAATCTCCTCATAAGAGAGATCATGATCCAACTATATCACCTATGTGTTGATTACATGTGAGGGATTTGATATATACTTTCTCAATATGGATATATGGATATATGGAATACATCATGTACTTGGGACTGTGTTTTTGGGAGTGACAACCAATAGGCTACAAATTCAATTCAATCCAGAATCTCATAGTGGATGATGTATATGGGACTTAACTTTCCATTATTCCAAAATATCATGAATTTATTCCATGTAGAACTATGTAGAATCACTTTATATCTTACCTCAAAATCTAGGTCTCTTATCTGTATAAAACTTTCATCAACTTCGAGCTATCCAAATGTGACGCAGAATGGTCATGAATATTTCTACCATTTCTTTAACTATTTCAGGTACCAGTAGATTGTGTTCACTAACTTCATCCTGGTACATAGGTTTTCTAAATCTATTACTATTAAATGCTTTATATGGATCCATTTGGATTGTTTATTATAATCTATTCTTATATAAGAACTTGATGAGGGGAAGATATTGATCCCATCCTCCCTTTAATTCTATAGATAATGATCTCATCATGTCCTATAGTGTATGGATTGTCCACTAATATTGGCTATGAATTTGGGGTGATAAGATGTACTGAAGTTCAACTCAAGGTTTAGAGAATTTTGGAAAATATTCCAAAAATTTTAGGTAAATCTCAGATCCCAATCAGATACAATTGATAGTAGTGTTCCATATAACCTCACCACGTCCCTGATGTATATCCTAACAAGTTGATTGATTGAAAAGTCATCTCGAATTGCAATGAAGCAAGTAGTATTTTTATTCAATCCACTACAACCAATATGGAATTATTTCCTATGAATTTCTTCTAAATACCTATTAAAATTCCATGGTGATGTTTTCCCATTTCTATATAGGTATGGGTGATGGTTTCATCATTCCATCAGAATTTTACATCCATCACTCCACTTTTTGACATTCTAGGCACTTGTATTTATATTTAGTGATCTATTTATTCATATTTTCCCACCAATAGAGATTTCATAGATCTCAATACATCTTCATGATCCCTGGGTGGATAGAGAATATCTATCCAAGAACATTATTTAATATCTCCTTCATAATATTAGGCTTTGAGGGTACACATAGTTGTGACCCAAATATTACAACTCATTCTTCATAAATTTTAATCTTTGAGGATTTAACTTTTCTTATTGCTTCCACCTTCTTCTGTATTTCCACATATTCCCTTTGAGTATCCTTTATATTCTACAGAATGGATGGTTGAGTAATCATTTGATATAGGTAGGATCTTTTTCCATTGTTTATGACTCCCATGTCAATCCTTTATTGGTATAAAAAGATTAGATCCATCTCAATTATCATCATTTATATGATTTAATGATATTTTCTACTTAAAGCATATGGAATTTTATTTTACTTCCTAGGATGGTAATGGAATTATTATTCATATTACTTGATTATCTCTAACCATATTCCTTGGTACATATTAATCTCATTGTTTGTGAATCTATACTTGAGGCTCTTAAAATCCATATATATTTCAAACTTCTCCCCATAGTTATAATTACACAAAATATTCACTAAGAGGATCACTATAGTCAGCTCTATATCATGAATTTGATAGTTCAACTCATTAATTTTCAACTTCATTGAGGTGGAGGCTACCATTTTATCATTTTGAATCAGCACACAACCCAAACCCTTCTTTAAAGCATAGTTCTATACCGTAAAATATTCCCCACTTATGGGTAGTGTGATTACTAGTATAGTGATAAGTTTATTTTTTAATTACTTAAATCTCTCTACACATTCATTGGTTAAGATAAACTTTAATCCCTTCCGAGTTATCTTGGTCAATGAGTTTTACAATTACGAGATGTTTCTCATAAACCATTGATAATACCTAGAAAATCCACGAAAACTATGAATCTCAGTCACAAATGTTGGTCTGGACCTCTCCCCAATAACCGTTTTATTATAAGAATCCACAAATATCACTTTTATAGTGATAACTTTCCCAAATAATGCTACTTCCTCTATCAAAAAACTCACATTTATTATACTTTTAACATGGCTTCTACTTTCACAATGTCTTTAGAATAGTACTAAAATTATCCTTATCCTCATATTTAGTTTTGGATTATATCAAAACATCTTCTATAAATATGAAAACAATTTTTTCAAGGCAATATCTAAAGACTCTATTAATTAAATACATGATTTTTTTGGAGCATTAGTGAGATCTGAGGGCATAAATATGAACTCAGAGTGTCCATAACTTATTCTAAAGGTGGCATTCAGAATATCTTCTATCTTCACCTTTAATGATAGATATCCTAACCAGTGATCCAGCTTGGAAAAGTATTGAGACCCATGTATCTAATTGAACAAGTCATCAATCCATGGTTCGGGATAATTGTTCTTTATCATTATTCTATTGAGTCCATGATAATCAATACAGAGGCAAATTAACCCATCCTTCTTCTTGATGAAGAGGACTAGCACACCCCATAGTGAAGCACTTGAGTGTATAAAAGCCTCATCTAGATTCTCTTGTAACTAATTATTAAGTTCTTCCAACTCCATGGTGACCTTTTATAGTGAGTATTAAATATGGGAATATTTCCATGTATAAGTTCAATTGAGAACTCAATCTATCGATTAGAATGAAATCTAGGAAACTCTTTAGGGAATACACTAATATAGTTCCTCATAATGAGAATGTATTAAAGAATGATTCTATCATTTTTATCAACTATTTAATTTATATATTCTTACTCATAAGGTAATAATATCCATTATTGATAAAAAGATTCCAAAAGAGGTTCATCCTCTTCTTTAAAATTGTATAGAATAGAAGGATGATTCAGGATATGGAGAGATATTTCTGTATCATAAAATTTTATGTTGGATTTAAATTAGGATATCTAATCCATACTGAATATAACATCAAATTACACTAAATTAAGTTTGAAATGATTTTTTGAGAGGTTTATTCCATAAAACTTGACCGGGGAGGAGTTATATACATAAGATGTAATAATTTCCCCATTTTATATTCTTACAGATAACTCAACCGACATGTTTAAAGGTGGTGATTGAACAATTCGACTAAATTTTCATGAAATGATATAATTTTTAGATCTATAATAAAATCATAAATTCTCTATTCTTGAATGAATTACTAGAATACATTTCACCACTTATTAGGATCCACCTCAGGAGTAGTGATAACATAATCCCTTTCTTTCTCTCTAGGGATTAAAGGTTATTTTTATGGATTCTCTATCAACCCTAGTGTTAAGAATTTTCTTGTATAATATTCATGTTTCTTATAGTTTAAACATTGTTCCATAGGTTTTGTTTTGATTAGAAACTTATTTCATTAAATCGCAGTAGTTGTATTCTTCATCTCCCTTTGACATTAATTAGCCCGATACCCATCTTTTACTCACTTTAAGAATACCCCCTTTCACTTGAAACAATTTCTATGGTTCTTATTCCTATATATTTGACATGAAGGAATATGGGTTTTTTTTCCTCTATGGTATTTATCTGTTAATCCTACCAAATTAAACTCCATTTTTTTTATCTTTAACCCCTAAAGACCACTGAAATCCCAAATATCCATATCTACCTTAAGGGAACAATGGTAAATATATTCATAACTATCAAAGTCTAAACTCAATAATGTTTTTCATAAAATATAATTTAATCCACTAAATAAGCATTCCAACTTACTTTTTGTGTTGATGAAAAAGTATGTGGTGTACCGTGCGAGCCTCATGAAGTTTTCCTCATAAACCTCAATAGACTCAACTTCCTTTTTATTTAGCCTAGTGAACCACCTCTCCATTTTAAAATGGAGAGTCTAGGGAAAATATTTATTATACAATATTTTCTTTAATCCTTCTTATTCCATGTATTTTATTTTATCCTCATGCTTCATTTTCATGATTAGTTTCCACCACTAATCAGATTCCCCCTCCGGGAGATAAATGACCAGTACGACTATCTCTTGTTCAAAGTATTGGATGATAGGAAATATATTATCATTAGAGTTAATATATTTTTATGTGATTATGAGATCATAAGATCTAATAATGGGAGGATTCCTTGTCCACATAAAAGATTCAACCATAACTTTCTCTCTCTTAGGATAAAGAGAGTGTTCCACATGATTCAAGTTATTATTCATAACTTGATTTAGTTGAGCTAGTACTTCCATGATGTTCTCATCTCCTACTCCCATATGATTATACATCTCATTAGGTAAATAATAAAAATACCTATCACATTAGTCATGGTAATGATTTCTCTTATTTTCCACCATTAACTAAATTAAAGGAAAATTAGGGATGAGAATGCTTAAACTAATAAGCATAAAAATAGGGAAACTATGAAATTAGATGCAACAAATTATAAGTTAAAAGTTTATCCTAACTTATGAGTCTGTATGTTTTAATATATCTTATCCATGATAATTTTACTGTTAGGTTTTCTAACCTAAAAATCTATTCAAGTCCTTCATATTAGTTCATAAAGATTTTGTGAATTTACCAAAGCATATCTACTAAGAGTGTGAAACCATGTGTGCAATAATTAATCTTTTTCTTCCACTAGGTATAGGTCAAGTTAATACCCAATGGGACATTTAGAGGTTATTAATCCTAGACACATATACTCTAGATCCATATCCACTTGTAGTATCCATGAATGGATTTCATTATTTGTAAACAAAATTCTTTATGCTTTACTAAAAATTTCAGAATGATTTCCTACACTGAGAAGTATCTCTATGGTTTTTACTAATTCATTATTATTCCAATACCCCAAATAACTAGTACTCAACCCAAATACCAAATATATCAACCCAATCCTCTTACACATATTATTAATTAATTTTTAATATAAATATCCCATGATAAAAACACAAGGATTGAGAGGTATAATGTATTTGGGAGACTTGGTACATAAAACATTGACATGAACTAAAATAATTTTTTTTATTTTAATCTATATTTCATTCTCCTAGATCCATTTGAACTTATAAAACCACATAGGATAACCTGGAGAATACATAAGTAAAAATGGGTGATCTAGAAATCCCACTAAAGGAATAAGAATAATAAAGGTGCATATCCCATGAGTCAAATTTCATAACATAATATCTTAAAAGGAAAGGATCATAAATAATCTTAAGGAAGCATGGAATAAATAAGATGGAATAATAATATCATGGAATAATAGGAATGTGTAAACAATATAAAACATGATATAAACATAAGCTAAGGCTCACTGTCAAGACAACATAACTTGGTGGATAGATTCCCATCATGGATTAGGTTTACTCCCTAATCCGATATATATCATCTAATGAGATATAAAAATTACCCAATGTAATGTAGTTCTATATAGATTCACCCATCATAACATATAGTTAAATATGTTTTCCATATAAGGAAATCAAACACAAGTCTTAAGCATCATAAAAATCCATATAAAATGGAATATAAATACTGGTTTCCATATAAAAAGGGATCAAATAATTTTTGGACGTTCATAGATGAAAAATTAACATGGCCAAGAAAAATTATTTCCATGGAAATAAAATATGTGAAAAACTGTGGATAAGACACCTTGGAAATTTACCTTTTAATTCGAGTTTTAGGGAAAAGGGTAGAGTCATTAAAGAGGGGAAACATAATATTAATTTCCATAAAACAAAAAATTAAATAAAAATGTTTTACATAATAAAATGATCAATTTTATAAACCATGGATGTTTTAAAACATTTTATGGAGTGGTACTTGAAATCAGGTAAGAAACATATAAGTTCCCTTTAACTGGGTTATCTTAATGAATGAAATTGAAAAGAAAACTTCAAAAACATGTATATCACCAAAAATGAAGGTATGGATAACTTGGTATATAAGTGAGGGGAAAATATATATATATAATATTAAATAGATATATGATGATAATAGTGTGATTACGTGAGTTATAGAGGGAAAATTCATGACCCAAAATAAAGGGGGTTTAGAAGTTCCCTTACCTTAGGTCTGGATTAATTCCGCACTTCCACTTAACTTCATGAATAATAAAATTAGATTTATTAAATACTTAAGCCAGAAATTTATTCAACTAAATTTAGTTTTTATTAATAATTTATGTTAGTTTAGATTCATTTAATTGAGATATTGAGTCTGTATTCACTGTCCCATGGTCGTTTGTTTCATGGTTTCAAGGTCACATCACTTGTAGATGATCATTGAAGTTTTTTTGAAATGGTTACGTAACTACAAAAGTATAATGGTTTGGATTTAATGTGTTTAAAAAAGTTAAAAATGTTTTAATTATATAATATTATTCAAAAATAAGAATGATTAAAAGAGTATAGGTGTTATTAATACATGCTTAGTTCATTTAGGCAGGTTTTCTGACCATGATGGACCTGTTGGGTTTCCTTTAATATTATGGATATATATCAATTTAAGAATGTAAAATAAAATATAAATTACTTACTTAGATAAATATTAACCATAATAAATTTATTAAAACCAACATTGAAAGCGGTGGTGAAAAATGAAGTATCTTGTTCATGGAGTTGGCAAATCAACCATATCGTGGACAATTTTTTCATTTTTGAATGAAATGAAATGATGTATGAAAGTGGATTTTCCATTAAAAAAAATAACATTATAGTATATTTATTATAATGGAATCATTATTTCATGTTGTATGGAGGGTTGTAGGAGTAAGTAAAATAAGAAATGATTTTAAAAGATATAGAATGAGAATATTACCTCTTTGAATGATGTCTCTTGAAATTCAACTTAAAGAACCATGGTTTTGCCTTTTGGTGAGATCAAAACTATTATAATTCGGGGGAGAGGATTGGGAAGATAACTGAGAAGAAAATTTTCAAGGTTTAAGGCTTAGAATTTGTGAGTATAGGGGGTGGTGATGGGTATTATTTATAGGGAGAGGAAAGAGAGGTTTTTGAATATAATATTGATTAGTTTATTATTTTGGTTCAAGGATACCAATAGTGTCAATTATTATGAATATATAAATTAATTAGTTCATGTAAGTTAGAACTAATTGTTTCTTACATCATCCATAACTCACTAATTCTTGTATTTAGCTTATAATGATAAATATTGTTTTTTTTTCATATTTTACTACTCACAAAAAATTTAACTATTTTAGAAAATACCAAAAATTAACCCAACCATTTATCAACTTTTAGATTCTAAAAATTAAATATATTTTATGAAAGTAATTTTCTAAATATGATAAAATTAATTTTTAAATAAATTCCATATTTATTTTTAAAATAAAAATTTTAATGTTATGATTAATTTTCCAACCCTTTGAAAAATCACTCATAGTCCTAAAATTAAATTGTCATTATAACGAAACATAATATTATTTTATAAACTAATTTTATGGAAATAAAATTTATTTTAATTTTTTATATTTTTCAAAAAATTTAAATAAAACATATATGTTTTACAAAACTAAAAACACTTAATTTATAATTTTAAAAAATATATTTATTTATATGAGGATATAAATTTACTATATTTTCATTTTATAAGATAACTAAATATTATATTATGATTACATAGTCAATGTTACTTTTTAAATGGTGAGGTTATTATTACTAACGTTTATATTACTATTCTAATAATCAAAATACTATTATAAAGGTTAGATTTGTAACAGTTATATGGGTGTCCCACCTTCTATAAACACCTCATATTTCATTAATTATTTAGTCTATTCTATTTTATTTCAAGGTTATATATATTTTCATTTTTAAAATGAATAATGAATTACTAATATTCGGTTTCATTTCTATAACACTGTTTATGTGTGAGATCATTCTAGGGGTCGAGTAGTTACAAATTTACATATTATAGTTATCTTATTTTATATTTTTATCCCATTATAACAATTTCATTTTTATGGATATATTTATTTTTTAAATATAATGTTTAGGTTAATATAATAAAATTTTATTGGTTCTATCATGTGGTGAATATGCTTTATAAAATAGTACATTTCTACATATGACACATTTATATAGTCAAAAGAGAAATTCCTTTGATGAAATTCTAGGTCGTTACATTATTGAAAGGAAATAAATGAAATATTTTAAAAGAAATATTTTTAGTTTTTAGCTGTTATGTGAGTAGAAATACTTCTCATATACAACAAGATTGTCTAGAGTTAAAAGGGAGAGACTACAAGTCTTCAAATAAACATTCTTATAGAATAGATAAGAAGAGATATAATGTAATGGATATGTGGAGTGATAGTGAAAGAGAAACTACTTCCAATAGTTCATTAGAGGATAGTGATGATAACAGAAAGACTAATAATTTTTATGCTAATGTTCTAAAAATTGAAAAATGTTTCATTAGAAGGATAACTATTGAAGTTCCTACTAATCGTTATCTTGACTAGAAATGTTTTTATGATAAAAGTAATAGTGAAAATTAATATGAAGATAATAAACCTATAGTTTAAGAAATGAATTTGTATGTTATAATTCTTGAAAAGGGATATAGAAGGGTAAAATATGAAAGTGAAAAATTTAAGGTAGAATTTTCTAAACATACTAAAAAGTATAGTGAACTTAAGACTGATTCATTTGAATAGAAATAAGAGTTATCTAATAATAAAAAATATATTGTTAATGGGTAAAGTAGAAATTTATATCTGAATTATGATTTTAAATAATTAATGGTCAAATTTTGTGAGGATAACTCTGATAAGAAAGAAAAAAGAGTTTTTAATTCATCAGAAGTCCATTCTATGTTTGATGATTAAAATAGTAAAAAATTCTGAGAATAAAGTGAAATCTGCTGAAGATAGAAATATAATTATTAAATTGAATTTAGAGACTAAAATATTAAAGAAGTTTCTGATAAGATTTATCACTAGAAGTAAAATATTTGAAAATTTATATGGTCAACTAAGATCCAAATTAAATACTACTAGACATGGAAGTAAATCCACCAAAATATAAATATATCAATCAAATTATTTTGATCAAAATAGAGTACCTTTTTGTTCAATATACTAAAGATCAGGCCATTTTAGGAAAAAATATTTTCTTAACAAAATTCAATGTTTTAGAAGAACATGAGTGATTAAGGGAGATGGATTCTTATGAGCACCAAAAGATCAAATAAGTCTAGGTTCCAAATATCATTTTTGAAAAAACAATTATACCTAAGAAGGCCTATCTTCAGAAGACTTAATATCTGAATAAATAAAGACATTATGTACCGGTAACTAAATACCTATATTTGGTACCTGTTAATTATTTTTATGTTTACCATAACTTAATTATTTTATGATTTGATTTGTTTGTTGGTTTAAAATGTTTTAAGTTTTTCTTAGTATCTTTCTTCATTTCTGTTGATTTCGGTGGATTTAGAGTTTATGTTTTTAGTTAACTTTTTAGGTTGTGGACTATTAATTTCGGAAGAGTTAATTTTTATAGAAATTTTTTAGGGATATATATTAGAAAGAAGAAGACCAATATAACATATCTGGTAAAAAAATTAAGAGAATTTTATTATTTATATTTCATTCATTTTTTTCTTTCATTTTCAAAGTATTAATTTTTTCTAATTACTGTTATTTATATTTTTTTCCATTTATTTATTATTTTATTATTTTTCAAAATATGGTTTTTATCATTATGAATGTTCGAAATGGATAAGAAGGTGTTTATGTTTTAGGGATATCATATTGAATATTTAAGGGGTAAGATTTTTCTATATATTATATCCTTCTAAATAGGAATTTTTCTTTGAAATTAATGGAATCATTTTTCAGGGGGATATTACTTTATTAATTCTATTTACTCCTATTGATCATTGTTTTTACTTCTATTTTTATTTCTAAAAATCACAAAGGGTGAGAGATTTTAAAAAATTAAAATTATTTTAAATTAATGTTTAATTATAAATTACTTTAATTAGATAAGGAGGAGAGTTTTGAAAATTTATTTATTTTACTTAGGGGAGAGATTATTATTTTAAAAGAAAATATTTTTTTAATTTTTAATTTGGGTTTATGCTTTCAAAAAGGGGGATATTTTTTATTCATGTAAATAATTTGTATTTAGTTTTAAAAATCACATAACACTCATGATATAATTATTTTAACTTGGAGTTTCTTATTTTAAGTGTTTTTGGTATGTAGGATTGAGTTTTTGGTAATTATAATTATGAAGTTCTTTAGTATGAAAATTCAAAAGACTAATTTATCATTCCACAATACATTCACCAAATGTATAATCACTGTAGAACAGTGGGATTAACTTCATTGAAAGATGTGAAGTGTGACCAAATTCCTTAAAAATTGATGAATACTCTTTTGATGAAGTTAAAAATAATATAAAAGATTTCAGATTATAACCATTGGGGGATTGAATATAAATATTAACAAATATTTAAGAACCAAAAGAAGTAAATAGTAAGCTTTTAAGCTTATAATATTTTGAAGTCTACCACAACATTTTTTCCTGAGAGCACTTTTAATTATATTTTGGTTTTGTGTATTTCCACTAAGAGTTCAATTAGAGGTTTTAATTTTAAAACTCTTAGAATTTATTTTATATCCAATGGGTTACTGGTCCCTCCAGATCATGGTATTTCATGGAGGAATATAGAGTTGGATTATATCCTTTAATATCATGAAGTTATGAATTGTGGAAGTAGAGATTCTTCTGATTTGGTTGATCATGTGATTATGATACGAAGAAAAAGTAAAGATTTTGGTTTGTATGAGAATACTTAAACCTTCTCATGGGAAAAATTGATGGATCCCTAGGTGTTATAAGATTTAACATTAAATATGTTAAAGTTGAGGATACCTTGAATTGGATTTATGAATCCCCTTGTGCTTTGGATAAATGTAAAGTTTATAATATCCTTTAAGGGGTACATTATTTTTGAATTATTACTCTATGTTTTGTTAATTTACACTATATTTAAAAGTTTTTTACTTATTTATATTTCTTCTTTATATTTTGATGTTGTTGGAAATTTAAAAAAATTCTAACAGATTTAATTTCCACTTGTCTTACTTGTTTTACACTGAAATATTGTGGGTTTATTATAAATTCTTGTTTCTATTAGTTTTAATACTTAACGTGGTGAAAAATTATTAGTCATGTTTTTGAATATAATTCACCCCACCTATTTTAGTATTCCTGGCATGGTAATACAAGAAAATAATACCATCTGAATATTCTCCAAAAAAATCTTGGTTTAACTCTAAAACACTTTTACAGTAACTCTCTAAGTCAGACTAAATCCTCATTTAGTCAACCACAAAGTGTGACCCCACATGACTTCATAGTGTTGATAACAAATAGGAATCACGAGATCCATAAATGTAAACAAAGAGAAGACTCCAGAAATCAATTATGATACTCAATCTATAAATGGATATAGTATGTCCTATATGAAACACTTGTATCTCTATACAAGTTTCCAATGGTTTATATCGTATTTAAGTGTGTATTCCCATATTTTTTTCAAAGAAATCAAGTTTCTATGGGACACATAGTATGTTAATACAATATAATCAACTCATATATTATCAATTTCTTTAAGTATGTCTTGACCTAGTAAATTAATACAAGACATGTAATTCATCTTCATTGATGAGAACATAACATGCCTATCATCTTAGTAGAGAATAAAATCATATGCACAATCTAGATGCAACAAAACACTCCCCAATCCATCTTAGTCAAGGTCCCCGATTTCATACTCATCATAAGAGAGGAAAAATATCATTGTAGTTGAGTTGGAACTGATAACATGATTAAAAATAGACCCAACCACCCCCTAATTAGTTGAGTCACCTTTAGCTTATGTAAGAAAGATATCAAAGTATAGAGGTTCTTATTCTACTTATCTCACTGAACTCATGTATGGTTACTTAAATATGATCCATGTACCCCTATTATACCAAATAATTTTGTATGACACTCCATGTGATATACATAGTGGGCCATCCAATGAAAAAACATCTTTTTGTGCATCATGGGAATATTATGTATCTATACAGAAAAATCATTCTCATGTTAACCTAGAAATTTCATCACAACCTTTAATAATTGATGATGAACATCAGTTAGGGATAACTTGAAGTCTTACTTTAAGAGGTCAACTATCATTTAACTTCATGAAATATATATATGTATATACATTTATGTAGTTAATTTGAAAAAATAGTGAAGTGAATATTTCATTTAATATTATACATCTTGTCTTCTTAAAATCTTTTAAAAACACTTAACAAACCATAAAGACTATAATAAAATCACGTATTAGTGGTATTTTTGTGTGTAAAAGTGTGGAGCTTTTAACCACCACTGATTTATTTACATTGGTTTTATAAACTGTCATGCTTTTATGAGTTTCCCATTAACCAATAATGATTTTTTAATAGTTTTGGTCTCTAAAAACCATCATATATCCATGATTAGTGGTAGTTAAAACCACCGATAAAATGAATACAGAGGTTTTAATTGCTACCACTATATAATTGGTGATTTAATTCATTTTTTTAATTTTTTTCCTAAACTGACAGTGGTTATAACCACCATTAATATACTCGAGAAAATTTAGTATCATATAATGGTAGTTTCTTAGTGAGAAGTAATGATTAAAACCATAACCAATTACAAAAAATAACATTAAAATTGGATTCTTAATATACTCCTACATGCAATATAAAATACAAATATATCAATAAGTTACATAATTCAATATTTTTAGTTCTCAAATAAAATAAACTTAAAAAAAAATTACATACATTATATTATAATATTTTTTAATATGAAATATATTAGTTTATGTTAAATGCTAAAAAGAAGCATATAAAAGTTTGCATTAAAAATAAAATATTTGAAGAGGAATAAAAAATCAATGATCCTCCTCTAAGTCATGTTGGATACCTGATCCATTCCTGTTGTAGTGTGTGGAAAAAGAATATTTATTTTCTTAATGCAACACAGAGGCTGAACAGGGTCATCTCACTTGAGGAGCTTTCTCATTTGTTCAATCACTTAATCTAATTCACCTAAATAAATTATTTTTAGTTTTTTATTAAATATTAGAAATTAATAGAATTTTAATGAAATAAAAGATTAAACTAGCATGAAATGAGAAAATTTAATTAGTGAAGAATGAACATGTCCTTTATGGTTTGGTTTGTGGGTTCCATCATTCTCCTTGTTGGTGTTTATATTAAGTTTGATAATTCAATTTTGAGATCTCATGCTTAAATTTATATTCTTTTATTTAGTAGTGTGAAACCTAGAATTCATTTAAAAATCTTAATTCCACATCCTTTTGTAATCAAGGTTGATGAAACACCTCAATTGAGAGTGTGAAATCTCTCAGGACCTTGATCCATTGTTATCCATTTCATCCACTAAATGGATCAAATCCATCATATAAAGAGCTTACATCAAATAGAAGGGAGGGAAAAGATTTAATAAAATAATAGAATTGAGTTTGATATATGTGTCATGGTGGATGATCGACACACCTGTGCACATCACTCTTTCTCATCACAAAATTGATAAAACATAATAATTTAAGCAAAAAATAAATTAAATTGCCACTTACATCCCCTAGACCATATCTCAGGTTAGCCCCTCATTTTTTAGGGTAAGAAGTCATGATGAAATAAGAAATAAATATAATAAAATAAAAGGAATAAAACTTATGAGTATAATAAAATAATAAGAATAAAAAAACACACATTAAATCACAAAATAAAAATATAAGAAGAATAAAATAAGAAAAGATGGGTGAAGAAGATGGAGAAGAATTAGAGGGTTTGTGGAAGAAGTAACAAAAATAAAAACCATGCATAAATTATATTGTATTTAAAATAAACTAAATTAAAATTAAATTTAAAGTAAAAAAAGTAAAAAATAATAAAAATAAAAGTAAACTAAGAAAAGAAATGGGTTCAACATCTTCCCCTCCAGAATATTTCCTCTGAAAGATGGATCTTATTATGCCCACAATATCTCCAAATAATTCCAAGGTACCTTATTATAGGTTGTTCAAAATTTAATTTCCTATATCCCCATAAAATATAAAATTAATTGGACAAGTAAAATATGATTCATGGAATAATTAACAATTCAAACATTTTTTGGTTGAGTTTTCCCCAAATATTCTTTAAATTTTTACTATTTAATAGATGACTTGTTGAGTGAATAACTCCATGAAATTTAATGAAAAAACATGAGTTAGGGTTATATTACAAATATTTATATAATCACTTTAATTTGATGTGAGTATCTTGAGTTATTCTTCATTTATAGAGGTGGGTTCCACTATGTCTTCCAGAATGATTTTCCAAATCGATTGATTTTTTTCAGGCCTTTCGATGGAAAAATCAGCTCTTGATCCAGAAGATAATGTTGTATCCCATGAATTTAAGAATACTAAAATAATAATAATAATTTAAATTAGATCTATAGTTTAAATTATTATGTGTGAAATTTCAAAGTGATTAAAATATGTTTAAATTTCAGAATTTTGAATTTTTTACATTTTAGCCCAAATCACACCATAAATCCAAAATTGAGGCAAATAAAATCAAATTGATAAATTGGTTGGGATTAAATCATTATAAAACATATAAAAATGATGAAAATTTTAACTTTATCAATTCCACCACACTTAAACCATTATTTTCCTCAAGTATAAAATTTCATTAAGGAATTTAGAGGGCACCAATGTTACCAATATTCAAATTCCAAAGCAATAAAATCAAATCATCTTAAATGTCAAATAAAATTTTCAAATTAGACATATAATATATATTAAATTTTTAAATTTTTAACAAAACAATAAACTGAGTTATTTTACATTCTCCCATTTGAAAATGACAGTACTTCAGTTCTCATTCATTCAAGTTCCTTAATTCATTGTTGTTAAACATGTCCAATCATGATTTACCTCACTGGAATATTTACTCTCATCTCTCATAATACAATTCAAGTGTCTTTATTCTCATATCATGATAGAATGATACTTATAAATTATCCTATAGATTAACTACTTTCTCTACTTTGTAAAGACAAGAGTTATATAAAATTATGAGAGCTTTCATTAAAGGATCAAATGACTCTGAGGAGTAAGGTTGATAGGATTTGATTCATAAAAATTAAGGCTCAATGAGGAGGTTTATCTCTTAATTATAGTGAATGTTATCAATAATAAAAGTTTAATTAAATTATCTACTTCAATTTGTAACAAATCCCTCTTTCCCTAAACTCAAAGTAAGGTTATGATCAAAGTAATCATAACAAATGATTTGTGGACCCTCTTGATTTTTTAGTTTTTACAGAAATTTTTATCATTTTTTTATTTTTCAAAATTTATGCTTAGAATAACACTCATATTCACCACCCAACCACATATGATAAAAATCATTGGTCCAACAATGGTTATTTTTTATTCTTCCAAGTCACAACCCGTCTTTTCATTTTTTTTGTTTTTTTTCATTTTCTATTTTTTTTATTATAGAGGTAAAAAAATGTTTATAATGAATTAATCAAATGAACTTTCTCATTAACCAATGTAGAACCCCTACAATTATTCCCTACAATGTATATCATCCCTTCCACCATTACTCCCATCACCTATACACTTCAAATTTAAAATATTATGAAAATACTAAGAGCGGGGGGGGGGGGGGGGTAGGAATGGATAAAATGAATTAAAACATGGCTCATACCTAACAAGGCCATTCGGGGTTTTTATGAGCTAAACAAGGATTTATGTAAAGTTTGTATTTTAAGGACAAGGGATTTTCAAAAGATTACCCAATAATTTTAAATGTGTTTTTGTACAGTCATAGTTTTGACAAGTTCAAATGCATGTTCTGGTAGGTGACATGTCCCAAGATCACTCAAGAAATATGCTCAAGAATAAATAAGAAGTACTTGGTCTAGATATCCTCTATGGAATCGAAAATAAGATTTCAGAAAATCACTCAAGGTATGATTAAAAATAACAATTCAATTCATATGAATTTTAGAAATTCAAGGCATGAAAAATGTTAGGGAAATTTCATTTACATGAATTAATTAATTCCATTAAATCATTATTCCTCATTTTAATATCCATGCTTCACTTTAATTATAAAATTCTACATTTTAATCATTCAATATCATTAACCTTAAAATCTAAAACATGGTATACTATGATTCCTAAAAAACTCATTTCTTCTAGATAAGTCAAGTAAAGAAGTAATTCAAGCATGGACATACAATTCTATTATAAATCTCAAAAAAAGATTTTAGACAAAAATATAGGGAGTTTAAAAGAAAAATAATAAAAGTGAACTCCGTTTCCTAGGAATCTTAGTCATTTTCCTCAAGTTTTTTGGGATTTCTTCTAACATCACGAACCTACAAAAGAGCATTACT
Source organism: Viscum album (assembly GCA_963277665.1). Lineage (NCBI taxonomy): Eukaryota > Viridiplantae > Streptophyta > Magnoliopsida > Santalales > Viscaceae > Viscum > Viscum album. The sequence continues at coordinate 2,065,619,628 of OY728119.1, forward strand.
AAATTAAGGAGAAGGATTATTTCATTTAAGATTAAAATGATAAGATTGAGTGGGATGCATACATGAATAATTACTAAGAATGAAATTTAAATCTAAATTACTATAAATAATGTAAAAATATAAATCATGATATGATCCCCCATGCGGGAATTTAATTTTCAATTCTTCCAGAGGAAAGTACCAGTTGTTATCCATAGTCAAATAGTGGATGGATCTTCTTGGAATTGAACCACAATATGTGGCTTTTCCCATATTATGCTTCTTTTTTCATGGTGAGGGATGATCTATGGATAGAGTATAAAAGATCCATCCCCTTAAAAATTAAGTACAAATTGCATGGAAGGGTTAGGATGAAGTATGAATCATCCTTATCTTTGGTTTATACTTGTGAAACCTCATCCTTCTTTTACAGTTCTAGATTAACATGTTCTGCATAAATTTCATGTTTAAAGAGAAAGTAAGTAGGTAATTTTTCTTAAATAAAATATAAATTTGAATTCAAAAAAATATTCTCTATTTCATAATGAGCATCACCTGTATTTATTTCCTCATGATCATTGATGAGTGGCTCTTAAAGGCGAGTCTCTGTGCATGTATATAGGTAGTCGACCTCTTCTATCCTTTCTTAAAACTCCACCATAAGGGTGGTGTCCTCCTCTTCTATGGCTAGAGTGACATGCAATGGTACTGGGTATTCTAATTTTTATGGATTAGGGAGATCATTTTGTACCTAATAATCATTCCATAATTCATCTAGATATTTATGATCTCTCACATGTAGCTCTATAGAAATGTATTCCTCATCATGAATCCACTTTAACTTATCATTTTCATCTTGGATCTAATTCTTAAAATGGTCCATATATTGGTGTTATTTTATTGTTTCCTCAACCTATTTTATTTCTTCACTAAAATTGGGAAGCTCCAATGGATCTTCTTCTTTGGGGAGATCATGTTTTTCCTCACACTTGTTCCAGAAAACATTCAAATCCTATTGATCTCCCACATCTGGATCAGGTTATGGATTCTCTATCAATGTAAGAATATAATAAAATGCTCATTCCATTTTTATCCCCCAGTCATGAAGAGTATTACTGATATTTTTCACCTAATCATTTAGATCACTATAATCAAATTTCAGTTCTTGATATTAAACCGGTGAGTAATATTCCCATGTAGAATAATTTTAGTTCAGATACATCATGGAAAAAGATTTTTATTTTTTTTAATAAAAAAACAATGATTATCTATGAACAATTTAAAAATAGAATAAATAAGTAAACACTAATTTGATCCCCAACAACAACGCCAGTTTTAATGCACTTCTATCATAAGGAATGGAAGAAGAAAATTTATTTTCCTAATGCAGCACAAAGGCTGACCAAGGTCATCTCACTTGATTAGATTTCTTAGTTTTCACCCACTTAGTCTAATTCACCTAAACTACTTATTTTGGGTTCTTTTTATTTAATCTAGTAATGTAATGGAATTTAAATGAAATAAAATATTAAACTAAAATACAATGAAAAAAATGTAATTAGTGAAGAAAGAACATGGAATTTATGGTTTGGTTTATGGGTTCCATCATTATTCTTTTTGGTGTTTATATTAAGTTTGATAATTCAATTTTCAGATCTCATGAATGAATTACTATTATTTTATTTAGTGGTGTGAAACCTCTAATTCATTTAAAAATATTAATTCCACCTCCTCCTATAATCAAGGTTGATGGAACACCTTGACTAAGAGTGTAACATATCCTAGGACCTAGCTACATCATATTTCATTTCATCCACTAAATGGATGAACTCCATCATATGAATATCTTGTATCTAGTAGAAGGGAGGAAAAATATTTATTAATATAATATAAATGAGTTTGATATTAGTGTTGTAGTGGATGATCTCCACACCCATGCACATAAATATTTCCCATTACAAACATAAAAAAACATAATAAGTTAAGTATATAATAAATTAAATTTATAGTTTTTAATGAATCCTCTCATAGGGCATGAAAAAAAAATTTATTTTCATAATACAGCATAGAGACTGGCCGAGGTCATTTCACTTGAGGATCTTTCTTGACTGTTTATTCACATAATCTAATTCACCTAAAAAACTTATTTTTGGTTTTTTTATTTAATTTAGGAAATTAATTTAATTTAAATGAAATAAAATAAAAAACTAACATGAAATGAAAAATGTAATTAGTGAATAAAGAACATGGCCTTTATTGTTTGTTTTGTGGGTTCCATAATTCTCCTTATTGATATTTATATTAAGTTTTATAATTTAATTCTAAGATCTCATGGAAGAATTAATATTATTTTATTTCATGGTGTGAAACCTAAAATGAATTTAGAAATCTTAATTCTATATCCTCCTATAATCAAGGTTTATGGCACAAATAGATCTAGAGTGTGAAATCTCCCAGGACCTGGCACCATTGTATGCCATTTCATCCATTGTGTGGCTCAACTACATCATATGAAGAGCTTGTATCCAGTATAAGGGAGGGAAAATATTTAATAAATTAATAGAAATTAATTTGATATTATTTTTTTGGTGGATGATTTCCACACCCATTCACATGACACTTTCTCATCACAAACTTAATAAAACATAAGAATTTGAGTGCAAAATAAATAAAATTGCCACTTACCTCCCCCGGGTCAAGAATCAGGTTAAACCCAAAATTTTTAAGGTAATAGGTCCCAATGTAATGAGGAATAAATATAATAAAATAAAATAATTGAAAATAATTAGGATTAAAAAATAATAAGAAGAAAAACACACTCACACCAAAAATCACAAAATAAAAATAGAAGAAGAAGAAGAACAAGAAAAGAAGAGAAGACAAGTGAATAAGATAGAAAAGAATATAAAGGGTGTGTAAAATAAGACACCAAAATATAAAAAATTAATGAGTTTTATTTTATTTAAATAAAACTAAATTAAAATTACATTTAAAATAAAACTAAAGTAAAAAAGAATAAAAATAAAAATAAAAGAAGAAAAGAAATGGGTGCACCAGCTTCCCCTATAGAATATTTCCTTCAAAATTATGATCCTATTATTCCCACTATACATTGGAATAATTAAAATGTATCTTATTATAGATTGTTCAAAATTGAATTTACTGTCTCCCCTTAAAATATCTAATTAATTGGATTCGTAAAATAGAAGTTATAGAATAACAAACGAGTCAAAAATTTTATGGATGATACTTTTCCAAATATTCCTTCAATGTTTAGATTTCACAAGATTCCTTAATTAGTGAATAAATCCATAAAATTTAATGAAAAAATGTGAATTCGTGTCCTCTTACAAATCTAGCTATAATTACCTAAATTAGAGGTTTTTGTCCCGAGTTATTCCACATTTACGAAGGTGGTGTCCACTGTATCAGCCAGAATGATTTTCCAAATTGATTGGGTTTTTTCGGGCCTTTAGATGATCTAATTACCTCTTGGTCTAGAAGATAATTTTATAGACCATGATTGTAGGAAGCCTAAAAAATAATCATTTCAATTGTATTGATATTTTAAACTTTATGTGTGAAATACTAATGTGATTAGAATATGTTCGAATTTCAAAATTAAGAAATTTTCACATTTTATCCCAAAACACATAATAAATCCAAAATTGATGAAAATAAGATAAAATTGATAATTTTTTTGATATTTAATAATTAAAAAAACTTATAAAAAATTATGAAAACATTATCTCTATCAGTACCCCCAGATGATAAATGCTCAAGATGTTCTTGTCAGCTACTTGCCTTCACTGCATTTGTTGGCCACATTAAACAAAATTTGAAATTAAAATTTATTTTAATTAGATATTTCATAAAAAATATAATTTAAAAAATTATCATAATAATATTAATATATTAAAATATATGTAATAGATTTATTACTTTTTAAGTTTTTTGTATGAAGGATGCAATGTCTGCATGAATGCTGCCAGTCATACCTTGAAATAATGTAGTTAATGTAGTCCATATCACTGCAAACTGATCATCTCAAGCTATAAATCATGCCTCATGATCTTGAATTTTGTTATATATGACCTCAATTTTATTTTATGAATCTATTTTATTATTAATAATAATATTATGTGAACCTATAGGTGAAGGAATCACATTAAATGAAGATGAGTTCTTACTAAAGAATCCTAAGGGGGATGGTCTAGAACCTAACCCCAATACATGACCAGAATGCTACTTTCCCAAAACCTATGAAATGGAATTGGTGAGGAAGACTGATGATGAATATATAGGATTTTCATAAAATTCCACTTTATGATTTTTCTATAAATAGAACAAATTTTAAAAAAATATATATTTTTTTCAAAATAAAATGAATGATAATTTTTATTTTTAACCTAATGTTTAAAGTGAGTTTATTAATGTAATTTATATCTTCTTTCTTGTGATAGTCGAACCAAACTCAGTTCAGAGGAACACATGGAAAAATTATTTCTCTTATATCATTAAAGAAAAAATGACAACTATAGAAATTTAAAAACATAAAATTCACAAAAAATATATTTAATAAATAACTATAAGATTACCTTTTTAGATATTCACCTCAAATTTTTTTAGAACCAAATATATATGGGATGAATTGTTTCTCTCTATTTTATGAGTTTTTTTAAAATATACTTGACAAAAAAATGTCAATATTAATTAAAATTTCATTATTTTAAATAAATTAATATCAATGTACTAAGATAGTATTAAATACCTCATGAAAATAATAATTACACATATTTAAAAAGGTCTTCCACTGATCCCAAGGTATCCCTTTAGATACCTTTTCATAAATATCATGGGGACTAAAAAAAGTGTCATTGAACACACACCGCATCCTATATTTAAAGACCTTTCGCTTTCTCCAAAAACCTTTCAAAGTACATTGATGCATAACCACACCATGAACATCAAAAAAGAAAAGAATATACGTATTAGATATGAAAAAATAGATATACATTTATTGAAATATTAGATAAAAAATTATAAATATTTATTTTGAACAAATTTTAATTTTTTTTATCAAAAAGACATTTCTTCCAATTAATGGGATTATTCCTCCAATCATTATATTTAATTGGAAGTGACATCATATCACAAGCTAACTAGCCCAAGATTTTCCCATAGAATCCTTTGTTATCCTTTGTAGGCACCCCAAATATGTTTAATGACACAATTAATTTAAAATTTGTTAGCCTCCAAACATTCAATGTATTCCTATTAGTTTCTATATAATTATCATCTGAATATGTTCAATAAATATATGAAAAAATTATTATACATATATAATAAATTATTTTGGAACATTAGTATTTATATACTAATAATTTCCACACTCTAGTACCCTTGTGATGATAATTGTGGCACCATGTATTTCCTTGGTGACTACTCCTCAGCCACTCCATCTGATCCTTCTAACATCCCTAGAGAGGAAATAGATACACTAGTAGTATGGAGAATCACTTAATAAAATTGGATCAAATTATATGATATAAAATTATGGAAATAAGATCATAATAAAGTTGGGATCATACCTAATGAAGGTGTAAGTGCATCAGATGGGTTATCTAATAGCATTGGAGTTGTGCAATATTTACTCATATATCCTTTTTTTCTCAACATTCCTACATAAAATAAGAATATTATACATGTTAGACCATGAATTCTTTAATTTATAATAAGTAATATTACAAAATTTATGTCTATAATGATTAGATAAAGAAATAATTATTGAATGAAAAAACCAACACCTTTATTATTTTTTTTGAACTTGTATATATAAATGTCTCAATTTATAAGAAGGAATATGACCCATTTGATGATTCTAAATCAATACATATTCATCACAATAAGAATAAATAAAAATAGTTTGATTACACAAAAAATTATCAATACAAGTATACTCTTTTTTTTGAACATAAATAGAGTGATTCAATATGTACAAGTCTCCTTCTTGATTACTAAGGATCAAATGGATTTTTAGAATGAGGCGGTATGGCTATACCATAGGTACTAGCCTGTTCTTGCATGGGAAGCCTAGCCAGACGGTCATGCAAAGGTGGAGAGCTACTATCAGGATGCAGATGCTGGGGAGGGGCAGTTCCTTGTAGATAGTCTGGTTGAATTCCCTAAGATCTTCGGGTCATATAATATCCTAAGCCTACAGTCCATGTAATCTCTGAGCCTACAATCCTTGTAATGCTTCCCCCACATCCCTTGAAAGGGGGGTTATAAAAAATCAATAAAAATGAAGGCCTTAGGGCCATTAAGGCAAGGTTTACTCAATAAATGGGAAAAAAGAAAACAAAAAGAGTGAGTGAATGTAACCATACAATGAAAATTACCAATCATCTTGTAAGTAAGAAATAAATTGAATATGAACGGAGGAATATATAGAACATTAATCAGTATAAGAGAATATGATAGTATTACTAAACCCACATGTGTAACACTACTTGAAAACCCCTTAGGAAGTGAAATACAATATGATATAATAATAACATTTAAGTCAAGAAATGAATTCTTACTAAAAAACACAAGATTATAAGTTCTAATATCAATATTACATATAATACAATGTAATTTTTTAGAAATTTAAATATTATCTTTCATTAAGTTACCAAATCATTCAAGAGAAACAATAGAATTATGATGATACACTAGAGTTGGAAGGAATTCACATAAGTTCACAATACCAATATTTAAAAATATAGAAGGTTAATTTAGGTTCTTAATATGATATTCATCACTGTGAACCATTATAGAAACAAATTTTGACTTTTTGAACATTATATTAGTATGAATTACATAAAGGTGATAAAATATATCCTTCATGTGACTAAGATTCTTAAAATAATTACAAATCATAGTCAATTTCTTACTTTCTATTTTATATGGAAGGGGGGTCTTGGAGGCAGTTCTTGCAAGAGAACTACCATCACTATATAAAGGTATATTAATTAAATAAATTTTCTTTTATCTCTATTACTGAATAATAATTGAATAATCCTAGTTTAACAATGAAAGATGTCAAATAAGAAGAATATAACCTTAAATAGCCATAAAAAAGTATTTTAGAAACATAATAAATTGAAAAAAATCGCTGATCTTAAATAAATTTGTAATAACTTTAATAAAAATAGAAGGTTATGTATTCATAGACAAAAATTCACTTATCACATACCATATTCACTTATTCATGGTGACATATATAAATACTGAACTAGTTCCAAAAGAAATTGAATATAAATACATCTGAATTTGAAAAAATATGAGTTACATTTTACTTTTCAAAACACTCAATGGTCTTAGCCAAAATTTATTATGAACTAGTGATATAGAGAACACATTCAATGAATTTTATTAAAAGAGAATAAATTACCAACTCAAGACCATGTTGTTATAATTATTCCAAAACCGGAGTAAATGAGAAGAATGACGAGGCATAGAAAAATCATCACCAATAAATTCAAGAATGTTATTAATAAAAATATAAATTATCATCATATAATTCCAAGAAGAAAAACTAGTTCCATAAAATGGAAATGAAATTAATAAAATATCTATATTATTAGAGGTTCTAATAAATAAAGGATGAGAGGAATCATTAACACCACCAATGGATGAAATAAAAGAAGAATATAACATCATAATCATAAATATCTGTAGAATAAAATTAGAAAGAAAGGAATTAGGTAAAACCTAGACCATCATGCTACTCTAATACCATTTAAAATAGTAAGTTAGGATGAGAGAGACAAAAACTGTGAACTAAGAACTTATTTTTAACTCTAAAAAATCCACTTATGTTGTATTAATGGATGGGGAAGATAAGGGGAAGGGGAAGGGGATGATTTATTGGATGAAAGAAGGTGAAATTCATGTGAGATGTACTAGATTAGGAATAAATGATAAGAATAAATTATAGGGGAATTCAAATCATTGAAATAAGTATTTATTTGTGGTGGTTTTTAATAACCACAACTAATATTTATTAAAATATTTTTTTTAAGAACCATCACTAATAATTCATTACACATAAATTATATTAAATCACTAAGAATAAATGAGGAGGTAATTTAGGATTTTTAATTAATCATGGTCTTTAGAAACTACTACTAATATACTGCAATAAATATGGTTTTCCATGTATTAAAATAAGCAGTTGTCTAACATATCATATATGATAGACAACCAGATCAACCATATGTTTATTATACTTTGTCTATTTTTTAATTAATTACATATGCATGTAATTCTTGGTATATATATATATGGGAAAATATGATAAATCCCTCTTGATAAACTCTTTAACGAGTAACGTATTTGAATAAAAAAAGTTTGAATAATGGGGATATTTAGGAATCATATTCCTAATTTTTAACTCCATGAACATATTAAAACTCATTTATGTCACAACATAAAATGTTATGATTTCAACTTATATTGTCTAATTATAAATCTTTCTATGTTAATCATTATCATCCTTAGAACCTTTTCATCAAACATTTTCCTTAAATAATAATGTAACTATTTACATTACTATTCACCAACACATTCTAAATTTCTTTAGGATAAAGTGACATTAAAATTAATAGAATAAATAATTGAAAAATTTTAAATTTCTATTTTACCGATATACCCTAAAACTATTTTAGAATATTAAGTAAAATTCACACTATAAATAAATTGTTATAATCATTTTAAAAGGTAGTTATTATAACTAAATATAACTATTTATATTTTTCTTTACTATATAATATCCTAAACACTTTAGGATATTGAGTGAAAATTCACATTAACTTTAGACTTGCATAATATTTTATTTGTTAATTTTGAACTTATCTAAGTTCAAACATACTCCTACTAAATATTAGGCTATGAAACCACACAATTTTTGTTTTTGTTTTAGAAAATAACACTAATTTCGTTTTAGTATTAATATTTAACAAATAAACCACTATTTAAATGTATGGTGTTCTATGTGTTTGGGGGATTTTATTTTGAAAATAATACTTTATTAAAATATATCACTGATGAGTGGTAGGAACATCTTCCATCATATTTTAACAAACACTTGGATATTTTTTATCCTTGCATCCTTCTAAAATATGTTATGGAGTCCAAAATATCATAGGCTACGTGTATACAATTAATTAACTAATTTTATTCATAAAAACTCCATTTTAATGAAAAAAATCCACTTGTCACACAAGTTAAATGAGATAAACATAAACATCATTTTAAGATCCATCAAAGATTGATATATTCCTTTACATCCAAATTTGTGATGTAGAAACCATTTGTTTCATCACGTGAATGCATGTTATAGATTTATAATTTTTCACTTGATTTTAAAAAACTATATATTTATGAAACTTGTGAAATTTAAAATTGGTCTCGCAAAATATTTATAACTGAAGAATCAAATTTTATAACACTTGTGAATCCTATATTTCAAGTGAACCTATATTTTTTTATTTTTTACATTTATTTTGAGCATGGTTTCAAGAGTTTTGAGACCAATAATAGGAATCCAAAAAGTCAGAATAAAAAAGGTACAAATATAGTGGGATTACTATAGCTTGGGAATCTATAGAATCTCCCCTAGACAGCCAGTGGGGTCCACTAGATGGATAATAGAGTCTATAGAGATATGTATAAAACTATAGATCCTGCAGGTTTGTTGGCAAGGTTCTTAAGCTGAAGTGATTATGCCCAATATAGACCAGCTCATCGATGGTGTTCGATGATGCCTAGAGAGGACACCATTTGATAGAAATTTTTTAAAAAACACAACTCAATTACTTTTATTTATCCTATTAGGTGCCATTCAAGACCCAAAACCCTAAGGATCATCTCTAGTGTTTTTTGGGTTCTCTCCCTCCCTTCCAACACCTCCGTTCAATTCCCAAATAGATGATCGACCTTTAATTCTTATTCCAGTGAGTTCTTCTTTTATCTGGATCAATTCCTTTGTATTCTTCTTGATCAAAACTTATTGGATCCGTGATGTATTTATCCGATATAAGGGTTTTGTATTGGTTTAATGAGGGATTTGATGATCATTGATATAATCAACACCCTGATTGAAGGAATTGTAACCTACACAACCTTTAGAATAATATCATAATTAGTAGAAGATCTTGTCTGGTATGTTTGACCTTGACCTACATTTTCGGTGTAGTTTCTTCTCATCCATTATCCTAGGATTCTAAATTATGCTGAATCAAGTTAGTTATAGGTTGCGATGGAGATTATGGACTCAAATAGTGACCCCTACTTCTGAATCATCATTTCACTTGAGGGAAGAAGCCTTTGACTTTTGATCATGTTGTATATAGGTTATTGGTATGATTGTTGGCATGTTCCCATAGCATTGCGAAACATATGTCAGATTCTTAATAACATGAGGAGTGTGTGTGTATCCCTTTGACTTGTGATTGCCTTTCTTGTACATGGATTATGATGACTATGATACATGTTTATTGGTGTGATGATTGATATTTCATTTGTATTTTGTATCATATGTTCCATTATTCCTTCTTATGCTGTTGAGCATACAGGTTAATCCTATTGTACTATCCCTAGATAGGTATGTTCCAGGTCAGTGGCCAACATGAATTGGACTATAAAATTGAGTGGTATTTTTCTACCATGTTTTTGGACTATCCCATCTAGGGGAATGTTTTAAGATGCCAATTATCAATCCTTCCGACATGGAGCCTAAGTGGGTTGAGCTAATTTCTAAGGAGCGAACATATTTTTTGTGATTATGTGATATATTTTTGTTATATCTATTTTGGTTATTTTCTAGGTATGAACGTATATAACTTATGCACTTATGTTAAGGGATATTGGTGGTGTCTTACTAAGTCTGGTAATTAGACCCTACTAGGGGATTTTGGTGCGATTATAGATTTCATGGTTTGGGATCCTATGAAGGGAAAGGGCCCCGTGGTGGATGGTTGAGCAGGTTAACTAGAGGATGTGAATGCTACTGAATGGTTTCTGAGATAGATTTATAGCACTATTTTTTTATTAGCCTTACAACACACATTAGATTATTTTTTATCTTTGGTTTACTTATTTGTCCTTCCATATTGATACCACATGGGTTATGTTTTATTTTTATTTGTTGTTATTTTAATGGTTATTTGTTATTTTTTTTATTATTATCACTTTTATTATTATACTATGATGTTTTCCTATTACTAAGGAATAGTATCCCCATGATGTTCCATAGCCCCTCATTTCTAGTCAACAACCTCTTTCATATGGGGAGGTTTTCATGAGGTTGTGTAGAACCCCTATCTCCAACTTGGTGGTTCAGGTCGACATGTTAGAAAATGGTATCAAAGGACCATGTTCCCTAACTTGTTTCTTATCTTTTCCCTGGTTTGGGATAGGGTAGTTAGGAGATAGGATGTTTTGGACTCAGGTAGGGGAACCGAGTTATTGTTTGGGAGGCACTATATAGTAGACCTTTGTGTTTCCATAATATAGTATTTTATGTTTTTTCTATTTGATATTACCACTAATTAAATTCACCTTGGGTGTTTCACAAGATGTTTCTATATAGGGTTATGGGATTTTGTGTGAATTCATGAATCATGCTAGGAATATAATATCACATGCCATATATCCATTGCTTTCATTATATAGAGCCTAAAAAATTAAATTCCTATTAAAATTGTGATATGTACCAGATGCATTATTTCTAGTATTAATTATATAATCATGTTATATTATAGTCTTGTGTGTGTGGATATGACTGATGTGAATAAATTAGAGGCTTCTATTGGTTTATGGTAGTGCTTTGAGGGTTATTCCTTGTTCTCGTGGGTAGCCTCTTAGGTTGAACCTTATTATGAACCCATATCTTTGCTTGTGTGGTCACCAGTTTCCTTATTTTAGTCATTGGACTTATCAAAGTTTTTCACAAGAATTTTAGGAAATTACACACCATAGATTTCTTGTGCATCTATTTACTCCACCTTTTGTGAAGGAGGTTGCAACCGAGCATGCTCCCTTGGTTTTTCTAGTGGTTCATGTTATAGAACTAGTACAACCAAGACTCTTTTGACTGGTTCCTGTTCAAGGAAGAGGACCCCACATGGGCTGGATGATGATGGCTGATTACACTCACAACTTCCAACTCCATCACCCCATCTTTCTAGGGAACTATAGGCCCTTAAAATGTATAGGAATGTATATGGATCATTTAAAGGACAACTGGCATGGGAGGGACCCTAGAGGATTAAAAGGTGAATATAGTAAACTTTATGCTTGATGGTAAAGCTATATGATGGTGGGATATCATGATTCAAGTTGGTAAATGATAAGGGAAGACTTAAGATTCCTTCAAGGATCCATTTTCAAGGAATTGTTTCCAAATGATCTAATGTTGGACCATGCTCATGAATTCATATAGATCCAACAGGGGATAATTACCATTTCCGCCTATTAAAAATGATTTACATAGCTAATTCACTTTTCTCCTCTTATAATAAGGAATAAATAATATAAGTATAATAATTTTGAAATTGGTATTCACCTAGATCTAAAGTTTTAGGTTGGGAACTTTGATCTGATAACCTATGATACATTGATATCTAAGGATTTTACGACCAAGAATGGAATCAAGGAAGACAGAGCTATATGTCTTCTTCTAGTAGTTAGTGGTTTGATAAGTAATTTCTCTAGTTCTATCCCAATTACCAATTATGGGAATAAAAAAATAATTCAAATGATATATTCTAGGGTTGAGTTTAGTAGTTAGTATAGGGAAGGGGTTCCTTGAACCCCTCTGGAGAGATGAATCCTATAAATGATTTAACTATGGGGAAAGGTACACTTTCTCAAGGATTGAAAACATTCTTTGAAAAAATTTCACTGATGTGGAAATATAGTACATCTTAAGTAATTCTATTATTTAAATTCAATTATGAAATTATAAAAGTTAGGAACATGAACTCAGTTATATGTGCATACCTTATAAGGGTTGGTAAATCAGGTGACTAATGAGCCTCTGGGTCATCATGGAGTTGTGGATGGTAGAGATTATATAGTTTACCATGATTTAATAGATGGTGGAGATGGAGATTAAATAATAATAGGTATGGTCCTAATTTCTCATACTCAATATATTGATTTTTTTAACATAGGAGGATCTCATTTATTCATATCATCTCAAGTAGTTTTTGGGTTGGATTTACTAGTTAAATCCTCTTCTAAGATGCTGTCAATAGATACACTCATGGGAATGAAAGTAGATCATATATATATCTATATGTACAATCCAATGGTGGTTTCTGTCTTTGGTCATCTTTGTATCTTCATAATTCTTAAGATGACATGTTTCAATAGGATCTTTGGCATGGTCTGGTTGTCCAAATTTCATGCACACATCAATCATTATCAGAGGCAAGTAACATTTTTATCACTTAAGGGGGAAAAGTTTTTTTGATGAGTGAATAGGATATTTAGGAAGGTAGAGTGGGAGTATAACCTATTCATGGAGAATATTTTTAAATGAAAGTGGATGGTATGATTCATTCAGTAGATGAAATAGTGACTCCAACCCATTTTCACTGATGGTAGACATGTACCGAGATGTCTTTCTAGGGGATTTCTTAGGGTTACCTCCACACAGGGGAGTTGAGTTTGAGATTGATCTAGTGTCAACATCATGAAACATATTGTTTTTACTATACCACATAATACCGTATGAGTTTAAGGAGCTCAAAGTGATATAAAATGAACTTTAGGCTAAAAGGATTCATCAGACCAATCACTTCCCCTTGGGGTGATCCACTGTTTTTTACCAAGAATAAAGAAAATAATATTTGGATTTGTGTGTAATATTGAAAGTTAAAACATATTATGGTTAAAATAGGTACCCATCTCTAAGAATTTATGACATTTTTGATAAATTGATGGGGTCTCATTGGTTTTGAAATATTGATATGTGTTCTTCCTACCATCAGTTTTGGGTCAGAGAGGAATACATTTAAAAAACAACATTTAAGATCAGGTATGAGTTGTATGAGTATATCATTATACCCTTTGGAAAGATTAATTATTCACCATTGTTAATGGTTTTCATGAATAAGGTCTTCGACCCATACTAGGAATCCTTCATCATTGCCATCATTGATGAAATCCTTATATATTCCAAGACTATGTAGTCATAAGACAAACACCTATATATTGTGTTGAGTATGCTTTCAGCAAATTTTTTTATAATAAGTACTCAAGTTTCAGTTTTGGATACTAGAGGTATGCTTTATTGGGAATGTAGTTTCTCAAGTTAGAATATCAATTGGTCAAAATAAATTTTATGCAGTTATGCCTTGGAAATAAATGAGTAATCTGTTCAAGATGTAGAGTTTTCTTGGATTGGCTGTGTACTTCAGGAAATTAATTTAGGAATTTTCCCCCATGGAATTTCCCATGACCATTATCCCTAAGAAGGGAGTTAAGTTCAAGTGGATAGATCAGTGTGAAGAGGCCTTCATGGATCTAAAGAAAATGTTGAATTCAGTTCTGATTCTAATTCTTTTCATGACTGGAGTTGGGTATTCTGTGTACTATGATATGTTTGGAGTTTTATTTGGAGTAGTTCTGATATAGGGTGTAAAGGTAGCCACTTAAGGGTCTCTTAAAATATCACCCCAGAAACATAACTACCCTACTCATGACTTAGAGAGAGAACAAGAGGTCCATGTGTTGAAGTGTTGGTGATAATATATCTACAGTGAAGGATTTTTCATATATACAGACCAAAAGGTTCTGTTATATATATTATCCCAGTGTGAGTAAAATATTCATCAGAGGTGTTGGTTAAATTACTTGTAAATGACCAAATTTATATGGAATATTATATCAATAAGGAAAATGTGTTTTTTGATGTATTGAATAGGAAAATAATGGAATATAGAGAAAAAATGTTAGAGGTAGGGTAGAAGCTCTTGGATTTTTCTGGTAGACTGTTAGGTGGGAATAACCGGGGATCAAGGGGTAGAATTTTGTGAACACTTAGTGATCATGTCATCATTGGTAGAATGATTTATGGATATAAAGGAGCTTGATTCTGAGAGTGGGGTGATACATGAAAGTTTGGAATATAGTGGTTTTGTTTTAGGTTTGTCTTATCTTGACCCAACCCAATGGGGCTCAATTTGTGACTCCCCAAGATCACCCCCATAGGCTAGGGGTTGGTTTCTGTGGTGAGTAGGATATTACACACATGGGAGACCTAAGAATAATGTACCTGTACACAAACATCCACAAACACCTCCGTGAAATAGTGTATAGATATATAAAATAAAAATAAAAATATGCATATATATATATATATCCCAAACTAGAATGAAACAGAATTGCTGGAAGACTAAAAAAGGAAAAACATGCACTCAACAAAAGAAAGCATCCAACCCACACAGAAAGAGGGGATCACTGTCAAATGAACTTGCCAGAAAAATCCTTGGCTAAGCTCTGGTAAATACCCTGGTTGGTCTAGCTCACTAAGATCCTCCTGTTCTGGGTATTACTGGGAATCCATTGAAAAGATTGTGGTCTATACAAGACACAACATGTATGGGGAAATTCCCTGAAGGGGTGAGTATAAAAATACTCAATAGGTTCCCTAAAAACCAAAAGAAAAGGGAGAAACTAAAAGGAAACCGTCTACTCGACCTAGAGAGAGTAAACTCAAATGAGAGAGAAACCCCATATCGAACCATCCTTAGGTATATATGACTAGTTATCTCATACCACATGGTGTGTCATCCAAGATATGAAAACACTCTAAGGAAATCCAAAAATACACCCAGATATACTCATTCAATAGATAAAATCCATTAGGTAAAACCCATCCATCCCTGATGGCACCTCCGAGAGATACCACTCAATCGGGTATCACAAGCTGATGAAACAACTATACCACCCCAAGGGAACAAAAATGAGAGATAATTCTCATCTAATATAACCATGAATGAAGTCACACTAGAACTCATGGGATCTTGATGCTTAGATAGGGGATCTCACCCATCCTTGATGGGGTACACTGTAAATCCTACTGGAACCACTACCAGCCTCATCTATCATAAATGGGATCCCTCCCAAGACCCACTAGGGGACACTAAAAACCTGATCTACAAAACCATAAACTACACCTCCTCAGATAGGGTATCACTCCCAGGATCTGATGGGGGACACTAAAACCCTATCCGGTAACCCAAAGATCTCACACTAATAGGGGATGACTCCTAGGATCCACTAGGGGACTCCAAAACCAAATATGGCATCCTAGAAATCATATCACTCAAAAATAGGATCTATCCCATGTAGCTTTGGTCACAAAGATTACAAAAACCCCATTTTCTATAACATGATAAGTAGGGGATTATTTCACCAATGATTCCATGAACCCTAATTGAACCATCTGCTGAGTAGGGGATTGTATATCCAACAATGCTACAACCCTACAGAAACCAACTACTAAGTAGAGGATCATATACAGAATGATTAAAAAACACTATAGGGTAATCCTTTTAGATAGGGGATCACCTCTCATACAGTCACTACTGGAAACATGATCTTTCCCAACACTTCTATACCAACGGTTTGTAAAAACCGTTGGTATAGCTACCATTTCCCAACGGTTCACCAAAACCGTTGGGAAAGGGCCTCAAAAACACACCCTTTCCCAACGGTTTTGGTGAACCGTTGGGAAAGAGTGACCTTTCTCAACGGTTCACCAAAACCGTTGGGAAAGGGTGTGTTTTTGAGGCCCTTTCCCAACGGTTCACCAAAACCGTTGGGAAAGGGTGTGTTTTTAGGCCCTTTCCCAACGGTTTTGGTGAACCGTTGGGAAAGGTTACTCTTTACCAACGGTTCTCAAGAACCGTTGGGAAAAAGAGGAAAAAAATCCAGCATACACCCAAATAAAAATACAACCACCCAGAACCTATCCCAACGGTTTTCAGAACCGTTGGGATAGGTCTATCCCAACGGTTTTGACAACCGTTGGGATATGTTCATTGATTTTTTTCCAGATCTACTAACCGAGAACATTATATAAATCAAAATTTTAAATAATTATGATAATACATATATATATTTATGAAATTATGTTTATAAAAGTGATGTTAGCTTAGTGGTTAAGTCGTTCGATTATAAATGAGGGGTCCTGGGATCAAATCCCAGCGGATGTTTTATTTTTGGAATTTATATACCAACGGTTCCATTACCGTTGGTATAGATTTCATATTACCTATACCAACGGTTTCCAAAAACGTTGGTATAGGTCTATACCAACGGTTTTTGGAAAACCGTTGGTATAGACCTATCCCAACGGCTTACTTGGCTACGGTTCTCCAAACCGTTGGTATAGGCTATACCAACGGTTTGGAGGCCTATACCAACGGTTCCAAACCGTTGGTAAATGTTAGTTTTCCAGTAGTGAGTGTTGGTCATGAATATTCCAAGAACCTAATCTAAGGAAAAGATACATTAGAGGATCCCACCCCGTTATCTTTGGAGGGATATAAAAACTCAAATGATACAATTGAGGATACCACTCTATCCTCTCTAAAGGGATGATACTACTCTATCCATTCTCATCCAATCTAGGGGATCACAATCCTATATAGAGGATGTAATTCCACCCAAACCCTCATAGGGATAGACCAAGGGAACTCACTCAACCACTATTGGTCCCAACAATGCTAACCTAAGTGACCCACAACATCGCCTCACCCTAAATCTCCTAGGCTCAAACCAAGGCCACAATCACATTATACATTGAAAACTTCTCAGGATAGGCTACTCATTGGCCTGAATCCAAGCCCCGAATGAAGATATACAGAATGCCTAAACTCTTCCAAGAGGAGACTACACAATATGTAAGGGGGTCTGCATGGCATGTGACCCCACATGAACACCTAGAAATTTCCTCTGAACACATGTATTGGCTGGGAATGCGGGATTACATGGCGTGTACTTATGGTACATGACATGTCTCACCTCACCTGGGATCCAACTGTGTATTCCCTTCCCATGGCTCAACCAGCCGTGTCAACCACACAGTGTGAACCCTTGGTACATAACATGTCCCAGCTACATAGCCCCTTGGACATGTCTCTTTCCCATGTCCATGTCCATCACTTGGTTCCCTTGTACTCAAGCTGTGTACTTTTACACACTCGTGTACCTTCACACAGCTTCCCTAGACATTCCCTCAAGCCACACAACATGGGGTCACTACACGATGTGTAACCCAAGGAACACAATGTGTAGTCCCCAAAACTTATCTTCCCTATATGGGAAGAACACACGATGTGTCCCTATGTTCTACATTCCATGTAGATAGGAAAATCCATCATAAATTCCTTGCAAGATGCCCAAATCACCCCTATTTTCCCCGAAACACAAAGTTCGACCCTCAAGGGGTCCCTAACAAGAATCTAAGGGCTCTACAACCTTAATACGATGCATAATAAAGGGGATTGAGAATTAAAACTCAAAACCACTTACTTTATGGAGAATTTATGATTCTTTAGGGTTGAATTATCACTTAAGAGATACTACAACATGATCTAGGAGAGATCACCATTAAGACCATAGATCGACGATGCCTCATTTCCTTGATTCGGTCCTCGGGTTGTTCGTTGCTACAAGGGGAAAGAGGGGGAGGGGATCTTTATATCATGAAATACAAGGGGGATGGAGGTAAGGGATATTGTTTTAATTTTATTATAACAATATCCTCCAGTTAACACCTCACTACCAACTCTGCTTCGACCCAACACCCAGTGCCAACAAAGTTTATATCATGCCTAGGGTAACCACGATGGCCTGAACTCAACTGTGGTTTCAGAATTAAAATCTGAGACTATTCTCATTATTTATTCATGGTTCCAAATAAAATTCACACACATAATAATATATCATTAATATTTTTAATATCACTGCACTGAGGATCTCCATACCTTGGAACTCTGTGCCGATTCAGTTCTTAGCTTTAGAAATATTATAAGGAATATTTCAAAGCCTTACAGGGGAAACCTGAGTCTCTACAATTATTTAAAAAAGCATGGAGTGATTTTGGTTCATGTTAGTGTAATGGTTCAATCTTCCATGAGAGAGGATCTAATGAGAACCTCTCATGCTTCATAGTGAGAACTGCACCCAGGTTAACCAAGATGTATCACAATGTCAAGTGGCTATTTTGGTGGCCCAACATGAAGAGAGATATTTTAGGAATTGTATCTCATTGTATAACTTTTAATAGAATAAAATATGAACATAAAAGAAATATATAGTTTCTCTAGATAGTTCCAGTGTGAGTGTGTAAGTGGGATGAGGTGAATAAGAACTTTGTGAAAGAGTTCCCCAGGAACCTGATAGGTTGAGACACCATTTAAGTAGTTCTGGATCATTTGAATAAGGTTGATTACTTCATACTGATCAGAGAGGTAAAAAGAGTAGATATAAAATCTATATATTTGGAACATCATGCGAATTCACATAGTGACTTCAAGATTTTTATCTGACAAAGATTCTAGATTTACCTTGCGGTTTTGGAAAGGCTTACATAAGGTGATGGGTAATCATTTTAAGATGAGTAAAACATTTCATCCTCAAACTAATAGGTAGTCATAGGAAAAAATAGATATTTTATAGGATATGATTTGAGTGTGTATTATCAATATCAAAGGATATTGGTATGATCACTTATCTCTGATAGAGTTCACCTATAATAAAAAATTTTGGTCCATGATTTATATTTTTTTGTTTGAGGATCTGTACAAGAATCCATATCAATCACCCTCATGTTTTCACGAGGGAAGTAAATATTCAGTTGTTGGGATGAGTATGGAACATGATACCTTGGATTATGGGGAATGTATTAGAAAGTGGATGCTTATAGCTCATACAAAATAGTGATCTTATGCCGATTGAAGGACATGAAACTTGGAGTCCACTGTGGGTGATAAGTTTTTCTTGTGGGTGTCCCCTTGGTTTGGGAATATGTATCAAAGGAGCTAGGTGAAATTGACACCACATTATGTCGAGATATTCATGAATATAGAACACATTGAGATGGTTTCCTATTGGTTGGATATTTATCTATGGTATCAAGGTATAAAAAATGTATTCCATGTTTTATATCTTTAGAAGCATAAGCTCGATCTTCCACTTATACATGATTGCAAGGATGTTGAGTTGGAAGTTGATGTATATTTTGTGGAGAAGACTATTATGATATTAAACCAAAACAAAAATGTGTTGTGAGGAAATAATGTTCCTCTAGTATGAGTTCAATGGTAGAACAAGCATGTTCAAGAAGAGATGTGGGAGTGAGAGGTTGACTTCCAGGCGTTGTGGTCTGAGTTGTTTAGGATGATTTCTAGGGATACTTTTAAAGGAAAAGAATTCCTAAAGGTGGGAGAATTATGACAACTATTTTTTTGTAATTCCTCTATTTTTTACTTTTATATTCTTTTTTATCATGTTTTCAAGATTTTTGAGATTGGTAAGAGGTCTCCTAAAATTTAGAATCGAAAATGTGTAATTTTGGTTGGCATGTTATAATTTGAGAAGCTAAAACAACTCCATCAGCTAGCTAGTAGAGTCTATAGAGACATGAATAAAACTACAGATCCCACCAGCAAGTTGATGGGGTTTCTAGACATATGTAATTCTATCCACCATCCACCGACCACCTAGTGTAGGCCATTGCCTCATCGATGGCATTCGATGGTGCCCAACAGAGATGCATGTTTTATATGATTTTTTTTTAAAATGATACCCACTCACTTATATTTATTTTCTAAGGCCCTATTCAACTCCTAATACCTATGGATATTCTTTGGTTATTTTTGGGTATTCTCCCTCCCTTCTAAAACCTCTATTTGACACCTATACAACAAATAAATCCTGCATTCTTCTTACAGTGAGTTCTTCACTCTGGATCAATTCCCTTATCTTTTCCTTGATCAAAAATAATTATATCCATGATTTATTGATCATATATATGGGTTTTATATTGGTTTAACTAGGGATTTATTGATCATTAATATAATCGACACTTGTATTTAAGGAATTAACATCTACATGAACTTTGTATCAAGATTGTTGTTAGTGGTATATCATATCAGGTATGTTTGACCTTGACCTACCTTTAGGGAATAATTTCTTCTCAAAATTAAACCTCAGATTCTAAATTGTATTAAATTGATTTAGATCTAGGTTTTTATGGTGATTCTGGACTCATAAGGTAAAAATTTCTTCAGAATTGTCATTGCACGTGAGGTTGAAAGACCTTGACGTTAGAACATGTTTTATATGAGTTATTGTTATGATTTTTAGAATGTTTGAATATCTTGAAAAACTTATGTTCAATGCTTGATCACATGAGGAGTGTGTGTATCCCTTTGACACGGGCTTGTGTTTCTTGCACATGGATTTTGATGAATTTGATACTTGTTGATTGATGTGATGATTGATATCTCACATATATTTTATATCATATGTACTTTTATTATGTCTTTATTAATTGATAATATAGGTGGAGCCTATTAGACTATCCCCTAAGAGGAATGTGTTGGGTGAGTGGCAGACATGCATTGGAATATCCCATTAAAGGGGATACATCATCCATTATTTTAGACTATCACATCAAGGGGGATTTTTATGACTACCAATTGATGTTTATTTTGGTATGGTGATGAAGTAGGTGGATTTGGTCTCCAAGGGATTGAGATATGTTTTTTTCTTTCATGATATATTATTGTTATATTTATTCTAGTTATTTTCATATAATGAAACTCTATACCCTAAAAACTTATGTTAAAGGTCATTGGTGGTGTCCTACTAAGTTTTGTACTCATACCCTACTTAGTAATTTTAGTGCACATATAGATTTCATGGTTAGTGATTTGGTGAAGGAAAAGGGCCTTGTGGTGGATAGTTGAGCAGAGTAGTTGGAGGATGCAGATGTTGTTGGATAGTGTATAGTTTTTATTTATTCTACTAATTTTGTTATTATATTTACCTAATACATTGGATAATTTTGTTTAGTTTTTTTACTTGTCTAACATGCCATATTTATACAACATGAGTTGGGTTTTATTTTTATTTACCGATACTTTTTTGGTTATTTTCTATTCATTATTTATTAGTGATTGTTATCACTTTGATTATTATACTCAAATGTTTAACTAGTATTGTGGGTATAGTCTCCCATGATATTTTTAGAACCCCTAATTTTTATGAATTAGTATTTTTTTCATTTTAATTTACTCTTTTTTATATTTTTCATTTCACACAAAACAAAATATAGCTTGTGTTATATGAAAGCATAAAGTTTTTATTGATTTATACGCAATACCAAGTTGATATTGTCCTACATGAAAATCTTAGATTTCCTTGTGGTACATGTAACACTATGTTTTCCTTGTGTGACAAATAACAACGAGTTCATTTGATAACTTTTATTACACACAATACCAAGTTTTACCAAACTACAATATAAAATTAATAATATTATTAAAATATAATCATAGTTATCAGCAAGACTTTGGAATGGAAGTTACAGATAAGATTAAGTAAATTATGAAAATATGATTTACATATGTATATAAGAATAATTATTTTGTGACCAATTAACTAGAAATAAAAATAAAATCCTTTTGAAAATATAGGATATCTTTTGCAGGAAATTTGTTTTATACAATCAAACATGTTTTACCTTAACAAATTAATTAAAAAACTTTTGATAAATGATTTTAATGATATATATATATATATAATATTCATAAAAGTATTTCACATTCATCTTATGTATTTTCTAGTCAAGAAATAATAATAAATCCAATTATATGAATAAAAAGAAGTATTTTTATAAAAGGTAATTTTACCACCTTTTAGTGTCGAACCTATTTTAAATCCAATTTTAACAATTTTATAATTTTTATTTGAAAAAATAAAAAAAAAATTGAAATTGGAATATAAAAATTTACTTTGGGTACATTTTTGGTATTTTTATGAGAAGTTTCATTTTTTGATAAATAGTGAAAAACACTGAATTTTAATTGAAAACTTCCTTTTAATATAATTTATTAATATAATTAAATTATATTTTAATTTGGTTTTAAAGTTTAATTATATCAATTGTACATAAATTAATCCAATTTAGGTTATTAGAACCATTTTACATTGAAATTGGATATAAAAACATTTAAATATTTTGAACTTTTTCACTTAAAAAACCCCACTTTTGCAACACGTCTACGAGACTAATTTTAAATTAATTTACACCACTTATGTTTTTAGAATCTGGAAAAAAGGATTACATATTTGGAATAATAATAATTTATAATTTCTAGTAAGGTCAAATTATTTTTTTACCCAAAATATTAGTGTAATTAATTAAAATTAATTCAAGTGATTAAGGCAAAAATTAGTTTACTTAGTGGTTAAACTTTAATATTAAGGAAACAAATGACCTAGGCACTTGTCAAAAACCCAATTTATATATAATTTTAGATAATATCTCATATTGGTTATAATTTTATTTATTATTGGGAAACTATTTCATCAAAATGACCAATATAATAAGTTTAGTAAGTAAAAAGAAAAAAAAGGAACCTTCCTTACCTTTAACATTTATAAATCCTTGAGATATGGACAAAAAACCACATTGTTTCGGTTGTACATGTTATTTTGAAAGGTAAAGGAGTTTTTTTCATAATTTTAATTTATATTTAATTTTTATAAACTAATTAGTTAGATGAACTACTTAAGGAATGCCAAATGTGGTAATTATTTAGTTAATAATTAACTAAAATAAATGATACTTAAAATATTAAAAGTGAAGTAAATTGATTGAATTATTGTATTTAATTTTTTTAGATAAATATATAATGTTACAAAGGGTTGAAATTAATAGATTAAAATTTAATATTTTTTTTTGATATTTTCTAAATTTCAATCAAGTAAATAATTCTATAATTGAAATTAATGTTATTTTATAGTAAATGATATTTTATTAAAAGATTTAAAATTCACTAAAAATACTATATTCTTAAAAAATATTTATAAATTTTAATAAATATAATATATGTTCCATTCATGGAATAATTTATCTTTTATAATAAACATATTGAACTTTAAATAGAATAAACATTATTTTCACAGTTCGGTTAAAGCAGTGTTTTTGCGCGTTAGATGCGCTTGTTTTAAAATTAATTTCCAACACACCTGAGATTTTTTTTTAAATTACATATAATATATGAAATTAATTAGATCTATATTTTCTAATAAATATCACTTTAATTTAGTCTTAGTGGTTAAATTACATTGGATATAAAATTAGTTACCTTAATAAAAACCTAAATGATAAAAGTGGGGAAACATAAAAGTTAAGGATTTTTCTAAAATACACAAATTTTTATGTGGTGGAGGTTTTTATATAATATAATTAACATTTAATATATTATTTTCCCATTTTATATGCACATTAGTTAAGAGATATATCACAATAGTGTTTACCTTTTGGTATTTATATGAATGTCACCCCTCCTCCTCTATAAAAAGGCATTCACTCTTCCCCTTCCTCACACCTCTCATGCCACTTTGGATCATCTAATTCCAGACCAAATAAGCTCCCAAATTCTATCCCTTAATCTTAGATTCCTTAATTTCGGAATATATCAAACCAAGTAATCTCATTGGTTCAAACCAAAATGAGTTACCCAAAGAGAATGATATTTGAATGTGTACAAAGAAATTAAAGACTTAAAGTAAGAGTTTTCTCACCCCACTTTTATTTTTGTGAGACTTCTAGCTTATTCTCCACTCATTTCTTTTTTTGTGGTGTATATAATACCCCTGAATTTATTCTATTATTATAATACTTAAACTTATGGGTATTTACATATCCGTTTTATGATCTTTCTTTCATGGGGTTTATGGGTCAAAATTTACCAAATCGGTAAAGTAATTTTTGTCTCAATTTTCCTTCTTTGGGATGCATGTTTTGTTATGAACCAGTATTATTTTAAGAGGTGTATATATTTCCATTTTAAATGTTATATCATGGATCTAATTTCTTTCATGATATTTTAAGCTTCATGTAATGTTATTCTTTCATGGGGATTAGGATTCAAAGTTTACAAGGTAGTAAGAGTTCATTACTACAATCTCATCATTTATAGGGATTATATATGATTATGCTTACATTAATGAAATATTATGATCTATATCTTAATAATTATAATTATTTTTACTCACCTATAGGTTTTCATGATATATTCATGTATTGGTACCATTTTACCATGCTTTGGTACTTAATATAATTAAGAAAGTGTTTTTAAGTAAATTTGACCTTATTTTTATCTTCGGCCAAAATTTTGTTTTATTTAGAAACCATGTTTTCAACAACAATTTTAAGTGATATTTTAAACTAATTTTCAAGGAAAATCATTTCATTTTTTTTATATTTTAAAAATTGTTTAAAATAGTTTTTGAAAGATACTTTATAAGTTTTTAAGGTTATTTTCCAAGAATAAGGTTTTCAAAAAACAAATTATGATTTAAAGTGTTTTTTCTAAGTGGGAATGATATTTTCCTCATGAAATGTTTTAAATTATTTTTAAATATTATTTATAAGTTTTCAAAGTTTTTTTCAAATAAAATTATTTTTAATATGTTTTATGTCTTAAAATGTGATCTTCAAAGAAATGTTATTTTCCTTAAGAAATGTACCAATTTATCTTTCAAAATACTTCTACAAAAAAGATGAAATCCTTTAATATAGTTTATGATTTACCAGGGATATGATCTAAGGAAATAATTGTCATTTTTTTGAATGGTTTGTGTTTAATATTTCAAGTTTTTTATGAAACCTGTTTCTATTACACATGATATAACATAATAAAATTATAATAAAACCCACTACCTATCATGGGTTATTATAAGATGAAATGATTTTGAAACATGTCTAATTTCCATAGGTTATGAAATGATGAAATGTTTATGATTCCCATTTAATTTAATGGGTTGTGATATGATGGTTGTTTATGATCTAGGGGAACACATATGTATGTTTTTATTATGTTATGGGTGGGAACTCTTCTTCCCTCCAATGCTTTGGGTAAATATTTATATCTCATGAGGTAATTATGGGAAAAAAGTTGATGGTCTTGATCTATAGTGGGAAATAGGTGTGTCCTGATCTATAATGGGAAATTGGTGTGTCCTGATCCTTGATGGGAAATTGTGTGTGTCCTGATCCATAATCGGAAACAGGTGTGTCCTGATCCATAATGTAAAATAGGTATGTCTTGATCTATAATGGGAAAAAGTTCATATTGATACACTGTGGGAAATAGGTGTGTCCTGATCCCCTATGTTTATGGTCTTGGTAGTTATTATTGATACATGAAATGGTTTTATATATTTATGATGGTTCCAAACTTATATGACATGATCTTGTGGTTCATGATTAACTTATGATGATTTATCACTCATATGATTCATGTCTTATGAACTACCAATATTTGTAACACAACTCAGGTATATGATCTTTGATAAGTATGATATGATATTCAAATGTTAGTCTAATGTTATATTATGATTATTCTCATGTTATTCTTACGTATCTCTTTTATTTACCCTGACTAAGCATCCAAGCTCACCCTTTCTTATTTCTCCTTGCCATAGGTTATGAATAAAGCTTTTAAGTGGGAGTACTAAAGGGGAAGATCTTTAAGGGAGATGTTTAAGATCTTTCACTAAGATTGAAGATTATGTGTCTAAGTTTCCAAATACACTAAACTATTATGGTCCTCAGGCATGTAATTTAGTAGTGTGTTGAATATTTATAAAAAATTATGTAATATCCATGTATGTTAAGCCTAAGTGTCTATATTTGGTATCAAACTAAAGGTTTAGTCAAAATTTGAAAACTAGGATGTAAAAAATTTAGTGAGATACCTAGAGATATTCCTAATGATATTTATAGGGATGTCGCTAACAATAATACTAAGGTGTCATAAATTAAAATAATGTGTCTTGATTTAGACATTATATAAGTAATTTTACATGATTATGTGGCTTTCTACTATGATAAGTGTTTCTCACACTATGATTTATATTCTTAGTAAATACCAAGAACTAGAAGGATCTGGGTTAACATTGAATCTTTCAGATATGAAAAAAATAGGCCTTATTCAATTCCATTTCCTAAGTGGAAATATCTTGAAGAGAATTAGGAATGTGGTATGAGTATTGGTTATACTATTTAAGATAAAGAGACCGAATATGACATGTGAAATGTATGATATGTTCTAATAGTATTAATTTACATTAAATGTAAGAAGCATGATTAAATTTTGGTTTAGAAACCTTAGGACATGATTCATATTTCATATTATAGGAAAGGAGTATTAAGGAATAAGATGATGAAGATTGAGTAATGGATTAAGAATAAGGTTAGAGGATTGAAGTGTATATATATTAGAATTCAAGAATTATATTATATGAATCGTGAGGGATATGTTCTTAATTAAGGATTTAAAAGTATATATTGAATGGTTCTAATTACATAGAAAAGTGATTTAATGGATAGGTGAGATTGTGATCAAGGGAAAGTAACCCTTAACTTGTTCCTAAGGATGATAAAATGATATTTTGTATGGATAAGGAGGTGATTATATGGATTAAGTAAATATGATAGTATTTATAACCTCAAAACAGATAAAGGATTTGTTGAAAAAGTGTTTCATGCTATCATTGATGAATTTACAACATTTTGGGATTTAAGTAATATATCTAACAATCTTTGGAATAAGGAAGCATGAATGTTTTCCAAAGGTATTTATGGTAGTTTAGGTTAATACCATATTACGAGAGAATATATGATAAAGTTATTAACATTTTTGGTATGTGAAAACCAAGAGATACTATATAATACGTGGGGATCAATGTTAAGATGATTTTGAGAAATTTAGTTACCTTTTTTCTAAAGTTTATTATTTTAATCTTTGGAATGGGTTACAAGGTTAACCATTTATGGAATGGTTTATGTTAAAATTCAAATTAGGTTTATGAGATTAAAGTATTATCTTGCTATATGAGGATTGATTCATATTGGATAACTTTTACTAACCATTTTTTTGATAAATAAAGATGTAATGATCCATAATTCTATTTATTAATCTCATGATGCTTCAGGAAGGAAAAATTCACCTTCAATTCTTAGAATAAGAGATGAAGTGGAAATCGATCAAGGCACAAAAGGGTGATATTGTGATCAAATAAATTCAGTATATCTTCTTTTAAAAATTATTCACCTTTAAGAAAATGGTCTTCAAATAAAATTTTGTTCCGTTATCATCACTTTTGATGAAATCAATGACATTTTAAAAGCCACATTGGGTTATGGATTCATGATCATTAAATTTATTCTATAAATGTTCTCTATAATTCTCCATTTGAAATTGATAGTTATATTTCTTTTATATTTCCATGTTTTCACTTATCACCTATGTTCTTCTATGTGGAAGCCTAGGTAACTGTTACTCTGGGTAACCATTTTTTTCCAACTTTACCTTCTCAAAGGAAGTTTTAGTATTAATTTTTATGATGTGGGATTATATGAAAGGAATATTAACGTATTAAAACTTTGATAACATAGATGATTTTCAAGGTTGAAATTAATTTTAGGAGGTGGGTATAATGTAAAACCAGAGTTTTTATGAATTATTTTTTTAATTTAATCTTTTTGATATTTTTCATTTCACGGAAAATTGAATATAGTTTATGTTATATATGCAACACCAATTATATCTTGTTCTGTATGAAAAACATATATTATCTTATGTTAAATTCAACATTATGTTTGTCTCATGTTATAAAAAATGATGATTTTTTCCAATAACTTGCATTACAGGAAAGACTATGTTTTATCGAACTATAATATACTATTAGTATTATTATCAAAATACAATTATAGTTATAACCTATCCATTGGGATGGAATTTATAGATAAGATTAACTACATTATTAAAATATGGTTTAAACATGTATATAATAATATTAATTTGGTAACCAATTAACTAGAAATTAAAATAAAACCCTTTCGAAAATATGGTAATTCTTTTCTTGGAAAACTATATTTATGCAATAAAAAAAGTTTTACCTCAATAAATTAATTAAAACACTTTTTATAATTTATTTTAATGATATATATATATATATATATTATATTCAGAGAAATATTTAATGTTAATATGATGTGTTTTTTAAAAAATAAATAAAAATAAATCCAATTTTATGAATAAAAAGATATATTTTTTTCTTCTAAAAAGTGATTTTATTGACTTTTAAATATGAAACTATTTTAAATATAATTTTTGAAACTTTTATAATTTTTATTTTAATAAATAAAACTCATTTTTTTAAATTGGAATATAAAAATTTACATCAGGTAAATGTTTGATATTTTCAGAGAAGTTTCATTTTTAATGAATAATAAAAGACACTGAATTTTTATCTCATTTATATATATATTTAAATAATTTTTTAATTTTATTTTGAAGTTTAATTAGACAAATTTTATATTGATTAATTAAATTAAGATCATTGGAACCAATTTCACACTGGAATTGGATATAAAAACATTTCGATCTTTAAAACATTTTCACTTGAAAAACATGCTTTCAGGACACGTCCGTGGGATTAGTTTTAAATTAACTTCCACCACATTTGTGTTCATAATTTGTAAAAATTGATTCCATATTATGAATAAGAATAATTTTTAATTTATAATAAGTTCAACTTATTTTTTGACCAAAAATATTAGTGAAATTAATTAAAATTAATTATAGTGATTAAGGAAAATATTTGTTTACTTAATTATTAAACATTAATATTAAGTAGAAAATGAACTATAAACTTGTCCAATATCCATTTTATACCCATATTTAGACCACATCCCCTATATTTTTTATTTTTATGAGTTATTGGGACACTATTCCATGAATGTGACCTATGTTGTAAGTTAAGTATAGAAAAAGACAAAAAAGGATCCTTCCTTACCCTTAACATTTATAAAACCTTAAGATATGGAAAAACAAAATTAGTTCAGTTGTACACATTATTTTTAATGTTAAAGGTGTTTTTTTCATCATATTAATTTATATTTAATTTTTATAAATTAATTATTTAGATTAAATGCTTAAGGAATTACGAATACGCCAATTATCTAGTTAATAATTTACTTATTATTTAAAAGGGAATCCCCAAGTGTGGAATTTTCAAATCATCCACACCAAGAAACCCCCTAACGATGAAGGGATCACTCGAGATAGAGCCTCAGTAGGTAGCAATCCATTTCCAGACGAGATGGCAGAGCATCCCAGAGGGTGACGACCCAATCGACGATGGTTCGACATAGAAATCCATTAGCATGGGTGGGTGACACCTCATTTAACCCACCTAGTCAAAAAATGGGTGACCCAACTATACAAGTGGATCCCGAGGGAAGGAGAAATTCACCCAAGAGTAGACTCCTAGGAAATGAACCCCACCCCTTCCAAATAATAGCATAGTTATACCCCTATCCTCCACCAATGCGCCTTCACCGAAGGACATTTAGGTAATAAATAACTAAAATGAATGATACTAAAATTATTAAAAGTGAAGTTAAATGATTGAATAATTTTCATTATATTTTTAGATGAATATATCATGTTACATAGAAGTGAAATTAAAATTACATATTTTTCTTGATATTTTTAAATTTATATTAAGTAAATAATGTCAAAATTGACTTTAATATTAATCTATAATAAATAATATTTCATTAAAAGATTTAAAATTTACTAAAAATATGATATTCTAATTTTTTTTTTAAATTTTAATAATTATTAATTATGTTATATTCATGGACCAATTGATCTTTTATAATGATCATATTTACAATTAAATAGAAAAACATTATTTGCATGGTTTGGGTTGAAGTAGTGTTTTTGAGTGTTATATGCACTTGTTTTAAAATTAATTTTCAGCACACATGTGATTTATTTTTTATAAATTAGATATAATATTTATAATTTAGTGAGTCTATACTTTCTAATAAATCTCAATTTAATTTAGTATTAATGGTAAAATTGCCTAGGTTAGAAAAATAGTTACCTTAATAAAATCCAAAATGATAAAAGTCGGGAAACTGAGAAGTTAAGGAACAAAATTACAAAAATGAATTTATTTTTGTGTGGTGTAAGTTTGAATTGACAAAAATTCCCATTTAATACATTATTTGTAAAATTTTGAAGTATATGATTTGAGGTATACCTCCCAATAGTGTTTACCATTTGGAATTTAAAAGGTTTCCACCAATCATCCTTTATAAATGGGAATTCACTCTTCCCCTTCCTCATACCTCTCAATCCATTTTGGCTCATCCAAACCTAGCCCAAATAAGATCCCAAATTATGTCTCTCAATTTTAAATGCCTCAATTTAGGAATAAATTAAACCAAGGAATCTATTTGGTAAAAAACAAAAGGATTTACCCAAATAAGAGGAGGTTTGAACATATAAAAATAAAGTCAAGACTTAAGGTAAGGGTTTAATCATCTCAATTTTATTTTTATGAGACTTATTCCTTATTCACCACTCATTTATTTTTTTATGGTGTATATAATTAAAATTAATTTATTATATGATTCTTATACTTAAATTTATAGGTATTTACATGTTGATTTTATGATCTTTATTTTATGGGGCTTATGCGTCAAATGTTATCAAATTAGTGAAGTATTTTTATCTCAATTTGACTTCTTCAAGAAACATGTTTTGTTATGAACTGACATTGTTTTATGAAATGTATATAATTCCATTTAAAATGCTATATAATGAATTTAATTCCTTTCATAGTAATTTAAGATTCATGTAATTTTATTTTTTCATGGAGATTATGACTTAAAGTTTCCATGTTAGTAAGATTTTATTACTATAATCTCATAATTTATTAATATTGTTTATGATTATGATTACATTGATGAAATATTATGATACATATCTAAAGAATTATCATTATTTTTATTTTAATCTAGTTTTTTGACATATTCATGTATTGGTACCATTTTTCCACTCTTGGGTATTTAATATAATTAAGAAAGTTGTTTTAATAAAATCTGACTTTATTTCTCTCTTCGGTCATAAATTTATTTTATTCAAAAAATATATTTTTCTAAAAATGATTTCAAATTTTTTAAGTGATATTTTAATCTCATTTTCAATGAAAATTATTTAAAAAATGTTTTATGTTTTAAAATGTGTTTAAAATGTTTTCAAAATTTCCTTTATAAGTTTTCAAGGTTATTTTCCAAGAAGACGATTTTCAAAATGTTTTATGATTTAAAAAGTTTTTTTTAGAGAGGAAAGGATATTTTCCGCATGAAATGTTTTAAATGATTTATAAATATTATATTATATTTTTTTTACTGTGGTTTTCAAAGATAAAATTATTTTGAAGATGTTTTAAGCCTTAAAATGTGATTTTCAAAGAAAGGTTCTTTTCCTTAAGAAGTACTCCAAGTTTTCTTTCAAAATACTTATCCAACTAAATTTAAATCCTTTGATATAGTCTATAACGTATTGGGGATATGATCTAAGGGTTCCATTCTCATTTTTTGAATGGTTTATGTTTAATATGTTAGGTTTTTTATGAAACTTGTTTCCCTTCCATAGGTTAAACCATGATAAAATTATTATTAAACCCACTTACTTTAATGGGTTATTATATGACCA
This sequence comes from Viscum album, assembly GCA_963277665.1. Lineage (NCBI taxonomy): Eukaryota > Viridiplantae > Streptophyta > Magnoliopsida > Santalales > Viscaceae > Viscum > Viscum album. The sequence goes on from OY728119.1 coordinate 2,065,652,492, forward strand.
AATGATTATCAAGCATGTTTATTTTCCATAGGTTATGATATTATAACATGTTTATGATACCCATTTCATTTCATGGGTCATGATATGATGGATCTTTATGATCTAGTGGAACACATATATATGTTTTTATTATATGATGGGTGGAACCTATATCTCCCTCCAGTGCATTGGGTAATGATTTATATCTCGTGAGATAATTATGGGAAAGAAGTTGATGGGATTGATACACAATGGAAAAAAGGTGTGTCCTGATCTAAATTGTGAAACATGAGTGCCCTAATCCATGATGAGAAATTGGTGTGTCCCAATCCACAGTGGGAAATAGGTGTTTCCAAATCCACAATGGGAGAAATAGGTGCATCCTGATCAACTATCTAAAATAAGTGTGTCTTGATCCATTATGTTGATTGTATTGGTAGTTGACCTTGAAACATAAAATGTTTTTCTATATTTATGATGGTTCACACTTATATGACATGATATAATGGTTCATAATTGATTTGTGATGATTTATCATACTTTTGATTCATGTATTATGAACTTCCAATATTTATTTCATGACTTATTTATATAATATTTTATGTAACACCCCAAGATCTCATAGTACATTATCTCATTAAAGTAATTTAAAAGCTAGTGCTACACGAAACACCGAGTTCGAGCACACCACAACATTACCAAACTAGCCGTTCAAAAAGTGGTTATAAATAGCATTAACTACATTTTTAATCTTATATACTCTATATAATTCTAACATCCATATTATGTGATTCTTAGACATAATATAAGAACCAATTAATTTATTTCAGATACTAAAAGTATTTTTCAAAAAATGAAATTTTACCACCTTTTAATGGCGAACCTTTTTTTAAATCTAATATTTGACACATTTATATATTCAATTTGACATAATAAACTTCTTATTTAGAATAAGGACATAAAAAATTAGTTTCGATAAATTTTTGGTGTTTTTTTGATAACTTTCATATTTGGGTGAATAGTGAAAATTACTAAATTTTAACTGAAAAAAACTTTTTTAATCAAAATAATTTATAGTGTTCAATTATACATTTGAATGGTTTGGAAGTATAATTATATTAAATTTTTATCATTTAATACAATGTTGTTCATTAAAAGTAATTTCACATTTAAATTTTCCATAAACACATGTCAATCTTTTGATAGTTTTTACTTTTTTTAAAAACCCATTTTTTTGGTGCTGACAACAGGAATTAATTTTAAATTAATAAATGAAACTTCTATATTTTTAATTTGGTAAAATAGACTTCATTTTTGAATTAATAATATCAAAATCTTCTTAGAGTGAATTTTTGGTATTTTTCTCAAAACTTTAAATTTTTTGATGAATAGTGAAAAACACTGAGTTATTGTTTAAAACCGACGTTTTATTTAAATAATTATTTATTTTATATAATTTTTTAGGTCAAAATATATACATAATACCTATATATATTCAATTTAATTCATTTTAGTCATTTTATAATAATTTTAGATATATAAAAATTTTATTGAACTTTTTACCATCTTTTACCCACCTCTTAGGAGCATTTGCAAATTTTCATAAAACTTAATTTTATCACTTCTGTGAATTGAATTTCAAAAATCCGAGAGACATGATTGATATCCGTAAGTAAAATTTGATTCAATAAGATATAAATATTTTTTGGTGAATAGTAACTTTTGACTTTTATTTACCACGTTTAAAGTTAAATAGGGTAATTAAAGGTAAACATGATATTATTATTATTACCCTAAAAAATGTACTAATTCTATTGGATAAGTGAAATTAGACCTAAAACAACCTTAGGAATAAAATATGATCCTTTAGGTCCACTTGGATTAGATTAGGATATTTATTATTATTTAATTCAAAGAAGAGTTAAAAGTGTTAAATTCAAAGTTTAATAACTAAAAAATTTATAATATAGGGTTATACAGAAGATAAATTTGACTATAAATATTATTTAGAAATATTAAAATATTTCCTATATAATTTTATTTTATTTATAATTTTTAGACATTAAGTAATTCAATTTATTTAGGACACAATGATGATGCAGTAATTACCTTATTAATGAAAGATTAAAATAATTGATATCATAAATATCCAAATAAATTTAATTTGAGAATTTTGATGAATTAAAATAATTTTCTAGGATAATATGACATGTTAGGATTGATTTGATAAATTTTTTTATAAGTGATAAGGTTTTTATGACTTTCACAAAAACAAAATTCCAAATAGTGTCAAAAATGACATAAATTAATTTTTAAAACAAATACTATATTATTGGTTGATATAATATTACAAAAAAATTAAGGTTCTCCCAAAGGGATTAAATAGTATTATATATGTCATTAATTAACCACTGGAGGTTCTATTGTATGTTTATAGTAAGTTTATTAACCATATAGTGTAATAATATAAGAAGACACAGTAAAAGTTAAATTATTTAACTTAGAGTTAAATCTAAAAGATAAGGTCAAATTGGTAACCTAAACTTGTCTAAAACCTATTAGTTGAGAGGATTTATACCCATCACTACTTTATCTTCTAAATAAATCAATTTTGAGCCATTATAAACCTAATATTATTTTATTATAAAATAATATTTCAATCTTTTCCGAAGTTACCCCTCACCCCTCTTATAAAAGGAAACTCTCCCTTCTCTCAAATTCACACCTTCATATCCATTTGGCTTAGAAAACCCCTAAAAAAACATTCTCTAAACTATCCTAATTTCATCCTATAGTCCTTTCTTTGGTCAGAAAGCTAACCTAAGGAGCCATTTTTATCAAATCAAAAGGAAGAACCCGAAGAAGAGGTAAATATTTCATCACCTCTTTCAAGTTCTTTTCTTCTTTCACTTCTTATTTCCTTGTTGTTTCCATTGTAAAACAATAACTCCAGTATCTTATATATAATGTGATGTTATTATAAATATGTCACAACCACATTCATTATTCTATCCATCCCATGAATGACATGTCATCATATGTGCGTACGTGCGGCTTACCGTCTCCACGTCCTGGTGTAGTTGTTATTCAATACATTATTATATTGGATGGGTATAATAATAATGTATTATTGATGTAAATAATAAATATAACATGTTAATGATTCCATATATATGATATAATATCCAATTATATACAATTTTAATATCAAAATAATGATATTTTTGCTCGTGCATACGTACGGATTACCGTCTCCATGACGCGATGGGATCATTTCCATGTTCACCATTCAATGATGATTATAAAAATATATATTATTAATAAGTATGTAATATATGACATAATAATGATACCGAATATATATATATATATATATATATATATATATATATATGTATGTATGTACTTACATATATCTTATTCACTTACTTCCGTTCAATACGATGTGAAAACAGAAACAATGTTTATGCGTACGTACGACCTATCGTCTCCATAAACGGTGCCTTCAATTTCATATATAAATATATTATACATATTTATATTCTAAATATATATTATATATAAATCAAGGTTAATATTCTGGAATCATTTAAATCATGATCTAATTGATACGATAAAGAATAACAAGTTAAAACACAAAAGATAAAGAAAGTGATTATTACCCAAAATGTTAATTTAACATGGAAATCATTATTAAATGGGTAGTATAAAGTAATAAATGAATCATTTATGATATAATAAATATGAATATGGTTCTGTTATAATTTAATAACATACTATGGTCATTATACGAGAGGTTAAACGTACCCTCGACCAAAGTAAAGTGCAAGGTAAGGGTTAATTATACAATCTCTTTATTATCCGAGGTTGTTTTTATGTAAGTATCTACTGGGACATATTTATTAGCCATGTCCATGTTTCATAAAATAGTTTTCAAAGGAATTATTTTTAAGACAAATTTTTTACTAAAACATCATTTTAAATGTTTTAAAGATTTATTCTTATAAACCTTTCTCAATAATGTCCATGTTTTCAAAATGGTTTAAATGATTAATTTATATGGACATGAATGTTTTAAAATGTTAATTACTTTCAAAAATTCAAAGTGGTATGGGACACTTTGATTAAAAACTATATTTTAAATGAATTCCTTTATAAATTATGTGACTTTTAAATGATTTCATGAAAAAGGGACATTTCTCTCAATGATTTTTAGAGATCATTTTCAACTATGACAACATAATTTACGAGATATTATTCTTTATCAAGGTTGATTTATTATGATACAAATATTCCATATTGTATTGATGGTTTTGTGATATATTTGACAGTGGATGTTTTATTTTTATACCATTGATGGTTTAGGGTTAAATTATTTACATTTTTTTGCTAGTTCTAATATGAATGTTTATGTTATGTTTCAACCTTTTCATATGAGGAATGTATTGGGCATAGTAAGTGATGGGTGGAGCTTGCTATATCTCCTCGATGCATCAGTAGGTCTCATGAGGCAATTAGATATGGAATTGTCCCAGGCCTTTCCCAATTTGATATATGGTTTTGGATGAGTCCGTAATCATTTTTAGACGTCTTGGATGAGGCCTTGACAAAATGTTTCAGAATGACTGGCATTATACATTCCCTCGCTATGAAAATAATATGGATGGTTATTGTGGTTATTCAACTAGTATAATACCCATGAATATGTTTTATTATGGAATTATTTACTCATATCATATTTCAATCATAAAATGTTAATGTTTATTATTTGTAAAGGCATGCGTTTTCAATTATTCACCATGCCTATTGTTTATGTTATCTTCCGCTAAATTCTTTACCCTTACTGAGCATCTGAGTTCACCCCATTCTTATGTTTTATTTTCCCAGGATCCCAAGAAGTGTTTTATGTTTGAGATGCATGGTTAAGATAAGGGAACAATGGCATTCTCAAAGTATTATTTTTTTGTTGTATGTTAGAAAGTGTAATGTAACGTTCATTTATGTAATCTATTTTCCAAGACTGCTAAACTGATCGGTCTTTCGCGACTTGATTCCTTGTAATCATGCCAATGCTATGTAATAATGCACTGATTCTGAGTAACTAGGGTCAGGGTGTTACAGTTGGTATCAGAGGAATTTTATCAACCACCTTGGAAATAGATTTAGATAAACTCTAAATAGATAACATTACCCTAATATAGACTTTGATGATTAGTATAGAAGAAATTCCTAGAATTTTGGTAATTTAGAGATTTTGTGGGTTTTCCAAGCAATAAAAACATTTTTGGATATGAGCAGGTAGAGGCGGCTCTAACACATATGTACCTAGGGGTAAAACCCGAAAACACCGCTTTAAGATAAACTCCAATAGGAACTGGTTCATGAAAAAGGGCGTTGTGGCACTCTTAGTTATGACACTCTCGGGGAATCTGCTTAGGATAATTCACATTTTTATTACAAGCCATTATTAAGGATTTAAGAGTAAATAATTATGCAAAGAAAACATTTTTTTATTATGGATTGTATCCATAAACTGTTCAATTTACGTTTGGTATTTTACTAGTTTGGAATTATTCATTGAGATTCATAAACTGACCTAGTGTATGTTGAGTCAATAAGGTTTCCTTATAACTTTTCCATTCCTTCATGTTTGGGGGAGATTTTTTAGTCAATAAGGTTTCCTTATGACTTTTCCATTCCTTTATGTTTTGAAAATCACAAACACCCTATCTTAAGTCAAAATTCATTTTTCCCTAGGATTTCCCTCAATAAGGAAAATTTTCCTTCCCTAAGGAAAATTTATACTTACCATGTTTTCATTATTCGTGTCATAATATAAGTCATTTTATTTCTAACTGTAAAATTCGGTTTCATATCTAAAACCTAGGAATCTTATAAATACTTAGATATAGAGCATTCTGATTTTAGGATCTGAATTCAGGTTTCGAATTCTTTGAATTCAGACTCCGAATGTTCTAAAGTTTAGACTCCGAACTTTATGAAATTCAGACTCTGAATTCAATAAAAATTAGAATCCGAATTCTTTGAAATTCAGGTTCCGAATTCCTTTGAGTTCTGATTCTGCATTTCTTAGAATTCAGACTCTGAATTATTTCAAATTCTGGTTCTGAATTCTTCAGAATTGTGATTCCGAATTCTTCAAAATTCAGACTCTGAATTCCTCAGAATTCATACTCCTAATTCCTTAGAATTCGGATTCCAAATTCCTCAGAATTCAGACTCTGAAGTCTATAGAATTCTGATTCTGAATTCACTGAAATTCAAAATCCAAATTCTCTGAAATGCAGGTTCCGAATTCCTTTGAATTCAGATTCCAAATTCCTCAGAATTCAGACTTCGAAGTCTATAGAATTCTGATTCTGAATTCTTGAGAAACAGAATACTAATATCCTTGTAATATAGACTCTGAATTTTAACTTGCTTAGACTCCGAATTCTATTTTTCCTTAGACTCCGAAAAATGAATTTGGTTAAGAAACCATATTTTTACTTACTCTTGTTTGAGTTATAAAATGATGTCATGCATTCTGTTATTTACTAACCATTGTTTGAGTGACACATATACAGGTCCCTATGAAATTCAAAGAGAAATATGACCATTGGAGGAGGGAGCTGACCGTTGAAGATGTGCCTATAAATAGGATCTCATTTGAAGGATCTCACAACTGATGAGTAGTTCTACAACTCTAGAGATTACATGATGTTGAAGTGATTTCTGTAGAGAGAGACTTCATGCTTTGTGCGTACTGAACATCCTGTTCAGAATTGCTTCATGCAACTCCGAATTTTGCTGAGTACATTTGAGGGCTTCTAGGGATAGGAAGATATAGGTGTCGACTACCTTGAAGTTCGAGGGATTGTGGGGATAGCAAGACAGACTCTGATATTCTTATCGAGGGCTTACCTTGGTTTGGGTAAGACAAAATTTCTTGAAAGTATAAATCAAGGTACCTTTATCCGAGGTTGTTGGATACCCTACTCTTTGGGTTAAAATATTTCTATAATTTTATTGTTTCAAGTTTGTTTTCCACTGTATTTTTATTTATAAGGAAAGTATAACTATCTTATACTTTTTTATACTTGTACTCTTATTGAATAAGATTCTATATGCTTTAAGGTAGAATCTTTATTTTTGTAAACTTTTGTTAATTTTCATTTCCGGAACCTCATTTCTGAAATCTATTAAGTTTTTAGAACTGGTTTCATTTCTTGAACCACATTTCTAGAATTTCATTTTCGGAACCACATTTCTGGAATTTAATTTTCAGAACTACATTTTCAGAATCAAGCAAGTTTTTAGAACATAGAGGTTCTGTGAATTTACCATGTTTAACTTTGTTAAACAATAGAAAGGTTTTTATCCAACTTGAAAAGTTCCAAAGGAATTTTTTAAAGTATAAAATTCACCCCCTCTTGTATATTGATCATCTACATAATTATTTCGAAACTACAATCAGTATTAGCGATCCTATAGTGTATTCCATTGTTTAGAAATGGCTCACAGTAGAAGGAATCAGAACTATAACAATACGTATGATCCAAAGAGTAAGAAGGATCATATCTTTATGGTATTAATCCAAAATTTAGAAAGGAAATAGTATCCCATGTATTCTAAACATATGAAGAAATTATATCATGTGTTATTAAGATAAGTAATGAATTCTCTGAGTCCTATGGCTTTTAAGGGAAGTAAGAGAATAAAATGATGGCAGAGAGAAAGATGGATAAAGAGAAGAGGGGAAAAGAAGGATTTTCCCATATGTGATAAATGTGGAAAGAATAACCTTGGTAAATTATTGAAGGGAATGGGAGTTTGTTATAAGTGTGGAGAAAAAGGACACCATGTACATGATTTCATGGGTAAAAAAAGGTTTCAAATGTAAAATGCTTCATCTACAAGGTGTTGGGACACTACATGAATCAATGTCCCAGTCATCAGAGTATACCTCTAATGATGCTATTGGATAATAATCAAGTTATGATACTACCTCAGATGAAGAGGAATGACTAGTGTTCTTATATTGTTATTATATAATTATTTCATTTGAGTGTTGTATCAACAATATACTGGTTATATGAATTATGGAGATAAATAAGGATTGTACTGCATGACTATTTTATTGAGTATTTGATATTATATGCGGTTCTAAGAAAAGTGGCTTAATAGTAAGCTAAACTTTTTGGAAAATACATGGTTGAAGGAAAGGTAATCCTTAATATGGTCCTAATAATGAGGTAGTGATTTTGGAATAAGAGATGGTTTATTTGGATAAATTATATTAGATATTCTTAACTCCCTTGGAACTGATTAATAGTTTGTTTATTTCATCATTGTTGGAATATTCAAAATTTTTAGATATAAGGAATATATCTAGTATTCTATAAACAATAAGGGAGCATGAATGTAATCAATAAGGTTTTATGGTAATTCAGGGTATTACCATGTTTTAAAAGAATACATGATGGAGGTTTTCACATGTTATTCCGTGGAAAAATGGATCTTCAGTTTGATTAACTTCCTTATAAATTTTGGACTGTGAGTTTGGATAGAAGTATTTTGGATAAGTCTAAAGGTTGGAATAGATTAAGTTTGAAATTGGATACAATTGTTAAGGTTATTTTTGGATTTTCAAGAAAAGGACAACCCTGAGGTTGGGTGACAACCAGTCGCATCCAGAAAGGCCGTGATACTTGAACCCGCAACTGAAGGGCGACAAGGGTGCATCACCTACCACTGGCCTACATGTTGTCCTAGATTGTATAATGTAGTTTCTTTTTTTAAAAGGTTTTATAGGTGAATTAAAAATTCATTATTTTTGTAACCCTATATTATTTGGATAAATATAATATTTGTTTGAAATCTTTTGGAGTGAAAGATGTGTTTGTGTTAGGAATTAGTTAAAGGAAGTAACTCTACTTGTCAAGTATATATATATATATATATATATATATATATATATTCGCTCTTATTATATGACTAAATTAATTCTTAAACTTTAGTTAAGGGACTTCGTCTCAATATACTTTCATCGAGGTATCCTTTTATTTCTAAACGAATTTCTTTTATACAGTGTATAAAACCCTTTGACTATTCGTTTCAAGGGGAATATTTTTCTACATAGTTTTACTAAACAAAAAAAAAGGAATGTTTTTTTATGTAAGCGGTGACAATGAACTTTTCACCACCATGAGTTTTACTTGATATTTGACTTCCTTAAAAAGCCAAAATGTTTTTTTAAAAATAAAATAAATACTATATACTCTTTTTACATATTTTGGCATTGAAAGTGGTTTTGATAATTGAATTATTATGTCAATATATTTAAATGATATATTGTGATTGATGACATCAATAACTCCCTATAAATATTTATGTTTTCCCTCCAATTATGTGTCTCTAATTTCCACTAATGTTCTTCTAATCTAGATCATTATTTAGTGGTAACTTTTTCATTTCCCATTCCCTCTTATTAAGACTAAATTTTATTAACCCAATTTCTGATGTGGGTTTTCCACAAAGGTAGTTCTCTATTTTAACCTTTTATTTTCGAAAAATAATTTCAAATTGCAAGGAAGAAATTTATTGAAGGAGGGGATAATGTAACACCCCAATATCTCATAGTACGTTATCTCGTTAAATTAATTTAATATCTTGTGCTACACGCAACACTGAGTTCGAGCGCACCACAACATTACCAAACTAGCCATTCAAAAAGCTGTTATAAATAGTATTAATTGCATTTTTAATCTTATATAATATATATAATCTTAACATCCATATTATGAGATTCTTAGACATAATATAATAACAAATTCATTTTTTTCAGATAAAAGAAGTATTTAAAAAAATGCTATTTTACCGCCTTTTAATGGCGAACCTTTTTTAAAAATCCAATATTTTACACTTTTATATATTTAATTTGAAAAAATAAACTTATTCTTTAATATAGGGATATAAAAATTTAGTTTAGATAATTGTTTAGTGTTTTTATGATAACTTTCATATTTGGGTGAATAGTGAAAATTCCTAAATTTTAACTGAAAACATCTTTTTTAATAAAAATAATTTATAGTGTTCAATTATACATTTGGATGATTTGGAAGTATAATTATATTATATTTTTATCATTTAATACAATGTTATTCATTAAAAGTAATTTCACATTTAAATTTGAAATAAACACATGTCAATCTTTTGATAGTTTTTACTCTTTTAAAAAACCAGTTTTTTTGTTTGGAGAATAGGAATTAATTTTAAATTAATAAATTAATCTTATATGTTTTTAATTAGGTAAAATAGTCTTCATTTTTTAAATTTTAATATATAAATTATCTTAGGTTGAATTTTTGGTATTTTTCTGAAAACTTTAATTTTTTGATGAATAGTGAAAAACACTGAGTTTTTGTTTAAAACTGACTTTTTATTTAAATAATTATTTATTTTATTTAAATTTATTTTAGGTAAAAATAGATAATTAATACCTATATAATCTCAATGTAATTCATTGGATTCATTTTATAATAATTTTCGATATATAAAAATTTTATTGAACTTTTCACCATCTTTTACCCACCTCCTAGGAGCATTTGTAAATTTTCATAAAAATTAATTTTACCACGTTTGTGAATTGAATTTAACAAATTAGAGAGACATTATTGATATCAGTAAGTAAAATGTGGTTCAATAAGATATAAATAATTTTTAGTGAATAGTAATTTTTGACTTTTATTTACCACGGTTAAAGGTAAATAGGGTAATTAAGGGTACAACTGATATTATTATTACCCTAACACATGTCCTAATTCTATTGGATAAGTTAAATTCGACCAAAAAAAACCTTAGGAGTAAAATATGATCCTTTAGGTCCACTTGGATTAGATTAGGACATTTATTATTATTTAATTCAAAGAAGAGTTAAAAGTGTTAAATTCAAAGTTTAATAACTAAACCATTTATTATATAGGATTATACATAAGATAAATTAGACTATAAACATTCATTAGAAAGATAAAAATATTTCCTACATAATTTTATTTTATTTATAATTTTTATACATTAAATAATTTAATTTATTTACAACACAATGATGATTCACTAATTACCTTATTAATGAATGATTAAAATAATTGATATCATAAATATCAGAAGAAATGTAATTTGAGACTTTTGATGAATTAAACTAATTTTTTAGGTTAATATGACATGTTAGGGTTTATTTGATAATTTTTTTTCTAGGTGAGAAAGTTATATGACTTTCACAAAAACAAAATACCAAATAGCGTCAAAATTGACATAAATTAATTTTTAAAACAAATACTATATTATTGGTTGATATAAAATTCCAAAAAATATAAGGTTAAAAAAAGGGATTAAATAGTATTATATATGTCATTAAGGAACCACTGGTGGTTCTATTTGATGTTTATAGTAAGTTTATTAACCATATTCTGTAAGAATACAATAAGACACAGTAAAAGTTAAATTATTTAACTTAGAGTTAAATCTAAATGATAAGGTTAAAATGGTAACCTAAACTTGTATAAAACCTATTGGTTGAGAGGATTTAGACTAATAACCACTTTTTCTTATAAATAAATCAATTTGGAGCCATTATAAACTGAATATTATTTTATTATAAAATAATATTTCAATATTTTCCTAAGGTGTCCCTCACCCCTCTTATAAAAGGGCACTCTCCCTTCTCTAAAATTCACACCTTCAAACCATTTGGTTCAGAAAAAACCTGACCAAATATCCTCTAAAATATCCTCCCTTCATTCTAGAGGCCTTCCTTTGGTCATAAATCTAACCTAAGGATCCCTTTTTATCAAATCAAAAGGAAGAACATGAAGAAGAGGTAAATATTTCATCACCTCTTTCAAGTTCTTTTCTTTTTTTTTTCCATTATAAAACAATAAATCCAGTATATTATATATACTGTGATATTATTATAAATATGGTACAACCAAATTTCTTATTCTATGCATCCTATGAATGACATGTCACTAAACGTGCGTACGTACGCCTTACCGTCTCCACGTCGTGCTGTAGTTGTTATTTAATACATTATTATATTGGATGAGTATAATAATAATGTATAATTGATATAAATAATAAATATAACATGTTAATTATTCTGTATATGTTATATAACATACAATTATATAAAATTTTAATATCAAAAGAATAATATTGTCGCTCGTGCGTACGTACAAATTACCGTCTCCATGATGCGATGATATTCATTTCCATGTTCACCATTCAACGATGATTATAAAAATATATATTATTAATAAGTATGTAATATATTACGTAATAATTCTACTAGAGATATATAAATATGTATGTATGTATTTATTTACTTACATATATCTTATTCACTTACTTCCGTTCAATACGATGTGAAAACGGAAACAATGTTTATGCGCACGTATGGCCTACCATCTCAATAAACGGTGCCTTCCATTTCATATATACATCTATTATAAATATTTATATTCTAAATATATATGATATATAAATCAATTTTTATATTCTGAAATTATTTAAATCATGATCTAAATTATACGATCAAGAATAACAAGTTAAAACACTCACGATAAAGAAAGATATTATTACCCAAAATGTTAATTTAACATGGAAATCATTATTAAATGGGTAGTATAAATTCATTAATGAATCATATATGATATAATAAATATGAATATGGTTCTATTATAATTTAATAACATAATTAGGTCATTATAACGGATGTTAAACGTACCCTCGACCAAAAGAAAGTGCAAGGTAAGGGTTAATTCTATAATATCTTTATTATCAGAGGTTGTTTTTACATAAGTATCTACTGGGACATATTTATTATCCATGTCCATGTTTCATAAAAGAGTTTTCAAAGGGATTATTTTTAAGAGACTTTTTTTTACTAAAACATCATTTTATATGTTTTAAATATTTATTCTTCTAAACCTTTCTCATTAATGTCAATGTTTTCAAAATGGTTTAAAGGATTTATTTATATTGACATGAATGTTTTAAAATGTTAATTCCTTTAAAAAGTTTCAAAATGGTCTGGGACACTTTTATTTAAAACTATATTTTAAATTGATTCCTTTATAAATTATGCGACTTTTAAATGATTTCATGAAAAAGGGACACTTCTCTCAAAGATTTTTACAGATCAATTTCAACTATCCCAACATCATTTACCAGATATTATTCTTTATTGATGTTGATTTATTTTGATACAAATATTACATATTTTATTGAAGGTTTTGTGATATATTTGAATGTGGATGTTTTATTTTTATACCATTCATTGTTTAGGATTAAAGTATTGAAATTTTGTATGCTAGTTCTAATACAAAAGTTTATGTTATGTTTCAAACTTTTCATATGAAGAATGTATTGGACATAGTAAGTGATGGGTGGTTCCCACTATAGCTCCTCGATGCATCGGTAGGTCTCATGAGACAATTAGACGTGGAATTTTCCGAGGCATTTCCCAATTTGATATATGGTTTTGGCTAAGGCCTTAATCATTTTTAGAAATCTTGGCCTAGGCCTTGACAAAATGTTTCAGAATGTCTGGAATTATACATTAACTCATTATGAAAATAATATGGATGGTTAATGTGGTTATTCGACTATTAGAATACCCATGACTATTATGGCATGATTTACTCAGCTCATATTTCTGCCAGAAAGTGTTCATGTTTATTATTCTTAAAGGCTTGTGTTTTCAATTATTCACCACGCCTATTGTTTATGTTATCTTCTGCAAAATTATTTACCCTTACTGAGCATCTAAGATCACATCTTTATTATGTTTTATTTTCCAAGGATCCTAATAAGTGTTTTATTTTTGAGATGTAGGGTTAATCTAAGGGAACAATGGTGTTCTCAAAGGATTATTATTTTTGTTATATGTTAGAAAGTGTAATGTAACGTTCATGTTTGTAATCTATTTTCCAAGACTGCTAAACTGATTAGTCTTTCGGGACTTTATTCCTTGTAATCATGCCAATGCTATGTAATAATGTACCAAATCTAGGTAACTAGGGTCTGCACGTTACATTTTATATGTATCGTATGATCTTAAAATGTTATTATCATGTTATATTACCCTTATTCTCAGGTTATGATAATATATCTCCCTTATTTACCCTTACTGAGCATATGAGATCACCCTTTATTATGTTTCCTTTCCCCAAGTTATGAATAAAGGTTTTAGGTATAAGTACTAAAGGGGAAGATCTTTAAGGGAGATATTTAAGATCTTTCATCGAGATATAATATTATGTTTCCATGTTTCCAAATACACTAAAATATTACGGTCCTCATGCATGTACTTTTTTAATGTTCTGAATATTCATAAAAAATGATGTAATATCCATGTATGTTAATCTTGGATCACTATAATGTTACAAAAGACCTTACCATTAGTTGTAAACCTACTTTATATGGGGAGGTGAGAATTAGTTCATGTGGAACCCCCTGACTCAGGATCAGTGGTTCAAGTTTGTGTGTTATAACACTGATAACTAACATGGAAATTTCAAGAAGTTTTGAAAAGTTATTTAGATATGTTGGACAAGTCCATGCTATGGAAATATTACTTCTTCCTTATAACAACCTTAGTTTCAATAACCTTGACTGATAACATGTTGAAACATAATTGGTCTTTCCAAATTTTCTTTCTCAAATTTTAATTTTCTTACCTACTTGTATGGTTTATACAATACCAGAACTTAAACATCATTTGCCCAGATCATCTATTCTCAACACTTGAGAATATCAAGTAAACATTTATTGAACTCATTTATCTTATCAAAAAATTTCCATTGATGAAAAATTTAATGAAATTATTAACCCAGATAATCCTAAAATAAATCATTAGTTATACCATGTCATTTTTATATCAAATCATATTGAATGCCATTAACATAACTAATCATATTTAGTATATTAATGGAGACTAAAATTCATTTTTTAATTTTCCATTTATTGAATTTAAAAATTTATGTGAGTCATTCTATGATTTATAATAATATATATTCACCTATTGAACAAAAAAAAACACTTGGTCACCCAGGAATGTGTTTATTTAACACATATAATTTTTCTTAAGAACTTTTCTTAAGTTATCTATCTAAGGGTCTGCTTACAATAAGATTCACTTTTAAAATTATTTATCTAAAAACTTTGTTTTATTATTATAATTCAATTTCTCTATAATATAATCTTTTATCATGGGAGTAACATGTTTAATTAACATTAATAAAGATTTTTGATAAATGGTATCCCAATAAAATGATAATACCTTTTAAATATATCACATCAATTAAGAAGACAAGATTTA
Source organism: Viscum album (assembly GCA_963277665.1). Lineage (NCBI taxonomy): Eukaryota > Viridiplantae > Streptophyta > Magnoliopsida > Santalales > Viscaceae > Viscum > Viscum album. Next base: position 2,065,667,850 of record OY728119.1, read on the forward strand.
TATTAGAGTAATCAATGATTCCCCTTTGGAATTACTCTAACCACATAGCTATTTAGGTGGGGAATCATCCCAATAATATCATATATGAATCTTAAATAGTTAATAAGATATGAATTTTTCTAATCCATATAATCGATTAACCCAAATTTATTCATCTGGTATCATTCCTAAAGATGTCCTATCTAAGTGTAACCCAAATAAAATAGAAATAATCGACTAACAAAAGACAATCTAGGAGAAACATGCTTTAGAATAACCTACCTAAGGATGATCCAATATCATCAATTACTTTCTTTCCATATACAAGATAATCTAGGGGAACCTTGATTTGGCATAAACTACCCATTTGAATGATCGAGGTCTTGATAAGTGCTATTTTGGAAGTAATTTAACACTTATATTTAAGTAGATTTAATCTAACCATATTATCTCATTTAACAATCTTATGTATTCATTATTCTAATGATTTTGTTTTTGAATATTATTCCCTCTACAAAATCAAAATGTTCAATTCATATTTATGTGAAACTTTTTTATATCACCCACAAGTTTGTATTACTCACCAATAAAAACATATTTGTACATATCCAAATGCATAATATGCATAATTCACATGCACAATTAATGTAAATGTTTATTATTACATGATATTTATGATCTTCATATGAGTAAGCCTATAGTAATTGATAGAAAACCCCTAAAATTTCTATAATAAAACATAATCATTCAGGTTGATGGGTAGTCTTCCCCATGACCCACTACCTTGGGAGACTTTACTCAAGTGATAATTCAATTCATAATAATTATAAAACCTAATATGTAAAAAATATGATCAATATCTAAATCTAATCTAATAACCTAAATAAAACAATATGTCAAAGTAGATGAAAAATAAATATAATGCTAATGTTCCAATCATGTAATGTAAGGACTAAAAATTTCATAAGAAGTATTTTAACATTTTTTAATCTAAATTATACACATATTCATAATATAATTTTTTTAACTATGAACAAAGAAAATGATAAATATTTAAATAAATGAGCATTTCAAATATTTTAACATAAGAAAACTATTTATGGGCTATTTATAAAATCTAATTATTAATCTTTTATAGTTAATCACTAATCATTATGGACATTACATAATGAAGTGCCCATGGGTTGATGATTATATTTGTTTTCACTCATTCTTATTGACATTTATAATGTCATTATAAAAATGTGATGGTATGGGTAATATATTGGAGTACCCCCCCAATAAATTGAATAGAGGTTTCCCATGTATCATGGGTATAGAATATTCATGCTTCAAGGATAAAGAAAATTAGAGTTCGCTTCCATTGAAATGGTTAAGTCTATTAATATATCAAAAATGAAATAAGAAAATAGTTGTTGCTTTTTAAATACATATATGGATAGATTTAAGTAGTATCCTATAAATTTGATGATTATTGACCTGATCTTCTTGTCTATAACAACTTCTAAAGGTTAATAATCCTTCAATTCAATAGTTTTAATGAAGCAAATACTGATGGATAAGCTGGTTATTGGTTTGTTATGGGTTAACGACTTATCGAGATGCATGTTTAGTAAATAAAACACATTCAAAGATTATAGATAAAGATATATTGGAAATGGAGAACCCATATCTATATACTTGTGATTATAACTATTTTAATCAATATTTAAATACACATGGATAAACTCTGAAGTGAAGTTGAAGCTGTATGCGTAATGCCTGACGTTAAGGAACTCAAATAGGGGAGTTTTTAGTTGTTACATAGTTATTAAGAATCATTTTTAAGTTCTTGAGAGTGGTTCATATGAAAGATTTTTTTATAAGTGTGTAAAAATGTCCTAGATTATATATAGGTGGATTAGAGTGTCCATATCTTAATGTGAAGGCAATATGTAAAATTTTACTAAGTTTAGAATCCACCTATATAAAATATCTATGTAAGAAAATTCACCATTTAAGGAAATCTAGAACCAAGTAAGAAAATTTTCCTACATGAATACCCATGTAAGAGATTTCAAACCACACATGAGAACCAACATAAGAAAATTTGGCTATGTATGTGACTCAAGTAAGTGAATGGACACATATGAAAATTTTTATATACACGAATTATATCATATGTGAATCCATATAGTAAAATGCCTCATGTATGGGGTTTCTATGGAATAACCAAAATTTTCATATCCAAAATCTACTATATATCTAAAATTTGTAATTGTGAATGTGAATGAAGCTACACATAGTAGAAAACAACAACGTATCCAAATGCTACATACCTAAATGACTCACATAGGCAAAGCAACACAAGATCACCATGTATTTAAATTTGGATATGTAAATCACATTGTTAGAAGATCACCATCATCATCAAAAGTTGTAATTTTTATTAGGTACCAAAGAAAGGGTGAAAAGCATAATCCAGGAGGATTAAAATAGTGAAAACCAAATGCGTCCTCTCTAATAGTTTCCACACACTTGGGAGGAAGGGAGACCAAACCAGAAATAGTGACGTGATGATCTCCCTGATGGATCCTAAAATCTTAAAAATCTGTAACCTTGTTACTTTCACGCTAAGTGTGAATTACTTCCACTTGATCCTTCATAAGGAATTTATAATATTATTAATTTCATTATAATAATATTATAATTTTTTAAATTTTCACACACACATACACACTAATAAATGTTTCATATATGTTTATAACACAAGTATTATTAGAGTGGTATGATACCTTTTTTTGTAGAGAAGATATAAGGGTTTGAAACCTACCAATACTGTATTTTTTAGACCCTATTACCATGGTAATGGAGGATATGGAAATATGGTTCTATGTGAAAGGAAACTATTTCCATGAGCATAACCATAGAAATATGGGTTCTATCTCCATGGTAATTTCTCATGAAGAGAACTAGTTTGATTATGGATATAGCCCGAGGGCTATACCTACAATTATAACAACCACAGGTAAAACTGATCATTGATATAACCTATATCCATAGTTAATTAGGCTATTGACACACCCATGTACCATGTATATAGAAATTGTTTTAGTAGTATAAAGGTGAAAACCATACCAAGAATTATTTTGAAAAATGTTTAATAAAAACCCCTCATTAACAGGGGTGAAAGGGAGGAAGGAGGTGGGGAATAACTGACTGAATTGGCATCTACCAACACCCTATTATTTCAAAATAATGTTGTATCCAACCTAAATTTTTTGTGTATTCCTCTATTTTTTGAAAATATGAAAAGGTTTCCCATCAAGGTGGAACCCATATGGCTCATTATATGTTCCCTCACCTGGTAACCCATCATGGATTTCCCCCTAGGGTCATGATTTGAACCAAATACCCTATAAAAAACCAAAAATATGAGGCCTAAGACTCCACGACATGTATTAATCCATTCAAGACGTGGGATTTTCTGTCCATGGTGTGACCTTCACACTCCATACTGTGATTCTTCCCCTATGGCAGGCCTTCTAGAAATGAATCACATTCCATAATGTGACTAACATTTCTCGTTGCATTTACCAAATTCATACATAAAATTACTAAGGTGATACATAATGGGAATGATCACAATGTGATTCCCTATTCTATATTATTAATTCCATACATAATATTCATTTCCATTGTAAAAAACCCTCACAAAATATGCCATTCCATAACACCCACTGGTCACAGCTTGACTTGCTGCCTTTGCACCATGGTGTCCCCCTTGACCATGGTGTGATTCCTTATCAATATATCATCATTAAATGACCCTAATATGTCATGGTGTGACAAATATTCATTAGTATAAATTCATTAGTGAGGTCACCTCAACCCTACATCATACTCGCTCAAGAACCCAAAACACCTCTTGGTCCTTTGAGCACATCCAAAAACATCTACTTGAGATGTTCCAACCCTCAAAATTATAATATGATTTCCAATTCTTAGAGCATCACTAATATAGTACCAAAATTTAAATTTTCTTATAAATAAATGAATCATAAATTTTTAGGTCATTATAAACTCCCCACCATAAGGATTCTTGTCCCTGAGAAGCACTTAAGAATGTCTCCCAACATTTAATCCATTGACCAGAATCTGATATCACTCCCCATTCTTTATTCCAAACTGAACTTGAGACAAATAAACTACCTACACCCCAAACCCTTATCAATAATACTTTCCACAAAATCCCTAATTCTATTATCAAAACACATCTGTCATAAAATACATGATGAAATAGATGAGGTTCCCACCTCACCACATCTAATTATACAAAACAACACTAGTTAGTCATTCTTCATCCTGATTTCCCAAAAAAACCCCCAAACTCACTCACTGATTCACCATCACATCAACCGATCAAGTTTTATTCATTCCCAAAGGCATTAAATAATTGTCCAAATTCCCAAATAAAAGTTTTAACCCATCACATGGTGTAATTCTATGGTTGGATTCTTGAACAACCAAATTTTCGTAATCCACCCAGGAGCACCGACACTTCTTTGATTTGTCTCACTCTTGGATCATATAAAATTATATACTAAACTTGATACTACCAGCTAGACTCTACCCAATATCATATCAGATCTCCAAACTTGATATTTAACATAGAAATAGATAAATTTGAACCTATCTTCTTAGTAGTATCCTAGTGTCATGTCAACTACCCATCATCTAGTTATACCATTTTCAAGACCATTTTGACTCTAAGGTTTCACACCCATGACCAATTCGATGCTCCCCCACCATAAGAGAATCCTTATCATCATCCCAATAAAGAAAAACACCGAGTCAATTTTCTTTTTATTGTCAAACACAATGACCTGACATGACCAATACATTCATACCCAAGTGCCAATATAAAACAAAAATCACCACCCATTCTTGGATTACTTGGAACATTATCCTAAATATCCATGAAAATTCAACCATATTGAGGGACACGACCTCCAAAATCCTTTGGTGAACTCACCACTATATGTATTCCCTCACACTTCTCCTCAAGAAAAAGTCCTAATAGGTTCCACCATCACACACATGTCACTCTTCCTGATCCACAAACTTCCTATCTTAACAACCCCTATCAGGGAAAAATATAAAATAGACCATTAAATTCTACTCTGATATATATCTATGGTCCCTTCTTATGATAGATAAAACTCTTTCTATTTTCACAAAAACCCCTGTCCACCATGAACACAAGTATCTTACTAATCACTCCATTCAACTCACTCAAAGGTTGACCCCCTTAACTAGGACTCACTAAAGTCCAATGAATATTTTCCATTGAATTAGTTATAATGGGTATTCGGAACTACACCATCATCACTAAATACTTCAGGCACCTTTGGAACCATGAAAATTCTGAATGGACCACACACAAACCACTCACCAACTCTCAAACAGAAAATGGAATAACACATAATCAATGTAAACTTTCCCTCATTCATCGAGTATTTTCCCTAAAAATTATTACCAACATTCACTATCCTCCTCCATGGTAGAGTAATCCTTAAGAGAATCCTATTTCTAGTTCTCATTCCACTATATAACTTGACCATGTTTGAACCAATTGATGTATGATTCTGTATTACAAATTCACACAATTAGGATCATACTCCCACAAATAATGCATCATAAAACCTAGGGTCACATGCCTAAAAAATTGACTATACTTCCTTTTTATATCAATATCATCTATCCAAAAGAACTCTTGATGAATCCTTTCTAATAAATCTTAGCCATATCAACCATTAAGGTCCTATCACATGATAACACACCATTCCACTTAGGCGTCATTATAAAACCACAAAACATATATCCACACTCTACCTATCCTAGACCCTACAATTTAGGTTTACTATCCACTAACCCATTTAAAACTACACCCAAAACCTATAACCTTATGCATGCATTAGATCTCTCGTTCATAATTCAACCTCAATACCAAAAGAACAATAATTTATTTATTTTATAAACCCAAGACATTCCATATGTCTTTCCCTTTACCATCTCAAGTACATCCATATCCTCAAGGAAATCCAAAACTATTCCAAACCTTCTCTTAGGAATACCTCGACTACACTAAACCATCTTTGAGGCATCCAATTCCTGAACCAACCCACCTAATGTTACTATAAACCCCTTACACCTAGGGACTATATAGTCTTCATCAAATAACATTCCATGATAGGTCCCACATAATTTTATATTAGAAAACAATGTGGTCCAACTGAGTGGAATTAAACTAACAAATTATACAAGAAAACACTATATAAGTTTTTGTTGAAAATTTAACAACTTCACCCTCTATTATCAGCAAAATCGACCACAGACAAGCATGAATATATTGTGTGAATCCTACATGCCAAAAATGATGCATAAATTCATTCCTATTGAAAAAATGGACCAAGATAAAAAAATATAAAAAAATTCCAAACTAGCGATCATACTTTCCAAACATATCAACTGTAAAAATAAAAAACAAGAACAAAAATCCTATAAACTTAGTAACTTAGACTTACCACTGAAAATGTACTTATATATAACTAATACAAGGTCCATCAAAAGCTTTGAAACATTGATATCTCTATATACCAGACTCCAGATAAAAATATTGTTGAAAACCTCTATATTTTAATGATCTAAAATCATATTTATTATGTTCCTAACAATTTTAATGTTTTATGATAGTAAATTATATTCTATAAAATTGTGAAAATAAAGCTAAGTATTGATCTACCATTAGTTGAAAATATATACCATCAGTTACTCTGAGATACCATCAGTTAAGGAGTGTTACCATCTCTATTTTCTCCCACTAGTATAATGGAGCTACCTTCAATCACTACTAGAATCGCATGGTAAAACTATCCATTATATACTATGACTATAAAAAATGTATACAATCAAGAAATCCTATCATTAGTATCTTCTACCAACCCTCGATGTTACTATCAAGGAAGACCTACCTCTACTAATATAGTTTAATGGTTCTACTACAAAGATGATCTACCACCATATAGTTCTACCACCAGGCTGTGTTATCACTGCCATATCAACATTGGTACCATCAATGCACCTATAGCTTAGACCATCCTCCCACTAGTAATCTAACATTAGGGGATGTAACCATTAGTTCAAGATGAAATATTTATAGAATCTACCACCAGCATAGCTACCATGGAAATCTAGAATTAATTTCAAAATTAATCCTCTAATAGCTATTTTAAGGAATTAATGATACATAAAATCACGTGGATTTAAGAATTATTATTCTTAAACAACTCCATAGATTAGTTAAAGAAAAATTGAGTCATTCCATATTTTATTCTTAGTAGAAGGATCCAAATTATTTAATTATTATTTTTCAATGGATAATTTAATCTTCTAAAATTCTATATATTCAGAAGAGCCCCCTCATGCCTGAAGAGGACGAGAATTTGTGGGTGTGAATGTGAATACATGGAAAAGTGAAAAAATACAGTGAAATCAAATTGAAAAAGAATAAAGGATTTTTCTAGAAAATTTATGATACTCTATTTCATTTTACTTTCTATAAAAACCTTATATATTCTTATCATTAAGATCTTTAGAGACTCCTGATAAACCAAACCCATTAGAATTGAGAAACACAAGATCCTCTCATATCTAACCTTCTTCTATTTCTATTTGTGCATTAATATTTGATTTTAGGTTAGTTTTAATTTTTATATTCATAAAAAATAGTCTCCTTTACTAAAATGGAGAGTTCTTGACACACTCTCTTAAGTTTCTTCATCAATATTCCCACAAACAACTGTAGAAGAGGTTGTATGTGAACTTTACATGTTTCATCACACAAATATGTATGGAAGAGGTATTGTTCCTAGAAATACTTAAAAATTGTTATCTGTAAAACCTTATCCATGTTTGTATTAGTTTACTTTATAATAAACTACCTAAAAGCAGGTGGTTTCCATGTGGAGGGGATTAAATTTTGGCTTGAGGGGAAACCCCTTAAGAAAATTCCACTGTGTTTTATTTTTTGTAACTTTTTTACCACTATATCTGTTTTGTATTCTTTTTCTTTAATCAAATATGTTTAATATTTTATAAAATAGTAAACAAACCTTTACTTTTATAGTTAGTATTATTTTTTTATATAAAGTGTTTGATTAAGTTAATTATTTTTAAAAGTTTAAATATTTAAAAGTTTTTTTTACAGAGCCTTAATACTACTTATTAGAAACTATTTGAAAGATTAAATTTATATATTCTAATTATTTTTATTTAATTAGGGGATTTTGATTTTAAATTGTTTTAATTTTTTTTAATGAGAACTTAGTTCACCCCCTTCTTGTGTTACTCACTCCGAACAACATTTGGTATCAAAGGTTTTCAAAAAAAATTTCACTTATATATAGTTTTGTTTAAATATTTTAAATTGATGTTTTATCTAAATTTAATGAATATAAAATAAGAAACTTCAACTAATTTTCCTCTTTATTTTAATGGAAATAAATATTCTCTATGGAAGATTAAAATGAAAATTTATATAGAGAGCATGGGATTTGATATCTAGATTTATATTGGGGATAAATATGAATTACCTAAATATACTAGAATAGATTAGAGAGATTCTACTAAGGATACTTATGATTTTAATTATAAATATATGAATTCCTTATATTATGCATTAGGAGATGAATAATTTAACACAATATATTCTTGTACAACTTCTTTTGAAATTTGGGATACAATGGTTGTTTCCCATGAGGTAACTACTAATGTTAAAAAAATGTTCTTAAAAAATTACACTATTAAATATTATACATTTTAGATGAAACCGGATGAGCCTATTTATGATATATATATCAGGGTAAATGAAATTGTGAACACAATGCATTCACTTGGAAACACCATTGAGAGTAAAGATCAAGTGATGAGACCTATCATATGTTTACCAGAAAAATGGTGAGGAACATCAGTTTTAATAATGGAATCATGTGACATAAGTAAGTTACAAGTTAAAGAGATTATTGGAAAGCTCATGATGTATGAGGATAAAATAAAATTGAATAGATAAGAAGATGATGAACCAAAGAAAATACCATTAGCCTTAAATAATTTTTACTCAAATAAAAAAATAAAATATCAAGGTTGAAAGTTCTGGTGACGGTGAATCATTATCAGAAAGTGATGAAGAGATGGGTCGTTTGGCTAGATATTTCAAGAAGTTTTATAGAAAGATTTTTTTTCATGAAATACAATTAAAAAGGTAAATACGATAATAGAGGTAATTGGATTAAATATTGGAGAAAGGATGATTCGACAAATGAATTAATATTCTATGAATTCAATAGAAAATGACATCTTTACGCAAACTCTCCCAAGTTAAAATATAAGAAAATGTATGAGGAAAACGAAAAAAGTATAAAAAGGATATAAAATACACCTAAAGTGTCTCAAGGGATATATAAATAGATTCATAATCAATTGGGGAAGACATAAATGATAGATCCAATATGTGTTTCATGACAAACATAATTAAGGTATTTAATGTTTTTCTTGAATCTTTTTCTCACATTTAAAAACATTCTGAGACTGAAAATGCTGCTGAAAATATGTCCAATAATGAATTATTTTAATATTTTAAAATTTTGAAAGAAACATTTAATGACTTTAAATATATATAATTTTTTTTAAAAAGTATCATGCTATATCTTCTCACTTTAAAACTGATCTTGCAATAAAAAGGGTTTAGAATGCTAAAATTATTAATAAAAATAATGATCGAAAATTATCAAATGAGAAATTGAAGAAAGACATGGAGAGTTTAACTAATGTAATAAAAATATTAACCAATATTCTTGAAAAAAAACTTCACCTAAGTATATAACTAGAATTGGATATCAAGGAGGAAAAAGAATAATTTATAAAAACAATTTCTTTCCCAATTTTCATTTTTGATAATTCAGTTAGTAGTTCTTATTCAATGGAAGATAATAAGGTTTTTATTTCTTAAATTACAAGGTATTATTATAGGAAACCCTTTAAATAATTATGGATCCCTAAAGCGCTTATTTCTAAAATTTATGGGCCCAAGAAAATATGGGTACCAAAGTCATTTTTTGTTTAAATATTTTTTATAGGAAACATTGTTGAAGAGTTCATGTAAAGAACTACGAAATATATACAGTGTATGTTTAAAAAATATGATAGGGGTATTCTCAAGATTTAAGAATCAGATTAATGTGGATGATTGACATGCCACTTTTGGTAACAATTTCAAAGGGAAGATAATTGATCTCGGTTAAATCGGTAACACTGGTATAGTTTTAATTTCAAAAGTTTTCTTTGTAAGTGGACTAAAATATAATATTCCTGGAATTTAACAATTTTCTGATGATGGATTTCATGTTATGTTTGAAAAAAAATACTTTTATAGTTTTTGATGCCTAAAGTTCTTCATTTTTTACTTCTATAGGAAATGATAATGTTTATGCTATTGATTTAAATTACTTATTTCCTCAAAAGGTTTCTTATTTAAGTGAACTTATCAAATAATATTGGATTTGGAATTGGATACTTGGCCATTATAATATTCAATCTTTCAGAAATCTTACTAGAAAATTTTTACTTAAGGATATACCAAAATTAGAATTCCTAATAGAAATATTATATAATCCCTTTCAAAAGGGAAAGTAATATAAAATATATTTCAAAAAAAAAAGAAATAAGTGTAAACTTCTCAAACTTTATAGTTGGTTCACATGGACTTGTTTGGACCATTTAGAGTTCAATTTTAGTAAGAAAACAATATGGTTATATTATAGTGGATGATTATTCAAGATATACATAGGTGTTTTTCCTTTCTCATAAAATTTAATCTCTTTCCTATTTTTCCAAATATGATAAATCTGTAGAAAATCTTAGTGGACATAGAATTAAGACATTGAGAAGTTATCATGGTTGAGAATTTTAAAATCAAGAGTTTGAATCATTATGCACAAAACATGGTTATAATCATAATTTTTCTGGTCCTAGGATCCCACAAAAAAAATGGTATAGTATAGAGAATAAATAGAACACTTCAAGAAATTTCCCAAAACAAGCTCAATTAGTATGAATTACCTATTTATTTTTGGGTAGAACTTATGAGTAAAACTTTCTATATAGTCAATAGAGTTTTAATAAGAATTATTTTAAATAATACCCCTTATGAATTATGGAATGGAAGAAAATAGAAGGTTAATTAATTCAAAGTTTTTAGATGTAAATTCTTTATACTCAATATAAAAGAGAATTTAGATAATCTTTATTTCAATAGAGATGGAGGAATTTTACTTGGATATTCTATATCTAGTAAACCATGCAAGGTGTTTAATAAAAGGAATAAGCTTTTGGAAGACTATTTTCATGAAGAATTTGATGAAAAAAATCCACATGATCCTATAACATCTTTAAAAATCCATAGGATGGCCTTTCATGTTTAGACATAAATTCAAAACCTAGTGAGAATATTGAAAAACCTATATAAAAATATTCCAGTTCTGATGAACACTATTAACTTGAACCTGTAGAATATAATAAAGTACTCAAAACTTCTGTTCCTAAAGCCATTAAGACTCATAGGTATCATCCATTAGATGCAGTTGTAGGAGACCTAGATAAATTAACGTCAACAAGAGATTATCTTAGAAATAAGATTTAACATCAAGATTTCTTATCAAAACATGAACCTAATAACATAATATAAGTAATAAATTATGTATTTTGGGTAATGGAAATTTAAGAGGAGTTAAATCATTTTAAAATAAATAGAGTCTGGGAACTAGTAGAAAGACCCAGAGATAACCATAATATTGGAACTAATGGTTTTTTAAAAACAAGGTTGATGAATTATTAAATATAATTAGAAATAAATTTATATTGGTTGCATAAGGATATAGTCAAGAATAAGGTATTGACTATGAGGAAAACATTACACCAGAAACTAGAATTGAATCCATTAATATCATTCTTGCATATACAGAACATTTGAATTTAAAAATATATCAACTAGATGTTAAGAGTGTATTATAAAATGGTTATATTTTTGAGTATGTTTTTTTAGTACAACCCCTTGTATTTCAAGGCCCTCACTTTCCAACTCTTGTGTTTAAATAAAAAAATATTTACATTCTTTAAAACAATCTCCTAGAACTTGGAATGATCGACTCAAATAAATTTTTGATTTCCAAATGTGTTATTAAAGGAATAGATGATCCTAATTTATTTATAAAAATAATTTCAAATTATGTTTTATTGGTAAATTTTTTTTTCATGATATTATTTTTGGATCCTTAAGAATTTCTTTATGTACGAATTTTTCAAAAAAAAAAAATGCAAATTATGTTTTTTCATGGATAATACTGAATGTAGTGATACTTTGACACGTGCCTATCATGGGGCATGAAAAAAACCATTATTTACTAAGTTAAGAATTCAGTAAGTGGTTAACTAATGTTATCTCTAGATATGAGAAAAAAATAATCAATCTATCACCTTTAATTAGAGGGAAAGTTTTTTTTTGAAATTGTTTTATTTTGAAAAGAAAAGAAACTAAAAAAAGGAAAGGAATTTAAGAAAAATATTGGGAACAAATTGAAAAAAAGTGATTGAAAAATATTATATGAGATGGGTGATCAGTTCAGGTTCAGTTCTCCAATTTTAATTCTATCTTAGTTTCAATTTATCCAATTCACTTTTGCTAAGTTGATAAAAGAGAGATTTTACAATCACTTCCTCTCACTCCCTTGGTCAAATAGTAATGTTGAGAATAAACCTTACCAAAATCTTAGTTTTGTATACAATACTTATAATGTGTGATAAATTTGTAACTAATAGAACCAATTGACATAGGAAATTCCCAATCAAGTCTTGTTTATCCCAAACAATAAATAATGTCCACTACCCCTCACACATGTACTGGCGATCGCTGAGTAATTCAATACCAAGCCCTGGTAAATTCTATCATATATAAACTAGAACCTAGTAGAGGGATATAATGATCATTACCAAAGAAATAATAGTAATATAATCTAAAATCAAATATTATTATACATGATAATAAATACTATTATAAAAAATTGAAACCAACTTCATAGAAGAGAGAAACAATTATTAAACCATTAAGTGAAAGAACTCAAGAATTACAAAAGTGAAAACCTATCCTTTCCCAATTAAACATAATTTTACCACTCCATGTGAAGGATATATATAAATAATGTTGAATAAGAATAAATTACAAAACTAATAAGAAAAATAGATATAAAATAAAGAACATGCAATTTTCATCTCTAGAAAATGTATTCCATAATTTTTCTTTGGTTATGCCTACAAGATGTCCAAAAATTGCTAGGGTACCTTGTTTAAGGATGTTATTAATTTAGTTTTATATCGACCCTTGAAATTTAAAATCATTTGAAAATATTTACAAGAATTTATGTCCATATTAATGAAGATTTATTTTTTTGGCTGAAAAATGCCGTTCCTCATACTTCTCTTTGAGTCATTGAAAGGATGCCTTAATAAGTGCATTTGTACATGAAATTTATTGTACACCTGACAACACAAGTCCTATTTAAAACCCATATAGAATAACCTAATTTTGAGGTTATTATCCTGATATATTCCTAATTTATTGAGGTAGGGTCCATTCTACAGGCTAGAATAATTTTCCAACATGATTAATTTGTATAGGGTTTTTGGAGTTTGAATGGGACCTAGGTCTAGAAGAAGAATAATTTGAATACAAAAAAAGGGAATCATAAAAAAATAATCACTTAATTTGGATGAAATTTTTTTGAATTTATTCTTGAAATAAAGGAGTGACATAAAATTGTTAAATTTCCAGAATTAACCAATTTTCACATTTTAGCTCAAAATTCACCAAAAAAAACCTAAAATGATGAAAATAATATGAAATTGATTAATTGGAAGGGATTAATTAATTTAAAAACATAGTTATAATAATGAAAATATTATCTCTATCAATCCCACCACACTGAACTTGGAATCATGGATAAATAAACATCAAAATTAAATAAATGAAAATTTAAAACACATATCCATGAGATTCACAAATTTAACACTACGAAATAAAAGATATCATGACTCCTAAAAATATTTATTTAAAGTTTTACATTATTATAATTTAATATATTTCCTCTTCATTTATCCTTCTATTCACACAAAATACTTACTTCACTTTTATTTTCTCGCATTACATAAATGTTAATTATGAACAAAGATTTTCTCCTCCAAACACATGAAAGAGTCACTATAGGATTGATAAATTCCAAAATATCCACCCTATGTGATTCATGGAAATGTGTTTATCATGAGTAATTTTAAAGGTTGTTATGTGGCTTTTAGTTGATAATATTTTCATGTGAAAAATTATAAGGTAGAAAAAGGAGGGCTTGGTGCATTCTGAAGCAAAATTGAAGGATTCTAATTTTCACTCAAGTATGGTCTCCTAGCCACTCCCCTTAATAGAATATAATCTACATCATCGTGAAAAATCATATAAATTTCACACCATTCATCATTTACGTAGAAAAAATTTCAATATTCTCAAACATAATATTTCTTATAAGCTCCAAATAGGGACAACTTTCCTTCTCCTTTAGAAGATCCAGAAAGGAACAACTTATTTAAACCTGAAAGATACAGAAAGCCACAAATTTCAAAAGAATGTTTTTTAGCGAAAAACACATATCATAAATATTTTATTTTCCACCAAAAGTCTCTCCAAATGAGGTATCAAAACCCAAGACAACTTCCCCCCACACTTAAGTTCAACTAGATCATGAAATTTCACTTTAAGGGAAGGTTGGATATGGAAAATTGGTTTGTAATGTTTCTAACCTAATTGGATATTCATTGATTCTTAGGGGTAAAAGGATTAAAGGTTAATGTTATTCTATAATAAAAAGTGTTATCTTGAAAAGGGGGCTTAAAAACCAAACAAATGGCTCAATATTTTAAAGAACAAGTACCTCAAACCCTCAAATTTTGAAAGGAATAAATCCAAATATGGTTAAATAAAGCATGGTATGGTTCTCTCCAAAAGTGAATTGATTGAAAATAATATGACAAAAATGGTTTATAAGCCTCATGGGAAAGTGGTTTTAAAGATAAATATTGTGAAATGTGGCATGGGATTCAAAAATAAGAGTACTTTTTGTGAAATTTACAAAACTTTGAACTTGAAATAAAGTCATTTTCAGCATTTATTTAAGTTTAGTTTCCTAAGATAAATTGGTTCATTAATTGACATGGGTTCAAAAAATGGAAATGATAATCATTGTCACGACCCGACCTCGGGGCCCATGCCGTGACTACCCCAAGCCCGCCTTCCATAGGCCAGGGGCTGGTGACTAGCACCAAAGGTGTAAAATCCTGTTAACTGGGAAGACATTGCCTTTATAAAAGAAAACAAGCACCACAGAGTAGAAGCGGAAGCAAAAAACTAAGTAAAAAAGAAATTATGAAAAGTAAATGGGCCAGAATACAAACCCAAAAGAAAGTACGACTACAACCGAACAAGGTACAACAGCAAAAAGACAAACAGCTGGAAGAAGGAAGCAGCTCCTGGGTCGTCCTCCTCGGATCCTACCTGAAGGGTAGGTACAGGTAGCCTCCTCCAGGCTCTCGTCCGTCAACCTCCTCTGAGTGCCGTCTTGTCGTGTAGTCCACCTCCAGGTACTGACTCGTCGTGTAGTCCACCTCCGGATACTGACTCGTCGTGTAGTCCACCTCTGGGTACCGTCTAGTCCTCGAACACTCGGCCTCCGTCAGCACTGCCCGTCGTCTGCAACCAACACAACGAGGTGCGGGCATAGCCCGTGCAGGGGTGAGTATAACGATACTCAGTAGGGACCCCGAGACCCTCAAGGTCTCACTAAAACCAACAAGGATAACCACAAAGAAGATCTCAACAGATAACCTCTACTTAGGTATATTCCCATACATATACCTAAGTTATCAAGTAACCCATCTCAATCCTGAGGAATCACAAGGTTTGTGAAATCAAAGGATAACCACTACCCAGGGATATGCCCATACATATACCTAAGTTATCAAGTAACTCATCTCAATCATGAGGAAACACAAAGGTCATAGACTCAGCTCAAACCAGGATTTTCATTATCGAAACCGTAACTGCTGAAGAGCTCCGTCTCTGGAGTGTACAGTGGTCCTATCACGACTCCGAGGTACTGCTCACTAACCTAAGACTGCTGAAGAACTCCACCTATCGAGTACTGCGGGCCAGCTGCTACAACCAAGCGCTCCCATGTACCGCTACAACCAAGCGCACCTCTGTCTTGGGTCTGCCGCTACAACCAAGCGCTCCCATGTGCCGCTACAACTAAGTGCACCTCTGTCGTGGGTCTTCCGCTACAACCAAGCGCTCCCATGTGCCGCTACAACCAAGCGCACCTCTGTCGTGGGTCTGCCGCTACAACCAAGCGCTCCCATGTGCCGCTACAACCAAGCGCACCTCTGTCGTGGGTCTGCCGCTACAACCAAGCGCTCCCATGTGCCGATACAACCAAGCGCACCTCTGTAACACACCGAGTCGTTCGATCAACAGTCGTCGGGTCTCAGTCAGCTACACGGTCTCCGTACTCCGCACGCTCGTCTCTGGGAGGGTCCGCTCCACGAGCTACAGGTCGATACTCCAAGTATCTCAAAGTCCCACGAAGAAGTATCTCAAAGGACCGTCTCGTTATAGGGGTCTCAACGCAACAGACGGCGCGTCAATCGGATGCCCGGTCTGTGAGTTACTAGCCTTTTTGTCCCAGGGGCCCGGTTGGTTTCGTGAGCGAACCAAATCCGGCCGTATCTCAACTATACCCCGAACTCTCATAGGGTATACTCATAGGGACCGTTTCTCCACGTGATCATCAACGCCGCTGACGGTTCATCAAACGGACGTCCTGTCTGAAAGATATCAGCTATTCCGTTCCAAGGTCCCGGTTGGATTTCGGGTGCGATCCAACCCGGCCACTATCCAACTGCATCCAAAACTCGGGCGATGTATGCCAAAAGTTCCGTCTCATCAAGAGAAATACAATGAGACAGACGGCGCGTCAATCGGACGCCCGGTCTGTGAGTTATTGGCTTTTTCGTTCCAGGGGTCCGGTTGGTTTCGTGAGCGAACCAACCCAACCGCACTCCGACGGCATCCAAACCTCGAGTAGAGTAAGCCAAAAGATCCGTCTCACTTAGAGGAATCCATATAATTCGACGGTACGTCAATCGGACGTCCGGAGCTCAAGATATAAGCGTTTCCGCTCCGAGGGCCCGGTTGGTTTCGTATCCGAACCAACCCGGCCGAACCCAAAGTAATCCGAATCCCTGAGTGCGATATACCGAAATGACCGTCTCGATCCAAGGATCGCGTTTCCGCTGACGGAGAGTCGTTTGGAGGCCCGTAGCCCAAGTTACGTGCATTTGACCGAAAGTGGTCCGAAACTGGGGTCTGGGCCCGGGCCGACCCGGGCTGACCCCCCCTGGGTCGGCCGAACCGGGTCGACCCGGCCCGGGCGGCGACCCGACCCGACGACCCGGCCCCGACGACCCGGCCTGGATCGGAAGATCCGGCCCGGCCGGCGGGGCGGGCCGGCACGGCGGCGCGGTTCGGCGCGACGGCGCGGGCCGACACGGCAGCGCGGCCTGGGCGCCGCAGATGCGCCGCGCGCGGGGGGCTAAGCACCCCCCCTTTGTGAAACCGCGGCCCCCCTCATTATGGGGGGCCATTTATGCTGCCAGGGGAATTTAATTCCCCCCAGTTTCCTCCTTTCCGGCCGGCCCGACTTGGCCGGCCGACTTCTTCTCAACAGGACCGGCAAAGGCCGATCCGCTTCCGGCTTCCAACACCGGCGGCCCGGCTGGCCGCCGGTCACCTTGTTCCGCCGTGGCCTGAAACCGGCCGCGGCCTATGCCGTCCGGAGTGGTGCGACGGCACCGCTCCCCTCTGCCGCAGCCCCGCTCCGGCCGCGGCGCCTTCGACTTCCTTCGACGCGATGTGACGGCGTCGCGTTCTTGGATTTCTTTCCACGGCGCGGCGCGTCGGCGCCACGCATATCCTCCGCATGAAACCGTGTGGTGCGATGGCACCAGGCTTTCTCGTACCAACCATAAGAAACCAACACGAAAATAAGGAGGAGGGTCGGCCGTGTTTGTGCGGTCCGACCCCCTCGCGTTATTCGTTATCATTTGGTTTCAAACCACAAAGTTTCAAATTCTATAACAAATGGTTTTTAACCACGACGATCATCAAGTCGGAAATCCCGAACAAAAATAAATAATAACCCTCATCTTCACGAACAATTAAATAAATAAAAACCCTTAACATCAAACCACTTGATCGGATGATCCGCGGATCAACCTGGTATTGGTTGGTCCGCGCTCGTCGTTCTTTTCTCAAAAGATAAGAGAATTCCAAAATAAATTCCCCTACCTTGAAAATTGACGTCGCACGTCGGGTATCGCGGAGAATGGCGTCGCGACATCGGACGTAAATTCCGTGGACGTCGGGGTGCGTCTGAGGAGGAAACGACGTCTCCTCACTTGTCGCTATGATGAAGAAGGGAGGTACGTTGTTGTTGGCGATGATCACCACGGTCGGCGACTTCTCCCTTGTCGAGGAGGAAGATGAAGATGGAAGAATCCGGGACGCCAAGTCTTGTAGGTCATGGGGTCGATGTTCTTCGTCGGAGAAGAACCGTTCTTCACGTTCTTCGTCGAAGACGAAGAAGATCTTCAAGTCTCTCAACGATTCTCCCAAACCTCTCAAGCAACAAAGAAACTAACCAAAAATAAATTAAGCCCACACTTAATTTATTAACACAACACCAACCTTTGAAATTCAAGAGTTTGAATTTCAAAAACTCAAATTAAACTCACTTATTAATGTCATAAGTTATAACTCAAGTTCACATCATTAATTGTGAGTTTGGGGGTTAGAGGATATGAAGGGGTGGGGTTCGTGTGGGCCCCACCACTCTCATAACCTCCCAAGGGAGGTTGGGTGGTTACCCAACTTCCATCAAGAGATTACACTTAGAGTAAAATAATTAAAATTGTAGTGTCATTATATAATAAACTTCCACAATTTTTATTATCAACACTCGTGTAAATGCAACTCCGGAACAAGAGTTCCTAAGCAATTACCGGCGCTGTGAGTTCATCGGTGCCCTCAGAATTCGATTCCGGGCACCGGTTCAAAAGTTAGAAAAACCCGCTCGTTCGTTCACTGAACGTACCCGAGCCAAACTTCGGAAATTGATTCCGGGCACACCGGGCCTCAGAATCAGGTGCCGTCAGAAACTGCGTTCTTGTAAAATCCCGAAGAAAATTAATAAAAAATTTCCCTTGAATTTTACGGGTCTTTACAATCATTTCATCTTAAAAATTTTAAAAACACAAAAAAAAAATGAAAAACAAACAACAAAAATTTAAAAAACATAGTTTTTGTTTTGCTTTTGTTTTTTTTTGGGAAAAAGAAAAAACAAACAACAAATGAAAATCTTAAATTAAGAAGGTTCCCTCCCCCACACTTAAATTATACATTGTCTTCAATGAATTAAATTAGATTTGACATGTTATCTAGTTTCAAATTAAAATAAAATAAGAAAGAAAGTGAAAAGGAGAGGTACAACCTGATAAATTTCACTGATAAAAAGGTTGGAGACGTATGATATAATATACTAGATATTATGGAATGGTCCTATGTAATTTCATAATCTTTTGTCCATTAATAGTGAGTGGACCCTTCTATCCATTTTTCATAATCTACAAAAAACTAAAAGAATATAATTGAGTAACTATAAATGGACCTTACCATATGGAACAATGTTTACCTAGAATTATCTTGAGTCTTGAGTTGAATAACAACAATTTATATCCAGAATTGAAGTCTTTAGATTGGATTATATTGTTATGAACCACTCTTACTCTCTCTTCATAAATCATATAATGTTCAAATTATTCCCTTCTAATTTCCTCTAGATCATACAACTATAATCTTCTATCTATCCCAGCACTTTCAAGATCCAAATTCATCTTCCTCACAGACCAATATGCCTTATGCTCCAATTCCACTAGAAAATGACAACTTTTACCACAAATAAACCTATATGGAATCATTCCAATTAGAGTTTTATAGGTTGTTCTGAAATCCCCTAATGTGTTTTCCAACCTTTGGCTCCAATCCTTCCTATTTGGTTTAACAATATTTTCCAAAATCCCTTTGATTTCCATGATAGACACTTCAACTTGACTATTAGTTTGTGGATTATAGGGAGTTGATGTTTTATGATGTACCCCATACTTCTTCAATAAATACCTTTTTATTCTTTTAAAAAATTGAGTCCCCTGATCACTGATAAAGGCTTTAGGCACTCCAAATCTACAAAATATGTTAGCCCTAACCAAATCATAAATTTTTTTATCAACTTTAGCCCTGGTGGCTTTTGATTCCACCCATTTTGAAACATAATCAACTGTAAGAAATATATAAGAATTTACAGATGACATTGGGAAAGGTCCCATAAAATATATCCTCTAAACTCTAAAAACCTCACAAAAATTAAGTGGTTGTTGGGGGAATTTCTTGTCTGTTTTAAATATTTCTAGAAACTAACATTTTTCACACAATTTTCAAAATTCATGATCATATTTAAAAAGGGTGGGACAATTATGTCCAGATTCTAAAACCTTCCTTGCCATCCTTTAAAGTACAAAGTGACCTCCATAAGATAAAGTGTGACAAAACTCAAATATAGAACCAATTTCACTCTCAGGAAAACTTCTTCTTATCACTTGGTCATTGCATATATTCTAAAGAAATGGATCATCCCAAATATAACATCTAGACTCATATTTCAATTTTTGAATTTGGTGGGAATTTAAATGATATGGGACTTGATATGTTACTAGATAATTGACAATGTCAGTATACTATGGCACTTATCCTTCAATCAAGTACAATTGATCTCCCGGGAGGTAATCATTTAGTGCTTCTTTGTCTATAATTTCAGTTTCAACAATGTTGGGAAGTCTACAAAAGTGACCAGCCACTTAGTTCTCAGATCCCTTATTGTCTTTGATTTATATGTTGAACTCTTGTAGTAGTAACATCCATATCACTATCCTTAATTTAGCTTCATCCTTATTTATCAAGTACCCAAGAGCTACATGATTAGAAAACACGGTGGATTTAGTTCTAATAATATATGATATAAATCATTTTATAGAAAATACAACTGCTAAAAAAGCTTTTTATGTGATCATGTAAATTAATTGGTCCACATATAAGCTTCTAAAGGCATTAGAAATGACTTTTGGCCTTCCCTCAATTCACTGAAAAAGGACTGCACCATCTTCTAGGTTGGAAGCATCATAAAGTATCTTGAATGGTTCTTTCCGATTTGTTGAGTACATCAAAGGTGGTATAATCAATGTAATATTATACTCATCAAAGGATTCCCTACATGAAACATTGAAAACAAAATCAGAATATTTTAAAAGAAATATAGAGAGAGGGAGATCAATCATACTAAAATCTTTGATAAACCTCCTGTAGAATCCAATATATCCAAAAAATGATCTATCATGATTCACACAAGTTGGGTATGGAAATGAATTTATCACATCAATTTTTTTATCCACTTAAATACCATTTTTTTAAATGACATGCCCAAGGAAAATTCATCTCTTAACCATGAAATGACGATGTTAAAAATTTAAAACTAGATTCTTTCCAATATAGAGTTTCAAAACATTTTCTAGATTTTTCAAACAATAGTCAATAGAATTTCCATAAACTATGAAATAATCCAAGAAAACCACCAAGAAATATTCAATGTGATCAGAAAAAATACTTAACATGTACATATAAAATGTACCTAGAGCATTAAACATTACAAATGACATACTTTTATATGAAAAACTACTAAAGAGAAAAGTAAAGGTTTTCTTTTGTTGATCCTCAAGAGATATAGGTACCTAAAAATAACATGAAAATACATTCAAAAAATCAATAATGAGTTATCCTTGACAATATCTATAACATCTGATCAATGAAGGGGATGGGTAAATGATATTTACGAGTCACCTGATTCAACTTCCTAAAATATATGCATGCTCTCCAGCTATTCTGAATTCTCATAGGGATTAATTCATTCTTTTAATTCCTCACAATGGTTAGGCTATTATTTTTTGGAACTACATGAATTTAGATAACCCATTATGAATATGATATGGGATAGATGATCCCACCTTCCAAGAGCTTCTCAATCTTTTTTTTCATAACCTCCATCAAGATGGGATTTAGCCTCCTTTGGGGTGGTCTGATTGGTTTGGAATCTCCCTCAAGAAGAATTATAGGTGAGCATATTTTTAGGTTTATTCTTGGGATATCACTTAAACTCTAACCTATTTCTTGGAACTTCTCTCTCAAAATCTCAATAAAATATTTTTCTTAGGTTTTTGATAGATTATTATCAATTATAACTGGTAATTTCTCTTCCTCTTTAAGGTACACATATTTAAAATAAGTGGTGAGGGGTTTTAATTCTAGATATAGAGGCTTCTAAAGAGATGAAATTAAAATTTATCTTACCCACTTCCAAAGTTTGGAATTCCTACACATAATAAATCATATCATCTTCTTCATCATTTAAAAAATCATTAATGAAATCATATATTACCTCTTTTTCCAACAAGAAATCAGAATGTACAATGATTTGGGAATTTACATGTTCAGTGATATTTTTAGTGAAAAAATTATCTCATAGGGATAAGAATTCAGGGAACATACCTGATTCTTAAATTGGATCAGTACCAAATTCATGAGAGGTTTCAAAGAGCGAGGGATCATCTGATGGGTGCCTCATGGATTCAAAAATATTGAAGTGGACCATGTTATCTCAAAACCCCATGTTGAGAGTCCCTTCATTGATATTGATGATGGTTTTGGATATATTTAAAAAAGTATCCCCAAAATGATGGGTGAGTTTGGAAAGATCCTATCTTCTTCCATATTTAACACATAGAAGTCATCTGGGAAAAATAGATCATTGAATTTCACAAGGACGTACTGCAAAACTCATGTTGGGAAAACTATGGATTTTTTTTGCAATATGGACCACCACTATTGTAGGTTTCAAGTCTCCCATATGAAAATAATCATATACTTAGTAAGTAAATACATTAATTTAAGAACCCAAATAATACAAATCATTATATAAATTTAAATAACCAATAGTGTATGAAATGAAAAACATCCCTAGATCTTAACATTTGGTTGGAAAATATGGTGTGATAAGGGCTGAGACACTTCTTCCCAAGTTTAAACTCTCATTTCCTTGAATAATTCTCTTATTTTTTCAAATATCATTTAAAAATTTATCATAATTTTTAATTTTTTTAGTGTTTCAATAAGGGGGATATTAATTTCCACTTTTTTAAAGGTGTCCAGAATTTATTTTTTAATTTCTTCTTCCTATAATATATTTAATTCAATCATACTTTATCGAAATTGTGGGGGTAAGTATTTATTCCCCATTTGTTTCCTTTTTAATTGTGTTGATTTTATCTTCATCCATGTATTATCCTTATCCTCCTCATTCTTCTCTTTTTCATTGTTCATTTTCATAGAATGTTTAGAATATTCAACTTAATTATTCCTCAACTAATGTGGTCTTATTTTAGGTTCACTAGATATTGGTGGTGAGAGTTCTTTACCGCCTCTTGTTGTCATAATGATGAAATTCTCTTTTGTGTTTTGGATTTTTTGGAAAAGGAGTTTCCTTGGTTTTTTGGTTAGGAAGTCAATGAGACTTTTGAACTTGTTGGAAAAACATTTTATAGTGAATTTCAACCCCTAAATTTCAGATATATGCTGTTGGTTTTGAATTAAAGGTTGTGAAATGGCGGATGGATACTCATAGGGTATTTTGAGATTGGGTGGTTGGTATTAGGAATGCTATTTATAAGATTTCATTTGTTGAAATGGTGGAAGGTTTTGGAATTGTTGCTAGAATGGGGTTGGTTTTGGAACTAGTTATGGTATGGGGGTCTAGCTTGATTCTATTGATTTCCAAACCTATATTGAACTTGGGTAGGCTATATCCATCTTTGATTTTATTGGAACTATCTTGAATGAAAGGCTACCACACAAGTTTACATTCCCTATATTTTAGTACATTGGTCTGTAAAATGACCAGGTGATGAGCATAAGCCTCAAACCTTAGTCGGTGATTGTGGTTCATTCACTTATTTTAGGGCCATCTGGATCACCATACTGGTTATCTCATAAATATTAGTTTCCCATAAAGGCGATAGATGATAACTTATTACCTCATGAATACCTCTTGTACCAGTACCTCTTGTACTGAATTATTGTGATTTCTGGGAAGCCTTCTTAATCAGTCCCTTGGATTATTATGGTGACATGTCAAAAAATGCACCTACATATAATGCATAAATTTTTTTCTGTCATTATATAGTAATCCTTGGTAAAATAATACCATAAAGTGACACTCCTCAATTGGTTTATGTGGGAATATGACACATAACTTTTTAAACCTTTCCCAGTACTCATAAAGGGTTTCCCTAGATGGATGTATGATGACATAAATTTCCTTTCTCATAGATTTTATTGTAGTGGTGGGGAAGAATATTTACATGAATAATCTCAGCAATTCATTCTAATCATGAGCATATTCTATTTACATTCCATACAACCATTCTTCTACATCTACTTCCAATGAAAATGGGAATTCATTCCACTTACTTGTTCGTTAGATACTCTATGGGGTTTGAAAGTAGAAGAGACATCATTTAACTCTTTAATATGTTTGTTTGAGTCTTCTCATGCTAAGTCATGAAATTTTGGAAGCAATGGAATCATTTTTGGTTTCATCTCAAAATCCTTTTGTAACTATGTAATGGAAAGTTGATTATTTAGATTAAGGAATTGTAGTGCATAGATGTCTCTAAGGGTTGGGTTTTGATTTCCAGCCATGATGATAGGATAATAGAGAACACTTGAATTTTCACTTGTGTCTGCAAGAGAAATTTCCTCAAATTCAGATTGAAAATTAAGGTTTCTAATTCTATTAAACAAGGCTCTTTAAATTTCAATATCTAGGGGACATGGTTCAGTGTTTTTGGTTCTACTCATGAAATTTCAAAGAGAAAGTAAAATATTTTTATCACTACCTCCCTAAAAATGGTGTGATGTTTTGACATGTTCCTGTCATGGGGTGTGACAAAAAAAATTATTTACAAATTTAAAAATTAATTAAAGTGGTTAAACTAGGTTTTCTCTAGATATTAGTGCACAAAAATCAATATGTCACCTTTACTTAGAGGTAAAATAGAGTGTTTTTGAAAATGTTTGATTTTGAAAAGAAAAGAAACTAAAAAATGAATGAAATTTATGATAAATATTAATTTTTTTTGAAAAAACAAGTGATTGAAAAATATTATTTTAGAAGGGTGATCAGGTCAGAGTTGGTTCACCAATTTCAATTCTATCCAAGTTTCAATTTATCCAATTCTCTTCTACTAAGGCAATAAAAGTGATATTCTACAATCGCTTCCTCTCACTCCCTTGGTCAAATGGTAATTTTGAGAATAAACCTTAATAAAATATCAGTTTGGAATATACTTCTTCTAATGTGTGATAGATTTGTATAAAATAACTCTAATTGACTTAGGCAATTCCCAATCAGGTCTTTTTTATCCCAAATAATCAAAAATGTCCACTACCCCTCACACACATGTTGGGGATCTCAAAGTACATCACCACCAAGAATTGGTATATTTTATAATATATAAAAAATAACCTAGTGGAGGTAGATAATTATCATTTAAAAAATAAATAATAACAATAGAATCTAAAATCAAATATGATAATACATGATAATAAAACCACTATAATAAATTGAAACCAACTTCGCAGAAGAGAGAAAGGAATATTAAACTATTAAGTGAAATAACTCAAAAATTTAAAAAATGGATAACATATACTTCCCAAATCACATAGTATTTTCCCCCTACATGTGTTAGGTATCCATAAAGAAGGGGAAATAACAAGTAATTATAAAACTAATAAGAAAAAAATAGAGAAAATAAAGAAAAAAAATTTCTCCTCCAGAATCTGTCTTCCATATTTAGCTTCGGTTCTTCCAACCATACTTCCAAAAATTTCCAATGTCCCTTATTAAAATATGTTCTTAATTTAGTTGGATATCGACCCTAGAAATTTCATATCATTTGGAAATGTGTTCAATAATTTATGTCCAAATTAATGTAGATGGATTTTTATGGTTTAAAAATACAGTTCCACATACTCCACTTTGACTAATGTAAAGGCTACCTTAATGAGATAATTTATCCATGAAATATAATTTTCACCTACCCAGGCAAGTCCTATTTCTAACTCAACTAGAATCACCTCGTTTGGAGTTTGGTATCCCAAGATATTGCTCATTTAATTAGGTAGGGTCCATTTTTCCAGCAAGAATAGTATTTCAAAATGATTGTTTTTTTTGGAGATTGTTGGAGTTCAAATGGGCTCTGGGTTTAGAATAAGAAGTTGAATCACACAGACATAGTAAGCCTAAAAATAATCACTTAATTTGAATCACATGTTTAAAATTTATGCTCTAAATAAATAAGTGATAGAATACTGCTAAATTTCTAGAATTAACCAATTTTTACATTTTAGCTCAAAACTCACAAAAAAACCTAAAATAATAAAAATTATATAAAATTGATTAATTGTAAGTGATTAAATAATTGAAAATAATATGAATAATTATGAAAATATTATATCTATCATACTCCCATGAGTACTAACTGTAATTTGGATCTTGATGAAACTGGGAAACAAGTTGATGAAACCAGTTATAGAGGTATGATTGAAGGATTATTATACATATAATTTATCCATACAGATATAATGTTTAGTGTGTGTATGTGTTCCCATTTTAAATAAAATCCAAAATAATCACACTTAATTGATGTTAGAATAATTTATAAGTACCTCAAGAATAAAGCCAACTTATGACTATTTTATCCTAGAGGAAAAGGATTTTATTTAGCGAGTTATTGAGACATAGATTTTAGTGGTTTAAAGTTAGGTAGAAAAATCACCACTGAAACATGCCAATTTTTGAGAAAGTCTCTAGTTTCATGGTGTATTAAGAAACACAACTCTATGTCATTATCCCCTACTAAAGGTGAGTACATAGCTGCAGGTAGTTTATGTGAAAAAATTCTATGGATAAAACATACATTATTAGACTATGGATATAAATTCATACCATTACCTAACAATTTTGATAACATAAGTTCTGTTAACATTTCCAAGTACCCTGTGCCTCCTTCGATAACTAAACATATGGATACAAGTCATCAATTTTTGAGAGATCAATTTCAAAAAGGGGATATAACTCTTGAGTTCATAAACAATGAACATCATCTTGCTGACATATTCACCAAGCCATTTAAATTTGATTGAATAAGCTATATCAGACATGAAATTGGAATTATAAACTATGTTTATTATTTTGTTGTTAAAGTTAGGTTACTTTTGGTAAAAAAGTTATCTAAACTAGTACTACTGTAGAAGATCTACCATCAGCTTTGATACCATTAGTTATTAAACTATTATCTACGCTACCCTTAATTATTCTATATTTAGTTGTATACCATTAACTAACCTTCAAGAAGATATGTACCATTAACTATTCTACCATTAGTTGTGTAATATTGGTATGCTACTATTGGTATGGTACCATTGATATGTGACCATTGTGTTCTAACATAGGTATGATATCATAGGAATGATACAGTTGACATGATACCATTGGTATCTATCATTTCATGATACTATGATATCTACTATTGGGATCTACTGTCCCATGGGATACTGTTAAATATTTCCTATCGTTACTAAATTTAAATTTAAATTATTATTTTATCAAATTTTATTATATTTACTTAAAATATATTTTTAAATTTTAAAATCCATAAATGATATATCTACCAGAAATATGAATTTGAGGATCTACTTGTTACACATGATTCCCTTAAAACCTCTCAACTTCTCCCTTTCTCTCTTGATCTTCTATGTACTCATCTTTCAACCCTTAAATCTTTCGGAAAATGGTGCGTGTAAAATGTCCAACTATTTTCACTAATGATCCATGTCTTTTAAATAAATCAATATGAGAATCTAGTTATACACTATAGATAAAGAATATGAATCTTGTGTCATAGGTTATCATTTCTGAATTGGAAATTGATGTTGAAAGGTTAGTCTTAAGTATATCTGTTGTTCTAAAAGTGATCCGAGACCAAGGATGGATTGAATGGTTCCAAAGAAATGACCAACCATTCTATCCTACGTTTTTTCACCTCTTCTATCTGTTTATAGAGTATATATTCAAATAAAACAAAGATTTCATTAAGATAGTAATAAATGTAAGGAATCTTTTCATTTTATCAAAGTAGTTGTCTAAATGCTTGAATGTACCTCACCTAGGTACATATGAGGATTATCAATGTTCATTTACCATTTTTATTATTTTTTAATTGAGGATTTCCTTCTAGAGATGATTGGGAATTTTGTTGTATGAAAACCATCTACTGTGGACTTGGATGGGGAATTTTTTTTATTTTTTAAGTTTATATAACATATGATTTGTCCCAATAAGGGGGGATTTAGCATTATGAGGCACCAAGACATATTTTTTATATTAATTATAAAAAAGGGTATAATATTGACCTATGTAGTTATCTAATGGTTCAAATGATATATCATTGAAACCATATTATAGGTAAAATTCCATAGCCTATCCTATAATGATATCTTTCTTGTTAGAATCCAAAGGCCTTGCAACTAAAGATGAATAGAATATAACCATTTGTGGTGGTTTTTTCTTGAGTCAAGGAACCTATAAAAGGATGAATTTAAATTGGAATCCTTGGTTACAGAAGTGGGTGGAGGATAATGATATGTTTTATGAATGATTAAACCCTATTGATCACCCTACTTGGACAAGAAATGTGACTACCCCTAGCTTGGAGCTAGATAAAGTGGTGGTGAATTCCTTTTAAGAGGGAGTTGATGCTGCTATGGTTGTTGGAGAAGTATCTTCTCCTGTTTCATTAGAAGAAGGAAGTGACCCTGAAGTGGTCAAGATTACCAATATATCTTATAGATCATCCAAACCAAACATTTATGTTTCTAATAGAGAAAGAATTATTAAAAAAGTTGATTAATCTTAAAAAACTAAAGTTTCAAAATAATATTAATTAGAGAATTCCTCCTCTAAGATTTCGGAAGAAGTAGTTGATTTGACAGATGGATATGAAGATGATGATGTAGATAAGAAATAACATTCTAACCCCTCTTTTAGTGGCTCTAAATCTGGTGATTCCATAGGTGAATAATGGCCCCGTTTCACTCATCATTTATCATCCAACCAAGAATTTTTTCACATGGATAAACTAGTTGGTTTAGACAATGATATAGATAAGGCATCATCTAAGGGGAGTAATCTCCAGGATCTATGATTCTAAGTATTCCATACCATGTTTCTAAAAGAGAAGATAATACTATTGATTATGATAGTGATAATGGTATAGATAAGTGTGTTCCACCTAATCATGGTGGACTTCACATCTTCGTTACTAAGAAAGACCCTAAGGGAATTTTTATAGAAAGGATTGATTAGGAAAAATAGTTGGAAGTTATTCCTTATGGGGTTTTCAGTATAAAGACTAGACAAGAAGAGGATGACCTGCCTATCCAAGAAAGGATTCCATCACATCCTTCTTATCCAACTCCTCATCCTAGTTATGTAACTAAATAATATTTAAATTACTTTAAGTCAAGTCTATTGATTGTTCTCAACAGGATGCTTAGATCGACACCTCCTTAGGAAACTAAAATTAGTGATAATAAAACCCAATGGTTATTCTATTTGTTAATTTCTCACATCCAACCTAATATGATTATTAAACTTCAAGACATGTAAATTAAGAACAGAATTTTATCTAATCAGATGGATGAAGTTTGACACATCGCATAAGAAATGAGAGTAATATTTACAGAGAGATAACTACCTTTTTTGGAGAGAATAGATTCTATACCTGGAACTGGTGCTTCCAATTTTATTGCTCCTCCTCCTCCTCCATCCTCAGTTGATACTAATTTGATCATAACCAATGTGAGATAAGAGATTCAGGATGCTTTGGGTTCCTATACTTCTTCTCATCAAGAATAACTTCATTAGAAAAAATCACAGGGTGAGAATATTTATAAACTATTAAGATAATTATTTAATTAATAAATGAGTGATATAGAAACTATTAATAAGGTTATAAAGTATTATATTTCATTGATTTATACAAATAATGAGGTATATTATCATTTTTATGTTTTTGGATTAGAAGCTAAGAATGCCTCTTATGACTAGGGACTTTAAGGAGAAACTGACCCACCTGAAGAAGTTAGCACCTCTTATCATGATTCTCATGGAATAAATGGATGATTTATTCAAATAAATTGAGAATTGTGGATGAGTGATTTCATAGTTTTTAGAGATTATGGAACCTTTTCTGTATACTACCAAGACAATAGTGATAGCTCCTATACATCCTTATCCACCTATTCCCTTGTCCAGATCATTTTTTCACCTCTATCTATACCTATATAGACTACTTTTATTATAGTGAGCCCCTTCATCCACACTCCTATTGACATTGTGAGATAAAATAGAAATTTGAAAACTTATGGAATTGTATTTTTTCCACCGAAACCAACAACATCACTTTCCTCATATTCTATTCCTCCTAACACTGAAAAAGGAAAGGATACAGTGGATCCTACTTCTCTAAAAAAGAAGGATGTTTCCTCAGATTCATATTAGGGTTTTAAAGGAAATGATTTTGTTTATCCTTTTTTAATGTATTTTATACCATTTAACGATTAATGAAACAACTGTATTTTTATTCTTTCTTCTATTCTTCATTTATTTTTTCATTATTCTTTTTTACATTATTTATAATCCTAAAAGTGGGAGTCATTGATTGAATATAATTTCATATAAGTAATTTCATAACATAATTATATACCTATGTGCATCACATATGGATTTGAAATGTTCAAGAAATTATTATTATATTTTGGTCATTTATCTATTAATGCTTTATATATTGTTTTTAAATTCCCTTATTTGTGATCATCAAAAAGGGGGAGATTTTTGAGAACCTCCTTATTTCAATGATCCCAAATCATGTTTGTTATGTTTCTAATAAGCTCAATGTTCTATGATAGTAAATCATATTCTAGAAAAATGTTAAAAATATAGTTAATTATTGATCTACATTTAGTTGAAAAGATCTACCGTCAGTTACTCTGAGTCAACATTAGTTAAGGTGTGATACCATCACTCTTTGATACCATTAGAATGAAAAATCCACCACTGAGAACCACTTCCATCATATGGTACTTTAGTCCATTTTCTACTATGACTACGAAACATTTATATCATCAAGAGCTCTTACCATCAGTATCTTCAATCACAACTCAATGCTACCATCAAGTTAGAGGTACCACTACCAAAAAAGTTGAATGGTGCTACCTCCATGATAATCTACCACCATATTGTGCTACCCCAAGGCCATTCTACTACTACCTCCATAGAAATGCTACCATTAGTACACATACCAATCAGAATATTCTACCACTAGTGATCTATTGTTAGAGGATTCTACCATTAGTTCAAGATGCTTCCATCAGGGAATCTACCACTTGTATACCTACTATGTCTATCCAAAATTAATTGGAAAATTAATTCTCTAATGGATAGTTTAAATCATTGAATCTTATAAATAATCACATGGATTTGTTAATGATTATTCTTAAACAACAACACATATTCATTAAATAAAAAGTCTATCTTTCTAGATTTTATGCTTAGTATAAGGATCCATATTGTTTAATTATTATTTTTCAACAGATAATTGGATATCCTAAAAATATATATATTCATAGAAGCCCCCTCATGAATGAAGAGTATGATAATGCATGGGTTTTCATGGTGAATACATGGAATGAGTGAAAAGATACAGTGATATCAAACTAATAAAGAACAAATTATTTTTCAAAAACCTTTATGATACTTTGTTTCAATAAACTTTCTATGGAGACCTTATATATGCTTCTCCTTATGATCATCAATGACTCCTGACTAACCAAACCCATTTTAATTGAGAAAAACAACATATTCTCATCTTTAATCTCCTTATCTTTTTTCTAGTGCACTACTGTTTGATTTGTGTTTAGTTTTACTTTATGTATTTATAAAATAAATTATCTTAACTAAACTAGAGAGGTATTGAAACTCTCTCTTAATTTTTTTCATATGTATTCCCACGAAAAACTATCGAAGAGGTGGGGTGTGACCTTTACTTGTATTATCCCATGAATAAGTGTAAAGATGAATTATTCCTAGAGGTATTTTTGTGCCATTTATTCTGAAACATGGTGAAGGTTATGGATTAGTTTATTTTATAGTAAATTGATTGGATTCAGGTGATTTCCAAGTGGATGGGATTAAGTCTTAGTTTGATAATTAACCCCTTATTAAAATTACACTATGTTTTATTTTCCATAAATTGTTGATTTATTTACTTATTTTTTTATTTGTCTTTAATCAAACCTATTTACTATTTTCTAAACTCTTAAACAAAAATTTACTTCTGTTTTTAGTCTTAATTTGTGTTTACCTAAAGTGTTTTATTATGTAAATTAGTTTTAAAAGTTAGAGTATTTAAAATTTATTTTAATTGAGACTTAATCCCACTTTTGAAAAGCTATTTGAGTGATTGAATTTATATATTTCTACAATTTTATTGGACATTTTTATTAAATTGGAGGATTTATTTTTAAAATTTTTTTAAATTGAAAATTTTATTGAGAACTCAATTCACCCCCTATTGAGTTACTCACTTAGACCAAAAATTAAATAGAAAATATTCATTTATACCACTTTCTAATGCCTCGATTAAAATCAATTGATAGTATCCCATCTAGAGAACCATATGGCCTCAAGAACCTCTCCCCATACACTATAGGCTACTTACTAGTCGATAGGGTATAAACCATACATTGGGGATACTATTACCTCAATATCATAACCATTAGTCACAACAAAAAAACCAAAAATAATCTATATCATATAACCAGAATACGTATTTAACAACAAAGCCACTTCGGTGGTGGTGCGGTGGTGAAGGTGAGTGGCACTTCCATGCCGTTCTTTGGGAGGTTCAGGGTTCGAATCCTGGGAGTCCACTTTTAGGGCGAGCCTCTCCCCTGGGATCCACCCTCCTTGTCGGGTCGCCCGATCTCATCTGGGTGGGAAAAACGAGGCACAACCCAATCGCTGACGGATCGCTTGATGGACCATCGTTGTCGGGCTGTCACCCTCCGAGATGCTCTGCCATCTCGGTTGGCAATGGATCGTTCCCCGGTAGGGGTGCTACCTCAGGGAAGTGACCTCTTCGTGGGGAAGGGGGTTTTCCTTGTGTGGTGGGTTTGAAAAGGCAAAATAGATGAATTCCCTTTTGACAAAAAAAAAATATTTAACAACCAAACATCTATGCTGTAACAAATAGAATACATTCATATAATTATACATCATTATAAAATTTATACTAAGTAGATCACATATGAAGAATAGATAAAAAAATAAAAACAAATGGAGTTTATGCTACCATCCGTGAGCCTCAACTCCTCCCCATATCCAAATTCCTATCATATTTATCCACTCCAATTCATTACACAAAATTTTATAAGACCTACATAACAAATATAAGGTTTTTACATGCACCAAGTTTCTTGTACAAGGTGTGGGAAATATATTATAGAAGATCATAAAAAATGTCCCTTAATATACATAATCATATCCATGTTTATTCATGAGTAAAACAAATAATGGAAATTTATAACAAAAAATCATGTGTGTCGAGTCATCATTTGCTAATTGGACCACCACAACACTCGACCATACATTCTTTGGCCTATGATGAAGAATAGTCACTCCATGCTATAGACCCTAACACATACATGAAGACTCAGGGTAGAGTTCCATATATTGTCTCTACCTATACCCTTTTGCTTAGGGTAATACCTATACCAAACCTTATCTACATCATACCAATTTTTTACCTCTAACCTCTCACTCAGGGTAGGTTCCCACAATCAAATACTAGACTAGTAGCTTCTCACTTAAGCTGTTATATGAAAACACATTCTCACTGAAAATGGGTCCATATGGAAGAGTTGTATATACATATCATGGACCAACACCCTATCACTTATGGAGATCTATGTATACACCCTCTCACCTGGGATGAGGCTGTATAGAGGATCCATGCATACACATCTTGGACCATCAACCTATCAATTAAGGTGGTCCATGCCAACTGTCTCTCACTTATAAAGAGATAATAAGGTTAAGACATATATCCACATTGGAACTTCCTATCCCAAGATCCACTTAACTTGTACCCTGAGATAGTGGGTAACATGTCCCCAAGGGAGCCTCCCCATATTCCAAATCCTGCCAAATAGATGAGAGGGTGTAAAGATGGTATAGTGGGGAGACTATACCCTTATATCAGAGTGACACAATAGATATAAAAATAAACAAAAAACATAAACATATTATAAGCATACAAAATAATGACTGGACCAATAACCTTCTATAGAAAAAAAATATATGATAGATATAATAAATAAAAAATTCAAAAGTGTAAATAACCAAGAAAATGAATAATAATATCAAAAACCACTAGGTAGTGTCATATATAGAATGATTTCATGGAATGGAACTATAAGAAAAAAAGGGGAATGGGAGATAAGCATATAAAAATACTATACAAAATTACAAAAAAGGAAAAAATAATACTTCACTAGAATCTCAATCATATGCTCAGTCCCCTACTCCCATCCTCCAAATATAAGTAAAGTATATCAAGAAAATATAGAATGGTTCTTTCTATTATCCATTCCTATAGAAAAGAAATCTAATTTGGTACCAAAGGAATCCTAAGTGGGGTGTGAGATAAAATCCCACTATCCCACCACTAATGGTGTCTAAAATTAATCCAAGTAATGAACATAAGAACAACATTGTAAATGTATAAATTAAATATTAGACGATTCTTAATAAATAAGTACCATCCCACTAAGGTTCCTAATGGACATATGGTGGCTCTACCTGCTTCGCCTCATGGTTGCAATGAGTTTCTGATCAATAAATATATATATAATAAATAAATAAATATAGTATATTTATATATTTCATCCACATATATTCGATAAGTGCGTGCATACATAAGTAGGCATATACCTGGAGTACTATGTGCTGAATGGATCATGGCGTAACTCAGGAATCCATTACCAGTCCAAATGAGCCTATAAGATCAATTAATCATACAAGACCTAAATCTCATTATGAATGTGAGATTTCATTCTCAACACTCAAGATAGTGGGTGAGTCTTCATGTCAACATTTGAATCAAGGGATGTTGTGTGTCATTCCCACCATCCAGATAGTGTCAATGGTGTGAGATGTCAAGCTCAACATTCGATATAAGGGAGAGTGAATATTTGTGATCAATAATTAGCTTTACCATCACTCTACAAGCAATATAAATGGATTATTAATAACAATAATAACATCCATGAGTAATCACCTCCCATGCATTATATTCATCAATACCCAATATGAAAAAGACATAAAAATTCATATAAATCATTTAATAAAGGATGAAATGATCAATGTGGCCTTTACAACCTTTATAAGTAATTTAAATTAAACCATTTAATTCATTTAAGCAAGGAATACCAAAATGAAGTAATCCATTCAATATAATCAAGCCATTTAATTATTCAAAACATGGCATTCAATGTGATAGTTCAATGAATCACTTAGAAGGCACCATTATCAATTAGGAAATTACCTACATGGGAAATTCTATTTATAAGTCAATAAAATAAATTATGAGGTTATTTGGTCCAGAAAAAATTTATATAGAATTGTTCAATTTCAATTACAACCCAAGACGAACACTTAGGAGTTGTTCCAGTCATTCAATCAATTTATTACAAAGGGTCATTTCAAGCCAGCACACCCAAGGGGTGTCCATAATTGAGGTTAACATACTCTAATAAACTATAAAGTCTTAATAGAAGTATAAAATCTTTAATATATCAATTTAGAAACAAAAAATCATTTTAATGCAACATGTGGTGATGGATGACATGCGACACAATGACACGACTATAAAAACAACTTGCTTTTTAAGGAAAACAACTAGACTACATACCATAAGGCCATTGATGACTTATCATCTGATAGTAGCCTTAGGTATGAATTAGATTGGAATAATGGTAAAAAATGGACCAACACCCTAAAAAAAGGGAAAAATAGATTTCGCCTAAATAACACAAATGATATGAAGAGAAACCACAAAAGGAAGTAATGGGATTAAAAATATTACCTCAATCTATGCATTAATTTTTACTGACTCTAATTTGGTGTCCAAATCATGGAGATATTGAAGAACATGGAATAGGGAGGTGAACCCATGGGAGGAGAAGAATAATTCAACCACTATAATTGAAAAGGAGGAATATAGGATTTAGTTTTTATGTTCATTAAGGGAATTTTAGAAATTTGACCCTCAAAAAATAGGGGTGAACGATTTGGACGCATGGTTGGACAAACCATGTTCCAACCATGTGAATTTACTCTTTCTAATAGGTCTTCAATTTTGCATAGTTATGTTCATGGGCTCACACAGTTGTAGACAAACTATGTATCCCCCATCTCTCCTCTGTCACACCCTGTAGGGGTAGGAGAGACCGTGGGTGTTAGTCCACATAGTTTCTTCTTACCATGCGACCTAGCTTGTTTTCCAAATCTCTAGGGTTCTAGGCTCCAAAAAATCCCTGAACACCTTCATGACCCCCTCAACTTCATTATGTAACACTATAAGGGTTGTTTAATGAAATTTAAACAAAAAACAAACAAGCCACAACTTCATGAAAAGGATGGTTGTTACAAACTCCCCTACTTAAAGAAAATTCTTCCTAAGTTATCCTTATGAGTGTAAAGAGGTATCATTCGAATAAATTTCCAGCCACTGAGCTCATATATAATCTTTTCTATCCCATGTCTCATCCAGTACTCATTTATGCTTCCATAGTAGTAGTACCAAAGGAGTTGACCTTCCTCAGAGTGTCTTCATGATCTAATCAATGATACATATGGGATACTCTTCAAAAGAATCATCTACATCCAATTAAAACTCATTAGACTCAAATACATGTGAGGAGTTAGGATAATATCGCTGAATCGAAGATACATTAAAGACATGTTGCATAGACTGGTATCTCTGAGGAAGAACTATCTAGAAATACACTAGTCCGATCCATTTAAAAACCTCAAAAGGTTTAAAAAACCTAGGTGAAAGCTTACCCTAACTATAAATACTTCTATGGACCAACCCAAGTGAGAGTCATAAGAAAATACCATCTCTAACCTCAAACTTAATAGGTCGTTGATGTTTATTGGAATATGACTATTATCTAGACTGATCTGCCATCAAGCACTTTCTGATCAACTGAATCTACTATGAAGTCCCCTAGATGAGACACAATCCAAGAAAAGTTTCCTCTACTACCTTTAGCTAGCACATAAGTGAACTATAAGTCCTACCATATAAGTCCTCATAATGATCCATCTCAACGGTTTCTTGAAAGATCTTATTATAAGAGAACATTATGAGGTGTTTATGTTTCTACCAAGAACCTTTAAAATCAAGGATGCATGCACAAAGTATGTCCTATAACACCTAAATCCTACTCTTTATCTATCCATCAGTTTGAGGGTGATAGGACATTATCAGAATCACCTTTATGACCAAGACATTTTGCAACCCATGCCAAAACTAAGATGTGAAGCGAGAATCTCTGTAAAAAATGATAGAATTTGGATCTCCTTAAAGATGTAAGACCTCCATAATGTATATCCTCCCTAGATCATCTATAGAGAAGGTATCTCACATGGTTATGAAATGTTGACCTTAGTCAAATGATCAATGAAAACCCACACTATATCTTTTTCATGAGGTGATCTGGGTAATCCAATCTTGAAATATATAGAAACATCAACCAATTTCCACAAGTTAATGGACAACAGATGCAAAAATTCTAGAAAAGGAAGATTTGGAGACACCTTACATGGGAGACTGTCGTTGGAGGTCACTATTAGTACCCTATAATGACCACCAAAGGCAGTTTCTAGGCTTCCCGAAAAAAATTCATCGGCGCCCCCCTGCCCCCCACTATTGCACCCGATCCCGAAACCCTACCCTCATAGCCACCCATCCCCTCCCTCACTACACTACCACCGCCATCCATCCCCTCCCTCGCTGCACCGATGACGCCAGACCATCTTTACCTCCGGATCACCGTCGACGCCGTCGCCCATCCCGTCCCTCACCTCACCGCTCCTCCCCTCCCTCACTGCACCACGACCACCTCACTACCTCCTCCTTCGGCTCCCCCCCGCCACCACCCATACCATCCATCACCGCACCACTTGCAACTCTGGCTCCCCTCCGCTACCCCTCCCCTCCCTCGCACCACCACCTCCAGCTCCCCTCCCTTCCGAATTTCTCACGCTATCATATATGCCCTAATTTCCATTTTAGGGTTTTGATTTTGGGGAATTTATAGCACAAATTTTACATGCATGAAGATTATATTAATATTGTGTGTTAATAAAATGTGTTGAAATGGAAGTTCAAGTGTGTACATGCTTGTGTGCATGAAGAATTGTGAATAAATGTGTGTTGACAATGTGTGTATGAGAATACTTCACACTTTACTTGAGGTTGTAAGTTACATACAATGTAGAGTCCATTTCTATGTTTACTGGATTGATATTAAGTGGTATTGTTATTTGATTTATACTATTATTGAGTTTATCACATGTCTCTATGTGTGTGTGTGAATCCCTTGAGAAAATTTTTGAGGTTTGACCACATGTGTGTGCTTGCATAGCCCATGAGACCCATATTTAAGTTTGATCATATGTGTGTGTTTTGATACTATATGTTATTATTAATATTATATGTTGTTCCTCTATATGATATTCCATGTTTCAATGTGATTAGTTTGTATATTTTATATTGCATTGTTCTATGAATGGTACCAATGTTACTAGTGTACTCATCGTGGCTCAGTTTCCCTTAAGGGGAAGCGTGATAAGATTATGTATGTTCCATGAATATTGGATTGAGATAGATGATGGGATATATTTTGTTTTTTTGCTTCACATAGGGTCATGGTAGACTTATGTGATCTGAACCTAGAGGTGAAAATGGGGCATGATGGTATTCAAGGACATGAATTGAGATGTAGTTTTTGGATATGAAGGCCCAAGGGAGTGTACAAATGTGTTGGACATATGGATTAACTAAGAGAGAGATGGGTCTTGATGGCATTCTATGGTTTGGCTTGATACTATTACCTTTTTTATGTTTTGGAATACATGAAGTGACATTGTGGTTGACTAAGTTCATGAACTTTGTTATAACTACATTTCCATTACAGAGCCAAAGTCTTTTTAGCGCATAACCACTCCAAACATGGTTTTGTGTTTTATTTAATGCACATTTATTTATTATCACAAAATAAACTCTTATACCATTGCACATGTGTTAAGGAAAAATTGGTTGTTTCCTACTGTTTTCATATTCCCACCACGCATGGGCATATCAATGCATGTGAATAATTCATTGTCTGGGAGACAAGAAATGTAAAGGCCCCGATGATAGGGGCTAGGATACGAAGAATGGAGTTTAGAGGTAGAATTGGGATGAAATTTAGAGTGATGTATCAATATTGTTTCACAGTCTTGTTATTTACCACACTTTTATTGACCTAATACTTTGGGGGTATTTGGGTTTTTACTATATGACTTGAGATACCTACCATGGATTATGTATTTCCATTATTTATTGGATCTTTTATGTTATTGGTTATACTTTTATTTATTGATTCAAAGGGTATATTTTCTACACTAATGACATTAAAACCCTTATTTCTAGGAATAAACTTCTTGCATAAAAGGATACCCACTTGAGGCCATGAGGAACATTGTCTTAGACCCTATGAATCAGCATGGGGAATCAAATTCATTATCCCAGATATTCTATATTGATAACATAAGTCAAGATAGATTGGTATTTTGTTTGTTCCGGAATTGTATATATTTGATGTTATCCTTGGTATAGATGAGTTATTTTTCTATAAATTATATATTGAATGATATATTTGATGGTTGATATTTACTTCCTCTGATCGAACAAAAGAAGTGTGAATCCAAGACGCAGTGATACATTATTTATACAAAGATATAGTTTCTCTAAGTTTGAGAAGGCTGTACATATTTTTGTGTGAATTATTCATTGTTTGATCAAGATTGCAAAAGGCACATGGTTTTAAAAGGAATCATGCAAACTTATTTAGGTTAATTCACAAGAAAGAGTCTATGCACACATAAATGTAAACATGCATTGAAAACTATATGTTTAAAATGTATGCATAAAATGTGTGTGTGTGAAGAAATTAGTAAGTGGAAAATGTGTGTGAACTAGGTGTGTGTGTGAAGAAAATATAAAGTGAACAGTGTCTTATACACACCTTGTGAAAATTAAAAATTTGTGTTGTACATACATAGAATTCAAATGCATGTGAGGAAATGAATAATTGAAAATATAATTTCCATCATACATGTATAAATAAAATACAATGTACATGTATGTACAAATATAAAATGAGAACTTTCATCACTAATTGATTTTTGGCACTTTCATCACAAATTATATTTGTTGATTTATTATTAGGAATTAGTTTAGTCACTAAGGATGATAGTTCAAGATTGGTATTTGATGAATTTTTTGATGTACCACATACACATGAAGGTTATTATGTTTTGTTTCATTTTTTTTTTGATTTAGAATTTGAATTTCTATAGTTTTAATTTCTTTATATGTTTTGATTATAGTGTATGAAAATCAATGCATTATGATATTAGATGACCAAAAATTCCTCATTGTTCATGTTGGTTTTCTATTTTTTAGTATACCCAATATATAATATATTTTTTT
Organism: Viscum album; assembly: GCA_963277665.1. Taxonomy (NCBI): domain Eukaryota; kingdom Viridiplantae; phylum Streptophyta; class Magnoliopsida; order Santalales; family Viscaceae; genus Viscum; species Viscum album. The sequence goes on from OY728119.1 coordinate 2,065,709,184, forward strand.
TCTTAACTGATTGACTCCCCCAACCATCCAATCAAATGAGTTAAGTAAGGTCATTATATATAACCCATGATCTACCCAAATCCATATTATGAAGAATTATAAATTGAAGGGAACCAATGATCATGTTTACAGGTGGAGAATATGATAAGTGTGAGTCACTTTATAGAAACAAATTTGAGAACCAAACCTGAAACTCACATCTCAATGCTGACAGGCTTATTGTGGAAGACCCAATAAGTTACCTTTGTATAAAAATTAACCAATTATTGTAAAAAATTAAAAAGTTGTGAAAAAAAATTAGTATACCAGATGCTTGAATAATGAGCTACCATAGCTATAATATTCTTTTCTTGAAAAATGTTTACTCTATGGAATTATAGACCAAATTCATTCTCAATATAGTTTCTTCATTATACATATTTTCATATAATCTTTCACGAGTTATGAAATATTTCATTTTTATTTTTTAAAAATTTTTAATCAAAATATGATTAGGGACTCTTGAATATAAAATCATCATTAGATTTACCATACCAACATGGTGGAGATGACATGGGATTTCACTTCCATTCCATTATCTATTATCTTGTTTATTATTCAAAGATATAAATTGTTTATTTTATCAGTGGTCCACATGCAATTATTCAGTATTTATTTTAAATATATTTGATATGAAAAATTCATGTAATGTGAAGTCTTGTGTAAATGTTTGTTATACAGATATTATTGTGGATGAGAGTTAGATTGATCTTCCAAATATAACATCTATAGAATATTTCATGGGAATTATGCAGTTCATTGAGTTTACTAGAGGATTTCAAGGTGACTATATTTGTTGTCCATGTATAAAATGTGCAAACAGATATCAATTCCCATGAGATACCGTGAGGGAGAACTTATTCTTGAACGGATTTCTGAAAAATTATAAGAGTTGGACTCACCATGGGGAAGAATATATTCATTTTCAAAATACTGATGCAGTTTATATGGATGGTGATGCGAGGATGAATGATATAATGCATGAAATTTATACTGAAATGGTATGTGGTATGGATCCTGAAGGCATTGACCTCTAGAATGTTGAGACTGGTGAGATAAATATGTGCTTGGGTGAAGATCTTGATTCAAGGAGGTTTTATGAAGTACTTGATGATGAAAAAACAGAATTATATCCTGGATTTACAGATTGTAATAAATTGTTGTTTGTAATGGATTTGTTGCATTTGAAGACTTTGAATTAGTGGTCAGACACACTTTTCGACATGCTGTTAATGTAATTAAAAAAGGTTCTTCATATCTATGCTAAGATTCTTGAGTCGTATTATTATGGTTGTAAGTTGACAGAGAACTTAGGCTTTACATATGAGACCATAGATGCATGTAAAAACTACTATATGTGGTTTGGAAAAGAAACTCCCCATTTGGATATTTTTATGGTATGTGGCACTTCTAGTTGGAAAGAGAATAGGGGAAATCAGACTCATCAATGTCAGACTATGAAACAGGGAAAACCGATTGCCGTAAAGAAAATGTGTTACTTTACCCTAAACCCAAGGTTGAAAAGATTTTTTATGTGATATAAAGTTTCTAATTTAATGAGATGGCATGTGGAATGAAATTAGGAAAGTGATATGTTAAACCACCCATTAGACTCTCGTGCTTGGAAGGATTTCGATAAGAGACATCCTGACTTTGATAAAGATGTTTGTAATGTCTGATTGGGGTTGGTAGCAGAAGGTTTCAATCCATTCAAGTCTATGGTTGGTTAAACTCACAGCACATGGCCCGTGGTGTTGGTTCTGTATAATATTCCTCCATGGATTTTTATAAAGAAATAATTTATATTACTTTCTACTCTTATTGATGGACCTAGAAGTATGGGTGATAAGATTGATGTTTACCTTCATCCATTGATTGATGAGTTGAATGAATTTTGTGGTGATGGTGTGATGACTTATGAATGTACAATAAATGAAATATTCAAGCAGCAGGATGCTTTATTGTGGAAAATCAATGACTTCCCATCTTATGAAAATTTATCAGACTGGTGTATGAAAGGGGGATTTGATTTCCCTTTTTTCAATAAAAGTAAAAAATATTCATGGCTTAAACATTCCAAAAAATGGGCATACATGGTTCACATCCTTTTTCTCCCCCCTCAGCACAGGTTCAGAAAGGATAGAGTGACACTTTATGGTTCTAGAGAGTTTATCCCATCACCAAAGATCATGACATGAGTGAAAATGTTATCTCGGATTAAGGAAGAATACATCCACATGGTATATAAATATCCAGACTTGGTGGATCATCCATTACCTAATATTCATAGTGCGTGTAGAAAATGTAGTCACAATTGAAAAAATAATAGTATTTTTTAAAATCTCCCCTATTGGAAAACTAACATGCTAAGGAACAATTTGGATGTAATGCACCTTGAAAAAAATGTTTGTGATAATATATTGTAGACTGTTTTAGGTGTTAGTGGAAAATCAATGTACCATGTTAATGCATGTCGTGATTTGGAATAAATGGATTTAAAGAAATAGTTTCATTTATAGTTAGCTGAGGGAAATGAGGCATATATTCCAACTGTATTGTATACAATGACTACAAAGGAGAAAGATACATTTCTTTCCATTTTGAAGATGCTCAAGGTGACTGATGGTTACTCTTCTAATATTTCAAAGTGTGTGAATATGACAAGCAGTACATTGCAAGGGCTAAAAAGTCATGAAAATAACATACTACTTCAGCAGTTGATTCCAATCACAATTTATGATTGTTTATCCCCCAATGTTGTTCAACCATTTATTGAGATGAGTAATTTTTTAGACAAATTTGTTTATGTAATCATCAAATGAATGATTTATAATGTTTGTAGGACTAAATTGTACTTACTCTTTGTCACATTGAGAAAATATTTCCCCCCTCATTTTTTGATGTTATGTTTCGCTTGACAGTGCACCTAACTGATGAAGTAATGGTTGCTAGTCTAGTGAAATTCAGGTGGATGTATCCTATTGAGCGGTATTTTAAAACATTGAAATGATTTGTAGGCAATAGAGCTCGTTTGAAGGAATCAATAGCCAATGGTTATTTGATGGATGAGTGTACTACGTTTTGTGCATAATATCTTATAGATGTTGAAAAAAAATTAGATAATCCCTCTCAGATTCATGATGGTCCAATTGTAGAAGGAACCATATTCGACACAGACAACATTGACTGGATACAAGCGCATCGATATATCTTGTTCAATACTCCATCAGTTGCACCATTAATGCAGTAAGTGTCTTATCACTTTTATTGTTTAACTTTTACATGTTATGTTTTCATAATTTTATCATTTAAACACCGCATTATCATTTTCAGGAAACACATTAATGAGCTAAAAGAGGAGATGTATCATGCGATTGAGTATCAAATTCAACAATCTCATTATGCAGAATTTCATGATTGGTTCAAGGATTTTGTATGTATAAATTGATTTTAATTATGAGTGAATTATTATACTAATTCCTTTCTGCAGAAATCATTATTGAATTCTTTAAATAATGTAGGTTCGTAACCTGATGGAGTTAGGTGACCCCACACTAACTGAAGAATTTTTCCAACTAGCTTAGGGTCCATCTATAATATCTCATTGTTATAATTCTATAGATGCTAATGGATTTCAATTTTTCATTAAAGATGTTGACGACAAATGAGAAACACAAAAAGGTGGATTCAATTGTCCAGTCATTGATTCTGGTTATTACTATGATCAATTAACAGACATCATTGAAGTTGTATACGCACACGGGTTGATGTACATATTGTTAAAGTGTAATTGGGTTGATCCAGTGTGGAGAAGTAAAGTCAATCAATATCAGTTTAAATTGGTGAATTTTAACTATAGGTTATACAAAAATGAATGAGTTGATAATGAACCTTTCATTTTTACATCACAAGTGGAACAAGTATTCTTCGTTACTTTTCCTTTGAATCCTAGTTGGCAAGTTGCTGTGAAAATGTCCCACCAAGGTGGGTTTTTATTTAAACAAGAGGAACCCATGACTATTCACTTTGTTTCCCAATAGCTTGAACAACATACCATTTTTCAACATGAAAAAGATATTTATTGTGTTAGAGAGACCATTGAGGGAGAAACGGTCGATTTTAATGTTTAACAAAAGGTATAATTGTTTTCCCTCTCTTCAGTTTAAGGATTTTATTTTAAAAATTATTTTAAAAAACCCAAAAATAAAATATATTTGTTAAACATAATTCTACTACATGGAATTAACAAATGATAATTGGGCAGTGAATAACATCTTAAACTAGCAGCAGGTATTACAAAAATTCAAGATTGCTAATTATTTTAGAAACAAAAAAACCATTCCATCCTAATCTATTCTAATAACCCGAACCAAAATATGATATTTGTTTTATCTTTGTATATGTTATTTAAAAAACCTAAAACCAGATTCCATAACATATAAAGAAAAATTACAACTAGACCAAAAAGTAATGGCAACAAGAATTGGCATACCCAATCATAAAAATGATTAGATAGCTTATTTATCAACAAATGAATTCGAATCAAAATTAATTTAAGGGTGTTGATCACTTTATAGGTCAAAGAATAGAATATGGGATGTAGTAAAGAGGAAAAAATGATGTAACATGATTTGGCCAATGTATTATATGCCTGAGGCAGAATCAATAAGAGTTCCCATTATGCAAGAAAAGAGATATAAGATATAGGTGGACACAATAGCACCTAACTAATGCAACTCAAAAGTAAAAACATGTACGTGAATCAAAATGATAAATAAAATAAGACAGGAATGGGTCCCCCCTTACCTAGGGTTCGGTATCTCCTTTTTCACCATGGAACATGTAACACCCCAAGCTTCCATGGTACGTTTCCCTTCGAATAATGCGATAGCGTGTGTTGTACGCAACCTCGAGTTCTAACACACACCACAACTAATTAAACTAGCCGTTATGAATAGTAATACCTACTTTTTGAAATCATATATATTTTATATTTCAAAATAGACTTCATTTTTGGATTCGGAATATCTAATTTAGCCTAAGGTGAAATTTTGGTACTTTTCGGATAACTTTCATATTTTGATGAATAGTGAAAATTACTAAATTTTAATTAAAAACAACTTTTTTAATCAAAATAATTAATAGTGATAAATTGTGAATTTGAGTGGTTTTAAAGTATATTTAGAATATATTTTTACCATTTAATATAATGTTGGTCATTGGACATAACTTTACAATTAAACCGAACATAAACAAGTGTCAATCTTTTGATAGTTATTACCTCTTAAAAACACGTTTTTTTGTTTTGACAGCGAGAATTAATTTTAAATTAATTTCTGCCACTTCTGTGTTTTGAATTTAGAAAAATGGATTCTATATTTGGAATCAGGATGTCCAAATTGTGTAAATAGGTAACTTTTATTTTTAGACATTTTGAATAATTACTGTGGTAAATATTTTATTTACCATGGTTAAGGGTAAATCCGGTAAATAAGGGTTAAAAAATAATATTATAATAATACAAAATTAACCTAAAACGTGTCCTAACCTTATTGGTGGACACATACCCGACCATGAGCATCCTTGGGTCAATTTGGGGACCCCTTGGAGCCACTTGTATGTGGTAGGGACACTTTATATTAATAAAGTTAAAATAAAAATAAAAATGGCATAAGCTTACATCTTTTAGAAGAACAATTTTTACATAGGGTTATACATGTTGGATTTTCGATTATAAATATTCATTAGAAAGCTAAAAAGATTTACTACATAATTATATTTTATTTATAATTTTTAGACATCAAATAATTTAAATTATTAATGAGACAATAATGATGCAATGTTTACCTCATTAATAAATAATTTAAATAAATAAGATTATAATGATTAAAATATTATCTAAAACCTGTCCAATTCTTATTGGTTGATGTTATTTAGAATATGAGTCATCTTATCTTCGACCTCAATTATTTTTGGACCATTATAAACCGAATATAATTATATTATAAAGTAATACTTTCACTCTTTCCTAAAGAGCCCCTCTTCTCCCTTATAAAAGGAGACCACTTCTACTCATTCCTCACACCTCTCAAGCCACTTGGCTCCTCCAAACTCTGCCCAACTAAGCTCCCCACATCCCTCTCCTACTCCTTGAAGCTTCCCCTTAGGCAGAAAGCATTTCAAGAAGTCCTTTGGTTCCAACCAAAGTGAGTTACCTAAATTAAAGGTAACGTTTTCTCTTAAATTATTTTCATTTATTTTGCTTCTCCAACCCCCAAACTCTTTTTATTTCCTTTCTTTTGTAACAACACCAGTATACTAAATATACTAGGATGTTGTTATAAGAAGGATTCAAACTACACATACACACAACTCCATCTAATGGATGATGAACATAATGTTTCTGTGGATGGAAAACTAACGCCTCACGAAATGATGATTGTTCAAATACATCTTACCGCCTCTCATGGTGGCCATTATGATGGCACTGTAATTAAATATGATATTAATGATATATATTTTATATATAAGCTTATGTAATTCCATTTTATTTCAGACCATTATTCGTTTCATGTTGTATATACATACGATAATTTCATTTGAGGAAGTGCGGACTACCGCCCCCTTAAAATGATATGACTCGTTCATACCACACATGGAACGTATAAAGGATGGTGTTAATGAACTTAAGTAACATATATAAAATATTATATTATATTGGAATAGTAATATACCTATGTATCATTTGGATTCAATTCTTTTAAAATAAAAATTAAATGGAAGTAGCGTTCGTGCGTACGTACGGACTACCGTCTCCACGAACGCGGTGAGATCCATCCTCCATCGTATCCATTCAAGTCTTATTCTCATTTTAGGGTTAAAAATAATGTTAATATCATTCTGATTATGAATAAGATTTAATCTATCCATTACAAACATGTCTTACGTAACCAAACATTTAAGAAGAACGAATTGATTATCACCTAAAATGACGATAATACTAAGATATTATTAATAAAGTAATGTTAAAAGATCATATATGATATCATATTAATGTATATGATTCTTGTATAATTTAATAACAATTATTTCACCATTATACAGGAGGTTAACCGACCCCAACCAAGGAAAAGTACAAGGTAAGGGTTATTTCACAATCTCTTCATTATCCGAGGTTGTTTATACGTAATAATCTACTGGGATCTCGTTATCATCCACATCCATGTTTCTTCAAAATGTATTTCAAAACAATTTTACAAGAATATGGGTTAAAGTCATTTATACCTTTTTTTGACTTTTTATAAGAGGAATCTTTCCGTCGTTTTCCAAACAAGGTGCTTTTTAACCTTTTCGACAGAATTAAGATAAGAATGTTTTTTTTAACTTATACGGCGGGTGCGGTTATTTTCCACCGTTATAAAATCGTCAAAGCTTCCCTTACAAGCTTATAAGAACATTTTCAAAGAAAATGTTTTATTTTATAAATATATGTCTCTTAAATGATTTCAAAATAGAAAGAGATATTTCTTTAAAAAGAGTTTTGATTTCATCTATGTCAACATCCTTTAATGGATTTTATGCTTATTTGAGGATGATATAATATGATACAAAACTTTTATATTGTATTGAAGGTTTTGTGATATGTTTGACTGTGGATGTGCTATTTGTTTTATATACCATTCATGGTTTATGGTGAAAGTATTGACATTTCGTATGCTAGTTTAATACGAATGTTTATGTTATGTTTAAACCTTTTCATATGGGAATGCATTGGACTTAATATGTGATGGGTGGAGCCCGCTATAGCTCCTCGATGCATCGGTAGGTCTCATGAGACAAACTAGTGTCTTGGCACAAGGCCTTGACAAAATCTTATTTGTAGTCTTGGCACGAGGCCTTGGATATGTGGTTATGATAGTCTGGCATTATGCATTCCAACATTATGAAAGTGGTTATTGATTTTTGCATGTGATTATTCGATTAGTAGAATATCCATGTGAATAAGTAAATGGCATTATTTCATTTTACTTTTGCCATACTATGTTGAAGTTAAAGTTTAAAAGGCTTTTGTTTTAGTAATGCATTGCCTTAAATGTTTATTCTTATTTATGAAAGTTTCTGCTATATTGTTATCCTTACTGGGTATTTGAGCTCACCCCTTTTCTATGTTTTATTTTTCCCAGGATGTGAAGAAGTAAGTTATGAATGACCTGCAGGGATTTTATGAGGGGTTTATAGTGTGGACTGTGGAAACATTATGTTTTTGTAGTAGTTTTTCATTTTATGATGTAATGTAAAACTTATGAATATATCTAGTGTTTCCAAGGCTACTAAACCAATCGGTCTTTCGAGATTTGATCTTTCTTGTGATCATGCCAATGTTACGAAGTAATGCACCGACTCTGGGCAACTGGGGTCGGGGCGTTACAGTTGGTATCAGAGGAAGTTTAGTACAAACCTTGGAAGTTAGATTTAGATAAACTCTGATTAGAGAACGTATACCTAAGATGAACTTTGAGGATTAGTATAGAAGAACTTCCTAGAATTTTGGTATTGTAGAGATTTTGTGAGTTTTCCGAGCAATACATCCCTGTATGGATACGAGCAGGTAGAGGCGGCTCTGGCACAGATGTACCTAGGGGTAAAACCCGAAAACACCGCTTTGAGCTAGACTCGAACGGGAACTGGTGCACGACAACGGGCCTTGCTGCACTCTTGGTTACGACACTCCCGGGGGATATGCTTAGGATAACTCTCATTTTCTTTACAAATCATTATGAAGGGTTTATGAGTATATACTTCCTCAAATAAAACATTTTTATGATTATGGATTATATCCATAAATAGTTCAATTTATGATAAGTGTTTTATAAGTATGGGATTATGTATTTTGATTCATAAACTGATCTAGTTTATGCCATTGTTTAGAAATGGCGCCTAGTGGAAGAAATGGAAACCGTATCAATGCACGCACTCCATGTAGGGATTGCCCTCCTGCTCAAGATAATTATAGTGGGGCTGGTGATGCAACTGGTGCTGATCAGCTAATCACCATACTGGGACAACTTACTCAGGTTATGAATAATAACCTTACCCGTATGGAGCACCCTGATCCGCAGCGTGGAGGATCAATGTTAGATCGATTCATGAGGCAACAACCACCAATGTTCAATGGGAATACAAATCCCTTAGTAGCTGAGTAATGGATATTTTCCATAGAGAAAATATTTCAGGCTTTGGGGAGCAGTGAAAGGGAAAAGGTTATCATGACAGTTTACCGCCTCACTGGAGATGCTGATCAATGGTGGTCATTAATTCAGAACATGAAGGAAGATGATGAAGTATCAAATATGGAATGGAGGGAGTTCAAAGATCTGTTTTTAGAAAAATACTTCCCTCGCGACCATCGAGCAGATATGGAAAGGCAATTTCTGAGTCTGAGACAGAAGGAGGATGAGAATGTCACAAAGTATGAGGCTAACTTTACAAGGTTAGCGAGGTATGCTGGAGATTATATTCGCAACCCAAGAAGTAATATTTATCGTTTCTTTGATGGTTTAAAACCATTTCTCCGTCGAGCATTAGTCTCACAATCCTTTTCATCGTACGAAGACATTGTCTCATGTGCTATCAAGACCGAAAAGGAATTCTCTAAGTCTTATGACTTTAAAGAAAAGCAAGAGAAGAAGAGACCTGCTGATCAATCTGGGAATGGAAATAAGGGGAAGAAGGGAAAGGTTGAATATTCATCTTGTGGTAAATGCGGGAAGAAACATCCTGGTACTTTCTTGAAGGGAATGGGAGTCTGTTACAAGTGTGGTGAAAAAGGCCACCAAGCTCATGATTGCAAGGGGAAGAAGGAAGCTACCAACGTTCAGTGCTATAATTGCAGGGAGATGGGGCATTATGCAAATGCATGCCCTAAGCGTCAGGAGAACTTACCTCAGAAAAGGCCGAGGGATCAAGGCCAGGCTTATGCTATCACTACTGCTGAGGTAGAAGCTCCGAAAGACGTGGTGGCAGGTAATTTAATGGTTTCCTCAAGTTTAGCAAATGCATTATTTGATTCTGGATCATCGCATTGTTTCATATCTTCCCAGTTTTCTAAGAAAATTAGATATTTCCAATTTGATTTAATAAGGGAGTTGTCAGTTAAAACTCCTAAGGGAAGTATCGTTGCAACAAAGTTTTGTGAATCAGTCCCCATTAGAGCACATAAATTTTCTTTATCTGCTGATCTCATCGTCATACCTATGATTGAGTTTGATATAATCCTCGGTATGGACTAGATTTCGGACTATGATGCGAAGATTTATTGTAAGAAGAAAGAGGTTACGATTCTTGATGATAATGATAAGGAACACCTTATTTTTAGAGCAGAATCGTCACCACCTAATTCTTATTTAGATCCACCCTCAATAGCTCAACTAAATTCAATTATTGGGGAGGAAGAGAATGAAATAACTGCGGGTGAGGAAAGGAATGTTCAAATAGAGGATGTACCTGTTGTGAAAGAATTTGTAGATGTATTTCCGGAAGATTTACCTGGACATCCTCCAGAACGAGAAGTTGAGTTTTCCATTGATTTGATTCCTGGATCAATGCCTATATCGAAGACCCCTTATAGAATGGCCACTGTAGAGTTAGTCGAACTAAAGAAACAACTAGAGGAATTGAGTAATAAGGGATTTATTCGCCCTAGTGTTTCTCCATGGGGAGCCCCTGTTCTTTTTGTTAAAAAGAAAGATGGATCTATGAGGTTATGTATCGACTACAGGGAGATCAATGCCATAACGATAAAGAACAAGTATCCCCTACCTCGTATTGATGATTTATTTGACCAACTGCATGGAGCTCAATACTTTTCAAAGATTGACCTTCGATCTGGATACCATCAGTTGTGTGTGAAGAAGGAAGACATTCCGAAGACAGCATTTCGAACCAGGTACGGGCATTACGAGTTTACTGTAATGCCATTTGGATTGACTAATGCACCCTCTGTATTCATGGATCTGATGAATAGAGTTTTCAAGGAGTATCTCGATGAATTTGTGGTGATATTTATTGATGATATTCTGGTATACTCCAAAACCTACGAAGATCATGAAAATCACTTGCGCATTATCTTGAAGACTCTGAGGAGGCATGAATTATATGGGAAGTTTAGCAAGTGTGAATTCTGGCTTCATGAGATTTCTTTTCTTGGCCATATTGTCTCCAAAGATGGAATCTCTGTTGATCCTTCTAAGACCAAAGCAATCCAAGAATGGCCAGAACCTACGAGTATAACTGAGGTACGCAGTTTTATTGGTTTGGCAGGTTATTATCGACGTTTCGTCCAGAATTTTGCCCGATTGGCTAACCCATTAACGAAGCTCACACGTAAAGGGGTTAAATTTGTTTGGACAAAAGAGTGTGAAGAATGTTTCGAAGAACTGAAGAGAAGATTATTCAATGCTCCTATATTGACTCTACCATCAGGGAATGATGGGTTCGTTATTTATAGTGATGCATCGAAGAAAGGACTTGGCTGTGTCCTTATGCAGAATGATAGAGTTATTGCCTATGCATCACGACAGTTGAAAATTCATGAACAAAACTATCCTACTCATGATCTCGAGTTAGCAGCAGTGATCTTTGCTTTGAAGATATGGAGGCACTACCTCTATGGTGAAAAATGTGAGATTTATACTGATCACAAGAGTTTGAAGTATATTTTCTCACAAAAAGAACTCAACATGAGGCAAAGGAGATGGCTTGAATTACTCAAGGATTATGATTGTACGATACACTACCACCCAGGGAAGGCAAACAAGGTGGCAGATTCTTTGAGTAGAAAAGACCATGGAGTTTTGAACAATATGAGAATTGAAAGGGATCCAATTTTTATGGATCTAGTGAAGATGGACATGGGAATAACCAGGGAAGGTGAAACATCAATGCTTTTTCAAATGGTTGCCAAACCATCTTTACTAGAAAGGATTAAGAGTTCTCAGACCGATGATGAAGAATTCCAAAAGAAGATTAAAGCTGTGAATGATGGGAGATTGAGAGAATTTGTGTATGAAGATGGAATTTTGAAATTCGGGAAGAGACTTTGTGTTCCCAATATACCTGATCTAAAAAGGGAATTGCTGGATGATGCTCATAGTTCCAATTTCTCTATACACCCTGGGAGCACCAAAATGTATAGAGATTTGAAAGAACATTTTTGGTGGGACAATATGAAGAGGGAGATTGCTGATTTTGTGTCAAGATGTATGGTTTGTCAACAAGTGAAAGCTGGAAGGCAACAGCCTGGAGGAGTCATGCAACCTCTTCCTATACCGGAGTGGAAATGGGACAATATTACGATGGACTTTGTCATGGGGCTACCAAAGACTCCTAGAAGGAACGATGCAATATGGGTTATTGTTGATCGTCTTACCAAGTCAGCACATTTTCTTGCTATAAGAGAAGATCTACCCCTGGAACGTCTAGCAAGACTATACATTAATGAAGTTGTGAGACTTCATGGAGTACCCCTATCGATTGTTTCTGATCGTGATCCCCGTTTTACTTCATGATTTTGGAAAAGTCTTCAGAAATCCCTGGATACTGAACTTCATTTGAGCACTGCTTACCACCCTCAGACAGATGGACAATTAGAACGGACTATTCAAACCTTAGAAGACATGTTGAGATCTTGCTCACTTGACTTTCAGGGTATGTGGGATCAATATTTACCACTGGTAGAATTTTCCAATAACAATAGCTTCCATTCGAGTATACAGATGGCACCATATGAAGCGTTATACGGAAAGAGATGTCGTACACCAACCTGTTGGGATGACGTTGGTGAAAGAAAACTTGTAGGCCCAGAACTGGTGGAGGAAACGGTGGAAAAGGTGAAATTAATCCAAAATCACATCAAAGCAGCTCAAAGTAGGCAGAAGAGCTATGCCGATAATTGAAGGAAGGATTTGGAATTTCAAGTCGGTGATCATGTTTTCCTAAAGGTATCTCAATGGAAGGGAGTCATACGTTTTGGAAAGAAAGGTAAATTGAGTCCCAGGTACATCGGACCTTTCGAAATTCTAGAACGAATTGGGGTTGTAGCTTACCGATTGGCAATGCCGCCAAGTCTCTCCAAAGTTCACGATGTGTTCCACGTATCTCTGTTGAGAAAATACATGCCTGACCCAACGCATGTACTCACCTATGAGGAATTAGAACTGGAACCCGATCTGTCTTATTGTGAAGAGCCCGTCAAGATTTTTGATACAAGAGAACAAGTACTGAGAAACCGGACGACGCGTCTGGTAAAAGTTTTGTGGAGAAATCATAAGATGGAAGAGGCAACGTGGGAACCCGAGGAACTTATGATGAAGAACCACCCGAGTCTTTTTATGCAGTAATACCCTAGAAATTGTGAGGACGCAATTATTTGAAGGAGGGGAGAATGTAACACCCCAAGCTTCCATGGTACGTTTCCCTTCGAATAATGCGATAACGTGTGTTGTACGCAACCTCGAGTTCTAACACACACCACAACTAATTAAACTAGCCGTTATGAATAGTAATACCTACTTTTTGAAATCATATATATTTTATATTTCAAAATAGACTTCATTTTTGGATTCGGAATATCTAATTTAGCCTAAGGTGAAATTTTGGTACTTTTCGGATAACTTTCATATTTTGATGAATAGTGAAAATTACTAAATTTTAATTAAAAACAACTTTTTTAATCAAAATAATTAATAGTGATAAATTGTGAATTTGAGTGGTTTTAAAGTATATTTAGAATATATTTTTACCATTTAATATAATGTTGGTCGTTGGACATAACTTTACAATTAAACCGAACATAAACAAGTGTCAATCTTTTGATAGTTATTACCTCTTAAAAACACGTTTTTTTGTTTTGACAGCGGGAATTAATTTTAAATTAATTTCTGCCACTTCTGTGTTTTGAATTTAGAAAAATAGATTCCATATTTGGAATCAGGATGTCCAAATTGTGTAAATAGGTAACTTTTTTTTTTAGACATTTTGAATAATTACTGTGGTAAATATTTTATTTACCATGGTTAAGGGTAAATCCGGTAAATAAGGGTTAAAAAATAATATTATAATAATACAAAATTAACCTAAAACGTGTCCTAACCTTATTTGTGGACACATAACCGACCATGAGAATCCTTGGGTCAATTTGGGGACCCCTTGGAGCCACTTGTATGTGGTAGGGACACTTTATATTAATAAAGTTAAAATAAAAATAAAAATGGCATAAGCTTACATCTTTTAGAAGAACAATTTTTACATAGGGTTATACATGTTGGATTTTAGATTATAAATATTCATTATAAAGATAAAAAGATTTCCTACATAATGATATTTTATTTATAATTTTTAGACATCAAATAATATAAATTATTAATGACACAATAATGATGCAATGTTTACCTCATTAATAAATCATTTAAATAAATAAGATTATAATGATTAAAATATTATCTAAAACCTGTCCAATTCTTATTGGTTGATGTTATTTAGAATATGAGTCATCTTATCTTCGACCTCAATGATTTTTGGACCATTATAAACCGAATATAATTATATTATAAAGTAATACTTTCACTCTTTCCTAAAGAGCCCCTCTTCTCCCTTATAAAAGGAGACCACTTCTACTCATTCCTCACACCTCTCAAGCCCCTTGGCTCGTCCAAACTCTGCCCAACTAAGCTCCCCACATCCCTCTCCTCCTCCTTGAAGCTTCCCCTTAGGCAGAAATCATTTCAAGAAGTCCTTTGGTTCCAACCAAAGTGAGTTACCTAAATTAAAGGTAACGTTTTCTCTTAAATTATTTTCATTTATTTTGCTTCTCCAACCCCCAAAATCTTTTTATTTCCTTTCTTTTGTAACAACACCAGTATCCTCAATATACTAGGATGTTTTTATAAGAAGGATTCAAACTACACATACACACAACTCCATCTAATGGATGATGAACATAATGTTTCTGTGGATGGAAAACTAACGCCTCACGAAACGATGATTGTTCAAATACATCTTACCGCCTCTCATGGTGGCCATTATGATGGAACTGTAATTAAATATGATATTAATGATATATATTTTATATATAAGCTTCTGTAATTCCATTTTATTTCATACCATTATTCGTTTCATGTTGTATATACATACGATAATTTCATTTGAGGAAGTGCGGACTACCGCCCCCTTAAAATGATATGACTCGTTCATACCACACATGGAACGTATAAAGGATGGTGTTAATGAACTTAAGTAACATATATAAAATATTATATTATACTGGAATAGTAATATACCTATGTATAATTTGGATTCAATTCTTTTAAAATAAAAATTAAATGGAAGTAGCGTTCGTGCGTACGTACGGACTACCGTCTCCACGAACGCGGTGAGATCCATCCTCCATCGTATCCATTAAAGTATTATTCTCATTTTAGGGTTAAAAATAATGTTAATATCATTCTGATTATGAATAAGATTTAATCTATCCATTACAAACATGTCTTACGTAACCAAACATTTAAGAAGAACGAATCGATTATCACCTGAAACGACGATAATACTAAGATATTATTAATAAAGCAATGTTAAAAGATCATATATGATATCATATTAATGTATATGATTCTTGTATAATTTAATAACAATTATTTCACCATTATACAGGAGGTTAACCGACCCCAACCAAGGAAAAGTACAAGGTAAGGGTTATTTCACAATCTCTTCATTATCCGAGGTTGTTTATACGTAATAATCTACTGGGATCTCGTTATCATCCACATCCATGTTTCTTCAAAATGTATTTCAAAACATTTTTACAAGAATATGGGTTAAAGTCATTTATACCTTTTTTTGACTTTTTATAAGAGGAATCTTTCCGTCGTTTTCCAAACAAGGTGCTTTTTAACCTTTTCGACAGAATTAAGATAAGAATGTTTTTTTAACTTATACGGAGGGTGCGGTTATTTTCCGCCGTTATAAAATCGTCAAAGCTTCCCTTACAATCTTATAAGAATATTTTCAAAGAAAATGTTTTATTTTATAAATATATGCCTCTTAAATGATTTCAAAATAGAAAGAGTTATTTCTTTAAAAAGAGTTTTGATTTCATCTATGTCAACATCCTTTAATGGATTTTATGCTTATTTGAGGATGATATAATATGATACAAAACTTTTATATTGTATTGAAGGTTTTGTGATATGTTTGACTGTGGATGTGCTATTTTTTTTATATACCATTCATGGTTTATGGTGAAAGTATTGACATTTCGCATGCTAGTTTAATACGAATATTTATGTTATGTTTAAACCTTTTCATATGGGAATGCATTGGACTTAATATGTGACGAGTGGAGCCCGCTATAGCTCCTCGATGCATCGGTAGGTCTCATGAGACAAACTAGTGTCTTGGCACAAGGCCTTGACAAAATCTTATTTGTAGTCTTGGCACGAGGCCTTGGCTATGTGGTTATGATAGTCTGGCATTATGCATTCCAACATTATGAAAGTGGTTATTGTTTTTTGCATGCAATTATTCGATTAGTAGAATATCCATGTGAATAAGTAAATGGCATTATTTCATTTTACTTTTGCCATACTATGTTGAAGTTAAAGTTTAAAAGGCTTTTGTTTTAGTAATGCATTGCCTTAAATGTTTATTCTTATTTATGAAAGTTTCCGCTATATTTTTATCCTTACTGGGCATTTGAGCTCACCCCTTTTCTATGTTTTATTTTTCCCAGGATGTGAAGAAGTAAGTTATGAATGACCTGCAGGGATTTTATGAGGGGTTTATAGTGTGGACTGTGGAAACATTATGTTGTTGTAGTAGTTTTTCATTTTATGATGTAATGTAAAACTTATGAATATATCTAGTGTTTCCAAGGATACTAAACCAATCGGTCTTTCGAGATTTGATCTTTCTTGTGATCATGCCAATGTTACGAAGTAATGCACCGACTCTGGGCAACTGGGGTCGGGGCGTTACAGAACAACATTCCAAACATTTCACACCATTATTGTTGTTAAGTATGAGTTTTCAAAGTCAGTTCTCCATATCCATAGTTGTTTTCCAAATTCTTCTGCACCTATGCATATGCTCTTACTTTTTACAAGAATATTCTCCATTGTTTAGGATCACAAACCATGAGTCCTATTTTCTCCAAGAATCCATCACTACCTTGGTGATACAGGAACCAGTTTGCTGTTGCGGTTCCTCCTCATTGATGTCCTGATTTGCTGTCCACTAGGTTCCACAAATCAACCAAGCACCAGAACCCTGATCCAAGAAGAATATGGGAAAATCCTTCAATCTCCCATCTTCAATCATAGGAGAAGAAATACATACCTCCAAAAACCATGCCTTCATCTCCCTCAGTGAATGGAGAGGTGAACCAGGAAACCCAAACTGAAAAACCTCACTACACACAAACTGAAGAGACTATTCCAATAACCTTCTTATATGGTAATCCATAAACTAGTCCAGCGATCCTCCTACTTATTTCTGATCTCTCTTAGTGAAAAGAGATCCCCAAAACAAAGATCCTTCACCTCTATATCTTAGTTAAAACCAATTGTATGTATCCAAAACTCTAAATGGATTGGCCCTCTATAGATCGATGGAGGCCAGTAGCATTAATGGAAACCAAGAGCGGTACGTCACATAGGACACCCCACTACCAACCCCCCTTGGAAACCCCCTAGACAACCCACCCCCAAAACTACCCCAGGATAGCCCCCCCACCCCCACCTTCACAACCCCTCCCCCTCCACCTGGGTATCCCACCACCCCAACCCCGGACAACCCCCACTCTCAAACCCCCATTGGATAACACCTTATCCCAGACAACCCACCCCACAAATCCCCCCCCCTAGACAGCCCCCCCACCTCCACCTGCATAACCCCTCCCCACCACATGGACAACCCCCACCCCAAATCCCGGACAACCCCCCCATCCCTAAGACATCCCCCAACCTCAGCCCCTCCCCCTCCACCCCAACCCCTAGATATCCCCTGGACCACCCCACCCCATAGCTCCTTGACTTC
This sequence comes from Viscum album, assembly GCA_963277665.1. Classification (NCBI taxonomy): domain Eukaryota; kingdom Viridiplantae; phylum Streptophyta; class Magnoliopsida; order Santalales; family Viscaceae; genus Viscum; species Viscum album. The sequence continues at coordinate 2,065,727,310 of OY728119.1, forward strand.
CCCCCACCCCCTGTCCCAGACAACCCCCACTCCCAACCCCCTTCGATAACCCCCTCCTAACATCCCAACCCCCAAAACTCCCCCCCCAGACTACCCCCAACCCCCAACCACCATCACAACCACTCTACCTCCACATGGATATCCCCCACACCACCCAGCCCCAAAAAACCCCCACTCCCACCCTCCTTGGATAAACCCTTCCCCCAGATAGCCCACCCCCAAAACTCCCCTTGAACATCCACCTACTCCCAGCCTTGGAAAACCCCAACTCCCAACCCCACCATGGAAAACCCCCCAAAAAACTCCCCAGGACAGAACCCTCTAAATACAAGACTTTTGTTTCACATAATTTTATTTCTGTTTTATTAAGTTTTTGATTTTTGAAAATCCATTTATAACTAATTATTCTATCTATTTTTTATTAACAACTGTACAAGTTTAATTTTTTTAAAACAATCTAATTTATCTTTTTTACACTTTGGATGGTCCCATTACTAATGTTTTCTATGACTGTAGGCATGTTAGGGTAACAAGAAGTAGATATTTGTGCTGAATTCAATCTTCCCTTGTGAGGATAGGTGGACCATGATACTCCTAAACCTGAACATGCATTTATAAAAAAAATCCATGAGATTACATTCACCACTTTCCTTCTGAACACCTATATTTTTGTCTTACAACTCATAGAATTAGTTACAACATTTCCTTTTCTAGGTGTATAAGAAAGATCGAAATCAAAGGATTGAAGATACTTAACCCATATGCACTACCTGATATTGAGATCCAATTAAGTGAAGATGTGCTTGAGGATTGTGTGATTAGTAAATACCACAAAATGATCTCCAAGTAAAATGTGTCTCCAAAAAAATTGAACATGAACTACAATATCTAGATCGAGTCTGTGTGTTGGTTAATTCTGCTCGTGAGGCCACAACTGACGAGTCCCATACACAGCATATCACTCTAACTACATCAATAAAACTCCCAAATTGATACCTGAAACATAAAAATAGACTGTATAACTTATTATTAGCTTCATAAGTATCAATATTGGTGCTTAATTCAATCATCCCTTGAATTCATTAAAGGTTTCATGACAAGTTTCTAACCATAAAAATTTCACACCCTTATTTTTTATGTCCGTAAATAGCACTAAAAGGAATGATAAATCCTGGATGAATCATATATAATACCTGGATAGCCCTAAGAAACTTTCTATTTTAAAAAAGTTATTGGTATTATACTATGAAACCATAACTCTCACTTTTTTTGGTCTATTAAAAATCCTGACTCTGAGATGATTTGACCCAAGAGGTGTACATTATCAATCCAAACTAGAATTTTCTATAGTTTTCATAAAGCTGGTTCTCCCTTAGTGTATTCAGCTTGATCTCAAGATGGTTGGAATGGTCGTGTCTAGAGAAAAATACCCTAATATTTTTCCCACAAAGATTTCCATAAATGAATCCTGATATGGGTGGAAGGACTGATTCATTAAATCCATGAAGACTACAGGTGCATTCATGAGTCCAAAATGCATAACCATGTACTCATAATGACTATACCATATCTTGAAAGTTTTGTGAGCTATGTTTGAAGGCCTAAAACATAATTGATGATAGCCCAACCTAAAATTAATATTTGAAAAACTCTTGCTCCTTAGAGATGATCAAATAGGTCACGAATTATAGGTAGTGGATATATTTTCTAGACTGTAAGATAGTTCAACCATATATAATCCAAACAAAGCCTAAGGTTACTATCAAACTTCTTGGGAAAAAGGACTGGTGAACCCTAAGGAGAAGTTTTAAGGTGTATAAATTCTTTAGCCTCTAGATCCTACAACTGATTTTTGAGCTCTTGAAGCTCTATAGGTGCCATTCTATAAGGAGGAATGTTCACTAAAGATGATCCTAGCACTGAAAGAATGGTGAATTATACCTCTCAAGCTAGTGGTAGACTAGAGAAGTTTAAAAAAACACATCCACAAAGTTATCCATTACAAGAGGGAAAATAGTGTCTCGTAACCCCTGATCATATAAGAAGAGACTGGCGATCAGAGCTCTCACACTACCTAGCCTTTGGTTCTTGAGTATATCTTGGGACATATAAACATACCATTCACCCTTATACATGTGCCTTCCACCCTTTAGTGATGTAAATGTCAACCTATAATGATAATAGTCAATGTGGGATTGATAGGTAAATAACTTTTCCATCCTAATGATTACATAAAATCCCATAATATTGATTATGAAAAGATCCCATACAAATAGGTATCCACATATCTCAAGGGGACAATAATTATACTAGAATATTATCCCATATCAGATACCAAAAAGGGTTTTGAGTGTTATCACCCCACAAAAGTGTTCGATTTAATGTCCTAGACTCTCTGTGATTGCGTCAGATATAAATTAGTGAGACACACCTATTTCAAATAAAGAAAACACTAAAGTGGAGGCTACTAGAATTGTACCTCGAATTGTAGAAGGTCTGTTTCTCTACTCTTCTAGCATAGGCTATACTGCATGTAACGTTTCTATACCCTAGTCCAAAGTTACTGCTAGACTACCTTGAGAATGCCCACTCTACTGGTGCTGAGAACCAAGAGTTTGAATACCTATTCCTTAACAACTACCTTGGAGTGAGTGGCTAGTGGTATTCCAGCTACCTACCTAATGAGATACTAAATTCTCCATTTCTTAACATAGAGTTCGTGTAGATCCCCGCTTGCTGGGTGTAGATAGAAAAGTCCTATAAAAGTGCTCGATATTCCCCATCCTTACACAGCCTCTGAATTCCACAAGATCAACAAATCACTGGGGTTTCATATATCTCAGCTTCCCACACTAGTGACATATTAAGAAACTGTCATCATGAGGTGCCTGAATATTTCTACCCCTAAGGGAAACCTTAAAGTGATGCTTATGCCCGCTAGAATAACCACTAATGGATTTAGGAACTGAACCACCTAGACTCGTACCATTAACTTCCCTCAGATTTAACTCTATAATAATGGATTTATTGACTATATAAAATATGGTGGTCAATCGAAAGACATTGACCTATGACTAGATGGTGTATACCATCCCATCCTCAAAATTCCTGGCAGTCATAAGATCAACACCCTCTAGAGTAAGATCAAAACTCTGTGGCTCAGTAAACCAAGTAGAGTATTCCATAACAGAAATGCATCCCTAATGAAAGTTCATAAAATATATAGCTCTGTTATCCCATAGAGTCTATAGAAAGAAATAATCGTATATGATAGTTTGGAAATCTACCCAAAACGTATCTCTATTCTGATCTGCCTGGGTAATAACATCCCACAATTTCTAGGAAGAATCACATAGCATATAAGCGGAATGTTTGAACCTACAATCTTGAGGTGTCTCTAGATGTTCAAATATAGAAACAATATCTTCATTCCAAGACTCAATAACATGAGTTCCACCATCCCCTAAAAAGGTGGGGGGATTCTACTTCTATAACCCCCAAGTCAACTCTATCATACATGAGGTAGGTTGAGAAACAACTTTCATAGATTGAAACATATGAAAGAAACTAGCTCTCAGTTCCCATATTATGAATAGGAAGATGTGCCACATGTGGAATGATAGGAGGAGTCACTGGTGTCTCAAGTCCTGTCTCCTTCAGTGCATGGTCGTCACAACCTTTAGGGAATACAAATGGAGGACATCATGGAGGCATGATGATACAATTCCAAAGAACATGAGCATTAGCCCGGTTGGTAAGGAATCCGTAAGTGCATCCAGGCGACACGGTATCAAATCCAGGTAGAGGCATCATTTCCAGTAACTGTAGCGGTACTATAGTGGTACTGTAGTGGGAACTGTGCAGTACTGTAGCAGTCACTATTTGGCACTGTAGTAGCCGGGAATATGCCCCCGTTTGGGCCTTCGGGCCACCAATTTTGTCCCTGAGTCCTTTAAGGACTTCGGGCCACCCAGGCCTTCAGGTCAGTAAGGCCTTCTGGCCACCTCAAGGCCTTCGGGCCACCTTAAAAGTGTAGATGAAAACCATACAACCTACAAGGAACAAGCTCTACAAAGAAGGATGTGAAATGAGATTTTACCACAACAGAAGCTAAACGGATTGCAAGAATGAGAGGGTATGACACCTTCTATCGGGACAAGCTTGTGCATGCACGAGAATGCCTAGCCAAACAACCATGCGAAGGTGGAGAGTTGATTTCATGATGACGATGCTGGGGAGGAGCAGTTTCAAGTAGTTAGTCTGGGTTGTATGTAATGTTTGAAGCCTACGGGCTATAAATTCCTCTAAGGCCTATGGGCCATGTAATAATTACGCATACGGGCCTTGTAAGGGTTCCACCTCACCCCTTGAAAGGTGGATCATTAAAAATCAATAAAAAATGAAGGCCTTCGGGCCATTGGAGGATGATGATACAATTCCAAAAACATGCCCTAGAAGATAACTTAACAATTAAAAATATTGTAGATAAATAATTAGGACAAGTAAAAGCCTTACTATATAAATGATCACACCTCTATACCTTCTCCAAAAGCCCAGACTAGGTGGTATACAAGACCATTATAGGTCCCAAGTACATAATAGACACACCAACCACCCACTATAAGGTTGGGGTTGGGTCTAGGTATTTGTTTCACATGCATAAGATGACCATTTAATTCTTGAAGTGATATTCATTTTAAATTTTTACCCATTTGTGTATTGAAAGATCTCTAAATGGTTGAATTATATAGATCAAAATTTCAGATCCATAAGATCCTATACTCCTCATGAACCGAAATATGGCATCCACTTAATAAATACCACAATACAATCCCTCCCCTAAGACCAAGGGTCCATGGATCAATGTATCATAACTAACGGATTAAGTTGTCTAATTTAACTTATGAAGGGAAACACTCTTAGGTTATGTAATGTACTATAAGTGTCAGTCATGTTTTCCAATCTTCTGCAAAAAATTCCAGCAAATTTTGATATATAATAATCATGGAGCTAATCATATGAAATAGGAAAATTAACAATGAAAATAAACTTATCATGGAAAAATTCATGGAATATTTGTCCTATTGTTCCTACAACGATGCATGTAATGAAACACACTCATTTAATCATGAAAAAGAGAAATAAATATCATTTTAATAATCTAATATTAGTAAAATCACAAGACATGTGGATCACCCAATAGTGAAGTATTATCAGCTATAACATGCATAATCAGTAACTTCAATAACCCATCCTAGGTAATTTTGGTTTCCCCTATACATAGGTTAGCTACACCCATGAAATGCCTCAATACCAAATCCCATTAAATCCTAGTCCCCTATCTAATACCTAAATAGTAAGACAAAGGAAAAACGAACTCTTTGATACCACTTTGCAATGTCCTGACCATTGATCCACTTAACCCATTCCATAAGGCAATGAGTCACATGGACTCAAGTACACCTCCTCATATTCCATAGGCTACCGTCTAGTAGTGTGGGTGTAAAAATGGTACTATAGAGAGAATATACCCTCATACTAGAGTGACATAGTGGATACAAGAATAAACAAATATCGGGAGCATAATATAAGAATACATAATAATGACTGGAACTGTAACCCATCATAGTGGAAGTAGATACAATAGATTTAATAAATAACAAACTAAATAAGTGTAACTAATTGAAAAATAGAATAATAATATCAAAATCCACAAGTTAGTGTCATATATAGAATGATTTCATGGCATGAAAATATAAGAAAAAGTGGAATAAGGGACAAGTATACACAACATTCTACAAAAAACTACACAAGGAAAAAATAATTATCCACTAGAATCTGGATCATATGATCAGTACTTTACTCCCATGATCCAAATATATGTAAATCATATCAAGATTCTATTTAAGGGAGCTGACCATTATCCATTCTTAGAGAAATGTAATCTACTCGGGTACCAAAGGCGACCTGAGTTGGGTGTGAGATAAAATCCCAGTAGCCAACCAAAAACGATGTCATGAAATAATCCTACCATTTTATATAACAACAAAAATGTGTAGGTATAAATTAAATTATAGAAAATGCTAATTAAATATGTACCAACCTACTTAGTTTCCTAAAGGACACCTGGAGGCTCTACCGGCTTTGTCTCATGGTAAGAATGAGTGTCTGATTCGTAACTATTTATATAATAAAAATATACATATAGTATAGTTATATACTTTATCCACCTATATACACTATACAAATGCAAACTTTTGTAGCCATATACCTAGAATACTAGGTGCTGGATGGATTGGGGCGTAATTCAGGCATCCATAACCATTATAAACAAGCCTATCAGCTCCTGAAAGGGTAAAATCCCTACATCTCATGATGAATGTAAGACTTCATGCTTGACACTCAAGATGGTGGGCGAGTCTTTATGTCAACACCCGAAGTATGGGATGCGATGCGTCATTACCACCATCCAAATATTGTAAATGGTGTGAGACATCAGGATCAACACCCGATTTAAGGTAGAGTGAATTATTGTGATCAATAATTCCCTTAACCATCTCTCCATGACCAATATAAATGGTGTATTCATAATAATAATAATAATATCGATGATGCATCACCTCTTAGAAATTATATTCATCAAGCCAAAATATGAAAAAGGAATCAAAATTCATATAAATAATTTAATAAGGAATTCAACAATATTCTTGTACATTCCACCATTTATAAGTCATTTAAATTAAAAAATTTAATTCATTTAAGGAAGGAAAACCACTATGAAGAAAGCCATTGAATATAATAAATCCCTTTATTTAATCATGACATGGAAATTCAATTTTATGGTTCAATGAAGCACTTAGAAGGTTACATTATCAATTAGGCAATTAAAAACATGGGAAATACTATTTATAAGTCAATCCAAGAACATTGTAGGTGGTTTAGTCCAATAAAAATTTATATAAAAGTAAGAATTTTCAATTACTACCCAATATGAACACTTAGGTGGTGTTATGGTCAATTAATCAATTAATTACAAATGGGAATTTCATGCTGGAACAACCAAGGGGTGTCCATAATTGATTTCAAAATCCTCTAATCACCTATAAAGTCTTAATAGGTGTATAACAATTTAGAAAAAACAACCCATTTTAATGCAATACAGAGTAATGATCAGCGTGAGTCACAACAAAATGACTATGAAAACAATTCACTTTTTAAGTAAAGCAAATAGACCACTTAATTTAAGGTAGATGACTCCTCCTCCTCCAATAGAGGCATCATATTTGAATTAGGTTGGAAGAACGATAAAGAATGGACCAACACCCTAAAAATAGGGAAAACATATTGCACCTAAATAACACAAAGGATACGAAGAGAAACCAAAAAATGAAGAAAGAGGATTAGGGATCTTACCTCAAGTTGTCCAATGATTCTGATAGATTCTGATTTGGAGTCCGGATCTAGTAGATATTGAAGAACCTAGAATAAGGAGGATGTAAAACCATGATAGGAGAAGAATAACTCATCTTATGGAAAATAAAAGTAGGAAGATAGTGTTTAGTTTTTTGGTCCATTAATGGAATTTTGGAAATTTCACACTAAAAAAAAAGAGTGCATGGTTTGGCCGCATAGTTCGCCAAAACATGTTCCAACCATGTGAATGGATTATATCCAAGAGGTCTGAAATTGTGAATAGGAATGATCTTGAGCTTTCATGATTTTAGAAAAACTTTTTGGGCCCCAGGTCTCCTCTATCACACCTTGCATTCAAAAGAGAGACCATGTGATCTGGGCTGCATAGTTTCTTCTAACCATGTGGCCTAGTCTATTTTCCAAATTCCCTAGTTTATGAGCTTCGAATAAGCCCTAAACACCCTTTTGACCCCTATTATTCCATTAGGAAACATTATAAGTTCCAATTAAAAGAATTTAAGCCAAAAAAAATGTGTTGTACGTTTGTGAAAAGATGGGTCATTATAAACAAATCAATAAAAACCTCCTCACTCAAGGTAGGGTCACATATCACATCTCAAGAACCAACCTATCACTCAGGATGAGGCCTTACATCATATCCTCACTACCACCCTATCACTTTGGGTTAGGCCCCACATCATAACCCATAGTTCTCTCACTTTGGATAAGGGCACAACCATAGATTCCATCAAATCTTGGGCCATCCTCTCTCATTCATGGGAGGTCACACATCAAGGTTCGAACCTTCCCCTCTTACTAAGGGGAGGTCTTAAATCATTACATAGTTACATTTTCAAGCATACATAATCTAATGAAATAGAAATTTTAGAAATGAAAAACCCCAAATAACTAATTTGTTGTATAATTTTTAGTAATTTATGTCTTATTTTTTTTATTAAAAAACAATTATTATGTCAAAATTTAAATATATAATTTTAAAACTATATTATTAAAAATGATATATACTAAACAAAAGTAGAATAATTATGAGTAATAATAAATAATAATTTGATTACTCATAGAAAAAGAAATAGTTTTAATTCAAATTTTTTTTTCCATGTTTTTTATGTTTATTTAGATGTTAAATTCCAAAATTTTATAATTTAAATATGATAAAATGGAATATTTTGAATCATCATGAGGAAATTATTTTAATTTTAGGGTGATTTTTTGGATTTTTTTTTATTTTTTTGTGAATAGTAAAAAATATAGTTTTTACAAATCACATTAACTTATATGACATCATCATGATATAAATATTAATTTAAAAATTTATAAGAAAATACCCATATAAAATGGATAAAAATTATAGGTAATAAATCATTTAAATTTTTAATTTTTAATTCCATATCTATTTATATTTTCTAAAGGAAAATTGAAAGATTAACCATGAAAATGACTTTAAATGGTATTTAATGTTAAAAATGATTTATAAATTAATAAAAAGTCATAAAACATTATCTTGAGTCAATTGGGTTTGAGGAATGATCTATAATATAATATATTATCTATTTTTTTCCACTTTCCTTTTTTAAAATTACATTATTGACCCTTAGAGATTGTTTATTTGGGGAAATACCATAAAATATAGCCTAAAAAAGGGAACTCAATCTAACCTTCCAAAACACATATAAATTTTGGTTTTATCTCAAAATTATACCTAAATACCTATATAAACTTCTATTTATACTTTAATAAGGATATTTTCTATTTAAAATCCAAACACAAAAGGCTTTATACTAAATCCAAGGGAGGTGACTCAATGATTAAGGTGAGGTTTTCAAACTACTTTCTCCTTTATTAATTAATATTATTTTGCCTAAAAATTATTTTAAACTTCCTATTATTTTTATACCATGATTACATTTTCCAAATAATAGCATCCCTATAACCCATAAATGATGGCAGATCACCCCATACTTCTCATTGAACCCATTTGAATAAAACATTACTATACTAAAAAATTGGTGTAAAAAACGTGTTTCTTTTTTTTCAATTATCATCCTATTTTTTTTTAAAATTAAGTGATCAATAAAAGCAACCTTAAAAAATATTTTTTAATATAATCTATTGTTTTATAAATCTATAATATAAAATATTTTACCTCTAATTTGTAAGACACTTTTAAAAACATCATTTCACATGTGGAAGTTTCACACTAACTAAACGAATGAAGATATATTGTTTTTAAATTTTACCTTTTAGGATTACTCTTAAAAATTTATTTCATGATTAAATGTAAAATAATAATGTTATAATACCATTAATATGATTCTATTATAGTAAAATAATCTTGATAATTCGGATGTTAAGTATAAACAATAATAGTAAAATTTAAGTGTCTAAAACAGCTTACCAAGGAAGATTCAATGAATGAAAATTATATAATGTTATAATAAACCTATCCACTTCTATAATTATATGAACCACACATTAGGAGATTATGGAACCATTGTAAAACAGCCATCAACTATTACCTCTTTATTAATTTTATTTTGGAACTATGAACCAAAAGAATCACTGTAGTTGATGCAAATAATAATAATTTAATTAATGAATAAAACATGATAAAAAATAGAATATATGAATTAAAATTAATATGAAAAAGAATACGAATAAAGTAATTAAAAATTTTATATTGACTACTCAGTAGTTTAGAGGTGCTTATAAAGTACGTCTTGACTCAAGGTAAAGGTTTTTCTTGACATAATATATATTCCATGAGTCATTATCATTCTTATTTTATAATGTTATTATATTATTGATATATTACGATCCAATATTTATCAAATGTAATTTTATATTTTTCTATGGGGAAATTACATTTTCATTCCATGTTTTAGTATGATTAATTTCATTTTTCATAAAATTTGAAAATTTTAAGAATAATCCACCATATTTGTTTAATATATTTGTCTTCCATGTCCATATTACCTCTCAAAAAAAATGTTTTATTTTCTTATTTTAAAATATAAATATATTTTCTCTTCAAAACCATTCATATTTTACATTTTATCTATTCCAAAGGGAATTTTATATTTATTTTATTTATGAGGGTTTCCTTAAAACCATTTAAAATGATTAAAAAGTATTTATTACCACTTTTGTATATTTTTGTCACTCCAAGTTACTTCTATTTAAATTTATTCCATTTTAGGGTTCTATTATTAGGTATTATTTTGAAATTATGGTTTTCAAAGTCCTCTTTCACCCTTTGAAATGGACTTTGAAAGTGACATATAACTTTGTTTTTATGACAATGTTACATAAGATTTTAAAAAATTATCTTGATGATTTTTCTTCCATTTTTTATCTATATCAAAAAGATATATCACATATGAATTTATGTTCCATGGATGACCCTATAAATAATTTTGTGATATGTACAGTGTGAAGTTTAGTTTGTATACCATTGGGGGTGTATTAGTGGTATTTGTTTGGAAAAATTATTTTCAAATTAAACCTCTATGATTGTTTACGATCATTATAAACTTAACATAAACTATACCTCATATAAATTAAACCAAAAATATAAAATATATAACAACACACAAGGATTTACAAGGTTGAACCTCAATGTGATATCCTAATCTTTTCTACATTAGAGTCAAGTTATTGACCTAGATTATCACAAAAAACAACTGTGATTATAAGTGGATAATTTTAATTCATTGAATCTTTATAGCCTTCCTATGGATGATAAAAATTAATAGAAAAAGGAATAATTTAATTTGACCAAAAAAATGTAGGGAATTATTTACCTTATCACCAATACCCTTCTGATTCTTTACTGTCTCTTGGTTTAATTAGATCTTATGTACTCCACTGGATTGTTCAATACTAAATAATAGTTCATATTTATAGAATTTTGTTTTCTTCTAGATAGATATTAATGAGAAAAATAGGTTATCATCCCTTCCTAGTTATTTATATTGATCATAATATGTATGATATCATGAATGAATGGGATGATCTTCTTCCTCACTGGAAATCATTTGAATGATCCACAATAAGAAAAAATTACATTAAAATAGTCATAATTTTTAGTTGTAGTATAAGTCGATTATCTATTATTTTTCTCTCACTTCAATAAAAAAATGTATCAACCACTCTAAATTCTTTAACCCATACCTATTCATCATTTTCTTATATTTATCTTCTAAAAAAAATCCTGAAATTATCTGTGACATGAGTTTGTCACCAAACCCATATCCACAAAATGTTATTAATGAAAAAGGAAATATCAGTGTATACATGAGGTGTAATGAGCTTACACCATATATAAATCAGAGAAAAAACATACATTTCTGTATACACACATTAGTTATGTGCTCCATATCCAATTGAAGTTTAGATTTAGTTCAATAATACAATTATGACAAGCCTTTGCTTTGATATGTTCCAACCAAAACTCAAGTTATAATAATGTAAGATTTAACTTCTATTGATTCCTCTTTTCTTAGAGATTATATGACTCACCAATTTTATCCATACATTGTAAAGGATCATGATTCCTGCTTGCACTAACCAACTTTGATGAAATAAAAAATTCTCACCTCATGTGATGCTTAGACTGATCTTGGTATCCCCAATGCACCCTCAGAGCTCATGAATCTTTGAGGCCCCCAATATTGAGTCATTGAATAGGAATCCAATTCATCAAAGAGACTATCGAGTCCTGGTTATATGTAATAAAAGAACCTAAAAGTTTCACAACCCCATTAAACTTCCTTTATTTCTTAATAGATTCATCCAAGCTGTAATAAAGATAAAATTGGTAGACCCAATGTTTTACATCAACCATCCGCCAATCTTGATAGATGGAAGAAGAAAAAAGTAATAGTTCATTTCAAAAGAAAGACAAAAAGATCAACAGATTAAGAGATCCTACTAGCATCAATATCAATCATGATATGAATTATTTGAATAAAACACCATGTATCACCTACAATTTGAAATATTAATTAAAAATATAAACAACAACTATTACTAAATTAGCTAAAAGGGAATTTTACAATTATGAAAATCTTCAACAGAAGCTCCACATGTGATTCCCATATCGCATAACCACAAGCTATTCCCAAGAAAGGTGGAAGTAGTCAAAATTGGGATCCTGTTCAAATCCCAATTTAATTTTAGAAAGAATTATCTCTCTAATTTACAATTATTCATGAGAAATTATCTCCCCATTTGGATATCTTGGTAAGTTTAGAGTTTCATTATATTCAAAAAAAGTATAATTATCTTCCTTGAGGATCTTCTTGAAAATATTATATTTATATTTAAGCTTGTGAGCCACATCCATATTTTCTTCATTAAATATTGGGGTGGGATCCTTGAAAAAAATATAATTTTGGAGGAGGGTTCAGTTCATCTGTACATCTACCAAAGGATATAGTGAAAATGGTTCTCTATAATTTATAATAATTTTTACCCTTACACATATTATTATTATGAGGGGTAATGGACTCATATGATTCTACCATTGCTTTCTTTCTTTTTGAGTATTCAAGTGGAATAAATCTACTTCATCTTGACATGTTTTTTCATATAAATCTTGAATGATTTTATAAGATTCACCAGGGTCATCCCTATCCCCCATTATGGTGGGGGAATTTGTGGTGGAATCTAGTGCGATGTTAACAACATCCAAAAAACCTGAAAGGTATTTAGCCTCTAGTTTGTCTCATAGATTGTAAACCAATCTGGTCATTGGAAAAATCCTGATTCATATCCCCATTAAGCCTACCATCATCTTCATTTAGTCATATAATATAATATTTAACTCCAAAAGGACCAACAACAGCTGTAAGTTTATCATTACATACTTCATGGTCCATATTTTTTCCTTTTTCAACCCATGTCAATTTACATTATTGAGGATGTACATACCTATTGTCACAATCCTTATAAGAGTTTCCTAGCTTAAGGAAAATACTCCAATAACCAGGCTGTTTTTCACATGCCACTTCCTGAAAGAAACAAAAATTTACATTTTGTATCTATATCTAGGATGGTATTGACTTTGAAATTTCAAACTCAACATGAAACCTAGAAATATAGGGTCTTGAAAGATCCCTCATTATAAATTCCAACTTTAGAGGATGGAAAATAAGACTAGAAATAGAAAATAAATAAATTTCTTTGAAGATGTGAAGTGATATCCTAGGGAAAACGAGCTAGATAGGAAAAATAAAAGATTTCATGTGACGATAAAAAATCACTTCCATTTTAAACATTTCAGAGAACAGCCTCCAAAAACCCATGATCATCTCACCCAAAGTCTATATTACCCATTTTTAGAATATAATAAAAAAACAATGTTGGAATAATTCAACAAACCAAAATGAAAACTAGTAAATACAATTTCTTCAAGAAATTTCCTAAAAATATTTAATGATGTCCTACACTTGATGAATTTCCCAATGAGCACAAAGCATAAATCTGAAGAAAGAGAGTGAACTTCATTAGATGAGAAGAAAATTATCAGATGACCTTTATATCAAAAATGAATCAGATTAATTCATAAGTCATCATATGTGAAAACACCTACACTGGGTTTCTCGGTAAGTTTTATATATCTTCTAGAAAAGTCATCTATGAAGGATTGGGGATTTTTATTAGGGTTCCTTAGTTGACTGCCTATAATAAGTCTATATAGAATTTAGGCCACCATCTTCCATTCTTCAATTTTTAATGTTTTATTTGTATAATAATTCATGGAAACTATTTTGATGTTTGAGTGTAGAAAATTTCGTGGTTAATAGTCCTTAATTTTCTTCTTCTAGAGTAAAAAATAAATTATTTTAAATATTTAAATTTTAAATCTCCCTAAATATCGCTCAAAATACTATTCATTTAAACACTATTTAAATATCCCCAAATAATGGAAAGAATCATGAATTTTTAATGAGCTTATGATAGTTCCAAAAATGACGTGATATTAGGTATCATTAGTGTTAATTCTTCAGTATATAATTAATTTCGTAAATCTTCTAATTTTTAGTAATAATATGACTTTTACATAGCACCAAGGCTGATATAGTCACCCATACATGATTCTACTCATATATGGATCACTCATATTTTGTTACCACTTATATGTGAATTCCCATACATCATTGGACAACTATTACATATAGTTACATACTTACATTGATCTACATGCATCAACCACCATTATGTTGACATGTATATGTTATTGTTGGAATCATATGTGAGCAATATTATATCAACCTACCATATAGAATAAATAATATCACCCTTGGAAAAAAATCTCTAGCCACTTCCAAATAACTAAAAAATACTCTAAGAAAATTCACATCCAAATTTAATTTATTTTCAAACATATAGAACAAAATTCAAACAAAATATTCATCCTCTAAAAACTGGTTGACAATAAGGATATCTTCTTCAATAATTACAAAGACACTTCAATCTCACACTTTATTTTTTTTCAACCTCATGAAAATATATCTTGAAACAAAATTTATCCTTTAAGATAGAAAAAATCATATCCTTTTTCAGGTGAAAAATATCTTGACAACGCACTATATGTGATAGTAGTGTTTTATTTTAAAAAAATATCTTAGTGACAAGAAAAATTTTATCCAAGTGATCAGATTTTATCCCCCTCAAAAAGGGAACTCACATCTTTAAATAAATCCCCCTTTCACAATGAATATATCCAATAAATTTTCAACCAATAATAATAAAAATGAACCATTGGATATACTATCCCCTCCCTTTATTAAGGAAACTTGATATTATAGGTAAATAGATGTTCATTTACTTCTACCCCTTTGACAACATAATCCAAGGCTTAGTGGTGTTCCTACCTAAGGATCTCAATTGTGTGGGAGGGGATAAACATTCATATTTAGCCTTAATATCTCAAATATATTCTTTGGGAAAACCTTGATGATTTTTTTATCTAATTGGTCTTGAGTGAGGATAAATTGTAGTTTAATATTACCATTGGAATTCTCTCCTTGATGAAGTGAAAACTAATATCAATATGATTAGGTTTATAGTGTTGAACATGTTTTTTGGAAAGGTCAATAGTAATTTTACTATCACAATGAATCCTGATAGATTTTTCTTACTTCACCCTCAAACTGTTAACATGGTATTTCATCCAAATCACTTGAGTATAGGAATTAGTAGTAGTGATATACACACCCAATGTGGTGTCATTGAATTTTAATTTTTTCAATGTCAGCTTCCACAACTATCTACCAAGAGGAAAATTCCACCTAAAGTGGTCCTTTTATCATTACAATCTTCTTCCCAGTCTGCATCAGTAAATATGGGTAGATTTACGTTCATTCTCTTATTGTAAAACATCCCATAACTCAAAAATCATTTTATGTATTTAACAACACTCTTAGTATCCATTAATTCCGATTCCTTAGGACCTCTTTGATAACTAGAAAAAATACTCAAAATCTAGATAATATATTGCCAAGATAAAGTGATACAGATAAAGGTTCCAATAATTTTTCAATAAGTTTTTTAACTCCATTTGATTGAAAATATCACCTTCAACATCTTTATATAATTTTATCCCCCTTTAAATAGGTGTAGACATTGGTTTAGAGTCCTAAATCTCGAACTTATCAAATAATTATATTCCATACTTTTCTTAGGAAAAGAAAATATAGTTCAATTAATTTATCACTTTTAATACTAAGAAGTATCTCATATCTCTTATAATTTATATATAAAGGTGGTTATTTATTTTCTTAGAAAATTCCTTGCAAGAGCTCTATTGATTTCCTAAAAAAATAATGTAATCAATATAAACAATTATAAGAAGAGTACCTCCTAATAACTCATTGATGAAAAATTTGTTATAAAATTTTTATTTTGAATATTTCATTTATTTCAAACATATTTATAAATATAAATATTATGAACTTAGGTTCAATTTCAATCCATAAAATTCCTTCTTCGATTTTCATACTTTAGAACAATCATTTCAAGAACAAAACCCTTATCCTGCTCAATATACACTTATTCCGACTCCCATGTGGTGATATTCTCAATTTGGTCTAGTTTCTCAATAACATAATAAATTCATTTTTTATTTTTGATATATTATATAAATTAACGTGGATCAAATTGAGATAGTAGAGCAGTTTTATCTTGACATCTCAGCCTCCTTGTTTTAATTGGATCATTCTGATTTCCAATGATATTTTACACATCTATATGCTTATTCACTCTACAATACTAATACTTATCACTTTTAGGAACATCATACTCATCACTGGTCTAATAAGAGTCTATATTTACTAACCAAGTTTCATTCTCAATATATCCCTCTCTTATTTCCTTATAATCTTACTCTCTATCATCGTCCAATAGCTAAAAAACTACTTTATTTAGACCACTATTTTTGGATTATTTTGAATGATTTTCACATCATAATAGTCTACCAAATTACAAAACCCTTTGTTCCATAATATATTCACCCTTACCTTAGATATTTATCCTAATAAGATACCCACCTAAACCTTATCATCTAATTTACCATCCTTTTCAATATTAATTTTTATAAGTGAGGGATTACGAAACACCATGAAGTAGTCCCAAATAGGTTTTTTATTATACCATAATTAATATGAAGTCATGCTATAATTTATCCTCAATAGTCATATGTTTTTAATTTGGAAAATATGCACTTGAATTCCCTCTAATAAAATTTTGAGAGATCATGTTCTACTAAAGTTGTTCTTCCCATCTCTCATAATCTCATATTCTTCTTCTCGGAAAATACATTTTTTTAGGTATTATGAGGAGTGATATATTGATATATAATACCATTTTTTCAAGATAAGAATAAAATGATCTTTTTTTTGAACTCCTTCCCATTTTTATATATTAATTTATTGATTCTCATCATCAAATCTTTATAAACTATTATTTTAAAGATTTTGAACATATCCACTGCCTCATATTTTTGTTTTATAAAATTCACATTATCCATTCTAACATTTTCATTTTAAAATTTGGAAAAAACAAATATCTCCTTTAGTGTAATTGTGTTTCATGGTTCCAAAAAAATATAAATGTATTAACTCAAGATGCCTGTTAATCTGAATTTCAAATCTTTTATGACAACCTTGAGTGATTTCACCTTTCTGGAAGGTCTCAAAAATTTATTACCTTTATATTTTATGTTGAGGATATTTCAGTAAAATATATTTTTTGTATATTTTTCTCAAAATACTCTAAAAAATATTACCCAAAATTCTATTACATAGTTTGTTCTCATATTTTTAACTCAAGTAGTCTATATTATTTAATCCTCCAATCTGAAAAATGTTACCATATATTCTCTCACGTACGGTGATAATCATTCAATAATTTATTCTATTTATGAGACAAGAATTTATTTTGAAAATAAACTCATTATAATCATCACACAACTGACTCATACATAGAATATTATGTTTGATCCCATAAATAAACAAAATCATCTTTCGATATTTCTTTTAGGACTCGATTTCAACTATTCCAACTCCCTTGATATTTATAGATCTCTAACTAAAAACATTTACTCCACCACCATCATTTTTTTCAATATTTTTTCGTACATTTTGTATCCCTTGTAATGCATGATGAGAATCAACTATATAGGATCCATGACTTTCTCCTATTTATTTGAGAGTTACTTAAATACTGAGTGACTTATCTATCATGGTTTTGTTTTGAGAATTATTTATTTTTTTAAAATATGGTTTCTGTCCAAGAATCATAGTCATACAATCCTAAAAATAATGAACTTGTAGTTCATATATTTTTCAAATATCCTCAATACAATAAAACCTATTTTGGATTAGCATATCGTATGAGTCTTCATTCAATTTCCAAATTATCATAGGATTGTTAGTACTATTATCTGAGTATCTCCCTATAAATTCATGAAATATTTTTTTCCAAAAGATAGAAATATAATACCATCATACATAGGGTTGATTCCCATAAGTTCCAAAACACTAGAAATATCCCCTAAAACTAGTTCTTCTATGAAGCTGATGAGTCAGTCTTTGAAAATCATCTTGCTATCTTGGTAATAAATCAACCTTATTATGCATATATCTAAGGGATAATTGATTTTTTTGACCATTATCAACTACCTTAGTCAAAACATTCATATTCTATGGGGGTTTATTATCCTAATTTTAACATATTATCATTTAAGAAATACCCTGTTAGATATTTTTTAAAACCTTTTCTGATGCAACATGTGCTGATTTTACTTCAGTGGTTGAACAAGATTTCTCAACACTATAAGATGACTTATATATCACTTCATCAAAATTTTTAACATAACTACCCATTTTACAAGGGATTTATTAACATTAATACAACTTTATTCAGCTTGGAAAATTATTTATTCTAGATCAATCATCTTCTTTTCATATTCCATTACGATTCTCTCATCTTTATCCACTTCACCTTGAGAATGTTCATGTTCTCAATGTGGTCATTTTTACAAATAAAAATATCATCTTCATATTTATTCATTTATCTTACATCCTTATTAAAATATTTGGATTATTTTTTGAGATTTGTATTTGTCTCTAGACATAATTCATGTTCATTTTTTGACATGTGAATCACATAAATCACATAAATTTTATCCTTTTATTCAGTTCTTGAATTGTCTCATTTTTTCCTCAAAATATTCTATGAAATTGTCATCATTTATAGAAATATATGTTTCAGAATCACTAATTAAAGAATAATAGTCTTCTTTCTACCTAATTAACACACTTCATCTCTTACTTCACTTTCTTCACTTTAGGCCCTCATATAACTTCTTTTATTATTTAAAGGATCAAAATTTTAATGTCTTCTAAGGCCTATATTAATATTATTACTCATTGGAATGCATGATATCATTTTTACTAATAAAATCAACATAAAAATTTCATATTCCCCCACACTTAAAAAATTTAACTTTGACCTTTCCTTTATACATTACTTTACTTGGTTTTAGATTTTTTGATTTAAAATCCATATCCTTATTATGAATTTCATCACTTCCATCATCATCCTCTGAGCCCATAGCGGACTCAACCTCCACCTCCTTGATTATGAACATATTTATATATTTTAATTCCATCTCTTCTTTTGAATTATTTAAAAAAAAACTGGTTCTTTTCTCATTTCACAGTTTGAATGAGTATAATGAAATTCATCAAGGGAAATATCTTCCCTATATTATATGGATGAAACCTTTAGATAAAATATTTCTCGAAAATTATTCATTGGAATCTTTAAAACTATCGAGTATTCCATGCCACCAAATTATTTGATATGACTATGTTTTTAATTTTATACCATGAAATAGTCATCCATAGTTTCATCTTTATCCATCATGATATCTTTAAATTTTCCCTCCAAATCTATAGTTTATCCTCTTTGAACTTCAAATTATTCTCATATATATTTCTATAGTTTATCACACATTTATTTGGTTTTCATTTTCCCCATAACTTTTGTGTATACCTTTTAACACCATAATGATAGAACTAAATTATTGTTCTTCCCATCTTTCACTAAATTACTCTTGTCTACAATGGAAATCTATGAATTCCTATAAATAGGTGAGAAACCCATAATATTAACATCACTAAACTCTAATCCTTATGAATGTAAATAAGTAAACATTAAATTCTTCCACCCAAGAATGATCATCCCACAAAATATGGGTACTTATCTTCTATTAACTAAATTCACACTCTTTATTCCTTTTGGATATAGGATCTAAAAGGTAACAAGGTTTTCACTAATACCATTTGTACCTAGGAAAATTAGAATACCACTAAGGGAGGGGGAGGGTGAATCCGTGTTACGTATTTATATAAATTATTTTTAAATTAAACCAATGTAACTATTTATGGTTGTGATACACTTAGAATAAAATCTTCATCGCCTCAAGAGTATTAGTATTGTAAAAGATATTATATCACAAAAGGACTGAAAAGGTTAAACTTAAATTTGAGATCATAATACTTTCTAGGATTAGGTCGAGTTCTAAGACCTAGATTATCACTAAACAATAGTGATTACAAGATATGGTAAGTATACATACATGAATATTTCTAGACCACCTATGTATGATACAAATTAAAGAAAAAAGACATCTTTGAACTTGAATAATTAAAAAAATTATAGGGTGGTATTTAACCGGGTAGTGACAAACTTTAGATTCATTCCTTACTCTCGTTTGAATAAGATCTCATACAATCCATTGGATTCTTCAACTAAAGAATAATATATATTATTTATAGAATACTTTGATATGTATACAAATATCAATGAGTAATAACAAGAAACCTTTTATACAAGTTCTTCAAAATAATCATCTCTTACTCAAGATTAGGTATGTATGGGATGATCTTCCTCCTTCTCACTAATAGTAACTTGAATGACTATAAATAAGAAAAAATTTCCTCAACTCAGTCATAATTTTCAATTTTAGTGAAACTAAATGTTCTTTATTTTTATCTCACTTTGATATAGCTGAGTAATATCCTCTCTCAATTATTGAACCCATCTCTCTTTCGTATTTATAATATTTTTCTTTATAAAATTGTGGGATATTATTTCCATAATAATTCATGGAAACTCTCATAATGTTTGATGGTGGAAAATTACCTAGTCAACTACTAAAATGTTTCATTCTATAGAATTAACAATGAATGTTTTCAAATATTTAAATTTTAAAGCACAATGAATATCACCATAATTCCCTTCATTTAAAAACAATTTAAATCTCCCCAAAAATAAGAAATAATCTTGACTAATCCTATAAAATTTATATAAATGAAGTTCAATGAAGCATCATCATACTTAATTCTTTATAATATAATTAATTCAATAAATATCTTATTTTTTAGTATGTATCTGAATCATATGTATAACCTTGTCATATATAAGTTCTCTTACATGATTCCACTCATATGTGGATCACTCGTATGTGGTTACCTGTTGTATGAGAATACCCAAACATGATAGGATGAATCTTATGTAGATTGTAATCTTAACATTGATCTACATACACTAACCACTATTTTATTGATCTGCTTACGTGGTTATGGGACACATACATGGACACTCTTACATTAACTTGAAACTCAAAATAAATAAAATTTCTCTTTAGAAAACTTCTGCAACCACTTATAATCTATATAAAAAATCTCCAAGAAAATTCTCAACCAAGTTTAGGACATATTCAAACATCTAAAACACACTATAAACACACTCTCCAACCATTAAAAAATGGTTGAAAACAAAGAACACTCCTTTAAAGATTCTAATGGTACTTCAATTTAACTATTTTTAGTGATTTAATTTGTGTTATTAACCAATAAAATTATTAATTTCATCTTATGTGACACCATTTTAAATTGTTATGTAACTCATATTTTTTCCATGGGGTTTTCATTATAATTTTTATGACTGACTTCATGTGGAACCATATATGCATGGTTTATTATTATGTGATTGGTGGGTTAGATATATCCCCCCAATGCATTGGGTAATGTGATATATTTCATGAGATTATATGTGTTATGAATGAACATGATAAAATATTTCTTCACATTTTATAAAGTGATGATTTTATACTGATGTTATAAGCGAATATGATTATAGCATTGTTTACAAATTTTTAATGAGATTTGACCATAATGTTATTATGTCTTGGATATAAGACTTAACCTATGTTTATGATTAACTAAATTTTTTTATGCCCCAATTTATATTTTCTAATTTTTATCATATTTTACTCTTATTCTGGGTTATAAATAAAGTTTTATGATCATTTTCTTATTATTTCCATGATATGATATTGTACCTTAGGATATCTATCCCATGTTATCCTAATACATCTTTACTAGGATTTAAGGCTTACCATTTATTTTATATATATCCCCAGGATATACTATTTTGTAGTAAGTGTGTGGTAAGATCTAGGAGAAAGTAAGAATAAGTGAATAAAATAACATTTTATTATTTAAGAGGTGTTTTGGGATGCACCTAATTTTCCAAAGACACCAGACCTCTAGATTTTTAGGATTTTAGTATAGATATTTATGCTTAAAACGATGTAATAATTTGTGAATAAGTTCTACATCATTTTAGGTGGTATCATAACAAGCCCTAGTTATTTTTTTAGATTAGGTTAGAAAACTGGATAGGAAATAAAACCTAAATAATCATGATCTTACCATAAGAAGGCATGAATCTGGGATAACATGTGATTTATCCCTCCTAATTTCATATAATTCCTCTTATATGTTATTAATTCAACTATTATCACCTCTATATCTTCTTTATTTTAATTAATGGATAGAAATAAGATAATTCATATCAATAACCAATGTAATGGGAAATGAAATGATTTCCTGAATGAGATGCCTAATATGATTGAAGATGGAGTTGAAAACCTCATAGTGGTGATCAGCCCATTAACTCAAGTTATGAATAATAGTTTGAATTATGTCAAGAACTTTATTCCTCCAAAGAAGGATCATGTTGTAGTTGAGTCTTTTATATGAAAAAAACCATGATATTTTAGTATATTTTCAAATCATTTAATTATATTGGAATTAGTATACTCTATTGAGAAAAACATTCTTTGTACTTCAGGGTCCTGAGTATGAGAAGTTGATCTAAGATATTTACTTCCTAGAGGGTTAATTTGACCAGAGGTGGTAGACATTGATCAAGAATTACATGCCCAATGAAGACATTGATGCAATATATTGTAATGAATTCAAGAAAATAATTTTGAATAAATATATTACACAAAGTATTTATACTTAAATAGAGAGGTAATTTCTTACTCTCAAGTAAATAGAGGATGAGTCTATTGGGTCATATGAGGAAAACTTTTCAATTCTTTCAAGGTATGATTCTACCCTTTTCATTGGCCCTAAAATAATGTTTTATCACTTCTTTAGTGTCCTAAAACCAAGCCCTTAAAATGATGTAGTAATTATAAACTTTGATAACTATGATTAAATAGTCCGATGAGCCTTTAAAGTGGATATAGAGATTAGTGAATTCCATTAGTCTTGTGATGATAAAGATAAGAAAATAATAATAGAGTTTAACTCTAGGGGTTGAACTGGTAAAACTTTTTAAGGGAAGAAGATACAATCAACCACATGTCAAAGCTATGGGAAGAAGAACCCTAAAACATTCGTTAAATGAATGAGGAGATTATTAAAGTGTGGAAAATAAGGGAATAAAACTAATGAGAATTAAAGGGACATGAATAAACTAATCAATATGATGGATGAAAAGAAGGATCCACCCAATACTCTCCTCATGTAATAAGGTTTAATCTATAAGAAACATGGAAATTATGAAACTCAATAACCTAAACTAAGGGTCATTGATGATAACTAGTTACCGAAACCTCTAAAGAAAAGGGAATAAGTAAGAGTTTACTCTATGATTACCATGAAGGTGTATAATTAAAATGAGGTGGTGATAAGTATACTTATTATTAATTTAATAACAATGAATATCCTATTTAATTTTACCTCAATTTATTCATTTATATTCGGAGTGTTCTCTAGAAATATCCATGAACCACCTTGAGACATAGTGGTTGAGTTAGCAGTGAAGACACAAAGTGATTTAGTCATTTCACCTAAAATATATTAACCTTACCTTGTTAAAATTTATGGGAAGAATCTTCTTAAAACCTAGTTATTATTCCTTGGTTAGAATTTCACAGTATATTAGAAATGGAATTTTTTTTATTATATAGGTAAAATATCAACTATTTAGAGAGGTAAATCAATTTTTATATTTGAAAACATCCACTGAAATCATATAGGTATAATTTGAATTATGTAACTCCTTAGGAAACCCATTCTCAAGCACAAATATTATTTACATATGTAGAAACATATCTATCCCAAATAATTGAGGGAAAAGAGATAATTTTCCTTGAGGAAATGAAAATTATAAGGTAATACACTGGTGTATTCCTTGAAGAGTTTCTAGGTCTTCCTACTCATTGAGAGGTTGTTTTCTCTATAGAACTTATTCTTGGATCTATCACCGTATTAGATTCCACAAAAAATGACCCACATTGAACCAAAAGAATTTAAAAATAAAGTATAAGAGGATTTGGAAAATTGTTTTATACACCCCATTACTTCTCTATGGTGTTCCAAAATCCTATAGGAAAAAAAAGGATTGTTTAATATATATCTTAATTTATTATAATGAACATTAAAAAATCATGATAATGAAAAATTATCCTCTACCATAGATTGATGTCATATTTAATATACATTGTGTGGCTCAATATTTCTCAATGATTGATCTTTGATCGATATATTATCATTTGTAGGTGAATAAGGATTATAATCCCAATAATGATTTTCACACAAGATATGTACATTACGAGTTCATATTGATTACATTCAGACTCATTAATTCTTTGATAATCTTCATATACTTGATAAATATAGTATTTAGAGATTATCTCGATAATATTTTGGTGATTTTTATAGATGATATTCCCATATATTAAAAAATTTAGGAAGATAATGAAGAACAATTAATCATTATTTTAACTACTTTTTGAAACAAGAAGTTTTATTTAAATTAAATTAAGTATGAATTCTAGATTTAGAAAGTCACTTTATTAGGGAATATTAACAGAAGATAAGGGATATTTGTTGATCATTAAAAGAATACAATAATTTATGAATAACCTAGAACAAAAATAGTGACATATACTTTTATATTAATCATATTACTATAACTGATTTTTGAAAAATTTCTCATGATTTCCAAACTTACTAACCAAGCTAACTCAGAAAAGAGTAAAGTTTGTTTGGATAAATGAATGTGAAGAATGATTAATGATGTTTTAAAAAAAGTGCAGTCACCAAACCTTCACTCACACTTCACTCAAGTGGGAAAGGATTTTTGATATAAAATGAGTCATCAAATAAAGGATAGGGTTGTTTGATTTTGAAAAACGATAAAAACTTCATGAAATTTGAAGTAACATGAGAAAATTTACCTGACTCAAGATCTAGAGTTGGCAATAATAATATTTTCATTAAGGATTTAAAAGCACTAAATCTATGTATAAAAGTGTAACATATATTATAATAAAAAAAGGCTAAAGTATATATTCAAATGAATAGAGATCAACATACACTAATGAATATAGTTAGAGCTGATCAGAAAGAATGACAACACAATCCATTATCATCTTTAGATAGAAAATAAAGTGTTATATTCCACAAGATGAAAGGATTATGTAACCCTATCCCTGAAGAGAATTCAAATAGATCCAATTTTATTATAAATGAAAAGTATGGGTATATTAATTAGAAATAAATATAAGAAATCAAACCTTTATCAAATTATAGCTCAACCATTTATCCTAAAGAAGATTATGGAGGCATAAAAGGAAAATTTGAATATATAAAAAAAGGTTGAAGAAAGAGAGAATGGGTAAATATCAGAGTTCAAAATTTATAAAATGGAATTGTAGAATATAAGAAAAAATTATGTGTACTATCTAAGCTTGATAAAAATAATGATCTATTAGATGATGCACATAACTTAACATTATCTACCCACCCAGGAATTATAAAGATGTAAAGATATCTTTGAGATCACTTATGGTGAGAAAATATAAAGAACAATATTTATGGGTATACATATAAGTAGTTGGTATTCTATAAATTTAAGCATAATGAAATAATTCTAATGGGATAATAAAACCATTATCCACACCAACATGGAAATGAGAGAATATCGTTATAGTATTTGCAAGGGTCTTCCAAATATATCTAATGAAAAAAATTTCATATGGGTTGTATTGGGTAATATTAAAAATACTAACTTATTAATCACTATTTGGAAAGAATGTTCTATGATATATATTATATAAGTGGTGAGTTTATATGGAAAACTACTATAAATTGTATCTAATCGAGGTCCTAGGTTCTCCTTAATTTTTTTGGGGAGCATTCCTTTAGAAGGCCTTGGATATAGAGAAAATCATCAATATAATAAGTCATCCATAGAAATATGGTCAATATAAAAGGACTAATAAAGCTATATAGGATATTATCAATGTTTTCTATATAGAATTTAAGGAAAATTGGGATTAACACTATCCTATAGTCATGTTTTTATACAATATTAACTTCCACTTAAGCATTAAAATGGATCTATATGAATTCCTATATGGGAATAGGTTCATAAATCACACATATTAGGATAAATTTAGATAAATGAATATATTGTGATTAGAAGTATTAAAAGAGATGATAGAAAAGGTCTAAGCCATTTAATAACACATCAAAGCCAGTCAAATTCAACAAAATGGATTTATTGATAATCATTGGTGAGTCTTTGAGTTTAGATTTTAGATAATGTAATCCTAAAAATATCACCATGGAATAGAGTTATAATGTTTTTAAAGAAGATAAAGCTATTTCTTAAATACATTTTCCCCTTTTTATTATTGATTGTGTTAGAGTTGTGGCCATCAACTTAACCTTACACCAAATTTATCTCATTTACACGAAGTACATAATAGATAACTCACATTTATTAAATAAATAGGTCATAAAATTAATCATAAACCCTTTTAAAAATATAATCTATTAGAAACCTTAGATCGTAAATATAAAGTGTTTTGAAACAATATAACCCATATTGTCAAAGTACGATGGAAGAAACATGGGTATGAAGCGGAAATATGAGAATTTGATGATGTGATGAAATAAACACTACCTAATATATTTACATATTAGGTTATGATTTTAAATTTCAAGGATGAAATTTTTTAGGGGGGTGTATATAACGACCTACAATTTTTAGATACGAAAAAACCATATTTAATACATTTGAAGTATAATTTTTATAAACGAATGTTGTAATTTATTTAGTAAAAAAATAATAATTATATTAAAATTTAATTGTATAATTTTAAAAACTATCCAATTAGAAAGGGTATATAATAAAAAATTATTAAATAATTACGAATAATAATAAATAATAATGTGATTAATCTTAGAAAAATAGATAGTTTTAATTCTGAATAAATTAATTTTCTATGTGTTGTGTGATTTTAATTAGAAGTTCAATTTATAAATTTTAAATTTGATAAAATAAAATTAATTTTTGGTATTTAAACATCTAAATTAGCTTAAGGTAATTTTTTATTACTTTTTGGATAATTTTTTTGTGAATAGTAAAGAAATACAGTTTTTATGAATCACCATAACTTTTATGACATCATCATGATTGAAATATGACATAAAAATTTATGAAACCAATTTATTTAAGTAAAGGTATAAATATTATAATTAATAAATTATTTAAATATATAAAATTAAATTCCATAATTATCTAGATAGTTTTCAAGTAAAATTACAAGATTAAGCATGAAAATGACTTTAAATGGTCTTTAATGTTAAAAATGATTTATAAATTAACATAAAATCATAAATCCATATCTTGTGTCAAGTGTAGTATTTTAATAGTCTTGAATGATATAAATTTTCCATTTTTGATCCACTTTATATTATAAATGTATACTATTGAACCTTAAAAGACTAATTAGTTGCGGAAATGACAGTGAATTTTTCTTATAAAATGGGGCTCAACTTAACCATTCCAAAATACATATAAAGTTCATTTTAAACATAAAATTATACCCATATCCCTATATAAACTTTCCTTTACACCTTTATAAGGCTATTGTCCAGAAAAATTCTATTCTCTTAAGGCATTATGCTCAATCCAAGGGAGACAACTAAAAGATCAATGTCTGGTTTTCAAACCACATATTCATTTTTTTTACTTCTTATTCTTTTACATAAAAATTCTTTTAAAACACCTATTATTTTTATTACACGATTCAATTATCATGTTAATATTATATTTCATATCTATAAAGGATGAGTTATCACACAAAACCTCTCACTAAACCCATTTCAAAAATTTGTTACTATGCTAAAAAATGGGTTTATAAATAAATAGTTTTTTTATTTCAATTCCCCTTGATGATTTTATAAAATTAAGGGATAAATGAAAGTAAACTTAAAAAATATTTTTTAATATTCCCTAATATTTTTATTAATATTCGATATTAAATATTTTACCTATTACTTTTAATCATTTTAAAAAACATCATTTTACACATAGTAGTTTCACGCTACCAACATGAATGGTGATACTTTTTTTCAATTATTTATTTGGAATACTCCAAAAAATTTATTTAATGATTTAATATAACATAATAATGAATCCATACCATTTCTATAATTTTATATGATAAAATAATTATTCTAATTATAACGTTAAGTGTAATGAATTACCATAAAATTTATGCATCTAAAAAATACTTATTGAGAAAGACTCAATAAATGATATATATTTACTCATATAATAAAATATATTACTTATGGAATTATGTGAAAAATATTCCTATACACTTATATATCTTATAGAACCATTTTATATTAACCTATAGTTATTACCACTACATCCAAGTAGTTTTGGAATCATGAACTAAATAATATTGAAATAATTAAAGAAAATAATATTAATTAAATAAATGAATAAAACATGATAAAAAAGGATTATAATAGTTAAAATGAGTATGAAAAACATTCTTAATGAAGTAATTAATAATTTTATGTTGTTCACTCAAACATTTAGAGGTTATTCCTAAGAAAGTCCAGACTTGAAGTAATGATTTTTCTTGACTTAATCACTATTCCCTGAGTCATAATCTTTCCTTCTTGATCATAGTGTTCAATGATAGATATATTGTTCAAAACTAATTATCAAATTATATTTATATTTTTATAGAGGTAAATTACATTTTCATTCCATATTATTATTCTTTTAGGAATTTTTTTTTGTAAAATATGACATTTTTAAGAATAACCCACCTTTTTATTGAAAACTTTCTCTTAATGTCCATGTTATCTATTTCAATAAATGTTTTATTTTATTATTTTAAAATATAAATATCTTTTATCTTTTTATCCATTCATATTTCAGATTTTATCTATTCAAAATGAAATTTCCTATTTCTTTTATCTATGCGCGTTTCTATAAAACCATTTAAAAATCATAAAAGGTATTTCTTTCCACTTATATTTTTTTCCACCCCACATTTATTCCCTTGGTATTTATTCACCATAAGGGTAAAATTATTGGGAAATATTTTGAAATTTTAATTTTCAAATTCCTCTTTCACCCCTTGAAATATATTTTTAAAGTGATCTATAACATCATTTTTATGACAATTTTATGGATTCTTTACAAAAATTATCTTTATGATTTCACTTACATTTTCATATAAGTCTCCAAAATAACCGTATCTTGTAGATTTCTGTTCCATGAGTCACCCTTTAAATTTTATTTTGATATTCTTCTTTTTGTTTATTTAATTTTTGGTATTAAACAATAAATTTTTTTATTTCCTCTTATATGATACCATTTGGAATTATTATGCAACCTATATTATTTCCATGAGTATTTAATGATAAAATGTATGAATAACTTCATGTTGAACCATATATGCATTTTTATCTCTATTAAATGGGTGTTTCTAACATATCCCTCAAATTTATTGAGAAATGTGATATATCTCATGAGATTATGTGTTTTATGCATGACCGTGATGCTAGATTATATCACATTTTTCAAAGTGGTGATTTTTGTATATAAGTTATGTGTGAACATGATGTTAGATTTGTTCTCAATTTATACCTAGTTTTTTACCACACTATTATGATGTATTGGTAGTGATACTTGACACATATTTATGATAACATACATTTTGTTTGTAACACATTTTTTTTCCACTCATCTTTGATATATTTAACTATTATCCCATGTTATTTGTGATGGTTTATGATCATTTAATTTTTCCATGATATGATTACTGAATCTAATGATATCATATATCGTGTTATCCCATTACACCCTTACTGGGATTTATGGATTACCCTTTCTTTTATATATGTTCCTAGAATATCCCATACAATAGTAAGAGTAGGGTGAGATCTATGTGAATATATACCGATGAGAATAAAATACTATGTTATTTTTTAAGAGGTGTTTTATGTTGTACCTAATTATCTAAATATAAAATACCTCTATATTCTAAGAGTGAATTATAGATATTTATTATCAAAATGATGTAATAATATTTTTATTATTTATGGGTCATTATACATACAATCGGGCACATGCACACAATAACAAACATGGCATTACAACCATGTTACATGGTCACCATAACTTTCATACCAATCCCTATATCTTGGATTTCACCTTATTCCATTAATACACCATATATCCTATTATCCCAACCACCTACTCTTATAAATAAAGTCTTGGTAGCATTATTATAAAATTTAAAACTCATCAGCATTCCCATATCTCCTATAAGGGAATAAACTAAGTTCCATAAACCAAACTTGGTCTCTACTTATTGATACCGATATACACTCATCACCTCCGGGTGAACCCATGACCCATAGTACCTACTTGATCCTAGCCTAAAGAAGCTAGTCAGAAGACTACTTAAATTCCCAAAACCCTAACTTAGGCCCATCCCATATCTCCCTTAAGAGAACTCTCAATCCCATTACCTAGAGGAAACACTCTCAATATCATTAACTATAGGAAACCCTCCCTGTCACACAATGTCAATCCCTAATGGAATAATCCTATTCATGAAACATTCTAAGACCCCAATCCACTCTTAATAGGGAATTTCTCATCATAAATTAAATGTATGTGGATCTCACCTCCTAGGTTTTGTGCATCTAATCCCTACCCAACTAGCTCTAGAAACCCAACCTAGGATTTTCTTGTCTCAGCTCAAATCTCAAGAACTAGCCCAGGTCTCTTGTAAAACCAATCAATATGGTTATCCCTTGTTGATTCAATAAGGTTTCCCTATGAATTTCCCATTCCTTTATGTTTTCAAAATCAAAAACACTCTATCCTAAGGAAAATTTTATTTTCCTTAATAAGGAAAAATTTCTTTCTCCAAGGAAAATTTATCCTTACTTGTTTTCATCATTCATATTTTAGTTTATCTAAATCTAAATCTTTTTATTCCTAAGTTTAAAATTAGTTTTCACATCTAAAACCTTAGAAATCTATAAATACTTAGATATAGGGTATTATATTTTCAGGTTCTAAATTCATACTCTGACTTCTCTGAAATTAAGACTCAGAATTATCTGAAATTCAGACTTCGAATTCTTTGAAATACAGACTCCAGATTATCTGAAATTTAGACTCCAAATTTTCTAAAATTCAGAATCTGAATTCTCTGAAATTTATACTCTGAATTCTATGAAATTCAGACTCTAAATTCTCTAAAATTCAGACTCTGAATTCTCTAAAATTTAGACTCTGAATTATCTAAAATTTAGATTCTGAATTCCTTATAATTCAGGTTCTGAATTCCTTATAAATACAGTTCTGAATTCCATAGAATTGATGTTCCAAATTAATTATAATTTATGTTTTGAATTCCTTAGAATTCAGGTTCTGAATTCTTTAGAATTCAGCCTCTGAATTCCTTAGAATTCAGGTTTCGAATTCCTTATAATTCAAGATCCGAATTCCTTAGAATTCAGGTTCCAAATTCCTTATAATTTAGACTCATAAATCTATATAATTCTGATTCCGAATTCCTTGAAAAAAATATCCTAAAATTCATGCAATATAGAATCCAAATATTCTTAGACTCTGAACTTTATTTTCCTAAAAGCCAAAAAATAAATTTGGTTGACCAACTATATTTTGCTTACATTTGTTATAGTTATGAAATGATGTTATGTATTCTGTTTCTAACTAACCATTGTTTGAGTGACACGTATACAGGTCCCTCTGAGATTCAAGGAAAAATATGACCGTTGGAGGAGGGAGTTGACCGTTGGAGAAGTACCTATAAATAAGAGATAATTTGAACAAGCTCACAACTGATGAACTTTAACAACTGACTGATCTAGAACTCTAGAGATTACATGTTGTTGAAGTAATTTCTAGAGAGATATAATCTCATTATTTGTGCGTACTGAATATCTTTTTCATATTTCTTTGTGCGACTCTGAATTTTTCTGAGTATATTCGAGGGCTACCAGGGATATGAAGACAGAGGTGCCGACTACCTTAAAGTTCAAGGACTTCCTTGATAAGGAAGATAGAGTTTCTGACTACCTTGAAGTTTGAGGTCTTGTGGGGATAGAAATATAGACTCTAACATTCTTATTGAGGTCTTACCCTGGTGTGGGTAAGATAGACTTTCTTGAAAGTATAAATCAAGGGAACTTTATCCAAGGTTTTTGGATACCCTACTTTTTGGGTTAAAAGATTTCAAACTTGTTACTTGTGCTGTTTCAAGTTTATTTTCTACTGCATTTGGTTATTAAGGAAATTATAACTATCTTATACATTATTAAATTTGTACTATGATTAATTAAGATTCTATAAGCTTTAAGGTAGAATATTTTTCCTTGTAAAATTTTTATAAGTTTCATTTTGGGAACCATATTTTTGGAATCTATCAATTTTGTAGAACTAGATTCATTTCCAAAACCATATTTCTAGAATCTAGAAAGTTTGTAGAACTATGAAGTTTTGTGAAGTTACCTTGATTAAATTTGTTAAAAAATAGAAAGGTTTATATCAACTTTAAAAGTTCCAAAGGAATTTTTAAAGGATATAATTCACCCCCCTCTTGTATATTGAGCATCACATCATTTTCCGATACTACAATTGGAATCAGCGATCCCACAATTAGTATTAGAGGAGGTCTTTAAAATACTTATATTAACATATAAGTTTTCTTGCTGAAGTTTTCATTGTTCTATATTTTCCTTGTTTAGGATTTTTATCCTTGTTTACAAACTACTATTATTAACAATGTTTGTGTGGAAAGATATTTTCTTCTAGATAGGAGGAATGAATGTTGGTTCGATTGAAAATCTTAATCCTACTAGACCACCAATTTTTGATGGAAATGATTATGAATATTGGAGAGATCGTATGAAGATATTTGTGATGAACATAGGTGTTGACAACTATATTATGTTAACTGGAGATTATAAGATTCATGATAAGGAACTTAGAACCTTTACTAATACAGAAAAGGTGGAATACCAGCTGAACTTTAAGGTACGAAATACTTTGATTTGTTCCATGAATAGAAATATACATAGCCAAATTTCATCTTGTGAAGCAATAAATAGTATTTTGAAGAATCTTGAAGTTACTCAATTTGGAACTTTCAAAGTCATTAAAACTAGAAGAGCTATGCTCAGAGCTGAATATCATGGTTTTTTCTATCCTTAAGGAGAACCCATATGTAAGGTACAACAAAGATTTATGACCATTTTCAATAGTTTAAAATCTATGGGTGAGAATGATTTAGATGATGAGGCACTTCTGGACAAAATTATAAATATCATGCATAAGGAGTGTGAATCTAAGAGGAAAACCATTGATGAAAATAGAAAAGTTACTCAGATTTCTATTGATAATATTTTTGGAACTCTTTTTCAACATGAAACCGGAATGAAGAGAGATGATGAGAATATTAAGAAGAAGAATAGAAATAGTAGTGTTTCTTTTACAACAACTTCAAATAATATGAAAGCCAAGAATCCTAAGAGAGTTACAAGATCCAAATCTAAGAAGTTTGTTATTCAATCCAAATATAGTGGAAGTGAATCTTCAGAAAACGAGTTTGCCAATATTTCTTGAAGGATGAACAAGATTTATGGACAGAATAACATTCAAATTAGATATAATAAGAAAGAAAGAAATGACAAGAAAAACTCAGAATTCACTTGATATGAATGAAAAAGATTAGGGCATATAAGGCCAGATTGTCCTATTCTTAAGAGAAAAGCTAGTAAGGAAAATTGTTCTGAGAGGAATAGAAAGAAATACTACAAATATAAGGCTAAGAAAGTTTTGAAAGCCAATGACACCTGGAGTGCCAGTGGCAGTGACTCCTCTGATGAATCCTTAGAGTATGAATCTTCAGATCAGAAGAATTTTGGTTTACTTGCCAAGTTACCTATTAAAAATCATTATTTAATGGCCAGGGTACACGATGATGAATCTATAACCAATGTATTTTTTAATTCTAATTATAGTGATAGTAAATACTATGAATCTTCAGATGAAAAATCTTCTTCTGATGAGGATAATACTTTACCTACTTATGAAGAAGTTTCTAGGGTTTCTAAGCTCCTTGAGAATGAAAATTTTAAAGTCAAGAAAAAGATTGATAAGGAAAATTCTAGAATTACTATTCTTACTAAGGAAATATCATATCTTTCTAAAGATCTTGATAAAATAATTATGATTTTGAAAATGTTTCAAAAACCCTTGAGGAATTTAATTCTGAGAATGACAAACTTTATAAGGATCTAGAAGAAGTAATATCTAAGAAAAATGTTTTAGAGCCTATCTCTAGTTCAAAAACTAATTTTTTTGAGGATAAGAACTTAGTTATTATACTGAAGCCAGAAATATTTTCCTTTAGGAAGTGTTTGTCAAATTTTACCATAGGAAAGGAAATTTTTGATAAGATGTATTCCAAAATTTGACCTCTAAGGAAAAATTCTGGATTTGGTTTTACTAGTTCAAAACTAGTTTTTAGTAATAATTATTTTGTTCCCTATAGTGCTCTGTTCTGCACTAAGTGTCAGTGTGGTGGGAATTGGGCAAAAAATTATTCCCTAAACAAAACTCAGTCTTTAGGTTTTCATAAAACTTATTTTTCCAAGAAAATGTGGATTCCTAAGATTTTGATTTCTGAAGTTTTCGGATCCAAGAAAGTTTGGGTTCCGAAAGTCTAACACTCTTATTTTTAGGAAAGTAAAGATAATACCAACAGAAATACATGGTACATGGATAGTGGATGTTCCCAACACATGACTGGTAACAAAAACGTCTTTGAAAAGGTTATCAAGATGAAGGGAGGAGAAGTAAATTTTGGTGATAATGCTCAAGTAGAAATTATTGGTATAGATGACATTGTTCTTTTAAAAAAACATTTATTTCAAATTTTTTAATTTTTAAGGGTCTTAAGAATAACCTTATTATCGTAAGTCAACTATGTGATGAAGGTTACCTTGTGAATTTTAGGAATGACAAGTGCTTAATACACAATTCCAGAGAAGAGTTTATTCTTTCTACCAATAGGCAAGAGAATTCATATACAATAATCATAGAAGACCTTAGGAGCCAAGATCTACCTTGTCTTAGTGTAATGGAAGATCATTCTTGGTTATGACATAGACGGTTAAGAGACTGTAATCTTAGGAACCTAGTAAAACTCTCTAAGAAAAGACTTGATAAGGATCTATCAGAGCATATATTTGATAAGGATCTATCGGAGAAACATAAATCCAGTTTTAAATTAGTTGGTGAAGTCTCAACCACTAATGCATTACAATTAGTGCATATGGATCTTCTTGGACCAACAAAAACTGGAAGCATTGGAGGAAAATATTATGTATTTGTTCTAGTTAATGATAACACTAGATTTAAATGGGTCTATTTTATAGAAAAGAAATGTGAATCTTTTTCTTATTTCAAAAGTTTTAGAGAACAAGTTAAAAATGAGCAAAACATTCTTTTGAAAATTATTCATAGTGATCATTTAGGAGAATTTCAAAATTCTGATTTTGAAACATTTGTAGTAGAAAAGGCATTACTCATAACTTCTCAACACCAATAACTCTTCAACAAAATGGGGTTGTTGAAAGAAGAAATATAATTCTTCAAGAGATAAAAATAACCATGTTGAGTGAATATTCAGGAGCCAAACATTTTTGGGCTGAAGCTGTAATTACTACTTTCTATACTATAAATCATGTTTTGATTAGACCTTTTATTAATAAAACTACTTATGAGTTATGGAATGGTAGAAAACCTAGACTTTCCTACTTCAAGGTTTTTGGATGCAAGGTATTAATTCTGAATACTAGAGATAATATACAAAAATTCGCACCAAAATATGATGAATGAATTTTCTTAGGCTACTCCACAACCTCTAAGGATTATAGACTTTTCAATAAAAATAATTGTACTGTTCAAGAAACATTACATCTTAAATTTGATGAAACCAATCCCTTTGTTTTTAAACATCATCAAACCACATCTTCAGATATATTTTTAAAAAATGATTATCAACCCCTGATATAAGATCCTTCTAATAAGGAAAATGTTCATGAAAATGTTTTTGAAGCATTTACCCCAGAAGAATTTCTAAAATATATTGATGAACAGGTTTTACATAACCAAAATCAGTTGTTTCCTAAGAATAATCCCAGTGATAGTATCATTGGAGATGTAAATCAACTAGTAAGGACTAGAAGTTCATTAAGAAATGAAATAGAACATCTAGCATTCCTTTCCCAATTAGAACCAAAAAGCACTGATGAAGCTTTAGGTGATGATGATTGGATAAAATCTATGCCAGATGAGCTAAATGAATTCAAAAGGAATAAAGTCTGGACCTTGGTGGAAAGGCCTAAGGAAAATCCTGTTATTGGAGTAAAATTTGTCTTTAGAAATAAGTGTGATGAAAATGGAATCATAGTAAGAAATAAAGATATATTAGTTGCTAAAGACTATAATAAACAAGAAGGAATAGACTATGAAGAAACCTATTCTCCAGTTTCTATACTTGAATCTATTCAGATTCTACTTTCCTTTGAAGCATTCTTCAACTTTAAACATTTTCAAATGGATGTAAAATGTTCTTTCCCTAATGGTTATGTTCAATAGGAAGTTTTTGTTGAACAACCTTCTAGTTTTGAAGATAAAAAACATCCTAAACATGTTTTCAAACTTACCAAAGATTTGTATGGACTTAAGAAAGCTCATAGAGACTGGTATGATAGACTTACATGGTTTTTTGCTTCAAAAAAATTCTGTTAAGGTAAATTCTAATCCAAACCTTTTTATAAAGAAAGATATAATTTTTTTTATTGTTCAAATTTATGTTGATGACATTATATTTGGTTCAACGCAACATTTTTTAACCGATTATTTTGCAGATTTAATGAAATATGAGTTTTGAAATGAGTATGATGAGTGAGTTAACATTTTTTCCTTGGTTTTCAAATTTCTCAAAAACCATAAGGAATATATATATCTCAACATAAGTATATTAAATATATTCTTAAAAAGTATGGATATAACAACACTAAGAGTATAAGTACTCCCATTGGGACCTCAAATTCACTTGATCTTGATGAAGCTGGGAAACAAGTAGATCAAACATCCTTTACAGGTATGATAGGAAGTCTACTTTACTTGACAAATTTTCGTCCATACCTAATGTTTTACGTATGATTATGTGAAACTTATGAATAAAATCGTAAGGAATCTCATTTAAAGGCAGTGAAAAGTGTTTTTTTCTACTTAAAGGGAACCATGGATTTATGAATCTTTTATACTTCTGGAAATGATTTTTTTTAAAAGTTTTTTGGATGATGACTTTGGTGGGTGTAAAATGGATCGAAAAAGTACATCCATAACTTGTAATTTCTTAGGAGATTCATTAGTTTCTTGGTCATGTAAAAAGCAACACTCAGTAGAACTTTCCACTACTGAAGCTGAATATGTATCACCTGGAAGTTGTTGTTCTCAAGTGTTGTGGATGCAACACACACTCACAGAATATGGTATGAGTTTTACCAAAACAAAAATATTTTACGATAATACTAGTGCCATTTCCTTAAGTAAAAACCCTACACATAACTCTCATGAAAAACACATAGATATTAGGCATTAATTTCTTAGGGATCACAGAAAAAAATGAGGTGTCATTCTTCAATTTATCAAAATGCGAGATCAACTTGATGATATTTTCACAAAATCATTACCAGCCAATAGATTTTAATACATTAAACAGAAGTTAGGAATGATAACCATAAGGTAATATTCCTTATGTACTTTTTGTTGAAACCTATCTCCATACAGTAAAAAACTCCTTTTCATAGTCAAAATTTTTGTAGTTAAAATTTTCATAGTTAAAATTTTCATAGTCCAAATTTTTGTAGTCAAAATTTTCATAGTCAAAATTTTTGAAGTCAAAATTTTCATAGCCAATATTTTCATAGTCCAAATTTTCGTAGCCCAAAAGTTTTTCATAACAAAAATTTCGGAATCTAAAGTTATTCAAGAAATTTTTTCCTCATTATGAATAATCTTCCTGCCAATCCGAAAGGTATGTTTCCCTTCCTTAGTCTTAGTAATCTTTTTCTTTTCCTTGTTGGTATTTACATTTGTTTTTAAACTCTTCAGATTCACTTTTACTTAAATTATAATGTTCTTCTTAAAAACCTCAAAAGATCGAAATCTATCAGAATCCTTCTCTGGCTATCATATCAACCGTCATATCTTCTCAAGAAAGCTTTCAACCGTTGGATCAATCAGGGAAGATGAACCGTCACTTCGATTTCCTATATAAAGGACACCCGATTCTTCTCCCACATCGACCTATAAGCCTTAACGTACTGAAGCTCTACCTATTTTATTAAATTTGTTTCAGATAATTATGGTTTTCTTACTACTGAATGTCTTCTAAAGCCTCTTCTCAGAAAGAAATGTCAACTGTTAAGGAAATCTCCGAGTGGCAGATCTACTGAGAAAGTTTAGTCGATCCAACGTTTTATGCAAAAAATGACTCCAGTGTTTCTAAGAATATCAAGATGAATAGTTGGGAAAGTGTATGTTTATCAAAACCAAGAGCACATGATCCGGTGTATCCAGAATTGCTGGTTGAATTCTATCAGACAGTTAGTTTTTTCAATAAATGAGGAAGAGATAAATTTTCTTTCAAGATCTATTTAAAAACATATTCTCTTTCTTATAACATGGCATCAAATCTGATATGAATTCCTTATAAGGGAGAAGCAGAGTTTTTCTCTCACAAGATTCCTGTTGTAATAGGATCTTTTGACAATGAAAAGTCTATAGAATTTCTTGGATTGAAGGAAGTGAAGACTCCAAAAATTATTCATCTATCAAAAAATCTTCAGATTATTCTGCTATGGGTTCAAGGTTTTCTCATTCCAAGAAAAGGGGACAAGGATACCCTGAAGAAAACCGATGTTAATATTCTGTATTTCTTGTTAAACCTAAGAAAGACAAAACTGGTTAAGTATATCTTGGTTATGACTGAGAATATAAAGAATGAAAATATGAAGTCTTAGATAATCATGTATCTGACCATTATTTCAAAGTTCATTACTCTCTGTCTTCATTCTTTCATGATTCCTTGCAGTTTTCAGTTGATAAATTGTAAGGTGATGCTTTTGATCGATGATACTCTAAGGAGAATGAAGATTGGATTTCATATTCAATCCAGCAAATTTCATGATTTTTCAGAAGTAGAAGTTAAATCTCCTTCAAAGAAACATGAGGTGGTTGAAACCTCTAAAAAAGGTAGAAGTAAAAGGAAGGTGAAGGAATCAGAAGGAAAATAAAAAAACACCTATGGAGAAGGAAACTCAATATGCACCCCCAAAACCCAATAAATAAAAGATGTATACTATTGAAGTGGTTGCTAAATGGAGAGAGGACAATAAGAACAGGAAATAAGGGGAGCCTAGTTTTGGTTTGGATCATGTCGAGGAAAAATCCTTGAAGGAAAAGACTACCGAAGAGCTTGAGAAGAAAAAAAAAAGCGAAAAAGAAAAAGAAGAAGATGTCTGAGGATGATATAAACGAATCCCTTCTTATGGCTGCTGAAAAAGTCTCTGAACAAATTCCGGTATCCAAATATTCTCTAGTAGAACCATTACCAAAGACTCTGGGAAATAAGCTAGTTATTCCAGAACAACATCAAGAAGAAATAGTGCAAGAAGAATAAGAGGAATAAGAATAAGAATAAGGGAGTGGTGATACCGAAGATATAATAAAGCAAGTAGAGGATTTCCATGAGAATAAAAGTCATTATGAGAAACTCGCAATCCTAACATCTGAAGCCGAATCCTCAAAACTTTCTACCCTTGGAAAAGATGAGAAGGGTGAGGAAGAAGTGAATAAGTTGTCTGAAAATAAAAGTAGCAATCATGATTTCATTCACCTAGAGGATGTTGAGTTAGGAGCCGAGAAGAAATAATTTGATGAAGATAAAATAGTTCAAATATCTAACAATGAACATGAATCTCCTAATCAAGAATAAATCATTCTGAAGGATGATAAGGTAAAACAAGTGGTTGTTGATACCCCAAGAAAAACTGTGGTAAAGAATAAAAAAGTTGGCGCTTCATCGAAGAGGAAGACTGTTGAAATAGAAAAAGAATCCTCACAAAATAAAGTCTCAGATTCAGAATCATCCTCAATCAGACATGAATTTTTTATTCAGTCTTTGAAAAATATTATTGGAACTATTCCTTTATATCTTAGTATAGACTTGAGATGGCATATGCTTCAGCATTCGTTAAATCACAAATCAGATTATTTTTCCTTGGTGATGGATAAATGTGTTAGTCTCGAGTCAGATTTCAAATCTTCTCTCATCATCTATGAGGCTCATAAAAGATCTTTAAAAAAGATGCCAAGTTGGTCAAGGAAGTCAATAGAAGAGATGAGAATCTTTGAGGAATTTCAAGATAGTCTCAAGGATGCTTTTGAAATCGAATATGTAAAGATCAAGGATCTCACTAATAGTATTGAGGAAAATTTAATTCTTGAACAAACTTCTCATAAGAAAGAAATCAAGGATCTGAATGGGAAGATAAATTCTGTGACCATGAATTATAAGAGAGAAAGGGATCTCATAATTGAGATTAAAGAGAAACTTGTTAAGTAGGAAGAAGTTTTGAAAGTCCAGACAGAGAATCTTAAGGCTAGTATGAAATGATAAAATCATTAGAAAAGAAAATTGAAGATCATGACCAACTTCTCAAGAATATGGAAGAGGATCACAAAGAACTAAAGAAGCTCAAGACCATTATAAAGAAGCTGATTCTTAAAGAGAGATAAGTATAATATTTTTTAAATCTGATCTTTTGTTGTATTTTTTTCTGATTGTACAAATTATTCCAATATTAATGAAATTCTTGTTTCAATTCATATTTTTGGTTGTTTATTACTAATATTTCAGTTACCAAATTTCTTTTCCATTCCCTTTATTCCTTTTTTAAATTCAAAAAGGGGGATAAATGAATATCAAAAAGAATACTAAGGAAATAAGAAATTTCCCTAAGGGGGAGTTCCTCTAAAGGGGAGTTTTCATCATGAAGATTTTTCGTATGAAAGAAAATAAAAATCTCATTCAGGAATTAAAGAATACAATCCTTAGGGTTTCCAAATCCTAAGGGGGAGTTAGTTATATTCACTTTGATCCATAAGTAAAGGGGGACAATTTTTTATTTCTAAGTTCATAAAATTTTAAAGTCCTTATATTCTTTTTAGTAAGGATGTTTGTGCTTTCCAAAAAGGGGGAAATTGTTTATTCAATAAGGTTTCCTTAGGAATTTTCCATTCATTTATGTTTTTAAAATCACAAACACTCTATCCTAAGAAAAATTTTATTTTCCTTAATAATTTTTTTTCATTCCCTAAGGAAAATTTATCCTTACCTATTTTTATTGTTCATGTTTTAGTTTCTCTAAATCTAAATCCTTTCTTTCCTAAGTGTAAAATTAGGTTTCAAATCTAAAACCTCGGAATTCCATAATTACTTAGATATAGAGTATTCTGTTTTCAGGTTCCGAATTCAGACTCCGAATTCTCTAAAATTTAGACTCCGAATTATCTGAAATTTTGACACCGAATTCTCTGAAATTTAGACTTTGGATTCTCTAAAATGAAGACTATAAATTATCTAAAATTCAGACTCAAAATTCTCTGAAATTCAGACTCCAAATTTTCTTAAATTAAGAATCTGAATTCTATGAAATTCAGGTTCATAATTCGTTATTATTCAGGTTTTGAATTCCATATAATTCAGGTTCGGAATTCCTTAGAATTTAGGTTCCGAATTCCTTAGAATTCCGGTCTCGAATTCCTTATAATTAAAACTCCGAATTACTAAGAATACAGGTTCTGAATTCCTTATAATTCAGATTCTAGATTCCTTATAATTCTGGTTCCAAATTCCTTAGAAACCAGGATCTGAATTCCTCTGAATTCAGGTTCTGAATTCCTTATAATTCAGACTCCAAAATCTATAGAATTTTGATTCTGAATACCTTGAAAAATAGAATCTGAATATTCATATCATATAGAATCCAAATGTTCTTAGACTCGGATCTTTATTTTCCTAAACTCCGAAAATTAAATTTGGTTTAGAAACCATATTTTTCTTAAATTTGTTTCTGTTATGAAACAATATCGTTTTTTATGTTTCTAACTAACCGTTGTTTGAGTGACACATATATAGGTCCCTCCGAGATTCAAGAAAAAACATGACTGTTAGAGGACGTAGTCGACCGTTGGAGAATTACGTGTAAATATGAGATTATTTGAACGATCTCACAACCGATGAACTTTAAAAACCAACTGATCTACAACTCTAGAGATTACATATTTTTGAAGTGATTTCTAGAGAAAGATATTCTCATGCTTTGTGTGTACTGAAAATTTTGTTTAGATTGATTTGTGTGACTCTGAATGTTTCTGAGTATATTCAAGGGATTCTGGGGATAAGAAGAAAAAGGTGCCAACTATCTTAAAGTTTGAGGACTTCCCTGATCAGGAAGACATAGGTGCCGACTACCATGGAGTTCTAGGGCTTGCGGGGATATCAAGATAGACTTTGATATTCTTATCGAGGGCTTACCATGGCATGTGTAAGAAAAACATTCTTGAATTTATAAATCAAGGGACATTTATCCAAGGTTGTTAGATACCCTACTCATTGGGTTAAAATATTTCATACTTGTTACTTATGTTGAGTATTGTTTGTTTTCTGCTACATTTGATTAATAAGGAATGTATAACTATCTTATAGTTTCTTATATTTGTACTCTGATTAAGTAAGATTCTATATAACTTAAGGTAGAATCTTTTTCTTTGTAAACTTTTGATAAGTTTCATTTCTGGAACCATATTTCTATAATCTAGAAAGTTTTTAGAATAAGTTTCATTTTCGAAACCATATTTCTGGAATCTAGAAAGTTTGTAGAACCAAGAGGTTTTGTGAAGTTACCTTGTTTAACTTTGTTAAAAAATAGAAAGGTTTATATCAACTTCAAAAGTTCCAAAGGAATTTCTAGAGGATACAATTCACCCCCTCTTGTATATTGAGCATCTACATCATATTCTAATACTACAATCAGCATCAATGATCTCACATCCCCTTGGTGATATAGTGTCTAGGTGATCTCAAAATAACCAATGTGTTAAATAGAACTTGTTATAACTCTATTTTTCTCAAATACAACCTATATTTCTGACCTAGGGAACTCTTGGTCCTTATACCTTTTACCCAAACATATATTCTCCTGAAGACAAGAATAATCATGGATTAAAACGTAAATGGTTTAGTATTAAAAGGAACACCTACCTCCATATAGAATTTAACATCATTTACATGCTCCAATAACCCCTAAGTAAGATCATTCGTGCCTTATTCAAGATCGTACCAAATTCTAAGCCTCTATCTCAAGCCATAAAAAAAATTAATTATAAAAAATTTATAATAAATTATAAAATTTAATCTAATGAGGCATAATTTCTCAAAAAATCATTGAGAAATGAAAAATAATAAAAACTACCTAAAACCTACTGTATTGACCCTCTTGAGATCCTCTCTATCCATGTTGATAAAAATACCCATCACCTCATCCTCATTCCACCATGATTTGGGGTAATCGATATCAAACCTTATCTTAGAGATAACAAAATCAAAATCTAATGAGGTAGAGGAATATCTAGGTAAAAACAAGAAATCCATACTTTGAATCAGTATGTAAAATAATCCATAACCACCCCATGTTAAAGGGGGAGAAAAGGAGGAAAGATGAGGGTAAGAGCTGACAAAATGGACCTCTCTCAATGCCCCATTTTCCTTAAACAAAAAAGAGGATGACTTGGAATATATGATTCTGCCACTATTTTTTAAAATTGAAAAAGTGAACCATCACAGTTTGTCCTATAAGGCTCACAACATTATTCCCTCACCCAGCCACCCCTTATGATGTGGCCTCTTAGTTCTTGGTGTGACATTACTCCCCTGAACAAAACTAAAATATGAGGTCCA
Organism: Viscum album; assembly: GCA_963277665.1. NCBI lineage: Eukaryota > Viridiplantae > Streptophyta > Magnoliopsida > Santalales > Viscaceae > Viscum > Viscum album. Next base: position 2,065,772,077 of record OY728119.1, read on the forward strand.
TTCTATCATAGTGAGACCTTATCACTTCATGGAATGGCCATATCCCTCTACGGTATGGACTTCACCCATCACACAATAAATCCTCCCCTAAGGCAGGCCTTGATGGTATGACTTGTGGATCATAACATGACCGACCTTTCTTATGAAATTTTTCAAAGGCAAAAGTAAAAGTACTAAGGAGATATATAAGAGTCAAGATCAAGATCATGGAATGATTCCCTCCACCACAAACATGACCTCCATACATAAGGATCATCACCATTGTGAAAATACCACACAAAATACACCATCTTGTGAAACCCACTGGTCATAGTGTGATCTATTACCTTTAGATTATGGTTCCACCTTTGGAAAAGACTTTATTCCTTATCAACCCATTGTTATGGAATGATGCTCACCTGTTATGGAATAATAATACTTCTACTATAGAACTTTAGCCATAAGATCACCCTAAACTTTATTCAACATTCACTCAAGCACCGAAAACGCCTCCCATGCCTTTGAAAAGATAAAAAAATATCTTTAAAATGTTATAACCCTAAAAATCCTAACCCGAGTCCAAATTAGAAGATCTTTCTCTAATTCAAAACCAAAATTTAAATTTTCTAAGAAAAAAATATTTAAATTTACAATTCATTATAGTGAGATCCCAATCTCACATCCATAACATTATCATACAATCCTCTCGGAAAATCACACTCAATATATTCTAAGGTATTCCTATAAAGATAGAAAATTTTTTATTTGAAATTATCCTTCTATAAAAATAACTTAAAATGTTAACAAAATTAACTGAATAAGTAGTAGATAAACCACCCCTTCATGATCTATTTGAAAAAAATTTCAAACATGTTTGGAAACCACATTTTCATGATTTATTTAAAAATTTACACACCATGTGTGAAATGAAGGTTAAAGGGGGAAGAAAATGTAGTTAGGACCATGATCAATAATTATTTTCATTGGTTTCGATAGATAAATTCAAAGAAATTGATGAAGAAAATCACAAAATATTCATAGACTATATTTTCATATTTAATTTATAATTAATTTAAAATAAAAATTACCTTGACTTGATAGTTCCTTTGTTGATGAATTTAGTATCCCCACTCGAATTAGAATCATCATTGTACTAAAAGAATCCAAACTATAATTCATATAGTGGTATCCACATGTGTTCCATGAATCCTGAAACATCACTACTAGTATTCTGGGTTATGGAGTAGAGGAACAAAATGACTTATGTCGTCCTCCATTGATCATACCAAGTAATATTATAGTGCTAGAAGAATACTTCTTTTGTTTTTTATTATTGAGATGGAGGATAAGGATTATCTCTCATTATAGAGAGAATTATTGATAATTTCAATCATTCTTGAGTGAATTATCATTGGATAATCCATTGTGCACAACTCTCATCATCTTCAAAATGCTATAAATAAAATTATATACTTTGTGTTAAACAATAAGTTATTTCACATAATCCCATAACTAATAATTTATTCTTATTAAATCCCATATAAAATAATAATAATAATAATACTATATTCCGTAACATGATCTAACTTATAGATACTTGAATTTCATTTTTAAATAAATAAATATTTATTTATTTATATGGTATTAAAGTATATATATCATTTCGATCAAGATCATACTAGGAATATCAATCATCCTTGTCATTTATTGAAAATTGAATAATAAATATCTATTTAAATTAATAAATATCTTTATATTACTTGTTCAATAAATAAATAAATATCATATTCATTAACTCACAAATAAATATTTATTTTATATTGAAATAACATATATTCTAAACTTTAACAATTAGTGATTGAATTTATACAATAAAAATAAACTGAATAATTATTATTCTATTGATTGAGAATAATATTTATTCATAATATTATATATATATATATATATTAGGTTCTTGAGGGTAAAATTAAGTTAAACAGATACACACCACACACACATGCCGGAAAGGTAGGACATAGCCCCCCAAGGGATAACCTAAGCATCAAGTCTTATTTATTCAGTACATAGACCAAATAACTAGAGGGTTTGAAGCCCATAACACATACCAATTTCCCACAAACTATCCTGAAGGCCCATGTTTTCATCATCTCTCAAGCCATACCATGTTGAGATGTCGTTGCTTCCATAAACCATCATCATCATCACCTTATAGTCGATATTGACCACCCGTTACCACATCACACCACCTGACACATTAGAGACCGATTGTCCTACCATTGAAACAACCCATCACACCATTTACAGTCACCTAAAACACCCACCAATTCATCACTACCTCTCCCACCAATGCAGATAGATACCAAACTTGTGCTACAACCCATACATGGATGAACCATTATTGAATGTTGAACCAACCTATCATGCCATCACCCGTGGAATACCCATTTTCTAAATACACTTAGTATGTGACACTCCAAGACTCTTTCTAATTGGAATTAGGTGATATTTCCTTAAGTCCAAGAATGGTGTCTAGCAACACATCAAGGTACCCATTGAGAAATAAGTTAATGTCACAATTAAAATCACCTTATGTGAACGCTTACTATCTAATATAATCTATGTGTCTTGATATCTCTTCAATAAGGTTGAATAATTGGGTTATGTATCTATATAATTGATTATATTTCTTTGAATCTCTCAAACTAAGTCACTTATGAACAACCACAACTATTGATTTAATCACAATTCTCTATTTCAATCAAAGGTCCGGAGATATCTTATTCTATTATCTAAAAAAGAAAAAATAAATTCTTGATTTTATAAATTAATGTCATATCACATATGTCAAGCCCAATATATCCTAGCTCATCACGATCATATGAAATTATAATTTTCAAAAATACATCAGAATATAAAATTCATAATATATGTTAACAATAATATCAAGTCTAAGGACCAATAAAAATGTTCATAGATATAAACATATAATGAAACATATTACACGTGTAATTACTATTTGATGGTATATCCCAATAACCTTCTTGAAAAACATCATGAGTAGAAGCATCATATACTTACAAGTATCTAAAAATTGATAGTTAAAAATATTATATGTTCTGTCAGATAGATTTTATCCAGACTATAAGTTATATTTTTGAGAATATTATCACATTACTTCAAAGTTCTTATTATTATAGAGAACTATTATAAACATTTTATATGAAAAATACTATAAGGAAATTATCATATTATTATTACATAGAATAACACTCTTCATATGATAATATATTAATTAATATCAATATTTTGGTAATTGAAATTATAATGTTTTTTGGTGTTAGGGAACTAACTCCAACAGGACACCAAATCATTTCAAAAAGAATCTATTTCATCTTTTGAATATGTGGATTTTAAATAGTACCAGTAGTAATAGAAAAATATAGATAAAAAATATTCACTAAATATTTTAAATTAAATTGTAATTACATTTTAAAATTCATCTTCAATGATGTTAGTTTTTTGATGTATTATGATATATTTCCTAAATTTAAAAATATAAAAACCACAATTGATGTGATTACTTTGTTTTAGAAATTGTAAAAACACTGGGGAAAATAAGAAAATTTTTTATATATGAATTTATAGTGAAATATAATTATATGTACCCCAATATTTATAATGTTTTAGAAATACATAGGCTTCTTGTGTGCATTGGTCATCCTCTTACCATGGTTTTGATGATAAATAAAGACCACTATTAAAATAAAAACTATTCTTAAAACATTAATATAAAAAATATAATTTAAAGTTTATTTATAAATTTTTGATTGTATTTTATTATGTATTCATAAGGGAAATCACGCGTGGTCAATTGTTTTGGATATCCATGACAATTTTGGTTACAATAAAAGTGGTTATAACCATTTCCAATATTTTTTTTCATTGGTTTCATTGAAAAAATCAGAAAAAATTGACTAATGTAACCCTATAATATTATAGAGAGGATCCTTTCATATATAATTTTTAATTAATTTAAAGAAATAATAATTCTAAATTGATAATTCTTACATCATTGATTACTAATTTAGTAGTATCTATCATATCATCATTGTACTGGAAAATACAAATTAGAATTTCTCTGGATTTATCCACATGTGATCCATGAATTATGGAATGTCACGATTGGAACTATGACTACTAGAAAAAAGGTACCAAATTCCTTAAGTCATTTATCATTGATCAGGAAAACAATTCTCTCTGGATATAAGAATTATTTCTCTTATTCTCTCAATTTTGAGAGGGAGGATGATGATTTTCCCTCATTCTTGAGATTCTTATTGAGAGGTTCTCTCTAGGGATTTTAGATAATTCTCTATAAATAATAGGTTGTGTAAAAATATCACTTACTCTAAAAATTATATAACTTGAGATATATACTTAGGGTTAGATAATTAGTAATTGTACAGAGTCCCTAGTATTGTTATTTATTGTATGTTAACCCCATATCAAATAATGATAATATTATTAATATTAACTTTCACAAAATATGCTCACTGATAGATATTAAAATGTCATTTAATAAACATATAAATCAATGTTTATTTAAATGATATTAAATAAAATACATCATTTATAATAGTCTCTATACTCGGACCACAAATCCTTATTGAAATTTATCAAACATTTAATAATAAATATTTATTCTAAATAAATGTCATTATATTTTTCATTCAATAAATAAATAAATATTATAGTCACTAACTAAAGAATAAATGTTTATTAACTCATAATATTCTAAAATTGAATAAATGGTGAATGAATTTATGAAATAAACTTAAAATGAATTATTATTATTTCTTAGTCTTGAGAATGATATTTATTCATATATTAAATTAAAATATAATTTAACTGATATTATGGTTAAACTTAGTATATAACCCTCTAAGAACATTTCTTAGTGGCATTAGGTGATATTTCCTAAAACCCAAGATTGGTATCTAGAAACATATCAAGGAAACCATAGATAATTAATTTAATATTGAAATGAAAACAACCTCATATGAATGTTTACTATGTTATGTAATCCCTTTGTCTCAATATCTGATCAAATAAGTTTCATACTTGTTTTATCAACCTATCTAATTGAATTATTTTTCTTTGACAACATTAAATGAACTCATCGATAAATATCCATGGAAATGGACTTAATTTGACATTTACATTTTAGTCAAAAGTTCTATGATATCTACTTACATTATCTTAGAAGGGAAAATAATTTCTTGATTTAATTAATAAATTTCATCTCATTTATGATGAACCTAATGTATCATACTTCTCCATGAGAGTATGTCATCATAGTTTTAAATAATACATTAAAGTAAATGATTCATGATACACCTTAAAAATAATCTCAAGTCTAATGACCAATACACATGTTCATTTATATAAATATCCAATTACATATATATTTTTTAACTACCATTGGTGGGTATGTCCTCACAACCTCTCATCTAGTGATAAGTTATTTATTAATATTCAAGTCATTTAGTATAAAAGTAATCAAAAATATAAATCTAGTTCGTTCTATAGAACCAACTCCAATATACTCCCACTTTCACTTGATCTAAAAACTTTAAACATATATTATTTTATATCTCACATGATATTCATACTTATATTGAAATAAAGATTTAGTTGACTTTCCCTCTATTTTATATTTCATGTAAATTTTTTTACTATGATATCACCCCTCGGAGAAAAATATCTCAATAGGTGGTGCTTCCAAATTACATTATTCATCTGTAATTGTGAACTTCGATCCTTAGCTAGGACCACCACTAAAATATTGTCAAAATACATTGTGATAATAACTTTACTATTAAGAACCACATCAAGCTCCTAGACAAAGTTTCATATCCACACCACTTCTTTAGATTAATCAAAAGCTAAAATATACTTTGAATAATCAATATAATTAGTGATAATAAACTATATGATACGTTTCATGCTCATATACCACCCATTAAAATAGAAATTTTTTCCTTATTGACATTTAAAATAATTTTGGTCTATTTGGAAACTAGAATCTCTATATCCCCTAATGAATAGTTCCTCATATCCTATATAGAACAAAAACTTATCCTTAGTACATGTCAAAAATGTTAGGATAGTCTTTACAACCATCCAATGCTCTACTTGATATGTTTCAACCACAATCAAGGAATATGAAACATCAAACCTAGTACATATCATGGAATATATGATAGATTTCGTCATAAATTCATAATGAATCATGATTATTCTCTATCTTAACTCTTGTTTCTAAGGTCTAAATTTCATATAAATATGTATACCATGTGATATTGGAAATATTACTCTCTCAGAAAATTACATACCTAATATATTTATTAGCTTGTCAACATATGTAATCGAACTTAGTCTAAAAATCCTATTAAATATATCAAAAATGATCTTGATCCCTAGAATATATTTTTCTTCACCTAAGAAATTCATAGAGAAACATTTTTTCAACCATGTATTAACAGACTGTAAGACTAGTATCTCATTTCCCATTATTAATATATCATCAAAATATATTATTAGGAATGACTCAACTCCCACTAAACTTATTATAAATACATAACTCACTTTAATTATTTATAAAAACAAACTATCTTAAGACTCCATAAAAATGAATATTAAATGATATTAATTCTTTATTAAACCCATAAATGGATATCTACAACTTTCATACCTTATTTTCACACTTTATAGTCACAAAATCTTCTAGTGGTGTGATATAGACATCATCCACAAGGATCCCATTAATAAAATCTATTTTGATATACATTTTCTTAGCTACTTACTCCTTACATATATTATAGAGTTTGATTATTATAAATTAATAATGATTTAGCATCCTCAATGACTAAAAAACCACATCTATCTAGTTATTTCACCTCTTTTGTGTTCCTATAATGTACTAATGTCTCCATAAAAACTTATTCTATTGGTATTTGTGAAATTTTACTTGTGCCTACTCTTATATATCTTGATCCCTAACTTAATAAAAGTATATCTTTCTCCTATTATCTCTTTTGGATATATTATTTCTCTAAAAAAATATGGGATGTGTTTCAACCACAGTATTTTTATATGGTGGATTTTATGGATAATATTATTTAGTTTCCTTAAGATATTAAATAATTATACACTTAGTGTCTTAAGCTATAAGTTTGTGTTCATATGTAGCCTTAACAAATGATTCACACGCCCACACTCATATTTATGATAAAAACGTTATTAACAGACCAAAGTTTATATAGAATAACTTTTTCAATTTAGTTGGAACTTAGTTTAGTATGTGTGTTATATTTCATAATTTGTAGCCCCAAAATAATAATTTAAGAAATTCATGACTCATCATTAATCACACCAAGTTTTGATTCCTCCTTTAATTGAAATAATTTAATTTTTGGTTATAATGATGAATGAGTTGATATGATATCCTAAAATTTATTAGATAATTGATGAAATCTTGGTTAATATACTCTCTACCACGGTATAAGAAAACTTTATCAGTATTTTTATCAAGACAATTCTCTTATTATTTCTTAAATTAATTAAATATCTCAAAGGAATCATATTTATACCTCAGTAAGTAGAAAAATACATATCTACTAAATTCATCAATAAAAGTTATGATTTAAGAGTATCCACCTTTATCTTCATCTAGAAAAGTTCCAAAAGCTTCTATCTGAACTAATTATAGAATCACTATATACCTTTCACTATTTACAATGAATAGTGTTTTGGTTATTTTAACTTGAAAATAGGAATGATATATACCTAAGGGTTTTAGTTTAAAAGAATCTAAATACTATTCTTGATATATTTTTTTCAAATTCTTATCATTTACATGATCAAGATGGTGATTCCACAATTGAGTGTGAGATGATTTATATGAACATAATTCATTATCAATTGAAAATACTTTATTTTTGTATTCTAGTGTGAAACAACCATTATTAATATATGACATCCTCTAACATATGATATCTTCATAAAAATAGAAGCTCATATTTCCAATCATTAAAAGTGTATCCATTAATATCTAAAATGAACATGAAGATAATGTTTTTGATTACAATAAGAACATAATTTTTTTTTTGTAAAATTAGGATTAAATTCCTCGGATAAATGAGATGGTAGTCTCCAATATCCAATTCAGCTAATATTTCTCCCTTAAAATAAAAAGGATCAAACTTGCCTTTGGGAACCTTTTAGAATATACTTTTTTTTTTGTGTTTGGATACAAATGTGTGTTCCAAAAGCTGTATATAATACTTAGTTTATAGTAATATAGTGTTTAAATTTGATAAAAAAATGCACCGGAAGCTTCCCCTTACTTATTCAATGAGGTTTAGTTGTTCTTTAAATATCCCTTCTTTCCACTTGAAAAACAGACCACATCCTGATCCTTGGCCTACACCTGATCCTCCTCCTATTGGTCAAAAGTCTTGAATATTCCTTAGACTGGGTGTTAGTCTTATGAATTTTAACTTTTACCATCCTCTTGTTCACCATATGGAATGAAGTTTATTCATAATTCATATATTTATTTACCTAGAAAATTAGAGTCAGGAAATTCAAGAGAATCTTCCCAATATTTTTTCATATTAAAAATCACAATAAAACTAGAGAAGATCCGAGGACGTGAGGTGAGCATGAGATCGTTGCATAATTCCATGAGTATATTTAAACAAAAAATTTACAAACACGTAATATATACAATCATATTGAATACATGAGTTCTATCTAGTTAAACTTCTCTAATATCACATATAAATAGTATATTAGAGATCTTATACCAATCTTATCATGCTTTCTCCCGATAAAGATCACATATATGAGACAATATAGGGTATGCATCAATGCCTTCATGAATCTTCTATATCTCACTAGTAATGAATGATATAATGAGGTAAAAGATATCAATTTATTCATCCATGTGTTTTTAGAATAGATAATGATCCTTCTCACTAGTCTCTTTAGAAGGATCTATCAGAACTAGGCACTCTATCCCATAAAAACTTCACTCTTGGCAGTGTATGATAAGAACATGTACCACTCCTAGAAGATCACATCCGTAATGATATTTTCTTTATATAATATTCATTAGGGGAATAATTTCTAGGTTATATGAATTTCCATTTCATAAATTGAATAAATCCATATTTTAGCACTTTATCTTGACTACTAAGTTCAATGTATTAATTTTGTTCATTAGTATTCGATTATTTTTTAAAATCACAATAGCCCTCACCAAAGGATTCATAATATCTTATCTTGTGGATATTATCATGTCAAGGATCCATATTTCCATTCTCATAACCCATAATATGGTCATGTAAGTTACTCAAAGGTATTTAGGTTGGACACCTTTCCAACTATATTAACCCACAGTTTCTTGATCCATTGAGTGGATTCCTTATTCATAAAATACTAAACTAAAATTTCGTCAACACTTACCTCTGAATTTTTTTAACTAGACTATATCCAATACCCTTAATACTAATTTTGTTTATTCAACCCATTATATTTCTTAAGACTCCCTGATAATTCAAAAGTTTCTTCGACTATGGCTTTAATATCACATTATATATGGGTGAATCTTAACACAGATGATGGAATAAATTGTTTTAATCAATATTTTCTTCAAGGATTTTATTTATTTATACATAAATATTATTTATTTTATCCATTATGTAATTTTTAATATTATTTTTATTTTATAAAATTAATTAAACTTGTATAATTAATAGTTTTTTTATAATCCATTTATTTAATTTTTATTTTCTTATGATTTTTATTTCATTTTATTTAAGTGATTTCATTTAAACATAAAATAACCATTGCATTCCATAAATAAATAAACAGTAATGAATTGGATAAAATAAAATAAACATGTGGTATGATCACAAGATTTTAAATATTTTTTGGTTTATCATGTAGATGATAAAGAAACCCTTGAACCTAGGGGAATAAATCCTTGAACCAAGGTTAGCTCAAGTTATAGTATTCCACATATAACCTACATATCTCCTTGGTTGGTTTAACCTAAGCTCAGTTTTGAACTGTCTCTTCATTCTAGGAGCTCATTTATTTATATATTCTTACCCACTCCAAGGTGAGAGAAATCAAGGGTTTAGGGTTCCATAAATAAACCATGTCCATACAATCCCATGTATAATAAGAAGTAAGGGTTGATATATAGATCATCATATTTAATTTAATAATAAATTTATCACAAAAACCTATTAACATTTTTTTTGTATTATATGAAAAAATCACCTTAATTGGGTTAAGTGAGAACCTGAGTAGTCACATGGAATCAAAAATTACAAAAAAGTATTACACATAAACATAACTAATTCAAAATTTAAAATAAAACATGGGAACATGTATATGAGAAGAGTCGAGCCTAATATTATCACTATAGTATGATGTCGATGACATACTTGATCCACTTTCCTTCTATGGTTAGTCATCCTTACTAATGTAACCATGTTTCAACTTAAAAAACCAAGTTTGGTGAGAGAATCATCACTAGAATTTGTTACAACAACCCAAATCATCAACATCATCAACATAAACCAATAACCATTCTACAATAAATTACAACACTTAAAAATCAAAAAAACCCACACCATAAAACAATATACCCAACCAAAAATTCAAAGAAATCATATATCCCATACCACTAGCAATGATTGATGATATAAATTTTTCTTTTAACCAAATAAAAACATGAGATAAGAATAATTGAAAATGACTCACTGGTTTTTCATCATCATAATTGAGGGAGAAACACAACCTCATTTACAAGACCGATTATAAATCCAAACAAACGTCCTCCAAATGTTTCATCAAATTATATGAAACCAATGAAAACAACATCACCAAGGAACCAAGAACCTAAGTAGAGGATAACACCAGACATGATGTGACCTTTATAGTGAACACATTTGCAAACACCATCCCAAAACAACAGAAACACCTTTTTTCTTGACCAAGATGGGATTAAGTACAATAGGATAGACAACAATAGGTGAGGAGGGTAAATGAGGTAATATGAAGAGCCTCAAAGTGTCACTAGCAACTTATCCCCAAACCACCAGAGTGCCTTTATTTGAAACAGAAAACCAACACATACATAGGTTGGTTATGCTGCTTATCTGCCATTATGTGTAATGAATACTATGAGAATTAATTTCATTTCATTATTTATTAAGATAAAATTATTTAATTAATAAATTAATTATCATATTAGTTAATTATTTATTTCTTAATTTTCCATATAAACCATCCTTGAGATCCCCATACCCTGTAATTTTAAATAAATTAAATAAATTAATTTTATTTTAAAATTAATGAATGGATTGTGTATACATGAAGTAGAATGAAATGTATAATTATGCATATAATTAAATGAATTTATGAATTTTAAATGTTACACTAAATGTATTATAAAATGACATGGAATATCATGATATATAAATTGTTTTGTTCCATGGGTTAGTCCATGTAGTTTTTAAGGCGAGTTTGACCACACAAATGGATTGTATATTCGTGGAGTGTACCGCTGTTAATTCACATGAAGTACATGGATTATAGAAAAAACATACATGTCATGTATATATATAATAACTAATAAAGCATTTAATATCCCACAATACCCACTAGAATGACTCACTCTATAATTCATGCGAATAACCCTATCCCACAGTGTGTACAACTAGCAAAATGATGTGTAGTTTTGTTTTGATTTAATTAATTTTTCTCTGTATACATTTGACTAACACAACATAATTATCTCAATGTGTACCTTACATGAGTTGGCACAAGTTACATGACCTGTACGACTAGATACACAATGTGTAATTTTTTATTGGCCACCTGTACTATATGGCTAGGGACTTGGAATTTATCTCACATAGGTTTTTATGTGTTACATGGTTTGTATAACCTATTACATGACATGAAATTCAGATAATGTCATATTTCTTGGATTTTAGTCAATAAATGGTGTATTTTAATCAAATTTTTCATAATTTGTCCTTATGGGTTTACATGGAGTGTACTCCAGCTATACACCATAGACCCTTGTGAAGAAACTTTCCAAATAATGGTAAATATGAAACATATAATGAGATCTCATACTAAAACCCCATAGGATGTGTTGTGATTTTTGTGGATATTCGTAGTGTGGTTGGTCATGGTTACATGACAAGTAATTTTCCAATAAATGTTCTGTATTCTTGTCATGTTTCCAGAATCCTCGACACCTTCAAATTGGATATTCAATAATTCTTCATCTCTTATTGGCCGATTCTCGATCATATGAAACTAAACAATAATTTATCTAAAATATCATATTAAAGAATGAAAAAGTAAAAATGAAATCCTTATAACTACACTATAAATTAATTAAATAATAATAATTAATTATAAATTAACATGTTACCACTTTGATACCAGTTGAAGATTTTAGGGTGAGGTTGAATTGGTTGGGCCTATGCCCAATAATGTTTTTTTGTGGGTTTAAATGGATTAATTAGAAGAACTGGATGAATGAAACCCCAACATATTTATATATAGGATCTTTTCACATACAATTTATAATTAATTTATATCAAGAATCACCAAAAATTGATAATTACTTTTTCATTGATGATCAATTCAGTTGAATCTCTCATATCTTTATTATGGTGAATAATCCAAAGTATAAATCATCTATAAGTATCCACACATGCTCTATAAATCTCGTAAAATCATCATTATAACTATAGGTTCTCTAATAGAGATTCCAAATGTCATGCTTCATTATTTATTGAGTATAATAACAATTCTCTTGAGCTTAAATAATTCTTTATCTTGTTCTCTTGGAATTGAGAGTGAGGAGTAGGACTATCTCTTTTTCATGATAGTATTCTTGATAATTTCTCTCTCGGTATTTGAGTAAATTCTATAGAGAGAATATGTTGTACCCAAATATTGCATAATCAAAAAATGATATAACTTGGGTTATATTATTAAGGTTAGATAACTAGTTATTCCTTAGAGGTCCTTAACTAATAAATTTTTCTAAGTATACCCCATGAAAAATAATTATAATTATATTATTATTATATTCCATGACATTCCCTAACTCATGAATATTTAAATATAATTTCTTAAATAAATAAATCAATATTTATTTAAATGATATTAAATAAAATATATCATTTTTATCAAGCCCTGAACTTGGCTGTTCAATCCTCTTTTTTATTTATCAAACCACGATTAATAAGTATTTATTATAAATAAATATCATTATTTTGTTCATTCAATAAATAAATAAAATATTATATTAACTAAATAGAGAAAAAATATTTATTAATATTAAAATTACATACATTATAAATTAAAATAACTAATGATTGAATTTATATGATTAAATTAAATTAAATAATTACTATTTCTTATTCTGGAGAATAATTTTTATCCATATATTAAATTCAAATAAAATTTAATTGGAGTTTTAGATACAGTTATTGTGTAACCCCCTAGTCCTATTTATTAGTGGCAACATGAGAGCTTGCATAAAGTACAAGATTGGAATCTAGGAACACATGAGGTCACCCATATAGAAAGAAGTTGATGTCCCAATTTCAATAACCACATATGAACATTTACCCTCTAACATAATCCTTTTTCTCAAAATCTCATCAAACAGGTCACATACTTATGTCATCAACCTATATACTTGAATTGTATTTATTTTACTACCATAAAGGAACTCTTTAATAAACCCCCTTGACCATGGATGAAATTAGGCTATTCTATTTCAACTAAAAGTACTGAGATAACTAATTCCATTAACTCAGAAGAGGAAAAGCATTTCTTGGCTTATTCAATCAATGTCATATCACTTATGATCCACCCAAGTATCCTACTTCTCCATAGGCATATATAATCATTATTTTTGACAATAAATTAAAGTATGCGATTCATTATATAAATTAATAATAACCACATGTATGAGGACCGATACACATGTTCATAAATAAGAATATCCCATGACACATAAACATACATCATTTATATTAGCTGGTATCTCCTCATAACCTCCTGTATTGGAGATTACCAAATATTAAGCTTCATGAGAAGAATAATTATCTATTTATGAGCCTCCCATACTTGATAGGAAAAGTATCAAATGTTTTCTATCATAAAGATGTTGTAAGAACCCAGTTCTTATTCTTGAGGTACAAGTTTCTTCTTTTACTATTTCCCTTTAGTGTTTTTGATAAAATAAGTAAAGTGGGGAAAAATTCCAAATTTTGTTGGTACAAACTGTGTACCTTTCCACACGCCATGTACTTTGGACATGTGGGATGAGTACACAGGGCTTGTAGGATTGCCGGCGATGAAGGGTGTAAAAACTGAATACATGCAATGTAATTAGTATTTACACGTCGTGTAATCAGTTGGGAGGTGAACAGTAAGGTGGTGGGAGTAGCCGCCAACTGAGCGACAGTACACACCTTTTATTCAGAAATACACGCTGTGTACTCATGTCGACAGATGAACAATGTGGTGGTGAAACGTAACCTCCAGAGGAATAGTTAAATGAGGAAAAGTACAGGCTGTGTACTTGAAAGTACACGCCGTGTAGTTTGTTTTTTTTCTTAAAATGGGAAGTATCCTCCTCTATTGACAGAGGAAGATTACAACATTAGAAGAACACAGGAGAGACGGCCAGAGCTTGGTGGAGCTCCCGATCATCAACGGAAACTCGGTTTCCTTCGCTGACAGTCTCAATTGAACTGTGTGGGTGAGTTCTTCGCTCTTCCCTAACCTTTCCTTCCAATTATTTAATGAGGGAAAGTTATTTACATTTGTTTGGACAAATTTTTACCCCAGAGCTACGCCATTCTCAGTTGTTTCGAGAAGTGATGTTCGCGTATATTGATCAGAGGATATCAAGGTAGGTTGTCTGGTGTTTAAATTCCAACTTATGAGTGTTTTTGTGTACCATTATGCTACACGACCATGTTGGGGTATAATATGGTTGAGGCCTTGATTAATTAAATACCTAGAATTGCATAGGTAATTTAATTAATATGTGAAACAGCTATTTGGTATCATTTCTTGGATCTAGGGCCACCTCGTGGGTGCGTTCCCTTGTTTATCCATTTGGCCAGGTTGCCCGAGGGTATACCATGATTTTAGCATGATTTAAATTTCCTTGAGAGGAATTTTATATAAATTGCTTGCTTATGTGTTGGGATCAGCCCGATTAATTGCTCAGCCTAAGGGCATTGTTTATTTTAGTCTGTGGGAAACATTTCTCATGCCTGTGGGAAGTAGATTCTGTGCCTGTGGTAAACACCTTGTACACATGGAGACAATATTCGTTATGCCTATGGGTAGTCACTTGTGGGTTTCGATTCTGATTACTTGAGGGTAATCATTTTCATGTCTGCGGACAACGTTTACTTTGTGTATTCACTGTGGTGATTTTCATTGGCTATACTTTCCAGGATAAATAATAGGCTTGGCATTGTTAAATTAATATTACAATGGTAATGAGATTGGTATTGATAGTTACTTTTTAGTACTGCCTAGTTTACTGCATTTCATTACTGAACACTATTGTTACAGAAACACACTGACAGTTGGGCATGGGCCTTTGGTGGTTGCCTACTGAGATTTATTTCTCACACCCCGTTTGGTTCATGTCTTGGGCCCAAAAAGATTATATTGTTGCAGGTGTAGATAAGGGAAAGAGTCCCGGTACAGGTACTTGATTTTTGCAGAGGAGTAGGAGAGCATGGGACCGAGCTTAACCTTTCGATGCTTAGGAGTTCCTACTACACTGCTTTATTTTTATTTTTTGTTTATTTTCCTTGTATTGTATTATTTCAGATTACAGTGTATCCTGTTTTGGCTTCTTTCTTAGACTTAGGGTCATATTGCATCATTATATATGACTATTGGTCTTTTATTTATTTTTGTACTATATACATTTCATCATTGGTATTGTTTACTACTTCCACATTTTGTGTGTTGATATTTATTTTCGCTGTGCTACACTTTGAAAAATGAGGGAATAGTTTCCCCACTATCAGACCTAGGCTCTCACTGCTAGTTGGCAGCCTCTGGAGTTTGGGGAAATGTGCTTGAGGTTATGTGACCAACTGGGTTCGGGGCACCCGTTGTGTGGCACCCAGATCCGGGACGTTACAAAGTGGTATCAGAAGATTTATTTTCTCTTGACTTACTATTTGGCCCCTATAGCCAGGGATAGTACGGAATAGGTATTTGGTAATAAGATGTTCCTGGGAGTAGCTAACCCATGTACAGGGAAAAGAAAAATTAACTCGCATTGAAATTTTTCTGATTTTTCAATTTTATAGTTGATTTGATTTTCACCATTGGGTTATGCACTTGTGGTGTGCTGTTTATATTTTTACACTTGGTTTCTATTTAGTTGCAACCCGATGAGATGGGGGTATTCCATCACATGCATCATTTAGTCCCATGTTTGAATCACATGCCATGTATAGTTTCCATGCCATATAGGTGCATTAGAAATAACATGTTGCTGTGATAAATGCGGTGCGAGTAAAAACATGCTGTTGTGATAGATGCATTGATAAAATACCTGCTATTTGATAGGGTATTGTTATGTAAGGTTTTGTAGAATGAATGCCAAACTTTGGTTCTTGAGGAGTATGGGCCCTCATTGAACGGAATTTGGTGGGTCATTGATTGTTTACCTTGTTTATAACATGTATAATATGAAAATCTTTGATTCACAGGGAGTATGGGCCCTCACGGATCGGAATTTGGAAATTAGGTGTTGGTTTCAATGTTTTTCTGGGATCAAGAGTAGTTTTTAAGGCATACTATCCAGAAAAAACCCAGAATACACGCCGTGTAGTTTTGACTACATGCCATGTACTATTCTGTTTTGGAATAAATGGAAATTTTTAAGTACATTCCATGTACCGTATGTACACGTCGTGTAGTTTTTAACCGTGTCATAGGCCGTGTAGAAAGAAACACGAGATTGTGAAAATTCGAGGGAACATGCCATGTACTGATTGTACACACCGTGTTTTTTTGACTATGTATCCACTGTGTAACTAACAAACACAGGAGGAGAAAAAAATCTGAGCTTAAAGATTTCGTGTCAATAACGAACATTCCATGTAGTTTGACTTGGGGATCCGACCATGCAGCTAACAACATGGGTCGGTGTTACCTATTCTTGGACACACTGTGTTGTCTTGATCGATGAGAGACCGTGTGGAATTGGCCGTGTGGCTGGGAAGATGGAGTGGTGTACAGTCCGTGTGTGGATGTAACACGCCGTGTAGTGTTAGCTGAGTAGCCGGACTTGTCACTAACAACACGGGCAGTTGGAAATTAATTCGTACACGCAATGTCTATTTGGAACACATCCTGTAGTCTGAGCTCTGTACCCGGCCCTGTAATGGACAACATGGGTCAGTGAAGCTCATCCAGTACATGCTGTGTAGATCTTATACATGTCGTGTAGACATGATCAAAAGAGATCCATATGGCTAAGCCATGTAGAAGAACCCAGGCAGGGGAAGAAAATTCAAGTACACGCCGTGTGTGTGGACCATATGCCGTGTGTTTGGGGTGTTACACGACAATATTTGGCAGAGTACATGCCCATGTGAAAGACTAAAGGGAACACATCGTGTAGTTATTATACACGCCATGTAGTCTTGTTTAGTAAGGCTTGAATGTTTTCTTTCTCATATTTCCTTCTTACACTCCTTTTTCCAAATCTTGATAATCTTAATCTAAGGCATGTGTTTGACTTTGTAGAGTCATGACACTGAGACAACCTTGAGTTATTTTTCAGGAGAGCGGCAATGATTATACTCTATATATTGTAGAAAATAGGATACTGATGGATCCTCCAGCAGAGCCAGATGTGGAACCAGCTGTTATACTGGGCACAGGAGCTGATGCGCAGTTTCGTGAAGGCTTCATGCGGTTTATGCAGACCTTCTAGGGAGCACCACTGGCTGCCACATCTATGGCAGAGCTGACACATATATTGCAGCAGTAGCATCCTCCTACGTTTTGAGGGGATGGAGGAACACAGGATGAAGAGTCTTGGCTGGGTTCTATGCAGACTATATTCGAGCATCTAGAGATGCCTCTAGGGCGGAAGGTCAAGCTCGCTACATATATGCTACGTGATTCTGCCAAGAGGCGGTGGGATGTTACCACCCAGAATGAGCATCACAGAGACATGGAATGAGCAGATTTTTAGGCAGTATTCTATGAATTTTTCCTTCCAGAGATGATGAGTGTAGATAGAGATCGACAGTTCATGAATCTGTAGCAGTGCGCTATGTTAGTAATGGATTATTCTACCTGCTTCACCGAGATATAGCGCTTTGCACCTGTTCTGGTGGGTGATGGGACATTGAGGGCTCGACGCTTTGACGATGGTCTTCGATATGACATCTGCGCACTGGTGAATGTTTTTAGGTTACCTACAGTGTATGATATTTTGAACCAGACACTGATTACTGATTAGAACCTGCGGGAAGCTAGTGGTGCAGGCTAGGGCGGTTCGGCACCAGTTTCTGGTACCATTTCTACTAGTAATAGGAAGAGGTAGATGGATTTCACTCACGGTGGAAGTTCTAGCCAAAATAAATCTTCAGGTGGCCAGGTCATGTGCTACCAATGTGGTCGAGAGGGGAACAAGATACCTCAGTGTCCATGTGACCCAGTGGAGTGCCGAGCTTGTGGAAGGATGGGTCATCTCCAGTGGTTTTGCAGGGCGTTTCCACCAGTGGATAGTGAGCGGGGTTCTGTGCAGACTCCACGTGCAGGGTAGGGCCAGCGGCTTCTTACCAGTCAGAGAATTAGGATACGTCGGGACGTACATGCAGAGGTGGTGGTCATGGCCGTGGTATCCAGACACCAGAATCTCATAGACATCAGGGTGGGTCAACTCAGTGTAGTTGGGCTGTGTCGTAGGGTTGCGACACTGGGTAGGCATATGTAGTGTAGCAGACCCAGTAGGAGAAGGATCCCATATATTCCACTGTCAGAGGTAATATTCTAGTTGCTTCTATTTTGTCTTCTGTACATTTCGATATGGGTGCTACAATTATCTTTATATTTGTGCTCGTTGTGGAGATCCTTGGGCATTGTGTTTCTTCTTCTTCTGATGTTATGATGCTAGACGCTCCGTTGGGGACTAGAACGACTAGTGTGTGTCAGTGGAGACAGTGCACCCTAGAGGTTGGTGGGTGTCACTTTCTATTGGACCTCTACTTCTTAGAGATGATGAGATATGATGTTATTCTCAGGATGGACTAGTTGGTACCCTTTCGAGCCTTTTTAGATTGCTATCATCGTAGGGTGAGTTTCACGTCACCAGAGGGAAGATAGTTTCTATACAAGGGTAAATGGGATGTCCAGGCGAGCCGAGATAGACCCAAGCATCGTGGGAAAGGTGGAGTGATATCCTAGATTGAAAGCCTATATTTGGATGACCAGGGAACGTGTTAGAAGGATTTCCCTCCAGCAGTTGATCATTTCAGGGATGTCTTCCCAGATGATTTTTTAGGTCTTCCTTCGGAGTGAGAGGTATATTTCCCTATTGAGCTTATGCCAGGAGCACTACTAGGGTCCATTACTCTTTATAGTATGGATACACCAGAGTTTCAGGAGCTCAAGAGGCAGTTGGAGGAGTTACAAGCCAAGGGTTTTATCCGACCCAGTATTTCTCTTTGGGGTTTGCCTGTCCTGTTTTCAAAGAGGGTGGACGGTAACCTCAGACATTGTGTGGATTATCAGAAGCTGAACCAGTTTATGGTCAAGAACCGATATCCCTCACTGAGGACTGATGATCTTTTTGATCAACTTCGAGGAGCATTAGTGTTCTCGAAGATTGACTTGAGATCCGGGTATCATCATTTATGTGTTAGACCATCAGACATACCACTCATAGATTTTCGAAGAAAATATGGTCTATACGAGTACTTGGTTATGCCTTTCTAACTCATGAACGCACCAGATGTTTTCAGGGCTCTGATGAATCATGTGTTCCACCCTTATCTGGAATCTTTTGTGGTAGTCTTCGTGGACGATATCTTGGTGTACTCTTACACTTGACACGGCCATGCCACATATCTTGAGATCATTTTGAGTACACTGAGAGATTATTAGCTATATGCTAAGATATCATAGTGCCACTTTTGGATGGACCATATACACTTACTATGTCATATCATCTCAGAGGCAAGAGTTGTGGTAGACCCAGAGAAAGTGGGAGCAGTAGTTTCCTGGGAGAAGCCTAAGAACGTGTTTGGGATATGGAGTTTCTTGGGGATGGCTAGTTACTACAGGTGCTTTATACATGACTTCTCCCGATTAGCAGCACCATTGATGGGTTTGACTAATAAGGGTGTGATGTTCTTTTGGTCAGAAGCTTGCGAGACATCATTTCAGGAGATGAAGGGAAGGTTGACATCAGCACCAGTCCTGATACTTACAGAGCAAGGGATTAACTATAAAGTTTACTGTGATGCATCATATATTGGGATGGGAGCAGTGTTGATGCAGGGTGATCGAGTAGTTGCGTACGGGTCTTGGCAGTTGAGGCCACATGAGAGGAATTACCCAACGCATGATCTCGAGTTGGATGCAGTTGTTCATGCATTACGCTGTTGGAGACATTATCTCTTGGGAGAGAATTTTGTGGTGTTTACAGAACACAAAAGTCTCAAGAACATCTTTACCCAATGTTAATTGAACTTGAGACAATGAAGGTGGGTTGAATACGTTCAGTCCTTTGACTTTGAGCTTTCTTATACACCAGGAAAAGGTAACGCGGTTGCTGATTCACTATGTAGGAGGACTCAGATACATGCAGTGCAAGAGACAAGCGGTGAGTGGAAGCTCATGGCTTTGTTCTCTGAGATGCATTTGGAGGTGCATGATAGTCAGGGGAGAGCCTATATTTCTTCCTTAGCAGTAACTTCTACCCTCTTGGATAGAGTGAGGATGAGACAACTATCAAATTCGGAAGGCCAAGTTCTACGGGAGTCGGTGGCAAGTGAGGACCCTCCTCCTGGTTGGACGATAGGATATGACGAGGTACTACGTATCCATGTATGATTATGGGTTCCAGGGGATATACACGAGGAGTTGATGCGGGAGTTTCATGCTTCAGCTTGGGCAGTTCATCTTGGAGTCACCAAGATGTACCATGACTTGAGATGTCAGTATTGTTGGTCGGGTATGAAAAGAGTGGTAGATGGTTTTGTTACGAGATGTTCCACCTGTCATTAGGTGAATGCGGAGAATCAAAGGCCAGAAAGACTGTTACAACAGTTATCTATCCTGTAGTGGAAATGGGATGATGTCACGATGGATTTCATGACCGGGTTGCCGAGGTCACCTCGAGGCAATGATGCTATGTGGGTTGTTGTGGACAGACTTACGAAGATAGCTCACTTTTTAATGATCAAAGAGACCTTCATTGTTGACGAGATCTAGAATTTGTATATCTGAGAGGTAGTACGCCTTCAGGGGGTCCCTCATTCTATCATTTCAGACAGGGACACCCATTTTACATCTCGTTTCTAGCAGAGTTTTAAGAGGTCACTGGGTTCACAGGTGCTTCTGAGCACAACTTACAACCCTTAGACCGATGGCTAGTTAGAGCATACAATACAGGTGCTTGAGGACATGCTGCGTGCATGCGTCCTATACTTTGGGGGCTCTTGGGAGAAGCACATTCCCTTGGTCGAGTTTTCCTACAATAACAGTTTTCAGGAAACTATTGAGATGGCACCTTATAAGGCTTTATATGGTTGGCCATGCCAATCACCTTTGTGCTGGTTGGAGGCAGGTGAGGTAGATTTTCTGGGGCCATGTCTCGTGTAGGAGACTTCAGAGCAGGTCCAGTTGATTCAGAAGTGGATGGCTACCGTGCAGTCCTATCATAAATCTTATGCTGATCGCCACAGACGACCCTTGGAGTTCGTGGTCGGGGATCAGGTTTTCTTGCATGTTTCATCGAGGTTTGGACACAGGCAGATCAGGATATATGGTAAACTTTCACTGAGGTATGTGGGGCCGTTTGAGATTCTGGAGCGAGTCGAGATGGTTACCTATCGGTTGTAGTTACCACAGAGGTACCGGGCCATGCATGACATCTTCCATGTATCTCAGCTGCGCCGTTATCACTTAGACCCGTCTCACGTCTTTTAGCCTGAGGAGGTTCAGGTTCATGCTAATGCATACTTTGAGGAGCATCTGATTCGTATTATTGACAGGAGCACGAAGGTTCTCCGAGGCTGGTTAGTTCCTCTCATACGGCTGCTATGGTAGCATGGCCTAGTGCAGGATGAAACCTGGGAGCGAGAGACCGACATACATTCTCAATGGCCAGAGTTGTTCTCAGCTTTATCTTCACCACCCTTGGGAGGGAAATTCAGTGATGAATTGATTTAAGGGGGGAAGTATTTAAGAACCTGGTTCTTGTTCTTGAAGTACGAGTTTCTTCTTTTCGTTTTTTCCTTTAGTATTTTTGATAAAATAAGGAAAATGGGGAAAAATTCCAAATTTTGTGGGTACACACTGTGTAATTTTCCACAAGTCGTGTACTTTGGCCGTGTGGGATGAGTACACAGGGCATGAAAGACTACCGGTGATGAAGGGTGAAAAAACTGTCTACTCACCGTGTACTTAGTATTTACATGCCATGTAATCAGTCGGCAGAAGAACAGTAAGGTGGTGGAAGTATCCGCCAACTGAGCGACAGTATACGCCGTTTATTTAGAAATAGACATCGTGTACTCATGTCGATAGGTGAACAACGCGGCGGTGAAAAGTAGCCGCCAGAGGAACAGTTAAATGAGGAAAAGAACACGTTGTGTACTTGAGAGTACACGCCGTGTAGTTTGTTTTTTCTCTTAAAATGGGAAGTATCCTCCTCTGTTTACAGAGGAAGATTACAACATTAGAAGAACATGGGAGAGATGGCTGGAGCTTGGAGGAGCTCCCGATCGTCAACCAGAACTCAGTTTCCTTCGATGATGGTCTCGATTGAACTGTGCGTGTGAGTTATTAGCTCTTCCTTAACCTTTCCTTCTAATTAATTACCGAAGGAATGTTATTTAGGTTTGTTTTGAAAAACTTTTACCCCATATCTACTCCATTATCAGTTGTTTCGAGATGATCCATTCGCGTATATTGATCAGAGGAGATCAAGGTAGGTGGTCTGGTGTTTAAATTCCATCTGCTGAGTGTTTTTGTGTACAATTGTGCTATGTGACCATGTTGGGGTGTCATATGGATGAAGCCTTGATTAATTAAATACCTAGAATTGCGTAGGTAATTTAATGAATATGTACAATTGCTGTTTGGGACCATTGCTTGGATCTAGGGCCACCCCGTGGGTGTGTTCCCTTGTTTACCCGTTTGGCCAGGTTGCTCGAGGGTATACCATGATTTTAGCATACTTTAAAATACCTTGAGAGGAATTGTACATAAATTTCTTGCTTATGTGTTGGGCTCGGCCTGGTTACTTTCTTAGCCTAAGGGCAGTGTTTCGTTAAGCTAGTGGGAAAATTTTCTCATGCCTATGGGAAGTAGATTCTATGCCTATGGGTGACACCTTATACGCCTACAAGAAATATTTGTTATTCCTGTGGGCAGTCACCTGTGGGTTTCGATTCTGATTTCCTGAGGGTATGCATTTGCATGTCTGCATACAACGTTTACTTTGTATATTCACTATGGTGATTTTCTTTGGTTATACCTTCCAAGATAAAGCACAGGCTTGGAATTGTTAAATGAATATTAAAATGGTAATGAAACTGGTAGTGATAGTTACTTTTGACTACTTCCTAGTTTACTGAATTTCATTACTGCACACTGCTGTTACACAAACTCACTGACAGTTTGGCACAGGCCTTTGGTGGTTGCCTACTGGGATTTATTTCTCACACCCTGTTTGGGTCATTACTTGGGCCCAAAAAGAATATATTTCTACAGGTGTAGATAAGGTAAAGAGTCCCTATACAGGTACTTGATTGTTACAGAAGAGTAGGAGAGCATGAGACCGAGCTTAGGCTTACGATGCTGCTGAGTTCCTGCAGTTTTAATTTATTTTTATTTCCTGTATTTGTTCCTTGTATTGTATTGTTTCAGATTGCAGTGTATCCTGTTTTCGATTCTTTCTTAGACTTAGGGACATATTGCATCATTATATATGAATGTTGGTATTTTTCTTATTTTCGTACTGTGTACATTTCAACATTGGTATTGTTTACTGTTTCGCATTTTGTATGTTGATATCTATTTCTGCTGCGCTACAATTTGACAAATGAGGGCATAGTTTCCCCTCTATCAGACCTAGGCCCTCGCTGCAAGTCGACAACCTCTGGAATTTGGGGAAATGTGCTTGAGGTCATCTGACCAACCAGCTTCGGGGCACATGTTGTGTGGAACCCGGATCCAAGAGGTTACAGATGTCATCTAGACTATAGGACATTTATTTAAGAATATTATCATAGTATTTATAGGTTCTCATTATAACAAGGAACTTCTTTAGACTCTTTATGCAATATATACTCTTAGAACAATATCACATTAATGTTACAAAAATGGAAACTCAATATTTAATAAGATATTTTTAATATTTAGGTATTTTAATATACATGTAATTGAAATTAAAAAAAGTTATTGGGTTCTAGGGAAGAAAATATAATAAACAATGTTTTAGATGTAAAAATATATATCTTTGGAGTATCCAAATTGATCACAAAGAGAATCAAGTGATTCCTAAAAAATAAAAAGGAATAATTAATAGAGTAGAATGAAAATATATTTTATAAAATTAGATTATATATTTTTACATATGAAATATAGGTATTAAGAATAATCTATTATATGTTATTTTATTTTCAAACTGTATAACTGGTTGGTGAGATGTTACTAAAATTTAATCTTCATGCAACGATGTTTTTTATAGAATTGACATAAGGACTAATGAATCAAAAATATTATTTGTAGAGTTTTTGTAACCACCCTTTACTATAAAATAATTTTCTATTTAAATAAAAAATGTGTCGATAGCTTGTTTCCCATAGAATATCTAACTAAAATGGGCCACAATATAATATAAAAACATTATTAAGAAAATTTAATAATAATAAAACCAATAAAAAATAAAAAAATTAAGCAATTAGAAATTCATACAAAATAGGATAATAATACGCAATGTTTTAAAAGTGAAATTTTAAATAAAAGAAAATTTCCTTATATATTTTTATTTAAAATTCAAATTTATAAATTTTAGATTTTTATTTTTTAAATTGAACACAGTTTTTTAATTCCACATATCAAAATGATTTTAAAATAATTTTTTTATTATTTTTATAAAATAATTGTTTTTTATATGAATAGTGAAAATACAATTGTTCCCAAAATAATTAGTTTAATTAATTTATCAATAAATAAGAAAGATATATTTTTTTAAACCTTTTAATTAATCTCATAGGTATTTAAGGAATAAATTTTTTAATTTTAGAGATATTTTTAAAAATATATAAAATCTATGTAAAACCATATAATAAAAAAAATACTTTTTTAGTTCTAATAAAAACTTATTTTTGGTCTTTTCATTTAATTAAACATTATTTTGGTGAAATTTTATTTTTTACTTGATTTAAAGGCCAAATAAAATTTATTTTTTAATAATAAAACTATTTATGTCTTAAAAATCAAAAACATTGAAAATTTTATCTTACACTAAAATTCTAATCTTTAAAACACCCTTGTCCTAAAAACTATTTTACATATTATGTGTGTTTATTTTAAAATTAGCACTTCCTATGGGAATAAATTGTATGTGGTAAAATTATTATGAAATTAGAAATAAAAATTTTGAACATTAAAAATTTTCAATTTTAATTGGGGTCATTAAGATTAAATGTCAAGGTTGAAAATAAATTACCCTGATAAGAGTAAAAATGGTATAAATTGTTTTACTAA
Organism: Viscum album; assembly: GCA_963277665.1. Classification (NCBI taxonomy): domain Eukaryota; kingdom Viridiplantae; phylum Streptophyta; class Magnoliopsida; order Santalales; family Viscaceae; genus Viscum; species Viscum album. The sequence goes on from OY728119.1 coordinate 2,065,798,177, forward strand.
GAATAAATAATCTAAAACATGTTAAAAAATGTTTCCGAATGTACGATTTATTTTTTTTCTTGTTGAACCTCACATAAATTCCTATTTTTTCCTTTTTGTGTCTTTTACCCTTGAATAGTAACTTTACATTATTGAAAATGTAAATCATGCTTCTTAAATTTCCCTCAATTTAATTTATAAAAGTGGGTATTTCCACCACTTCCCACATTTACCTTATAATTTATTTCTAAAAATATGAAATTTTATTACTCCTAGAAATCTATCCCATTTATTTATGCACATACTCGCCATTAGTTATCGTATGGCCTAAATTTTCAAAGATAATTTTGAGAGAAAACTCAGGCTCTCTACGTAAGTATTACCTCCTTCTCAATCATTTTTTCTTGATATTTCGATTCAAAAAAATTTCTTATAACCTTAATATTATTAAATTTCTATAATTAAAAACAATTTGTGTTATTATTTTAAATTAAAAACTCTTATTGTTTCATTTACATCCATTAATAAAAACAAAGGAATATCAATAGTGCGTACGTACGGACTACCGCGTCCAGGAATCTACATCTTCCATTTTTCACATCTGATTCTCATGGATGGTTATAATAACTTAATCAATGAGTAAATATTTTATATAAATATATATATGATTCTAAAATTGAAAATTAATATTTAACTTCAATCAATATAATTCATTGAAAAATAAAAATGTTATCATGCGAAAATGTGAACTACCACCTCCATGAATGATGTGTATTATTTCTCCAAAAAACCTATAATATATGGAAGATAAAGTGTAATTAATAAAATAATATGATATTTATAAAATTATTGAGGTTATAAAATTTAAAAAATACCTTCCTTTACCCCAAACTATAAAAGAAAATGATAACACCATACATGCATACGTGTGGACTACCACCTCCACAAAAGTTAGGTATTTCTTTTTTTCGTCAAGTATTTTATTATATTTAAAAATATTTTAAAATATGATTCAAAAAATTAATAAAATATATGTAATATAATTATTCTTCTATTATAATGATATTATAACTAAATCACACCATAATCATACTTATCCATTAATTATAACATGTTCATGTTTTGGCCAGTTTCACCAATAACATGAACGATGCTATATATTTATATCATGGGTAACTATAGAAAAATAATTAGTGATTATATTGGATAAAAATAGCTGAATAATTATTATTTTTAAGGTATTATAAATATAATATAGTATATTTTATGAGTGATATTAACAATAAACTGTTATAGTAAATTTAACCGCTGAAAAGGAACATCCAAGTTACTATTCATATATGGAGTCCATTTTATAAAATTATGTAACTATATAAATTTTATAATAATAGAATAATAAAGGACATAAAACTCTATAAATATAAATATTATGAATAAATTTTACCACAGATTTTATATTTTTCTATATGAAGAAATAGTTATGAAAAAATTGATAGAAAAAACCTCACTAATCGACTTATGAAAAATAATAATAAATAAATAAAAATTGATAATAAATAAATATTATTATATTAAATATATATGAATTAGGTTATAATTTTTTAAAAACTTAATTTGATGATTTTGGAAGGTAAGTTCATGCACAGAATGAATTAGGACCAAAGTTAGGGGTTATTGTCTCAAATTTAATTTCTTATAGTATTTTACTTATTATACAACTTGAAATATTTAATATGATTTTATTATTTAATAATGAATTTATTTTACTATATTAATTTTATTATTAGGATTTTAATATTAAAATCATGTTATCTATTTAAATGGCCTTTGATTCAAAGGATACTAAGGTTGTAAGGGTTTTTGTAAACTCAATTTCCTTCCATTAAGATAAAATATTTCTTATTGATCTCTATCAATAAAAGTTTGATTTTTTATTTCTAATGGATAAGTTATAATGTATTTATTACTTAATTTTTGGGGTTTTAAAATTATTCCTTATTAACTCATTATCAAACGACTCTTACCTCAATGATTATGCTTCTTTTAAGGGTTTCTTGGTCTTAATTCCTAATTCTTTGGACATTATTCTTGTTATAAACCTATTTAATTTTATATGGTATTTTTATTTTCAATTTTTTCTATTATATCATGAATTATCTATTATTCATGGAATTTTACATTTAATTTCAAACTATTTCTCCTTTAATGGTTTTGGTTTAAATGTTATTGAAACTATAAGTGTTTTTTTGCCAATATTATTTTTAAATCAAGATTGTTTTTAAAGGATAATATATAATGAAAGATTTTATTATTTAGAAAACCCCCATAATTTTATTTTTTTATTCATAGGGTTTACATGTCCCCTCAAATTTTCATTTCCCATTGATTCATATTTTACCAAAAGTATTCATTATAAGTGAAACTAACCCTATATCTTCTTCTCAGTTAGGAGCCTTACTTTTTCCAGGTTTTTATTCATTAGAATATTTTTATAATTTTCTTATCTTTGAAATAATAATTTATTATGGTCATTTTATACTACTTTAACTTATTTAAAATATTTTAAATAAAATTTTAACATTTTTCATATGGGTTATTTTCATCAAAGTGTAAAAAAATATTTTTTAATGTTTTCCATGTGAACACGTCTTCCCACCCTCTGTAATTTTCTATGGAACTTAATTTTTAATATGTAATGTTTTTATAATTTAAAATCTTATTATCCTTTCTTTATAAAATATTTCTATCTAAATAAATGTTTTTAAAAAGACCATAGATGTTTTTATTTACAAAGTTGTTTTTTAATGCTCCTAAAAATGGGTTTCATCTAAATCCACATCCTTTGAAATACCCTATTAATTATCAAGTATATAATATAAATGTTATAATAAATCATATTTATCTTCAAGGCTTATGTAATATCCATATATTTTATAGGAATGATGCATCACTACTTTTTTCATGCCTAATTATCTTTAGAATAAAACCATAATTTTTATTCCAATGTTTTTCTTTATAAAAACTATATATTTTCTTTATGTAAATGATGGATGTTCACATAAATGTCATACATATATTTATTAAGTAAATTATTACTTTAAAAACATATAATTTATCTATATAGTGTAAATATCATATGCATTATTATCTTTATTGGATGGTATTTACACATAATGTTATTAAATATATTTGGATACCCATTTATTTTTCATGTGTTTAATATGTTATAATCATTTATGGGATTATGAAGGATTTTTTATGTCATTCCATTTGAAAAGGACATGAAACCAATTTTATTTCTATGGGTCTTTATTATGTGATAAATGAAATATATTTTCCTTCCATGTGTTCCTTATGAAATGATGAATGATTTATTTCAAGTGTCACTCATAAGTATAGATGATTTATGGCTGGTGTATTATATAACCCTATAATACATTGGTTAAAATTTTAAATCTGATGAGAGATATATATGTGGACACAATTTATTTATTCTCAAATATGGGTGGAAGTGTGTGACTCGTGGATATTATGTATACATGGGTAGAAAAAGTTATCTCACAAGCATGGGTAAAAGCGTGTCAATCATGAAGGTTATATTTTCATACACTAATGTTTTTCCATATTTTAAGGATGTCATATTTTTATGCTTATTATCATGAATATTTTATTCTTTCATGGATCATGTTTATTGACTCATGTTTCCATAATATTTTTACCCTTGTATTATGTTACGCCAATCCTTATATGTTGAAAAATGGTATATGATTTTTTTAAATTTAAATTTCTTATATATACTAATTATACCCATACTCTCTTCTTATGCTCACTTATGATATTTAATTATTATAAATTATGTTTAAGCTTACTAATCATCTAATCTAAACCCTTTCTTATGTTTCCATTTCCCCAGGTTATAAAGAAAATTAATATTTATTATGTGTCTAGAAGAGTATCTTGTCTCTAGGATTTGTGGGAGATATTAAAGGCTTGTTATATATTAAGTAGTTTCTTATATATTGTGAAAATATCCATTTTATACAAAGAACATGGGTTTTAATAGTTAAATATTTGTACTAACTCTCTAAAACTCAAAACATAAAAGGTCCTTTTGTTGTAATTGTTTCATTATATTTTAAATATGGATATGTATTAAATAAAATGTGTTTTCGACATTGAATCAGAGAGTTAGGGTATGGGAACCTTTTTTCCCTTTACATTATTGTTATATATAAACTTATGGAAAATATTAATAGTATTAAATATTAATAAACATAATAGATAAATTATTGTAAAAATAAAAACTAAAAAATATACCTCATGTTTAAATTCAATATCGAGGTTCCCAACGATTCATGCTTGAGAATTTCATTTACTCTCACAAGACTTATAATGTCATTAATGAAATTTATATGTATATTTTATTCATATTCAATGAAGATGGTATTTTTTAACTTGGAACATTGTATCTAAATGAACTTGTAATGCTAATAAATGTATTAGTTAAATTGGTGGAGTAAAGGTACTCTCTGATTTTCCTTTCAATCTGTTAGTTGATCAATCATATTGTCTTCACTGGAACTTCTATTTCCATTTTTTTTCTTCTTTTTAATAACATTCCTTAGTTTATTACTTTTTTCATTTATTATAAAATGTTTGTCATGGAAAATAAATTGTAAAAGAGATACCTCGTTATCATCATGTATATTTATAATATTAAACATCCATTATGTGAATATTCCAATAAAATGTTTTACCATGTAAACATTAAAATCATCAATGGTAAAATGTAGCTCGGTTCTTAGCTCATGGGATATGTGAATCCCTACCCCTATGTTATCTTTTGGAAGTTATTTATTATCTATAATCATTACTTTGATATTGTACTCTATATATTTCAAAAAAGGTGATGAGTTGTTGTTGATATTTATAAATCATATTTAAATTTACCCTATAAAATTTTAGTCTAAGAAAGGTATCATTAGTTTTTTTATTTCCATAGTATAAACAGTAATGAAAAAATAAATTACCTCTGGTAATTTTGGAATTTTTGTGGAATGTATAACCATAATTATGAGAGTTTGTCTCTTTATTTTTTGGTTTCTAATATGTTTATTCTTTTCATTGGTTCATTTTAATAAACTGGTTTATCACATCATCTTGACAACTAACATTTTCAGTTATAGAATCTAGTTATTCCTTCATCTATTTCATTCTTTCATTTATATCGACCAGTGTGTTTTATTTCTAAAATTATTATCTAGTTAAAAATTCAGAAAACTATACCTCTAATATATTCATACTATCCAAGATGACTTATTTCCACCGAATGTAGTCATTCAATAGGTAAAGTAGATGACGATTATTTTTTCTAATCCTGATAAAAAATATTAGAAAATAAGTATTCATTATTATATAATACTATTTTAATATAGAAAAAAATTCTATTATGTAAAATTTACACATGATTCCCATTATTTTTGTGTGTTTTCATATATTATTAGTGAATTTTTATTTACACTAGCCTCCTTCTATATCTCATGATGTGGGAATGAAGTGGCTTGAGATTCTAATTCATCAATGTACTAATAAGAAAAGGAAAATAATTATGTTCTTATTTTATATCATAGGAAAATTTTAATATATATTAAAAATAAATACCATTTAAGGTTAAAGTGAACTATAAACCATACTTTTTTATGATAATTTTATTTTTCTTTAAATATAAAACTTTTATTTTCTATATACCTTTTCTATTTCATAAATTAATAAATATGAATCAAATTGATTAATACACATAATTTAAATTAAAATATTACCAATTATAATATACCTTAGATTATTCCTCTTCTCAATAGTCAATAAAATCATACTCAGTTTCTTGGTTTATGATATGTGTGTATATAACTAGTGTGTGGGGTTTAACTTTCCCCTCAACATCCCTAAGATAACGTTTCATAAGTGGTTGTTGAAATTCTACATGATCCTTTCCTATGACCATTACTATGAATTTACAGAGATAATATTATAATATAAATTTACTGTGTAAGGTTTAATGAAGAGTAAATAAACATTTAATTATTTTATTTTTTAGTTAAATAGAGAAATTATATCAAAATATTACCCAAATGTGTTTCCAAATTACTTCCTTTAATGTGGGAATGACAAAGTGCCACATGTGTATATGAATTAGTGTGTGTATTCAAGTACTAAACCTCATGTAAACAATGAAAATGGATTTTTGGGGTCAGTAGGATGACCATGTGATGATATTTCATTGAATATATCAAATTTTAAAACCAACAAACTACTAGATAGAGGAAAGCATGGTGTCAATCCTCAAGGAAGGTGAAAAATTATTCATACAAAGAAAACTAATCAAAATAATAAAAAAATCCTAATAAATAATGATAAGTAAAAAAATGATGAAAATATTTTTTTAAGAAATAATAGATAAGGACATAATGATTAATTTGATAATATAAGGCATAAAAAGATATAAGATAACAAACAAGAAAAATTGACCAAGAATGAAATGAAAAGAAAATTTAGTTTGACTAGTTAAAATTTATGTCTTTGTTTTTGAAAATATAATTAATTTCAATAATTAGAAACATATAGACGAATCCAGTTCAATGAAAATTGACAAGTTTTTGATTAAATTTTCAGTTCTTCACTTAAAAACTAACTAAATTTTAAAGTACGATAAGGTTGATTGAAGTCAAAATTGATAAAGAAAGTGAATATAATGAAATGAGTATGAATCAATCTTATTCATCTACTCAAATTTTTAGGTTAAAATATTTTTTATATTTAATAATACAATAATTTCAAAACAATTACCACAAAAATGGAAGAAGGAAGATTATAATGAGGAATATTACCTTGATCTACCACTACTGAATGAGCTCTGTCTCTAGCCTATTATATCTTATATAGCTCTAATTAGTTTCCACTCAAAAAGTCTCCAGATAATTTTTTTCCTCCCATAATACTTGAATGGTTCATCCCCCCCTTTTTTATTGTTTCTTCCTTTTAATTAAAAAATGATTCTACCAAATTATCCACAACATAAACTCAGTGATCTGGTTTCACTGGTATCATTTTCTTCTTTGAACTTCAATCACAACAACTATTAATCTAACAAAAATACTAAAACTACTCTACCAATTGCACATGAAATTTTATTCTCTAGGTTCCACATCTAATTAATTTCCATATACTATTAAAAATCCATGTGTCATCCAATCAATGCAGCATGATTCTGCTCCAACCTCAACTTCCAAAAATGGAAATTCACTAGTACACGCATGGTCTTGAACCTTGGATACCACTCTACATCATATTTAAATATAAAATAACTCAATAATTTATTGAGAAACATATCACCACCTCATTGTTGCAGCTTCAAAAATCTTGAGCGCCCACATCCTTTACTAGTTTTCACCTAGACAGGGAATTGAAAAGTATCAAACCAATTTTTTTTTCTAATTTTAATTTCATACCAAAATATAAATCATAATTAATATTTAGAATTATCATATTGTGATGTACAACTCAGTTATCTTAATCATTAATCTTACAACCTCAGCATCAATAGATGACCCCTAAGAGATTAAACTCTTCAATATTTCGATATCCCTAATAAAGTATGTAGCTCTGATTAGTCTTTGTTTTCCACCCTAGTATGACATCAAAAATTCATTCAGTATAATGTATTGTTTAGATTCAATAAAGCTAAGGAAGTTTCAAATCTGGATCCTCTCTGGTCAACTCAAGCGATCTTGTATGGCATTAGTTTCTAAACTCAACACCCTAAATATTCTATTAAAATCTTTAGTCGATTCTTTAACAACTTCTTATTTTTCATCCCACTTGATCTATATTATGAAATGATCTTGACCAATATCAGTGGAGAATAAGGATATTCAAGCTTCTACATCTCAGATCGGTTCATTTTAATGGTGATAAAAAATGTAAAAGGGTTACCTCATAAGATCCTTTATAAAATATCGTAGGAGCGTGGAACAAAGGATATTTATTCTATAATAATACAAATAAAATATCATGCAGGCCACTATTTTTATATTTTTCAAAATAAAATTCCCTAATAACAACTTCTCCCAAGATAAATAACATGGCCAAAATTCAAAAAATTCACACAAGAATGAAAAATTTGAAAAGCACTAAAAATTCTCGAAGATATAAAAAATGATTACAAAACTAGAATAAAACACTTTAACAAAATAATAAATTAATTTATAGTATCAAAATAATTCTAAAATCTATGTCATAAAAGTATATTTAAATAAAATCATGGAACATAGAAATTAAAATTCAAGGATCCAAAACAATTCTAAACTTCTTCCAAACAACACTCCATCACTCATTTTACCTAAAACAACCGAAATAATGTTCTTAAACAAATTCAAAAATTTAATCAAAGAAATTATATAATTTAAGCATAAAATAGTCATTTTCAAGAAAATGTTCAAGGAATTAAATTTAAATATAGAGATATAAATTATCAAGTATTTATCATAAAATGATAAATTTAACAAACAAATCATCAAAATATAATTGCAAATTGGTGGTAAAATTTTTTCAATTAAATTAAATATAAAATTTACCCACACTTATGATATTGATTGTCCTCAATCAATAAATTTACAAATTTAGTGGAAGAGAATAAATCATAATAGTGAAAAACTAAATTACTGAATGGAATTTCTTTTAAAATCATTTTACCCCATAAACAATCTCAAGTTAAAAATGTGATCAACCTCTTAAAATTGAATTTTTTTAGTGAAAATTTGGTTTCATATTTTACAAAAATATTGAAATTGAAAATTTTGAAAAAATTAAGCATAATTAAATTTTTTTCCAACTAGAACTCCCAAACTTCTATTTACCTCTAGGTTAACTAATACACATAATTAATTATATATTATATTTATATATATATTAAATATATTCAACTAAATGGATGGTTGAGAATAATAATTAAAAATAATGAATAACTAACCCATCTATAGGTAAAAAAATAAAGAATAAATAATTAAAAGTTCAACATGTTTTAGGATTTTTGTTTAATATCATATTTTGATACATATCTTATGATTTAAATTTAAACCAAAAATTTTAAATTCAATTATAATTATAATCCATACTCCCAATATTTTACCAAAAAAAGGTTCTTCCAAGAGGGAAATAAAATTATATACTCCATTGAATCCCTAGAGTAATATAAATTAATGTACTCAAAGTGGCATCACAACCTTCAATGTTAAGAAATTTTTTTACCAACTAAATAAGAAATTTTAGGCATGAAAAATAAACAATTTTAAGAAAAATATAAAGGTTTTTGATGTTCTCTACATTGAATTTCAACTAATCACATTGGAGACCCCTTCCCTACACTTAAAACCCAACATTGTCCCCAATTTTGAATCCTAAAGTGGTAGAAAAATAAAAAAACAATTTATGTTTAGAATGATTTTCAATGGGGTAATTTCAATGCATGATCGCGGGATATAATAAGGTTTAAAAAATTTTCAACCATAATTTCTAAAGTGTCATTGAAAAACAATTGAATATAAATATATATTTTTCCTTTTCCAAAAAATATACATTTTAAATTTAATTAATGATACAACATGTTGAATAGTCTCAAAAATAGAAAACACTTCTTAAAAAATGTTTCTTCTACAATAAAGTTTAAACAGTGGATAAATGTTTCCCACAATTAGTATCAGGTAGTGATAAGACTAAAAAAATCAACCACTATCAAGGAATTATTTTGGAAGATTTAGAAAAAAAATATTTCTAAGTACAATGAAAAATTAGACTCCCTTAATAGGGAATATTTAGCCACTGGAGTACATTATAACACTCCCCTTATTGTTCCCTTGAATTAAAGTCCCCTGGTTAGTATGTTTCATATCCTCAAAATGAAAATATGAACATGAGATTAAATAATATAGAGTTCACAAAAGAAAATAACTATAGATAAAGTTTAAGAAATTTTAATCATGAATACTCAAACTAGTAGCTCCTATTTTCAATGAGAATTATTGGAATTCCACTCCAAGTTTTCAAAAGTTTAGACTGTGATGTATTTATACAACAATATCCACCTTACTCTAGAACAATAGAGAAGAAAATAAGACCAAGGTAGATATTCAAATAAATTTATTATTATTTAAAACAAAAGAAAATAAATATAATTAACATGGGTTGAATCCCTTGATGTAATGAGTTTACAGTCGTTAGACTCAATATATTCTCAATTTTGAAAGACAGTGATGACAATGAACCCCTTTGGGTGTCCCTCAAATTAAAGATTATTTCTTTATCCATTAACCAGGAATAATCTATTTTTTATCCTTCAAGTTCCACAACTCCAATGACTTGTACTATATGTTTGGTGAAAGGTATAGGACACTTGGATTTAAGCTTCTTAGAAAAAATTATATGTCTACAATTAAACAAAAGGACCTTCTAAATAAACATAGAATATCTATTTTTGATGATGCAATCATTAAAATATTTATTCCTCTCCTTGTAAATCCTATAATTTTCAAATAACACTCCCATAATCTCATCAATATCACTAAAAAAAGCAATAATATATCTCTATTTGTTTGAAAATCCAAATTCAAGGACATAATTTTACAGAAATATTTTTGATTCAAACAAAAAGGAAAGTGAAAATGTTTCACAAAAATATTTATAAATAGATATATTCATATTAGAGTTTTAATGGATGTTTTGTAGACCCAAAAGACTCATCAAGCTTTAAAGACCCGTATTTCGGAGAACAAGACATAATTTTATTTAAAATATGTTTAAGCAAATTATTTTTTATTTTATCTTATCTACTATATTTTGGATGGAATGAAGCCCCAATTTTGTAAAGAATTATAGATTTTCCATTTAAAATTTGAAATTATAAATTTTAAAGTGATTTCCATTGTCTTTGATAATATATTTTGGCACCCAAAATCTTGAAAACATGTTACTTTTAACAAATTTTATGACACTATTATCTTGATTGTTTGAAAATTTCACTAATTCAAACTATTTGGAAATAGAAAAAAACCAACAAGATATACTCATTCAAATCAAAATATGGAAATGGTCACATAAATTTCAATACCCAAATATAGAAAATTTATAATTGAAAAATTTATTTCTAAGGAATTTCTGATTTCCTACCCACATATCCTAAATTTTAGCACTTATCACACCTAAATACTGAACTCTTAGAATATTTAAATCGAGTAGGCTAGTAGAAACCAACCTGAAGAAAATTTTGTGAATCCCTCCCTCCTACATGATGTTCAGCCCATGGTGTGTAATTAAAACATTAAAGGATGAAAAAAATCTCTTCCTTAGTCACACACCTCAAAATAATAGCTTAAAAAACCTTTTTAACAAAAATGAGTTATCCCAAAAGTAGTATTTTAACTCATAAATTAATTTCTTCATTTTTTGTAAATTCTTTTGGAATTACTCTATTAGAATGTAATTTAAAATTCTATATACCAATTAGATTGTTTAAATGAAATTAAAATCCAATTTTCATATGGAAAAGAAGAATTAATATTTATGGGATCATTAGTTTTAGCATTAGGAAACCTATACAGACGATCAACTACTACATTTTCAGAAACATTCTTATCAATAATTTAAAAATAAAACTTCAGCATAAAAACAATCAATCTAGTCAATCTATGTTTGGACTCTTTTTTGGAAAGTAAGTATTTTAAGGTATAATGATCAATAAAGACTATGACATTAGACTCTATCATGTACTATGAACATTAATCTAGAAAAACACTATATCTAATAGCTCATTCTAATTAGTGGTGAAATTCATTTGGTAATTATCTAGAAAACTAATAGTATAGTACACCATATGATACCTATTTTATTTACTTTATCCTAAAACTACTCTAACAACTACACCACTAGAATCACAAATTATCTCAAATGGAAACTTCCATTTGTTGGTTGTGATGATGTCTGAAGAAGTGGTTTTATTTTTAAAAATATTAAATCATTAAATAAAATTTTCATCAATCAAGAATGGTGTATATTTCTAAAAACGTGATCATAAGGGCCTAGTTATTTTAGAAAAAACTTTTATAAATATAATATAAAAACCATTACGTCCTATAAAAAATATAACACCTTCGTGATTCTCAATATGGGGAAGATTTTTAATTGCTACTTTTTTTAGCATTATCAGCCTCTATACACCTCATTGACAACATATGAACAAGAAGGATTCCCTCAGTAACCATGAATTAACATATCTATGAATTAAGAACAAGATTTTCCTCTAGGAATTTTCCAAAAAAAGATACAAATTTTGTAAATAACTCTCAAATATACTCCAAAAAATGGAGAAATCATCCATAAAAACATATATCATTTTATAAATAATATTTTAAAGTATATCCATAACATATATTTCAAAATTATTTGGATTAACTCATAATCCAATGGGTATTTAGGTAAGAAAATGTACTAAAAGGAATTTTGAAAGTGGTTTTTCTTGGTATGTTGGGGCTATAGGGATCTAGTTATAACCAGAATAACCATCTAATAAATAGAGAAATTCACTTACATATAACCTATGAAGAATTTGATCTAATAATAAAATGGGAAAATGATCCTTCCAAGTGGTATAATATAACTTCTTATATTCTATACAGATTCTCAATATAATTTCTTTTCTAACCTGAATTTGTTCATTTTTATAATTCATAACAATAGTGAAATCCCCTTTCTTTTGTACTAATAAGATTGGAATGAACTAAGAACTATAATAAATGGGATCATAATCCAGTATCAATTATCTTAATCACTTACTCACAAACAAATAATTTCATATTTGGATTAAATAATTTTTATCCCTAAACTCTTGGTTTTTGATTTTGTTCCATTGAAATTTTATGGATGCAGAATGATGGGATAATCCCATTTATGTAATTAATTTACTATCCAATAGTAGTTTTGAACATTTCAAAACATTAAAAAACTTTCTCTCTTAGATTCTATCTAGTTTAATATATATTATTATAGGAAGTGAAGAGTCCTCACCCCAAAATGAATATTTCAAGTGCACAAGAAAAGGGTTCAACACCCCTTAAGATGAATCTTCACTAGAATATAGATTATTGGGACAAGGAGGTCAATGTTATTAAATATGTTTCTTAAATTAAGTGTGAAAATTTAATAAATTTTGAATTTCCAAACCAAATTTTTTTTCTCACTGTGATCCAAAGTGGATAACTAACTACATTTAGTGTATAAATTTGATTTCAAAAATTTTTCTTAGAAAATTAATGAAACTTTTGCGAGATCTCTCCCTCACATGTATCAAAATGATCCTCAACCATGTTAAGAACATGAAATTCTACCTCATGATCTCCTAGAGATTATCTAATCTTAAAAATTGAAAATACATCTTCTAAAAGGATCTTCATTGTAGGAACATAGAAATTTTTTAGGTATGGAAGATCACCTAGGTTTTTATTTATAATAATTATAATCGTTTTTAGAAAATTAGTTTTCCACAAAAAGGGTTTATTTAGTTAAGTATTGTTTGTCTAAGTTTTCATGGTGATATTATGAGTCTTTGAAATCCATCATTTATACTCTAAAATAGTTCTATCCAAATATAGGTTCTCTCAAATTTTTGAAAACATTAAAATCTTATTATTTCACCTCAAAATAAAAAATTATTTGAACCTTAGAAACATCAATAACTCTACACGTTCCATAAGAAGCCCTAATAAGGAAGATATGTACTTATTAGACATACTCAATATACAAAAATAGAGAATTAGTAGGTTAGAAAAACTTACGAAATCCTGTATGTAGGTTATCTACTCTTCATAAAGTATGTGTGGGATATCAGTCAACTCTTTGTGAAACCACAATTGTGGGTTTTAATTCTCTAAATTCAAAATATTGAAATAGTGGGAAAGGAAGAAGATTTGTAACACCCTGATATTTTTAAAGAGGAATATAATATTTAATGGTCTATACAATACAAAAAACCAAGATTAGAAGAGAATGTAACACCCTTATAATTTATGATATATATATTTTTAAATAAATTTAATCTCTTCAAAATCTTGAGATTAATTCAACAACGGGTTTAAATGAAATAAGATAATCTATTAAAATATTATTATTTAAACATGACCATTATAACGTAGCCATTATATGGAAGGTATGAATAGTAATAAGTAAATTATAATTTTGTTTGGTTTACACATGTATAAAATAAATTCAATGGTTATATATTAATTATAAATAAAAAAAGAATCACTTGAATGTAAAACAAGTTTTTTTGAAAATCTATATTTTTTTTTCTAAAAGGCGGTTTAATTGTGCTTTGTGCATATAATTTATAATTAATTTATACCAATTTTAGAAAATTTATTTGAAAAAATGAACTTCATTTTTGAAATCATCATATAAAAATTATCTTAGGGAGGATTTCTGGGACATTTTTGAAATGTTTCATTTTTTGATGAATAATGAAAATATTGATTTTTAATAAAAACTAAATTTTCATTTAAGTTATTTACATTGATTAAATATATTTTAAATTATGTTTAAAGTAAAATTAGTTCAATTATATTAAAATTTAAATAATTTGAGTCAATATAATCAATTTCATTTCTAATTCTCATACTAAAACCTTCAATACTTCTGAGAATTTTCTCTTTGAAAACCTGCTTTTCCTTGTGTCTACAGATATAATTTTAAATTGATTAATGAAACTTATATTAATTTAATTTTAAAAAATAGATTAAATATTTTTAATTAGAATAATTTATATTATATATTAATTTCAAATTAATTTTTTAACAAAATGAATTTTGAAAATAATGAAATATAATTATTGCGGTTAAGGTAAAAATGGGTTTATTGTGGGGTTAAAATAAGAAGATAAGGGTTAAATGACCAACCAACTTCTCAAAATTTTATTTTATGGACATATTTTCACCTTACCATATCCCAAATTAAAACTTAATGTTTTTTGGAAGCATTTTAATGTGAATAAATTTTTCATTTTGGATTCTTTTGGGAAATTTTAAAGTAATTTTGAAGAGGGTTCCCTTTCCCCACTTATAAAAGAAAAGTATATATCCTAACTTATAAACACCCAAAAATCCCTTTATATTGAAAAAAACTAAAAAAAAATATCTCTCAAATATCCTTATACATATTCTATAGATTCTCATCCCTTAAAAATACTATCTCTATGGTCTTTAATAGGAGATCCAAAAGTGGTTTCTCTTATAGGGGGTAATTATCTTAACAAAGGGCTTTCATTTTTTTTTCTTTGTTTTTATCCATAAATTATATATTAACACTAATAGTATAATAATATTGGTATATACCAAATAATTAGATGTTATTATGTTTATGACATTGTAAGAACCCGGTTTTTGAGGCGAAAGACTTTGGAATATTCTTGATGATATTCCAGAGCAGCGCCTTCGGACAGCGTGCGATTCCGGGCCCCGGAGTGGCCGAAATTAAATTTTCAGTGTGTTCACACTGGAAAAACCAAATAAATGCAATAACTCATAAATGGTGATCCGGATCAGGGATACGAGTGTACAGATGGGTCCGTAATGGGGTGTTTACCCTAGGAACGACATAAAACTTGTCGGAGCAGGACGTTTGGACCCCTCGCACGCTTCTGGAGCGTTAAACGGATTGATTAATTAATTAATTTATTTGTTTAATGTTGAAACTCCTGCATCTCTTAAGCGGTGGCTCGGATTGGAAAACCGAGGACACCGTTGAGTTTGGAGCGTTCCGTTTACCCTAGGAGGGGTGTAAGTTTCGCGGGTGCGGGCCGTTTGTGAAAAATGGCCCCAGGGGCGTTTTCGTAATTTGGCGGCCTCGGGCGCTAAGTTTAATAACTTTTGAACGGGGTCTCGGATTAAAATTCTGGGACTGCCATTGTGCTTGAAGCGTCGTGTTTACCCCAGGGACGCCCTCCTTTTTGTCTGCTTCGAGAGCGGGGTCGGGGGCGTGCCGGGCGGGGGTGTTTAAGTGTTATTACTTAAACGCACCCCCTCCCTCTTCTCTTCCTCTTCTCCTCCCTCACACCCTCTCCCCTTCCCTCCTCCATTATGGTGAGCTCCGGCGAGGCGAGCTCCGGCGAGCCAACTCTGGCGAGGCAACAGCGCGGGGCGGATCGCGCGGGAAGCGCCGGGCGAAGCCCAACGAGGTAGGCGGATTTGAGTTCCCCCCCCCCTTCCCCGTTTTAATCCTCATTTATGCTCAATCTCACCATTGGATCCTCGAAAAAATCCTGTGGTTGCGTAGATCCCGTTCCGAGCTATCCGGAAAGCTATCCGGATCGAAATTTCGACAACAGGATCGTTCCCAGTGGTCCTTGAAAATTTTCTGGCCATGGCCGGTTTCCGGCGAGGGCCGAAGGCGGCATACGGCGGCGGTGTGGGGCGGAGCGCGGCACAGCAGGGCCGTCGGCCGGGGCTTCGAAGGCGGCGGCGGCGCTTCCGGGAGGCGGCGGAAGCCTTCGGCGGCGGCTGTCAGAAGCCGGCCGCGGACGCCGGCAGGCGGAGGAGAGGGGGGTCGCGAAGCGCGCGACCCCCGTGAACGACCACGACCCGCGAATCGCGGGTCGCTGTGGGGAATCAACCGGCCGCGAGGCGGCGGTCGGCTGAAGCGAGCCACGGCTAGCTGGCCACGGCGGGGACAACCGGACCTGCGGCTGAGCCGCGGGCCGGCTGTGCGGACCGGGCCGGCCGGCGCGGGCCGACCCAAGCAGGGCGGACCGGCCGGTCCGGGCTGGTCCGGCCCAAGGGGCTTTGCCCCTCAGTCTTCGGACGCCCGTATTTCGGGCTACGAGCGTCCGTTTTGTGCACCGTCTGCGGCAGCGCGGAGCTTGCGTCGAGGGGAATGTTTTGAGATGGTTTCGGGAAATTTTAATTACCGAAAAGGGGGGTCGCGGAGGCGCGACGTGTCCTTAAGTGGACGAGCGTTTCTCCCGAGATTCTTGTTTTGGACGGCGCGGACGCGTCCGACGTCCGTTTTGAGTGCCGTCAGTTGCGTTGGGACCCTGGCGTCGGGGCAGATCTTTCCAGTGTGGTTTCAGGCGTTGAGGCTGAAGTTGAGATGCGGGCCCCACGGTCCGTCTTTTGAGCTGCCTGCAGTTTTTAGCCACTTTTTCCTAGGACGTCCGTTCGGGGCGTGCGAGCAGTCGATGTTGGGTGTTTTTTCGAGGGCATCGCATTGGCGCAGTCTACCCGCTGTAATTCGGCACGATGGTGCGGGGCCCACGAGGACCGTTTGGGCGTCGACGGTGATTTTTCCAGCTTTATCACCGAGCGACCGTTTTGGACAAGTGAATAGTCCATCTTGTGTACTTTTTTGAGAGGATCGCAACGGTGCGATCCGTTCGTTGAGTTTCGGGACCGGGATGCGGGTCCCACGTGGAGCCGCTCGTGTGCGGTGTGCCGGAACGTATCTTTTCCTTTGGGTACCCGTTCCACGCAAGTAAGCAGTCGATTTGACGTGCTTTTCCGAGATCTTTGTGATGGCGTAGTCCGCCCGAATTTTTTTTTCGGGGACGTGGTGTGGGACCCACTCGACCTGGCTACGGTGAATAGTACCTTTTTCACCGGGTGTTCATTTTGGGCGGTTGAGTACTCAATCCCGTGTGTTTTTTCGAGGGGATCGCAGTGGCGTGATCCGTTGGTTCAGTTTCGGGATCTTGGGGTGGGCCTCACATGAGTTTGATTATGGTGTATAGTACCTTTTTCACCGGTTGACCGTTTCAGGCGAGTGAGTAGTCTATATCGCGTGTTTTTCCGTGAGGTTTGCAACGGTTTGATCCGTTTGGTTGTACGAAGCCTCTTGCACGATCTTGTTAAATGTGGAAGCATGGAAGGTGCTCCAGTAGTGGTTTGCCCTACCTTGTTTGTAGCGGGCCCTTGGCGTGTGATCACGCACTCTTGGGAGAGTGATGTAAGTGGTTCACAAGATGTGGTTAGCCGTGCCCGGGCCTTTGAGTTGGAGATGTTACGTCACATCTTCGGGTTGACTTTGGGTGCCGGGTGCATGATAGCCTATGGGCTGGAACGAGGTATACTCTGGGAGTATTTGAGAGCGCTTGGAGGTACGTGTGGGTTGTGCCTGAGATGTTCGGGCACTTGGTCGGGGTTTGACTTGGGGACACACATCGTGTGGGCCCCAAGTGCGTGCTGTCTTCTGCTTCGCGTACTTGGACCTCTCGCGGTGTGGAGGGTCCCTCTGTGTGTTTGCTTGAACAGTAGGGTGGAGCTCTTCCCCTGGCTCTGTGCTCGTTTTTTGACCAGCAGGGTTGAGTGGTCTCCCCCTGGTTTCGTTCTCGATGGATTGGACGGTAGCAGTGCTAGTGACACCCAGTGCTGGGGCAGACGCTGCACCTCCTTTGGGTGAGTTGTTCTGGAGTTGGGAGGTTGCGCGATACCCACTCCGTGTTCAGTTGGCCCGTGTTGTGCCCTCCGGTGGAGATGGCTAGAGCAGTTTTGAGTTCTACCCTCCAACGGGGCTGGGCAGTGGGTTACTCATCGACTTCTAGGGTTTACCCTCCAGTAGAGACTGGGCAGTGGGTCACCCGATGCTATTAGGGTCTTCCCTCCAGCAGAGACTGGGCAGTGGGTCACCCGACGCTAGTAGGGTCTACCCTCCAGCAGAGGCTGGGTAGTGGGTCACCCGACGACCTCTTAGGGTCTACCCTCCAACAAAGACTGGGCAGTGGGTCACCCGACACTAGTAGGGTCTACCATCCAGCAGAGGCTGGGAAGTGGGTCACCCGACGACCTCTTAGGGTCTACCCTCCAGTAGGGCTGGGCAGTGGGTCGCCCGTCGTCTAGTTCTAGGTCTACCCTCTAGCACGGTTGGGTAGTGGGTCGCCTGTCGACTTATTCCGGGTCTACCCTCCAACGGGGCTAGGCAGTGGGTCGCCTGATGTTGTATTAAGGTCTACCGTCCAGCGGGGCTGGGCAGTGGGTCGCCGAATGATGTGTTTTGGTTTACCCTCCAACAGGGCTGGGTAGTGGGTCACCCAGTATCTTAATATGGTTTACCCTCCAGCGGGGCTGGGCAGTGGGTCACCCGATATCTGGTTATGAATTACCCTCCAGCATGGATGGACAGTGGGGACACTCATTGGAATTCCAGACTCAGTCCTTACTACTAGGCTAGTCTGAGGCTTTCCTCCATGACCCCCGGAGCGGGAACCTTGGTTGTACGAGTCGGTGATGGATCATCTTGACTTTGAGGAGACCTCTCGACTGCAGGGCAGTGACGAGGTGTGGTTTGACTTTCCCTAGTTCTCACAAGAATGAGGGGAACTTTCCCCACCGAGACGTGTTCTTGTGAAGCGATCTAAAACCGTGTGGGCGAGTTAGTGACGCCCAAAGAGGATAGTGTCGAGGTGCGGTGATTGAGCCCCTTGTCTTGCGGTTCGGGGCAGACGTGCGGGATGCTGGGCATCGATGGAGTTTACCTCTGGGACTGTTGGCTACTCTTTACTTAGGCTAAGCTACGGGATGGAGATCCCCTTATGATGTTGTTCGGGCTTCTTACTGAGCATAAGGTTATGTATATACCTCGTACGAGTACCCACTCCTTGGGTTTTGGTTACTCTCCTTCCAGGAGAGGCGAAGAAGCGCGGGGTATGCCACGTGATTTCCGTGTCTAGCTTCTCATGGTTGGACGAGTCTTCTCTCCTGCTATAGGTATCGAAGACTCGATGATAAGTTCGTCTTCTCACCGTTTCCAGCTCCTTGTTTCGGGACGAGTCTACCTTCTTTCCTCTTGTTGGGTTGAACTGGACACTTTAATGTACTCTTTACTGCACCTTCGGTTGTACTCATCTACTTTTCTTGTTCTCTCTACTGCTCACCCTTCAGTACCTCCTTTGTTGCTCCCTCGAGCCTTTGGGGTATCCTACTGAGTATTTTTATACGCACCCCTTCTTGGGCTTTGCCCGAACTTGGTGTGCCCTTGCAGATGACGGATAGGTGGAGCGTGACTTCAGTGGAGCGTAGGAGCTTGGGAGCTTAGACCGCGTGCGGTGGTCGTGGTCGGGTTCCAGGTGGGAGACCCGTCAACTATTTCTTTTTTGTTTACCTGTTGCCGGGTTGTGGCACTTTTCTGGTTGGGTGCGTGATTTGCCCCTTTTTCCTTTTCAGCACTTTGCTTGTACTTGTAGAGGTCGATGCACTTTGTGGTATTTATATAGAAGTTGCCCTTTTATTTACTTGTCTTTTCTTTTACTCTGCACTTTTGCATTAAGTTTGCTGCGTGTGTGTGTACATGTTCTTAGGCAAAGGCCTCCCCGAGTTAGTGTGCCTTCGGCGCTGGTCGCCAGCCCCTGGCCTATGGAGGCGGGCTTGGGGTAGTTGCGGCTCGAGCCCAGGTAGGGTCGGGTCATGAAAAAGTGGTATCAGAGGTGGTTTGTTCCTTGGTACGTTGTGCGGACGTCCCTAAAAGAGGAATTGGTTGGGATATAGGGCAACAGTGTTAACGTGTCTCGAGAGTGGCTCTCAGGCCAGGGAGTCTAGTGATTGTGCGGCGGCCGACGTATCCATTCACCAGGACCTTGATAACCCGCTTGTCGACTCGACATGCTGAGACACTTTTTGCAGGGAAATTTGTTTGTGCATCACATAGGACCGAGTCTTTGACTGTCCTTATTGAGTCAGCTCCCCATCGTTGTTGTTGTTGGTATATACACATATGCTCATCTGACCGCGGCACTCCTTGGTAATATTCAGGATGTCTCCGCGAGGACAGCCAGCCAGGATACCAAGTTTGGTTCGTGACGACGACCCTGTGAGCTACGAGGCCATAGTCTAGGACCCATCATGCGAGCCCCTTTCTCCGGGTGGGCCGGTAGCAGCACCCCCACCTGTTGAGCAGCAGGCAGTTTCAGCAGAGCAGGCTGAGCTTGAGCACAGGTTGAGCGCGCTCCATGAGTTCCTGCGACAGAGACCGCTGAGTTTCAGTGGTGAGCCAGACCCTCAGGCAGCAGAGGTTTGGCTCGAGGCAGTGGTTTGCCTTTTCAGGCTTGTGCAGACGCTGACAGATCAGAGAGCGGCTTTGTCAGACACCCCTTTTTGTGGATCAGCTTGGCGTTGGTGGAGTCTGGTGACTCAGTTCTTGGCGAGTCGTCGCTTTCATTGGGGTGACTTTAAGTTGTTGTTTTGTGAGGAGTTTTGCCCCTCCTTCTTGCGCTCCGTTCGGATTCAGGAGCTCCTGCAGTTTCAGCAGGGAGGGATAACGGTGGCCGAGTACGCAGCTAGTTTTGCAGACCGTGCACGCTTTTACCCGAACTTGGTCCGTGACGAAGACATCCGAGCATGGATGTTTGAGTAGGGTCTCCGCCGAGAGATTCGTGCTGCCATAGTACCCTTGGGAATTTCCACATATGCCGGGGTGCTAGAGAAGACGCTGGTGACAGAGGGATTCCTGTCATGTTTTGCGGTTGGTAGTGGCAGTGGGCGTGACGGAGCTGGGACGTCTGCTTTAGCTAGCAGGCGCCGGAGGATAGGATCTCAATGCAGGTGGCCTTCCCACTGCCGGTTTCGGAGACGTGGTCGTATACCATTGTGGCTTAAAGGCGAAGGGCCTCAGCCGAGGATACCCTTCCGTGAGTGGATCCCGAGGCGTGGTCGTACACCACAGTGGAACTGGAGGGCAACATGGCAGCCCAGAGAGCACCAGTGCTATGCTTGTGACGGGCGTGGTCACTTGGCACGAGACTGCCCAGCCCGAGTTGCTGAGAGCTTCGGGCAGGCAGCAGGCGCACCACCACGGCAGAGGCAGCGCCATGATCGGAGTAGTGGCCAGAGAGGTGGTATTAGCAGAGGTGCGAGAGCTGGAGGTGGGGGACGACATTACGAGATATCCCCATCACCACTAGGCGGTCCACGTCAGGCTCCGGGAGCTGACAGTTGGGACCGCGGGTAGCCGCGAGCTTTGGATGTCTACGATCCTGCAGAGCATGAGGTGATAAGAGGTACGCTCTACAGCTCTTCTACCATTTTGCAGTAGAATTGTTAGACACTTTGTGTGATCTGATTTCCTCCCTTCTCCTTGTTTTAGGTGTTACCAGGGTGACGCAGGGCGTTGGGTGTAACCATTTGTTGGTAAGGAAAAAGGCGTGAGACCTTTTCCTTTAGTCAATGGTGTTGGCTCCTTCGCCTGTTGAGCGTGCAAGAGAGCATCGACTGTGGAATCTCGTGTGACCAGATATCCTTGGGTGCTTCACCATATGGATATTCTGAAGGAGGGAATCACCGGGCCTTGCCCATGCCCAAGCAGTGATTCCTGTCGCGGCGTGCGACGTAGTGGTTTGACCGGGGAGGTGAGCTACCCCCGAGGGCCGTCGGGCCGTTTGAAACCGTGCAAAGGGATGGCGAGGTACCCTACCGCCTTACCCTAACCCCGAAGTCTAGAGTGGGTGCACGACATCGGCAAGGGCCAGCCTCACGTGAACAGATCAATCCTTTGGTTTGTGTGCGGTGGTAGAGAGCTGTGCGTGGGTTCTTCTGGGTATGGGAAAGCCAGGTGTGGGCTTAGTACCCTGTGTTGCTCCATAGTTTTTCTTTTCGAGGACGAAAATCTTGAAGGAGGGAATGATGTAAGAACCTGGTTTTTGCTGCGAAAGACTTTGGAATATTCCTGATGATATTCCAGAGCAGCGCCTTCGGACGGCGTGCGATTCCGGGCCCCGGAGTGGCCGGAATTAAATTTTCAGTGCGTTCACACTGGAAACGCAAAATAAATGAAATAACTCCTAAACGGTGATCCGGATCATGGATCCGAGTGTACGGATGGGTCCATAATGGGGTTTTTACCCTAGGAACGACATAAAACTTGTCGGCGCGGGACGTTTGGACCCCTCGCCCGCTTCTGGAGCGTTAAACGGATTGATTAATTAATTAATTTATTCGTTTAATGTGGAAACGCCGGCATCTCTTAAATGGTGGCTCAGATTGGAATACCGAGGGCACCGTTGAGTTCGGAGCTTGCCGTTTACCCTAGGAGGGGTGTAAGTTTCGCGGGTGCGGGCCGTTTGTGAAAAATGGCCCCAGGGGCGTTTTCGTAATTTGGCGGCCTCGGGCGCTAAGTTTAATAACTTTTGAACGGGGTCTCGGATTAAAATTCCGAGACCTCCGTTGTGCTCGAAGCTTCGTGTTTACCCCATGGATGCCCTCCTTTTTGTCTGCTTCGAGAGAGGGGTCGGGGGCGTGCCGGGCGGAGGTGTTTAAGTGTTATTACTTAAACGCACCCCTCCCTCTTCTCTTCCTCTTCTCCTCCCTCACACCATCTCCCCTTCCCTCCTCCATTCCGGCGAGCTCCGGCGAGGCGAGCTCCAGCGAGCCGACTCCGGCGAGGCAACGGCGCGGGGCGGATCGCGCGGGAAGCGCTGGGCGAAGCCCAACGAGGTAGGCGGATTTGAGTTTTCCCCCCTTCCCCGTTTTAATCCTCATTTATGCTCAATCGCACCATTGGATCCTCGAACAAATCCCATGGTTGCGTAGATCCCGTTCCGAACTATTCGGAAAGATATCCGGATTGAAATGTCGACCACCGGATCGTTCCCGGTGGCCCTTGAAAATATTCCGGCCACGGCCGGTTTCCGGTGAGGGCCGAAGGCGGCGGCGCGGGGCGGAGCGCGGCACAGCAGGGCGGTCGGCCGAGGCTTCGAAGGCGGCGGCGGTGCTTCCGGGAGGCGGCGGCGGCTGTCGGAAGCCGGCCGCGGGTGCCGACAGGCAGAGGAGGGGGGGGGGGGGGGGGGCGAAGCGCGCGACCCCCATGCACGACCGCGACCCGCGAATCGCGGGTCGCTGTGGGGAATCAACCGGCCGCGAGGCAGCCGGTCGGCTGAAGCGAGCCGCGGCCAGATGGCCGCGGCGGGGTGAACCGGACCCGCGGCTTAGCCGCGGGCCGGCTGTGCGGACCGGGCCGGTCCGGCCCAAGGGGCTTTTCCCCTCAGTCTTCAGACGCCCGTATTTCGGGCTACGGGCGTCCGTTTTGCGCACCGTCTGCGGCAGTGCGGAGCTTGCATCGAGGGGAATGTTTTGAGATGGTTTCAAGAAATTTTAATTACCGAAACGAGGGGTCGCGGTGGCGCGACGTGTCCTTAAGTTGACGAGCGTTTCTCCCGAGATTCTTGTTTTGGACGGCGCAGACGCGTCTGACGTCCGTTTTGAGTGCCGTCACATGCGTTGGGACCCTAGCGTCGGGGCGGATCTTTCCAGGGTGGTTTCAGGCGTTGAGGTCGAAGTTGAGACATGGGCCCCACGGTCCGTCTTTTGAGCTGCCTGCAACTTTTAGCCACTTTTTCCTCGGACGTCCGTTCGGGGCGTGCGAGCAGTCGATGTTGGGTGTTTTTCCAAGGGAATCGCGTTGTCGTAGTCTGCCCGCTGTAATTCGGCACGATGGTGCGGGGCCCACGAGGGCCGTTTGGGGGTCGACGATGATTTTTTCAGCTTTATCACCGGGCGACCGTTTTGGACAAGTGAATAGTCCATCTTGTGTACTTTTTCGAGAGGATCGCAACGGTGCGATCCGTTCGTTGAGTTTCGGGACCGGGATGCGGGTCCCACGTGGCGCCGCTCCTGTGCGGTGTGCCGGAACATATCTTTTCCTCCAGGTACCCATTCCACGCAAGTAAGCAGTCGATTTGACGTGATTTTCCGAGAGATTTGCGATGGCACAGTCCGCCCGACTTTTTTTTTCGGGGGCGTGGTGTGGGACCCACCCGACCTGGCTACGGTGAATAGTACCTTTTTCACCGGGTGTTCATTTTGGGCGGTTGAGTACTCATTCCCGTGTGTTTTTCTGAGGGGATCGCAGTGGCGTGATCCGTTGGTTCAATTTAGGGATCTTGGGGTGGGCCCCACATGAGTTTGATTACGGTGAATAGTACCTTTTTCACCGGTTGACCGTTTCAGGCGAGTGAGTAGTCTATCTCACGTGTTTTTCCACGAGGTTTGCTACGGTGTGATCCGTTTGGCTGTACGGAGCCTCTTGCATGATCTTGTTAAATGTGGAAGCATGGAAGGTGCTCCGGTAGTGGTTCGCCCTACCTTGTTTGTAGCGGGCCCTTGGCGTGTGATCGCGCACTCTTGGGAGAGTGATTTAAGTGGTTCACAAGATATTGTTGGCCGTGCTCGGGCCTTTGAGTTGGAGATGTTACGTCACGTCTTCGCGTTGACATTGGGTGCTGGGTGCATGATAGCCTATGGGCTGGAACGAGGTATACTCTGGGAGTATACGAGAGCGCTTGGAGGTACGTGTGGTTTGTACCCGAGATGTTCAGGCGCTTGGTTGGGGTTTGACTTGGGGCCACACGTCGTGTGGGCCCCAAGTGCGTTCTGTGTTCTGCTTCGTGTACTTGGACCTCTCGCGGCATGGAGGGTCCCTCTATGTGTTTGTTTGACCAGCAGGGTGGAGCTCTTCCCCTGGCTCTGTGCTTGTTTGTTGACCAGCAGGGTTGAGTGGTCTCCCCCTGGTTTCGTTCTCGATGGATTGGCCGGTAGCGGTGCTAGTGACACCCAGTGCTGGAGCAGACGTTGCACCTCCTTTGGGTGAGTTGTTCTGGAGTTGGGAGGTTGCGCGATACCCACTCCGTGTTCGGTTGGCCCGTGTTGTGACCTCCGGTAGAGATGGCTAGAGCAGTTTTGAGTTCTACCCTCCAGCGGGGCTGGGCAGTAGGTTACTCATCGACTTCTAGGGTTTACCCTCCAGCAGAGACTGGGCAGTGGGTCACCCGATGATATTAGGGTCTACCCTCCAGCAGAGACTGGGCAGTGGGTCACCCGACGCTAGTAGGGTCTACCCTCCAGCAGAGGTTGGGCAGTGGGTCACCCGACGACCTCTTAGGGTCTACCCTCCAGCAGAGACTGTGCAGTGGGTCACCCGATGCTAGTAGGGTCTACCCTCTAGCAGAGGCTGGGAAGTGGGTCACCCGACAACCTCTTAGGGTCTCCCCTCTAGCAGGGCTGGGCAATGGGTCGCCCGTCGTCTAGTTCCAGGTCTACCCTCCAGCACGGTTGGGCAGTGGGTCGCCTGTCGACTTATTCCGGGTTTACCCTCCAGCGGGGCTGGGCAGTGGGTCGCCTGATGATGTATTAAGGTCTACCCTCCAGCGGGGCTGGGAAGTGGGTCGCCGGATGATGTGTTTTGGTTTACCCTCCAGCAGGGCTGGGCAGTGGGTCACCCAGTATCTTAATATGGTTTACCCTCCAGCGGGGCTGGGTAGTGGGTCACCCGATATCTGGTTATGAATTACCCTCCAGCATGGCTGGGCAGTGGGGACACTCGTTGGCATTCCAGACTCAGTCCTTACTACTAGGATAGTCTGAGGCTTTCCTCTGTGACCACCGGAGCGGGACCCTTGGTTGTACGGGTCGGTGATGGATCAGCTTGACTTTGAGGAGACCTCTCGACTGCAGGGCAGTGACGAGGTGTGGTTTGACTTTCCCTATAACTCTCAAGTATGAGGGGCGCTTTACCCACCGAGAAACATTCTTGTGACGCGATCTAAAACTGTGCGGGCGAGTCAGTGCCGCCCAAAGCGGATAGTGTCGAGGTGCGGTGATTGAGCCCCTTATCTTGTGGTCCGGGGCAGACGTGCGGGAAGCTGGGCATCGATGGAGTTTACCTCTGGGACTGTTGTCTACTCTTTACTTGGGCTAAGATACGAGACGGATATCCCCTTACGACGTTGTTCGGGCTTCTTGCTGAGCATAAGGTTATGTATATACCTCATACGAGTACCCTCTCCTTGGGTTTTGGTTACTCTCCTTCCAGGAGAGGCGAAGACGCACGGGGTATGCCACGTGCTTTCCGTGTCTAGATTCTCATGGTTGGACGAGTCTACTCTCCTGCTATAGGTATCGAAGACTCGATGAGAAGTTCGTCTTCTCACCATTTCCAGATCCTTATTCCTGGACGAGTCTACCTTCTTTCCTCTTGTTGGGTTGAGCCGGACTCTTTACTGTACTCTTTATTTCACCTGCAGTTGTACTCCTCTACTTTTCTTGTTCGCTCTACTGCTCACCCTTTGGTACCTCCTTTGTTGCTCCCTCGAGCCTTCGGGGTTTCCTACTGAGTATTTTTATACTCACCCCTGCTTGGGCTTTACCCGCACTTGGTGTGCCCTTGCAGATGACGGACAGGTGGAGCGTGACTTCAGTGGAGCGTAGGAGCTTGGGAGCTTGGACCGCGTGCGGTGGTCGTGGCCGGGTTCCAGGTGGGAGAACCGTCACCTGTTTCTTTTTTGTTTACCTATTGCCGGGTTGTGGCACTTTTCTGGTTGGGCGCGTGATTTGCCCCTTTTTCTTTTTCAGCACTTTTCTTGTACTTGTAGAGGTCGATGCACTTTGCGGTATTTATATAGCAGTTTCCATTTTCTTTACTTGTCTTTTCTTTTACTCTGCACTTTTGCATTGAGTTTGCTGCGTGTGTGTGTACAGGTGCTTAGGCAAAGGCCTCCCCGAGTTAGTGTGCCTTCGGCGCTGGTCGCCAGCCCCTGGCCTATGGAGACGGGCTTGGGGTAGTTACGGCTCGAGCCCGGGTAGGGTCGGGTCGTGACAGACATAATATTTATTGATCTCCACTTCCATCAAATGGCAAACAAAATCAACAATCATGTGTACGGAGGACAACCGCCTCACGAACCGATGTAGTTCATTTTACTTCACCAAATTTAAAGGATTGATATAATGATAGATTTAAAAAATTTATATGATATTTAAGATATTATTATACCTATATAATTTTAATATCACATATAACTTTTTATGTTCCATTCCTTTTCAAATATGATAACATCGCTCATGTGTACGATGAACTATTTCCTTGCGAAGCGATGTAGTTTTTTAACTTACTCTTTATGTAGAATGTAATTAGGGATAAATTAATGAATATATATGATATATATGAAATTATATTTATTTTTTAAAAAATTAATATATCACCCACTTATTTACCCTTTCCTAGGGTTATGTGGCTTACACTAGTGATATTTTACAAATTTTTATAAATAAGGTAATTTATTTCTCAGAATATCAATTTAAAAAATAAATTTAATTATTTATTTTAATTAAATTCAACATCAATGACTGCCTCAACCAGACATCCAACACTCACCAACAATATATCATGCCAAGGGTGGAGTTCACATTCTGGAATCAACCTTGGTCTCAGATTTTACATATGAGGTCCCAAATAATTATAAAACCAGAATAACTGAAATGATGAGTGTGCATGCATTAACATATATTAATATATTAATTATATTAATTATGGTGTCCCAGGAAAACAAAAAAATGAATTTAATCTGATGATCAATCTAGATATAAGCATATAAATATTCAGTGGATGTTTATGTAATACTAGAGTCTGTATTTTCCCCTCATTCATGGATTCACTCATCTAATAGTACAAGATAAAAAATGTAGGTGTTCTGAGTTTGTATCTGACTCTCTCACTCTTAGGATCTCTCATGTGTGCTCTTATTCACCCAAAACACATAATAAAAAATTAATGGCTTATCCACACATGATTTTCTCCCTCTAATCCCCGATCACCACTATATACTCAGTGAAGGTGTCTCCATCTTCAATTTCTAGCTCACCCCATTAATTAAAGTGTGTTTTTTCATGAATCTATCTCCACAAATGTGACACATTAAAGATGTTATGAAACCATTCCAACTATGGGGTAAGTCTAGGGGATAAGAAACCTCAAAACCCTCTATATAATGTTTAATGTCCTGATGAACCTCCGGGATATATTGATTCTTTGGATAAACATATACAATCCTCATCATGGTGAGAATCTCAGGAAAACATGGTCTCACTTATAAAACTACAAGGTTGTAAAAAATTTATTTTTTGTATATTTTCAATCTCTTCTAGGTTTTCCTCATATTCTCACATATTTCCTAAAAATTCTATGTTGTCGCCTATAAAATCTATATCTCAAAATGAAATGCCTCTCCAATCTCAGTACAAAATATGGGTGACCTAAAGGGTCTCCTACAGACGGCCTCAAAAGATGCGATGTTCATAGTAGAGTGAAACCTATTATTATAAGTTAACTATATCAATGTAAAGTGACCCTCACAGCTCTAGATAAAGTCCAACAGATAGGATCTCATCATATCATAGAACACCTATATATTCTGCTCTTTCTAGCTATATATATAGGGGTGGTAAGTTGTTCATATCCTCAAAAATGTCCCAAATTCCCCATCAATACCTCTCCATAACAATGAAATGAAATAAGAATCCGGATTAGGTTGTATCGTCAAGCATACCCCATGAATCAAGATGATCTTCCCCATTTAAAAATACCCCAATCTCTCACCTTATCAATTCTATAATATGGAAAAGAAGTGTTCTAACTTGTTATGTCAATCAATAATCACCTAGATGTAATCATATAATATCATTTCCTTTGGAATCCCAATCACTATGTTTATGGACATGCCATCCCATTTACACTTTGGAATCTCTAGAGGGTGTGTCAAACATACCATAACATGGTGGTCAGCCTTTAACTACTAACATGTGAGGTACTAAGAAACAAATTTGGATAATTTTTTCCTCATTATATACCATAAAAACTATCACTAAAGTACAATGTACATCATTTAAATCCTGGGATGTATAGTTAAAGGAGAAGTGTGAAACTCTATCATTACCACCCCTCACATTGCGATGAGAACCAACATTCATTCCTTGAAAAGGATGATGTTATCCCCTCATTTGAAAATACATATGGTGAATATCATTAGGAAATAATGTCACATAGAACCTCATAGTCAATGTCTCCCAATCGGGACTCCCTCATAACCTAATGAAGGATAGGATTCACTACCATCGACTGAATTAAAAATGCATCCCTCTCCTCCACCATGGTTATCTATAAAGACATCAAATGCATAGTCACCTCGTCCACAAAGAGAGAAAGAGACATCTTGCTAAGGGAATCTACCACCATGTTTTGCTTACCATAACTATAGACTAACATTAACTCATTTTCTTATAAGAAATCATACCAATGCCTCTATCTCAGATTTGGATATCTATTATTGAAAATATACCAACTGATCTAGTGTTATAAGTAAATAACCATGTTCTCTTCTAGAAGATAATTAATCTACACCTTAGAGAGGATAAAACTGTTGTTAAATCTTAGTCATGTGTAGCATAGTTCTACTTGTGGAGTATCAAACTCCTCGACCCATATACGATCACTATCAACTTCTTCATCAACTTGCACCGAAGCCTAGCTCTATATACATCACAAAACATTACATAATCCACACCCTCTTATGGTTTTCTCAACATAGGGAATTGTTTAACCTCTTCCTCAACATCTCAAATGATCCCTGATATTTATCTGTCCAGATAAATGGAATACCTTTAAACATTAGGGAGTTTAAAGGTAATTATACTCAAAAAGAGTTAGGAATGGACCTCTTGTTTCACCCTTCTAAGCCAATGAAGCTTCATAACTCCTTCACACTATTGTGTGGCTCCCATGAAATAATTTAATCAATCAACTCTAGGTCCATTGATAATCCTTTCTCAAAAATTAAATTTCCCAAGATGTGAACCTCATATATCCAAGAATTTCACATCAAGAGCTTACCATAAGTAGTTACTCCTTGAGTATTTCTAGGACCATCCTGGATATATCTTTATAATCCTCCTCTAACATAGATTAAAGGTGTATTTCATCAATTATGATAACCAAAAATCAGTCCAAGTATAGCTGAATGATCCATTTCATCCATTATGCAAAAATTTTATGGGAATTCATCAAACCAAAAGACAATGCAAGTAACTCATAGGGTTTGTAGTGATATCAAAATTTTGTCTTCAGAATATCAACCTAAAAACCCCTCAATTGGTGGTTACCAGACCATATATTGTTCATCTAGAAGGGAATCATTTTTCCCAACTAGGAAAATATGTCATAAATACTAGACAAGGGGTAGTTTTTCATTATCATTACTTTGTTCTAATAATGATAGTCAACATAAAGCCTCAATAATTCATCTGTCTTCTTCAAAAAGTAAACTAGATCTACCCAAGGGGAAAAACTAGTTATAACAAAACCCTTTCCTTAATAGTCCTATAATTGTACCCCCATCTGTTAGAGCTTGATTGGGGCCATTCAATTTGCCACCAATAAATCAACATAGACTCAGTGTGCTAGTCGACGAATAAGTCTATCTCCCACCTCATTGGTAGATCTAAACCATTCTTAGGGAATACTTCCATAAAATCAACCACTAATAAATGAATCTAGATTCTTGATGATCCCACTACACTATGGGATAATCTCACCAAATAATGGGTGAAGGGATGAATCCTCCAGTTTGTATGTCTCACTCTCCCAAACATGAGATCTATCTCTCCAACAAAGGATAATCTATCCCCATCAATCTGAATATATCTAACCCAACTATGATGATATTCAATATAACCTCAAATAATGGAAAATAATTCCATACCCAATATAATGTCATAAGGATAAATATTGATGTCTATTAGGTCCCATGAGATTTTTTTTTTCCAAACACATTCTATCACTAATAACAGATAAGATATATCGATGAACCAAAACCAAATGGAACCTCTAGTGAAAGATGATGGTATAAGGTCACAATAGAGATATATATCTCTCATAAAAGTGATACTTAAAGGAAGGGGTGACTCAAACATATGCCTACAAGTATAATGGGAAGTTTAGAAATTATATATATTGTACCTTGTATCATATCACAAGTTTTCGGGTTATAAACCTTCATAGCCAGTAGATTCCCACTACCCTGAAACCCAACTCCCTAAGCCTTGAGTGGGACACTTTGTGGTGGAAGGGGATGTAGTTTTTAGCATCACCCTTCATCATTTCTTTCTTCCCTTATCCTTTTCCAGCACCTCCTCCATGGGGGAAACCTAAGCCCCACATAGGAGAGTAATGAGAACATAGATATCTCTACCATGGAGGTCTATCTATTGTCTTCCTCCACTCCCTGTTATATAGGTTCAGTTAATCAGGTTATATGTGACATCACATGTCACTTTCAAAACATTTAAACTCTATGGGATGACCTATTCCTCTGCATGATCACTTCATTACATTTCTATGTGACTGAGTTCATCCATTTTAGAGTCTCGTAGGCCGATACACTACCGACTGGTTCCTTATACTACCGAAAAATGACTCAGTTTCATGATGATCACTTCTACCACCATCTTAAAGGAGTCCATATGATAATAATCTCTCAATCACATGTTCCCACTCTATCACTCCAACATATTTAATAATTCATAATAGAACCACAATATCATATGTGTCTCCGCAGAGACCCTGATCAAACTTCCACCTCTAGATGTAACCATCTCACACCATGTCAAGGGAGTATCATATAAGTTTGTTAAACCATTCATAATAATTCAAAACCGTCATATTAAATTTTTATAGTTATATAAGATTTTATATACAAATTAAGAACAATATTGATCCGTAATACTCCTCACAAAACAACTTCAGGATGTTAGACCATGAGAGAATAATCGCATCATGAGTCAATGAGACTATACTGCACCATCACCCATCATCTCCTTAGAGATGAATGGATGATAGAAAATCCACATAAAAATTTTGGATCTGCATTATCATAAAACTCAGATCACATACTCAATCCAATCCTCTACTGCTTGAGGATCTAACTCATTGAAGATCCTTATTGTTCTCTAACATTGGAACTGGTGGAAAACACTAAATTTTCATGAATTATCATCTTGGAATACATGTACTATATACTCAATAGGGAGGGAGTGAGGCTCTATTCCCTTTTATAGGAAACACCTATTGAGAATGCACCTAAACTATAGCCTCATCACTCTCTATATCTTCATTGCGATCATGATTAGGTAACCTGGTTCATTTCCTTCAAGGAGGCATCCTAAAAGTGATCATGAAGTACCGTAGTTATATGAGAATATATATATATATATATATAGATTACTAAAGATTGAAAATTAATGGAATCAATCCTATATGATTCATGTGCCACTGTTTCCCTACAACCAATGTCTTAGTGTTCTATGTCGATAAAAATATAGTCACAGTACTAGTGAATAGAATCATCAGATACCCCCCCAAACTTAGTTAGTTAGCCTAAAAGCTACACCCGAGTCACTCTAACCCCATTTACCTATGTTCCAACAAATACTCACAATGGGTATAACCCCAAAACTCTCCCGAAGATGAACTATATTTGATACCACTTTGAAACAACATGAACCATCTTGGCACACCGAGTTAGTGGAAGGTCGAGACTTCAGAACCCCAAGCTTTCCTCCAATAGGAATGGGGTTAGTGGAAAGTGTTGAGAAGACTTATCATACAATGGGTAGAGTTTTCCTAGTGCACCTATATACACACATCAAGAAGTATCCATGTAATTGTTTAGAGAAAAAATAAAATAATATAATATATAGAGTAAACAGATAATGTAATAACCTCTAGTGAATACATCAGAGTTCAAGTTAATATAGTCAATGTGTAAAGGAGAAAAATAAATCCCCAACTAGAAATAAAATAAAAGCATGAAAACAAATAGAATAATGAAATTTGAGTTATACCTACTCTTGATCTAAAAAATTGACCACCATATGTGGTATGAGAACCCTGAGTATCTATATAATCCATCGATGTAAATGTTGAATTTTCCTTCATCTACACAATACATGAAATGTGTGGGAAAGTCCCATGAAGGGGTGAGTATAAATAAACCTAACAGGACACCCTAGAAATTAAAATGGATAAATATAAAGATATAGAAATGGTCAGCCTATAATGACCCAGTCTTGACATATATTAACATTACATAACATTTTTGGAATATTTAAAAATTATACAAAGAGACGCCCAAATACCATAAAAGTATAATGCCTTTTAAAACATGGAAACATAAACACTAGTTAAAAAATAAGCTACATCATCTCCCACTAGGTTATTCTTGACTAGAACCATTCTTAGACACATAAAAAATAATACATATCTTCATAACATGGGGGAAAGGAAACATAAAATGGGTGAGATAAAATGATCAGTATGGGTAATCAATGTAGATATTTAAGAATAACCATGTTCATAAGGGTATACGAACATGATAATGAAAATAGAAGATCATACCCTACATATCAAAGATCATATACATGAATCATGGAATAAAGATTGAGACTTCACAAGAAATGGATCGTAAGGAAATAAATAAAATAAGCAAAGAAATCATAACATAGGAATAAAACATAAAATTATGAAAGAAACATAACATTATATAATGATTTCTATATTAAAGATTTTCTACTGAGACCATCTTAGCAGTTAATGTCCTTTACTGAACCAACTAAACCCCCATTCCAGCCCTGTATTACTAAACTGGGTACAACCCAATTCTAGCCCCATATTACTGAAACATGTTTTTTTCTCGTTCTATCCATTTCTATCTCATGAGATATAATTATTTTCCCAATAAATTGGTGGGAGATATAGGTCCCAACCATATCATAGTGAAATCATACATACATGTGATAGAAAATCATACACAATCATATTTTAATTCATGTAATGAAATGGGTATCATAAACATGTAAACATATCATAACCAATGGAAAAAATTCACGTTTCATAATCATTTCCTCAAAATAAAACCTGTGAAGGGGAAAAGGATTTCATAAATATATAATCTGATAAAGAGAAATGGGCTTCATAAATACCGTGAAACTAAGAATAACCCTATCATAGAAAGGATATTATTGGAAGCTTTATTTGATTTCCTAGAAGGGCATGGGTAACATCAATGGATGTCATCTTAGATGGAAAATAATTTTGAAATATATTTCAAAAAAATTTCTTTTTGAAAATATCCTTTCTTCTTTTATTTTTTAATACATTAAACCATTTGAAAATCCTTTTCTTATAAAATACCTTGAAAATTATAAAGGAGACTTGAAATCGTTTTGAAAATATTTTTCTTTGAAAACGTTTTTGATAAATTTTAAAGAATTCTTGAAATTTTTTTGAAAACCATTTCATTGAAAATGATTTGATAAAATATAAGGAAATATTGAAATTTTTTTGAAAACCGTTTCTTTGAAAATACTTTGAAATCATATATGGAAATACTGAAAAGGATTTATATTCTTTTTTAGAAAAAAACACATAATTTTTTTTGAAAACCATTTTCGTTGAAAATAGATTTGAAAGACTATAAAGGAAACATTAAAAACCATAAAATGTTTCAAAAATCCTTTTTCCTTGAATATGGGATTCAAATATCTTTCGATTTTTTTGAAAACTTTTTTTATATCATGGCTTTTAAATACAATAGATTTCCGACTAGAGAGAGAGACAATCATATTTTAATTAAAACGTTATCTTAAGTTACAAAGAGTGGAAAATTGGTAATAATACATGTATATATCTTGAATAAATAGAGGATAAGGAAACTCATGAGTTTCTTGAGAGATGGATTATATTCTTTCATCAAAGTAACCATAAACATAAACAATCTCTAAAAGTGATGAGATTGGTTCAATAAACTCTTATAAATTGGTAAGTTGGGATCATATTATACATGTAAATAAATGAAATTAAATGAAGATTTTTATATCAAAAAAAGAAATAAATTCATGAAATGTCATGTAAAATGGAAGCATATACACCTTGAAAAAGAGTTTAGGAATATAACAAAACTTGAGTCTCAAAGAAGGAAAAATGAGACATATCATTTTCACTAATTTGGTACCTTTTAAAACTCAGACCCCATAAAATAAAGGTCATAAAATGGATATGTGAATAACCATAAATTTTATAATTAGATAAATATAATAAAATCATGTTTAGTATATACACCACATTAAAGGAAAGAGTGGCAAACATAGCATGTATCTCACATAAATTAAAAGTTAGATGAAATCCCCTTACATTGGGCCTTGACTCCTATATTACTCATTAAAACCACCTATATAATAAATAAAAATTTATTATAAATATTTAAACAAACCATATTATTATATATAATACCATATATGGTTTTATTATGACATTATATTACCCTCTTGTTAAAAATACTATGTTAAGGCTTCACTTCAGGTAATATTCGCTTTATTCTTCACATGTATTACTTTGTTATATATTTGGTCCTTATAATTTGTATGATAATTTATAGAATTTAAACCCTGATATAAATATCATTTTTTAAAAGTATATCTTTATTATAATAATCTATATAATATATAAGTATGAAAAGGAATACACCATTCATGAAGATGGTAGGTCATACGTATGCATGAACGCTATTTCTGTTTAATTGTCGTATTTAAAGAAAGTAAAAGTAATATATGTATATGTATGTATATATAATTATTAAATTATATTTATGATATAATATATATCTTATATATTCACTAAAACCATCCTTAATAAAATCAATGTAGTGTATGAATTAATCACATCACTTTAATGGGGTGGTAGTCCACACTTCCTCAAACGAAATTATCGTATTAACAATGAATGGAAATAAATCATATATGTGTTGTAAAATTTAAAAGTATTCTTAAATAAATTATAAATATGAAATATAACATATATAAACAAAACTTCCATCATAATTTCCATCATGAGAAGCGATAAGGAAAATTGAACAATCCTCGTTTAGTGAGGTGGTAGTTCACCGTACACATAAACAATGTGTTCGTTATAAATTAGATGGAGGTGTGTGCAAGTATAGGTATAAAACATAGAAAAATAAAATCATAGTATATTTAAGATACTGGTGTTTTTATAAATTAATGGAATAAATATAGTGGAGGGGGATGGAGAAGGAAAATAAAATAAAGGACTTGAGAAAAGATGTTACCTCTTAATTGGGTAACTCATTTTGGTTTGTGCCAAAAGGATTCCTTGGATTTCCTTATTCCTAAGGGAAGGATTATAGGAGTAATGAAGGTATTTTTGGAAGTTAATTTGGAATATCATGGCTGAAACTAAGAGGTTTGAGAGGTTTGAAGAAGAGGGATATGTAATGGGATTTATGGGGAAGGAAAATGACTCACTTGTAATTTCTGAAATCAAGTTAGTTTTACACATGTTATTACATAAAAAAGTCATTAAAAACTAACATAAATAAATAATGGAAAGTATATGGAAGAAATATTTAAATAAAATGGGATTTTTACACGTGTATAATTCATTTTTGACCCTAATATTAATGTTTATTCCCAAATTAATCTTAATTTGACCTTAGTTGAAGTTATTAATTGTAATCATTTTACTAATCATTTTCGCAAAAAATTAAGTTGATATTATTAGACTATGAATAATATAATGATTAAAATGGTGTATGTATGTTTTTAAAAATTCAATTCATCAAATTGAAAAAATTAAGATTAATGCTAATCCCATTGATGGGACGAAATTACAAGTTTTTAAAGTAGAAAGAAGCTCAAAAGTTTATTAAGTGTTTTACATTCAATTTCAATTTTAAATCAATTATAATGACCTAAATTTTATTAATAGATGCATAATTGATCGAATTTGACCTTAAAATAATTTTAAAATATAATTCTACATTAATATTTTTTAAACAAAAAGGCTGTCTTTAACTAAAATGTAATATGTTTCACTATTCATCCAAATAAGGAAGTTTCTCATAAAAATCTCAAGAATTCACCCTAAGATAATTTCGATATTCTAAATTAAAAAATAAAGTTTATTTTATCTAATTAAATTTCTAAAAGTTTCTAAAATAAATTCTATTATTTTTTACAAAAGGACATTAAAATTAGTTCATTTTAGAAAATTGTATTTTTAAACATATAATGACTTTAGAAAAAATTATATATTTTGTTATAAATATTTTTTATTTCTATAAAAAATTATAAAAAATATTCGAAAAGTAGTTATTAATATTCGTATCACTATGTTTAACAGCTTGGTTATAATTACATAATCTAAAAATTTACAATAAAATGATGCTTTATAGAATCTCTGTGCTGTGGGTATTGTACACCAAGTCAATGTTGTGGGTAGTGCAAGCCAAGTAGGTATTGCATGTAGCACAATCCAAGTTTCTGTTGCATGTAAACGGAATTTTTAAATAGTATTTTAATATATATATATATATATATATAAACAACTATTTTTAGTTTCACGTGAAATGAAAAATATCAAAAATATTAATTAATTCAAAATATACATAATTCAAAAAATTTGGGGTGTTACATTCTACCCCCTTAAAATGAATTTCACCCCCAAAATTAGTTTTGGTCATCAAAGGTTTAATACTTGAATGTTTCATTCATAGAAAACCACAGCTTAAAAATAAATACTAAAACATCTCTTAAAAGGGAATGTTGAGACGATAAGAGTGACCCAAAATAACAAATAACTGGGTTTCCACATAGGAGAACATAATTTGGGAGTGAATTGTGGACATAGAGGAAAAGTGTAAATATTTATAATGAGTGATTAAGGTTATCAATCTAAAACAAGTTAATGATCAAATAAAATTTGAGGGCCTCAAATCCATAAATCTTGGATGATTTATATGGCCATCGGTTGAACAAAAATTAAGGTATTAGGAAAAGAAATTTTATTTTTATCGTTATCATAAAGTTACATAGTTCTTTTATTGACCATGAATATAAGGAAATATAATTTCTTGATATATTTCTATAAAAAAATTCATTCTTTAGCTGTTGTTTTATCCATTTCTAATTCATCCATTACTTCATGTAATGGATTCCCATAAATTAACTTTGATGCCTGAAGTGCTAAAATACAATTTTACCAGATCTTAAGGCACATACTAAAATTAAAATCATAACTATTTTTCTTTATCTATTCTAAATATAACATGGTTAATACATTAATCTCAAAAAATAAAAAGTAACACTATTGTTTCATCATAAATAATTATTCATTAGAAATAATTATACATTAGCCCTAAAATAGCACATGCCAATGGTAGGCGTGAAACCCTTATCGTCCTTTCTTCATGGGTTCAACACCCATGGCCTTTCCAGACATGATTGGTTGTCACCCGATATACATGTTGTTCTTTTCTAAAACCACACTAATAAAATTTATATAAATAAATAATATGGGAAAACTTAAAATAAGGTTAATCACTAAGTAAAATTTTAACCAATCTTTTTAATTCATACTCGGTGCATAAATACTTCCTCTGAAGTTTAACTTAATATTTTAATGAATGGTTAACCTTATAAACATTCTCAAATATGAAAATACAAAAATTTAGAAATAGAGTCATGAAATCAGATTAACATTGATCCCCTATATATCACAAAGTTTCTCTTGTTTGTCACATTTCATACATGTGAACACCCTCATGGTAAATTCTCTTGGAACATAGTAACAACCCATATTACCATAAATAATTATGAAAAAATGCATGCTTCCTAATTCCATATATTACTAGATATTTTCCATAAATCAATGAAGTTATAAACATCATCCATGAGGACATGAACTACTTTTCAACATGCCCTTAATTAGTTCTAAGGTAATCAGTACCTTATAATTTACTTATACATATCCCACATATGGTTATCCAAAAAAAAAATATCATAATGTAAAGAACATATTAAGGGTTATATTTACCTTAAAAATTGGGTTTCTGTGGACAAAACCCTTCCATTAAGTTAGTTTTCTATTCCATTGGATCCATTCAATGTATTCTTGTAAATTCGTAGTGAAAAACATAAACAAAAAAATCCTTATATATTTCACCATTCATATAACATAATTTTTTATTCTAAACACATAAAAAATTTTGTTGTTCCACTTCATCCTTATTCCATTAACAAGTCTAACTCATCCTATTACACAATAACTCTTTCCTTTAAAATTTCATATTTAGTATCTTCATTATACGTAATGTAACCATAACTCACACCACCATGATGGTTCCCTTCAGGAGCATTCATCTTGGGAAATTGAGTTGTATAATGACTGTTTACTCCATAGTTAAAACACTTAACCTTTTATGATGTCTTAGGTAGGGAAATGTTATAATCCAATTTTGTTAATAAAACTCTTCATTTCTCCCTTGCATTCACTTTCTTCATTTCCTTCTTTTACACAGTCAAAACATCTTCTTGTTACTCTAGGACATTCACTTAGGTGATTCTTTCCACATTATTGACATAAGGAAAACCAAATATTCTTTCCTCTATGGTCTCTATTACCCAAAATCTAATTGAAATACTTCTTTCTCTTCCTTGGTTAGTCTGAGAGTTTGTTAAGGTACACATTTTAAGTCATGTTTTGTAAAAACTGGTTTGGAATGATCATAACATATTTAACTATAGTTAGCATCCCACTTGACAGCTCATTAGAAAATCATCATTCACATTCAACATTAATCCATTTACTTATGGTTCCTACCATTAACTAAAAACATAAGCATAGTGTGATAATTACTTATCATAATAGAAAACCACATAGTCATGAAATTTTTTTACTTACAGAATATCTAAATCATGACACCACCCTTTTTCTTATGACACCCAAGGTTCATCCTAGGATATTCATATACAATATATATTTAAATCCTTCATTATAGTTCATGAAGAGTTTGTGATTTTCCAAATCATATCACATAGGAGTTTCAAACTAGGTATGCAGCACAGATCATTGTCGTGTACCAGATTACCTCGAGTCAGGCCCGAAACATCTTGTTTGAGTTGTTACACCTAGGTACATCTGTGATAGATCCAGACCCACTTGTAGTATCTAGACAAGGATGTATTTATAGGACACCACTCACTCTATCCTTTACTAAAATTCCAATACATTTTCCTATACATTAACTCCTCCTTATACTTATCCTTAGAGACATACCATGAAATATTCTTATAAATATACTTAGGGATATCACTAAGGTTTTCTCATCCTAGTTTCCAAAGGTTAACTAATCCTTTTCTATGATACCAAATATAATCAACTAGTCTTGACATAAATTAACATTACATAACATATACATAATACATAAATATTATGAAAACAGATGCTGAAAGAGCGTATTAGTCTAGTTCCTTTGGAAACATGGAAACATTAACACTGATACATAAATAAGCTACATCATCTCCCACGATGTTCTTATTTACTTATACCCTTCCAAGATACATCAAACATAATACATATCATCATAACTTGTGGGACATGAAACATAAAAGGTTTGAGCTCAAATTCCCAGTAAGGGTAAATAGGGGAGATATGTAAGCATAATCATGAGTATAAGGTTATGAGAACTTGATCTTAAAAATAGAAGATCATACCCTATATATCAAAGTTCATATACATGAATCATGGAATAAAGATAGTTAATTAATAATAAATAAATCTTAAAGAAATAAAGTACATAATATGTGAAATCATAACATAGGAATAAAACATGGAATTATGGAAGACACATAAGAATATACAATGATTTTCATTGTAGTCCGGCATTTGCTACCGAGACCATCTTAGTGGAAAACTTCCTTTTCAAAATAGTGTACACCCCCATTCCACACCTATATTACTGAACCAGGTACACCCTGGTTCAATCCCTATATTACTGAACTGGGTACACCCCTATTCCTGACCTATATTACTGAATCAGGTACACCCTCATTCTATCCCTATAATACTGAACCAAGTTATTTTCTTACTCCAGCCACATCTATCTCCTGAGATATAAATATTTACCCAATAAATTTGAGGGAGATATTGGTCCCACCCATATCATAGTCAAATCATACATATATGTTCCACAAAATCATAAAAAATTATATCTTAACCCATACAATGAAATGAGCATCATAAAGATGTAAACATATCATAACCTATGGAAAAGATACAGGTTCCAGAATCATTTTAAAAAAGCATAACTATTGAAAGAGAAAATAATTTCATAAACATATAGCCCGTGAAAGAGAAACAAGTTTCATAAAGACCATAACATTAATCATAACCCATTCATATAAAGGATATGAATGTAACCTTTAGATTATTTCCCAGAAGGGCATGAGTAACATCAACGAATGTCATCTTATATAAAAAATAATTTTGAAATATTTTTCAAAAAATTTCTTGAAGAAAATATCCTTTCTTCTTTGAAATGGGTTTTTTAATACATAAAACTATCTGAAAATAATTTTCTTATAAAATACATTGAAAAATTACAAGGAATACTTGAAATCATTTTGAAAACATTTTCTTTGAAAACATTTTATAAATCTTATAAAGAATGCTTGAAAACTTGTTGAAAACCATTTCTTTGAGAATAAATTGAAAATATATAAGGAAATATTGAAAACTTTTTGAAAACCATTTCTTTTAAAATAAGTTTGAAAAATTATAAATAAATTTGGAAATTTTTTGAAAACCATTTATTTGAAAATACATTGAAAACATATAAAGAATGATTGAAAATGTTTTAAATACTTTTTAAAAACACATAAAACAATTTTGAAAACCATTTTCATTGAAAATAGATTCGAAACTTATAAAGGAAACATTACAAACCATAAAACGTTTTTAAAATAATTTTTCCCTTGAAAATGGGATTCAAATGAATTTTTAAAACATTTTTGAAAAAATAGTTTTTGAATACAATATATTTCCGACCAGAGAGAAAAAAATCTAGTTTTACTTAAGAATGTTATGTTAGGTAACAAAGAGTGGAAACAATGGTACTAATACTTGGATATATACTGACTAAAAATATAATATGGATACTCATGAGTGTTATTGAAAGATTTATTGTAATATTTTGTCAAATTAAGAATAAATATAAATAATCTTGAAAAGAAATGAGATTGTTTCAATAAACTTATATTAGTTCGTAACTTGTGATCACATTATCCATTAAAAAAAAGAAATTAAATAAAGTTTAAAATATCATTAATAAATTTAAATTGATTATATAACATTTAAAATTTTATCATATACACCTTGTAAAATAGTTTAGGTTCATAAAACAACATGAGTCTCAAACAAGGCAAACTGAGAGAAAACATTTTTTACTTATTTGGTAACTCTTGAAACCTAGATCCTGTGAAAGAAAGGTCATAAAATGGATATTTTAATACCCATATATTTTAGAATATTATAAGTTAAATGAAATCATGTAAAGTACATACACCATAATAAGGGAAAGAGTGGTGAATATAACACGTATCTTAGAGAAATAAAAAGTGAGATGAAATCCCCTTACCTTATGCCTTGACTCTGATCATACTCATTAAAACCACCTGTATAATAAATATAAATTTATTATAAATATTTTAAAGAAAAAAATTATTATATATAATACCATATATTGTTTAATTATGAACTTATATTGCCCTATTTACAACAGCCCTACGTTAAGGCGTCACTTCAGGTAATATTCACTTTATTCTTTGCATGTGTCTGAATTTGTTATATCTTGGTCCTGATAATTTGTATCATGATTTAAATAATTTAAAAACTGATAAAAATATCATTTATATATATTATATGGGTATTATAATAACATATATAATATATTATTATGAACGAATCATATCGCTTTGAGGGGGTGATAGTCCACACTTTCTCAAACGAAATTATCGTATTAACACCAAATGGATTGTAAAAATATATTTTTTATAAAAGGAATAAAGAATATTATACAAATTATAAATATAATATATAACATATATAAACAAAGTGTCCTTAATTTTTTCCACCATGAGTCACGGTAAGGAATATTGAACAATCATTGTTTAGAGAGGCGGTAGTTCGCCGCACACATAAACAACATATATCCATTATCCATTAGATGGAGGTGTGTCTAAGTGTAGGTATAAAACATAGCATAAAAAATCCTATTATATTTTAGATAAGAGTGTTGTTATACAATAATGAAATACATATAGTGCAGGGGTGGAGAAGGAACATAAAATAAAGGACTTGAGAGAAGGCGTTACCTCTTAATCGGGAAAATCCTTTTGGTTTGTTCTAAAAAGCTTCCTTGTATTGACTTATTCCCAAGTAGATTATTCTAGGAGTAATGGAAGGATGTTGGGAAGTTTATCGGGGATATATCTGCTAAAACTAAGAGGTTTTACAGGTGTTATGAATAAGGAGATGTTGTGGACTTTTATAGGGAAGGAAAATGACTCACTTGGAACTTTTGAAAACAAGTTAGGTGTACACATGTTTATACCTAAAACAAGTCATACCAAACCAAAATAAATAAATAATGGAAGGTGTGTGGCCAAAATATTTCCCTAAAATTGGTTTTGGACAAGTTTATAGGTCATTTGGGCCCTTAAGATTAATGTTTAGTCCCAAATTAAGCTTAATTTGACCTTAATTGCTGTGATTAATTTTAATCATTTTGGTAAACAATTCAGTTGATCTTATTATACTCTAAATATTAAAAAAATTACAATGGTGTATGTAAGTTTTTAAAAATTAAATTCATATAAGCTCAAAAATTAATATTAATGCCAATCTTTCATACGTGATGAAATTATAGGTTTTTTAATGTAGAACAAAGTTCAAAAGTTTATTAGGTTTTTATATTCAATTTTAAAATTAAATTGATTATAATGACCTAAATATTATTAATATATGAATAATTTCTCTAATTTTAACTTAAAATAATTTACAATTTATTTTACCAATAATAATGTTTCTTAAAAAAGGTAGTTTTTAACT
Organism: Viscum album; assembly: GCA_963277665.1. Taxonomy (NCBI): domain Eukaryota; kingdom Viridiplantae; phylum Streptophyta; class Magnoliopsida; order Santalales; family Viscaceae; genus Viscum; species Viscum album. The sequence goes on from OY728119.1 coordinate 2,065,843,015, forward strand.
AAAAAACCATATTTTTCACTATTCATAAAAAATGTGTTTCTCAGAAAAATCTCAAAAATTCACTATAAGATAATTTTGTTATTATAAATTCAAGAATGAGGTTTATTTTATCAAATTAAAATTTTAAATGTGAATAAAATTATTATTATTGTTTTTCACAAAAGGACATTAAATATAGTTCATTTGAGAAAACAATATTTCTAAACATATGAGGACTTTAACAAAAATAATATCTTTTATTATAATATGTTTTATTTTTATAAAAACATTATATGGAAGTCTCTAAAATTAGTTACTAATATTCATATCACTAAGTTTAAGGCTAGTTTATAATTATATCATTCAAAAGTTTATAATAAAAAGATTCTTCGTAGAAACTCGCTATTGCGTGTGACGTGCGCCAAGTCGGTGTTTCGGGTAGTGAAAACCAAGTCGGTATTGCATGTATGCAAGAAAAGTCCTTATTGTGCGTGAAAGGAATTTTTGACTTAGTGTTTTAATATATATATACATATATATATATAACTATTTACAATGACACATGAAATGAAAAATATCAAACGGATAAATTAATTTGAAAAAAATAATAATTCAAAAAATATTGGGATTTTATAAAGCTCAAACTACAATCAAGATAGAAGAATATATATATATATATATATATATTCTCAAAATAAACCTAGAAATGAGAGAAATGAGATCCCAATCTCCACATCCACGCCCAAGATGACGAGTCTTCCTACATCTCCAAATTTTCATCTCCGATGTTCAGCATCCTACATTTATAGCAGAGAAATAAATCTGGAGGGATCATAACTCACCACTGATGCATATATTTAGGGGATAAATCCACATTATAGAACCTGTTCCTTACTATGATAAGGTGGTAACACTTAATAGATATAGGGCCCACACCAAAAAATAGTAGGGTCATGGAACTCAATAGTTGGAGAGAGGAGTCGTGCCCTAGGGCTTCAGGGGGGGGGGGGGTGGAGGTGGGGGTGGGTGACTTTCAAAGCACAAAGTAACCATTCCCAAACATGATAGGGATTCCACTCATTTTTTTAGATAGAGGACACATTCCCTATTATCTTTGGTTGTCACTACACTAAGTTTGGAGGACCCTCTCCCTAGTACCATAGGGGGTCCACCTAGAGGGTAGATGACCTATGCCCTAGCACCATAGGGGATACCACTCAACCATTTAAAGGGGTTTGGGGGAACCATTAGTTGATGTGATATGGGGTTTAAAACCATGGTCTCTCTATGGTGATCCTTCCTAAACATATTTACAGGTCTAACATCTTCAAAAGAAGCTTGGTGCTCTCAGAACCTCACATTATATCTCAAAATCCAATAAAAGTCTAGAAAAATGTTTTAAGTGGATTTTTTTAGGATAGGATACTTGTAAGAAAAAAATCTAATTATATATAATATAGACGTACATGGTGGAAATCCATGAGAAAAGTATATGGTGGGTAACAGGGGTCATCTGGTATGTAACCTCACCCATCCTCTTTACTGTGTCCTTACCATCGCACATCTTGGAAGGCCATGTAGAACTATACAATGTGTAAGGGTATTAAATGGAATGTCGTGGCCACCTAGGTACTACCTAGGTTCTCTTGGTCATGCTTGTGTAATTCAGGTCATTCCCATTTACTTATCCATATACCTAGCCATGCCCTGGTACCGAGTAATGCTAGTGTACCATTGGGTGTTCCCTTTTACTCCAAGAGCGCATAAAGTTTCTTCCTTCATGGGGTCAAGGACATGTGTAGTTATTACACTACCTAACATCTTTTGTAGGATCACATTATGTGTGAGATCGACCGCACGATATGTGTTCCCAAACTCAGGTAAAAACCCTAGTTTTCATAGGTATCTAGACTACAGAGATTGTGCTCCTCTAGTGTAACCAACATATAATCGGGATTTCTATAGAATTGAGAAATCCTCTACATTTATCCTTGATCTTAATTATATTTTTTAAATCATTAAATTAGAAAACCAAAAATTAATGGGGATCATCTCTAACCTTCACTTTCAGGCCTTCAGTTTCCAAAAATCCAAATCTTGTCCTCCACCGATGATCCATCACAAATACTATGGATAATGAGACATAACCAAGATGTGACATCATCACTATGACCTATATCCATGAATCAAAACAAATCTAACCAAAAATCACAATCTCAATAATTCTCAAAACCTCTATGAATCTAGAGGTCTGTTCATCCTTGATCGCACACCAACAATGTAAAACCATGACCCCATGATCCAATTGCGAATAACATGAAGGAAAGTGGAAAAAAATGAACAGAAATTGAGTAAATACTTTTTTGGAGAAGGTATTAACAACCAAAGACCACATGGTGAGATGTATAATCCTAAAAATAGGAAATAAGAAACCATTTTTGTTACTTTATAGAAGCATTAAATTCAACTCATCAAATATAAATCAAATAAATACCCACCATTAATGCCTATTATGTTAGGGGAATCACATGTGGAATTAGTTCAATAGAGTAATATGAGGAAGGATTCAACCCACCTATTAGAATTTTCTTATAATACCCTCCATGTGAGTATTAGTATCTTCATTAGAAGTTGAGGTGAACTATGTTCCTAGAACACATTTAGTGTTATTTGTGATGGAAGCATCCAAGATAGGTTCCCTTTAGCATGATGTTGACATACATGATGGAATTTATTGTGTAATGAATAAGATATGAGATTTGAAAATAAGGGGTGGTGCCTTATTAACTACCAAAATTAATTCCTATAAATTATATAGGGATACCTCTAGTAACTCTAGTGTCGATGAGATATTTCTAATAGACTGAAAATTCAAAATAGTATGAGAATCAAGATGTACATTAAAATAGAAAAATATCAATTTATTATAAGATTATACTACATTAGTAGAATTAATATACTCGTGATCTTCAGCTGTTCATTATTTTCCAAGAATGTAAGAAATTTTTGAATTTTTTATTTTGCGAGATGATCATTTTACTCACATTCGATAAGAGTTTGATGATAATATTTTATCAATAAATTTATAAAAATTTAATTGGGGGATGGATGAATGTAACTCCCCGAGATTTTATAAGTTATATTCTTTTTAATTTCTTTCATATCTTCTGTTGTTCACTACACCAAGATTAGCTTGTACTATACGCAACACCGTATTAGTTTTCAGTATACGCAACACTATTCTTGGATCGTGTTACACACAATTTCAAGTTCGCAATATTGAGTGAATATATATATATTTGTGTATATATATATATATATTCAATTTATAAATGAAATATGGTTTTATTCTGTATTACAAAACAACCAAGAAGTCTTGCACTACACGCAACCCTGACTTGGGTTGCATTACACACAATCGCGGCCTTCTTCGATAGCGTGTGTTGTACGCATTACCGGGTTTCACTAAACAACGATATATGGTTATAATATTATTATGAACTATCCGTTATGAATAGTATTAACTAAAATTTTAATTTTATAACATTATTATTCATGTTACACATTTTCTAGAACATGGTATGAGAATAAAATAAATTTTTCGGGTAAAATAAGTATTTTTCAAAAAATGCAGTTTTGCCGCCTTTTGATGGCGCACCCACATTAAATCTAGTTTTTGACATGTTTATAAGTTCAATTTTACAAAATAAAATTATTCTTTGGAATCAGGAAATAAAATTTTACCTTGGATAAATTTTTCGTATTATTTTGATAACTTTCATATTTTAATGAATAGTAAAAACATGCTATATTTTAATTAAAAATAACTTTTTTCATCACAATAATTTACGTGGCTAAATTATAATATTTAATGGTTTTAAAGTATAAATAGAATATATTTTTATCATTTAATATAATGTATGTCATTAGCATTGATTTTTCATTGAATTCGTAGGTTAAATCAATTCAATCTTTTGCAATGTTTTTAACAAAAACCCGTTTTCTTTCGACAACAGGATTAATTTTAATTTAATTTCGGAAACTTCTGTGTATTGAATTTGGAAAAATGGCATCTATATTTGGAATAAGTGGGTCCAAATTATATTAATAGACAACTTTTTATTTTTGGGCATTATGAATAGTAACTACGGTAAATTTTATTTACCATAGTAAAAGCTAAATCGGGTAATTAAGGGTAAATATAATATTATAAAATTATCTTTACACTTGTATTAATACAATTGGATGATTATATATCGTCCTAAGTCATATTTGGGTCGAAATAGAATCCATTAGAATCAACTTGGAGGTGATTAATACCTTTAGTTTATTTTATTTAAAGGAAAGTGAAATATGTCTCACTCAAACTTTAATAATTAAAGTATTTTTAATATAAGGTTATACATAATATAATTTCGGTTATAAATACTCATTTGAAATATAAAATGTTATTATTTATCATGGTAATTTATTTGTAATTTTTAAGAGTTATTTAATTACCTTATTAGCTTATACATTAATGATGTAGAAATTATTTATTTACTAAAAAAATCAATAATATTGTTTTTATTGAAATAGTAATACATATTAAAGGGCTCTCAAACCTGACCAAAACTTATTTTTAGTGTATATATACACCATAATCATCCAATGACCGAATATATGACCGTTTGGAGTCTTATAAAAGTGATTATGACACTTATATTATATTATTTTATATGATGTCAAAGTTGTCACCTTCATAATTTAATAAATATAACATTTTAAAATTTGGGTGTTTTAGAAGCTAAATCCGACTAAATGTATTCTTATGAAATATATAGGATTTATCTTCATCCTAGTATTTTATTTTTAATTTTTATGCAACAAATATGTATATTTAATAATTATACAAAAATGTTGTAGTAATTATTTTATTAAGAGAAATATCAAATAAATTGTTTTACAAATAGTAAAATAAATATTATATGAACTATTTAATATTATCCACTAATTTTATAGATTAATATGACATGTTTGAAACCTATTAAATATTTTAGTTCGAATATATCCTATGTGTGGATTTTATTTAAATTCAAATAAATGAATAGTGTCAACATTGACACTATTGTTATTTTATAAAAATAACATATTATTAATTTGTTTAAAAATCACAAAAATATTTAAAAATTATCAATTTAAATTTATATAGTCTAAAATTTCATAAATTATCTAATTATGGATAATTCACAGAACATAAGTAATTATTTATAACAATTTAAAATTTAGAATCTTATTACCACAAATAAAATTTAATAGATTAAATAAGGATAAATCAAATTGATAATGTTTAAAATAAATATCCTACATGTCTAAATTTTATTTTTTGATGATATTACAACTATATATCATCTAATATTCGAATATGAGTCATTTTTGGTGGTTTTTAAGTTGGGTTGTAATTTATTATAAATTAATATTTCTTATAATTCCAAAGGTGTCCCTCTCCTCCCTTATAAAAGGGAACCTCCTCCCTCTCATCCTCACACCATTCTGAGACTTGAATATTGGCCAAAATCTTCCCATTTAACTTCCCCACATCCCTAGAAACCTTATAGAGGTACTAGTCTTCTCAAAAAACCAACTTTAGTTCCATAAGAGGAAGTTCAAAGGAGGCAATTCGAGAAAGAGGTAATACCTTCTACCGATTCATTCAAGTTTCTTTCTTCTTATACATCCTCTTATTTATAGGTTTCATTATGAATTAATAACATCAGTATCCCTCATATAGTTATATGTTATTATAAATATGAAACAACCCCATTTCACCGTCTATCCATCCTACGGAAAAGGAAATCACCGCGCTTGCGTACGTACGGAATACCGTGTCCACGCTGTGGTGTAATTTGTTTTTCCAAAACCACCTTACATGGATGGGTATAATGGTTTAAAGAATAAATATACATAGATATTATAACATCATAATGATTCTTATATATTATATCATCCACTCCAATTCAATTCAATAATTATGGGAATGATATCATCGCTCGTGTGTACGTATAGACTACCGTCTCCACGACGTGATGAGATTCATTCTCCATTTTAACCATTAATTAATGATTATAAAGTATATATAAGAAATAACAATGAAATATATGACATTATAAAGATACTATATTTATGTATATATATATATATGTCATCTACTTACTTCCATTCAAGTCAATAAGGAAAGGAAAACAACGTTCATGCGTACGTACGACCTACTGCTTCCATGAACGATGTTTTTCATTCCATTTATCTATATATTATATATATACTGAATATATATGATATATAAATCTTGTTTTACATTGTGGAAGTAATTAAATCATGATATAAGTAATAATAATATCAAGAACAACAAGTCCAAACATTTTTACCCAAAACGCTACTTTAACATGGAATAGACAAATGAACGGGTAATATAAATACCTAAGTGAACCATATATGATATAATAACAATTAATATGATTTTATAATAACTCAATGACATTATTTAAATCATTATACAGGAGGTTAGGATACATACGAAGCATATCATACATAAGGTAAGGGATACTTTTGCAAATCTCATTTTTATCCGAGATTTCTTATTCGTACGTCTTTACTGGGGTTATTGCTATCATCCATGTCCATGTTTTATAAAAGTGTTTTCATGTATATTTAATGTCCTTTTTACCCATTTTGAATTTTACCCCATGGTATGGAAGAAATATTTTTTTTATTTACCCTACAAGGTACTTTTTTACTTTTCCGACAAAAGTACGAGAAGAATGTTTTTTAATGTATATGGCATGAAATGATTTTTACGGTTTTATAAAGCCTTATTTTCATGAAGATTACCCCAAAATATTTCATGACTATTTTCAAAAAAATCATTTTCTTTTAAAATTGCAAGACATTTTGTGAAAAGAAAATGATTTTGAAGAAGAAAAAATATTTTCCCCAAGAATTCATTTCAAGTGTTTTATCAAAACCATTTTTCATCTAAGATGACATTATTTCATATGTTTATGTTTCTAGTATAATTTCTCTATGATTTACGTGGTTTAACTTTTCCTATTATGAAATTATATCCATTTATTTTATATGGATTATGTGATTATGGGATGATGTTTATGAAACCCATTTTATTCGTTGGGTTATTATGAATGATGTATGTTTATTTTGTGGCACAAGTAAGAATGATTTCATTATGAGATTGGTGGGACCTATATCTCCCACCAATGCCTTGGGTAAATATTTATATCTCATGAGATAGACATGGCTGGAACGGTAAGTTAATCCGGTTCAGTGATCCTGGACTGGAACGAGGAGTGAACTCGATTCAGAAAGGGACTTTGTCCACTAAGATGGTCTTGGAAGCAATGGCTTGGCTACTATGTAAATTATAACAAGTGATGAATAGTTTCCACAATGACAAGTTTTATTCCCATGCTATTTTATCAATATTGATGTTCCATTATGATACATACCTTACGTAGTTCCAAGATTTATGTCTTTGCTCAAGATTTTTATGTTTAAACATTATGTTCATGTTTTTAAGTTCAACGGTATATGGTTTGATTTATTTTCTCCATGCTTACCCTTACTGAGCATTTGAGGTCACCATTTATATGTTTTCTTTTCCCCAGTATTTCAAGAAAGGTTTTAGATAAGAAATCTAAAGGGGAAGATCTTTATGGGAGTTGTTGATGATCTTTCACCAAGATTAGAAGATTATATTCTGAGTTTCCAAAGACACTAAACTATTATGATCCTTGAGTTTTGATTTTTTTTGTTATGTATTAAGTATTCCAAAAAAGTAATGTATTGTCTTTGTACGTCAAGCTTTGGGTCTCTACAGTTGGTATCAGAGGAAAGGTTTAGTCAACCATTGGAAACTAGGATGCGAACACTTTCGTGAGATCCCTAGAGATATTTCTAAGGTATGTCTAGGGATGTCCCTATGGTTAAGTATAATTATAGTTTATAGTCCTAGAATTACAGTAATGATATTATAATTAAACCTAAGATGTTAGATGTCGAAGGTACTCCCCCTTGATTATGTTATTTTCCTTGTATGATTTTTGTCTCTCACAGATTTTTTTGTGTGTTTTTGTCAATGGAGGGAACCCGAAGGAATTCGGTTAACATTGAATCCAATGGACAAATTGGTGACTATGAGAAACAAAATTGCGTAATGCCTAGAGAGAAAGATATTGTGATTATGCCGAATCAGCCATCGCGATATATGATTAACAAGGTAAAATTTAGTGGTAATCCTGATTCATCAAATAAGAGGAAGATAGACTTTTATGCATGTTCTCATTTTGAGGAGCATAAAGAAAAGAATATCGAGATTTCTAAATATGGGAAGAATAACCTTGATGAATACATCAAATAGAGGGGAAGATGTTATCTATGTGGAGAGAAGGTTAATAGAGTGACCGATTGTTATAGAGTTCAATATCTTATCTATGGAGAACATGGGCATTACCCAACTCAATGCCCTGACCTAAGAAGTCACTTATAAATAGAGGAAGGACTTATTATATGATAATCATTGAAGAGGATTGATTGAAGTGTTTTTGTATTGGTATTTAAGAATAATGTTGTTGAGGTACTTTTATGGTATATTGGAATATCTATGTATTGGTCCATTGTGGTTTTCCATAAGAATATGGCATCGGTAACCATGAAAAGTGATTTAAATATTTTTGGAAAGAAGATGATATGTATAATAAAGAGGAAATGAAATGTTTGATAATATTCATGAGCTCATGACTGATATAAGGAAAAAGTGATACCATGGTTTGAGTATATCGAAATTTTGGGATTTTGGTATGTGGAAAGAGTTAACTTTTGACAGCATCCATGCTTTCAGTAAGGTTCAATGGGTATTCATTTTTCCCGAAAATACAATATTAAGTTATTCACATATTTGGAATGCGATCAAAAAGATATATCTTGTGATATATGAGGGATAAATGATGGTATTAATGTGCTTGTTATATGACCTTTTTAGTAATCATTCTCTTTATACTATAAGATTAGACAGAAGTATTTTCAAAAAGACTAAAGGTTGGAAAAGATTAAGTTGGATATCAGATAATATTTTATAAGGATAAAGCTGTTTGATATTATGATAGTATAGTTTTAGAAAAAAGGACAACCTTCAGGACGGGTGACAACCCGTCACGTCAGACTAGGTTGCGGGAATCGAACCCACAACCGAAGTGCGACATGCCTTCATCGCCTACCACTGGCCTACAGGAAGTCCCTAGTTTGTAGAAATTAGTTTTATTTTATTACGTGGTATGATAGATGAAGTATAAGTCCATTTTTGGAACCATGTATGATTAACCTCATCATAGATGGACTTATGTATATTTAATATCTTATAATCACCTTTTATTGTGATAGAGATAGATGGAATGACCTATCATTCTATTGCGTGATCTTATAATACTTCAAGAATGTAAAATTCAACTTCATATCTTTAAATAAGAGATGAAGCGGAAATTGTTCATGGAATGACCAATGTTGATTTTACACTGAAATCAAATAAGTATTTATCCTTATACAAAAAATCATCAACATTAGGGAAATGATCTTGAAAACCAAAAATGTTGTCCTAGTACTCTCATATCCGATGAATCTGATGGTACCTTAGATCATCACAATTCTATGTCTTTGTGATTGTTGGCTTTTTCTAGCCATATTCTCTACCACTCTCCATCAGAACATGATGGTTATATTTCCCTTCCATATCCATATTTTCACCTATGTTCTCTTATGTGGAAACCTAGTTATTGGTTAATTTGGGTAACCGTTATGTTTCATACTTTAGTTTTTAAAGATAAGTTTTGGTATTTCTTTTTATGATGTGGGTTTCTATTAAATAAACTTTCGAGTAGTAAACCATTTATAACGCCGATGAATTTCGAGGGAGAAATTCATTTTAAGGGGGGTAGAATGTAACACCCCGAGATTTTATAAGTTATATTATTTTGAATTTCATTCATATATTCTGTTGTCCACTACACCAAGATTATCTTGTACTATACAAAACACCATATTAGTTTGCAGTATACGCAACACTATTCTTGGATCGTGTCACACACAATTTCATGTTTGCAACATTGAGTGAATATATATATATGTGTATATATATAGATATATTCAATGTATAAATGAAATATGGTTGGATTCTGTAATAAAAAACAACAAATAAGTCTTCCACTACACACAACCCTGACTTGGCTTTCATTACACACAATCACTACCTTCTTCGATAGCATGTGTTGTACCCAATACTAGGTTTCACTAAACAACGATATATGGTTATAATATTATTATGAACTATCCGTTACGAATAGTAGTAACTACATTTTGAATTTTATAACATTATTATTCATCTTACATATTTTCTAGAACATGGTATGAGAATAAAATAAATTTTTCGGCTAAAATAAGTATTTTTAAAAAAATGCAGTTTTGCCGCCTTTTGATGGCGCACCCACATTAAATCTAGTTTTTTACATGTTTATAAGTTCAATTTTACAAAATAAAAGTATTATTTGGAATCAGGATATAAAATTTTACCTTGGATAGATTTTTCGTATTATTTTGATAACTTTCATATTTTAATGAATAGTAAAAACACGCTATATTTTAATTAAAAACAACTTTTTTCATCGTAATAATTTATGTGGTTAAATTATAATATTTAATGGATTTAAAGTATAAATATAATATATTTTTACCATTTAATATAATTTATGTCATTATCATTGATTTTAAATTGAATTCGTAGGTTAAATCAATTCAATCTTTTGCAATGTTTTAAACAAAAACTCGTTTTATTTCGACAACGAGATTAATTTCAATTTAATTTCTGAAACTTCTGTGTATTGAATTTGGAAAAATGGATTCCATATTTGGAATTAGTGGGTTCAAATTATATTAATAGACTAATTTTTATTTTTGGGCATTATGAATAGTAACTACGGTAAATTTTATTTACCATAATAAAAGGTAAATCGGTTAATTAAGGGTAAATATAATATTATAAAATTACCTTAATACTTGTCTTAATAAAATTAAATGATTATATTTCTCCCTAAGTCATATTTGGGTCGAAATAGAATCCATTAGAACCCACTTGGAGGTGATTAATACCTTTAGTTTATTTTATTTAAAGGAAAGTGAAATATGTCTCACTCAAATTTTAATAATTAAAGTATTTTTAATATAAGGTTATACAGAATATAATTTCTGTTATAAATACTTATTTGAAAGATAAAATTTTTTTCTTTATCATGGTAATATATTTGTAATTTTTAAGAGTTATTTAATTACCTTATTAGCTTATACATTAATGATGCAGAAATTATTTATTTAGTAAAAAAACCAATAATATTATTTTTATTGAAATATTAATACATATTAAAGGGCTCCCAAACCTGAAGAAAACTTATTGGTAGTGTATATATACACCATAAGCATATAATGACCGAATATATGACCGTTTGGAGTCTTATAAAAGAGATTATGACACTTATATTATTTTATTTTATATGATGTCAAAGTTGTCACCTTCATAATTTAATACATATAACATTTTAAAATTGGGGTGTTTTAGAAGATAAATCCGAATAAATGTATTCTTATGAAATATATAGGATTTATATTCCTCCTAGTATTTTATTTTTAATTTTTATGCAACAAATATGTATATTTAATAATTATACAAAAATGTTGTAATAATTATTTTATTAAGAGAAATATCAAATAAATGGTTTTAAAAATAGTAAAATAAATATTATATGAACTATTTAATGTGTTCCACTGATTTTATAGATTACTATGAAATGTTAGTAACCTATTATATATTTTAGTTCGAATATATCCTCTGTGTGGATTTTATTTAAATTCAAATAAATGAATAGTGTCAACATTGACACTATTGTTATTTTATAAAAATAACATATTATTAAATTGTTAAAAAAAATATTTAAAAATTATAAATTGAAATTTATATAGTCCAAAATGTCATAAATTATCTAATTATGAATAATTCACAGCACATAAGTAATTATTTATAACAATTTAAAATTTAGAATCTTATCACCACAAGTAAAATTTAATAGATTAAATAAGGATAAATCAAGTTGATAATGTTTAAAATAAATTTTCTACATGTCTAAATTCTATTAGTTGATGATATTACAACCCTATATCATCTAATCTTAGAATATGGGTTATTTTGGAGGTTTTTAAGTGGGTTTTTAATTTATTATAAATTAATATTTCTTATAATTCCAATGGTGCCCCTCTCCTCCCTTATAAAAGGGCACCTCCTCCTTCTCACCTTCACACCATTTTGAGCCTTGAAGCTCGAACAAAATCTACCCATTTGACTTCAAAACTTCCATATAAACCTTATAGAGGTACTGGTATTCTCAAAAGACCAACTTTAGTGCCCTAAGGGGAAGTTCAAAGGAGGCACTTCGAGAAAGAGGTAATACCTTCTACCGATTCATTCAAGTTTCTTTCTTCTTATAAATCCTCTTCTTTAGAGGTTTCATTATGAAGTAATAACATAAGTATCCCTCATATAATGATATTTTATTATAAATATGAAACAACCCCATTTCACCTTATATCCATCCTACGGAAAACGAAATCACCGCGCGTGCGTACGTATGGAATACCGTCTCCACGCCGTGGTGTAATCTGTTTTTCCAACACCACCTTACTTGGATGGTTATAATGGTGTAAATAATAACTATACATAGTTATTATAACATCATAATAATTCTGATATATTGTATCATCCACTACAATTCAATTCAATAATTATGGGAATGATATCATCGCTCGTGCGTACGTACGGACTACCGTCTCCACGACGCGATGAGATTCATTCTCCATGTTAACAATTAAAGAATGATTATAAAGTATATATAAGAAATAATAATTTAATATATGACATTATAAAGATAATGGATTTATGTATATATATATGTCATCTACTTACTCCCATTCAAGTCAATAAGGAAAGGAAAACAACGTTCATGCGTACGTACGGCCTACCGTCTCCATGAATGGTGTGTTTCATTTCATTTATCTATCTATTAAAAATATATACTGAATATATAGGATATATAAATCATGTTTTACATTTTTTAAGTAAGTAAATCGTTATATAAGTAATAATAATATCAAGAACAACAAGTCCAATCATTTTTACCCAAAACGCTACTTTAACATGGAATTTACAAATGAATGGGTAATATAAATACCTAAGTGAACCATATATGATATAACAACAATTAATATGATTCTGTAATAACTCAATGACATTATTTAAATAATTATATAGGAGGTTCAGATACATACGAAGCATATCGGACATAAGGTAAGGTATAATATTTCAAATCTCATTTTTATCCGAGATTTCTTATTTGTAAGTATTTACTGGGGTTATTGATATCATCCATGTCCATGTTTTATAAAAGTGTTTTCATGTATATTTAAATTCCTTTTTACCCTTTTTGACTTTTACCCCATGGTATGGAAGGAATATTTCTTTTATTTACCCTACATGGTACCTTTTGACTTTTCTGACAAAAGTACGAGAAGAATGTTTTTTTGATGTATATGGAATGAAATGATTTTTACGGTTTTATAAAGCCTTATTTTCATGAATCTTCCTACAAAATATTTCATGACTATTTTCAACAAAATCCTTTTCTTTTAAAATTGCATTACATTTTGTGAAAAGAAAATGATTTTGAAGAAGAAAGGATATTTTCCTCAAGAATTCATTTGAATTGTTTTATCAAAATCATTTTTCATCTAAGATGACATTATTTCATATCTGTATGTTTCAAGTATCATGTATCTATGATTAACATGGTTTCACTTTTCTTATTATGAAATGAAATCCATTTCTTTTATATGGATTATGTGATGATGGGATGATGTTTATGAAACCAATTTTATTCGTTGGTTTATTTTGAATGATGTATGTTTATTTTTTGGAACAAGTAAGAATGATTTTATTATGATATGGGTGGGACCTATATCTCCCATAGATGCATTGGGTAAAGATTTATATCTCATGAGATAGACATGGCTGGAATGGTAAGTTAATCCGGTTCAGTGATACAGGACTGGAACGAGGAGTGAACTCGATTCAGAAAGGGACTTTGTGCATTAGGATGGTCTTGGCTGCAATGCCTTGGCTACTATAGAAATCATAACAAGTGATGAATGGTTTCCACAATTACATGTTTTATTCCCATGATATTTTATGAAGATTGATGTTCCATTGTGATACATGCCTTACGTACTTCCAAGATTTATGTATTTGCTCAAGATTTTTATGTTTAAACATTATGTTCATGTTTTTAAGTTCAATGGTATATGTTTTGTTTTATTTTCTCCATGCTTACCCTTACTTAGCATTTGAGCTCACCCTTTATATTTTTTCTTTTCCCCAGTATTTCAAGAAAGGTTTTAGATAAGAAATCAAAAGGGGAAGATCTTTATGGGAGTTGTTGAAGATCTTTCACCAAGATTATAAGATTATATTCTGGGTTTCCAAAGACACTAAACTATTACGATCCTTTAGTTTTGGTTTTTTTTGTTATGTATTAAGTATTATGCAAAATTAATGTATTTTCCATGTACGTAAAGCTTTGGGTCTCTACAGTTGGTATCAGAGGAAAGGTTTAGTCAACCTTTGGAAACTAGGATGTGAAAACTTTAGTGAGATCCCTAGAGATATTTCTAAGGTATGTCTAGGGATGTCCCTAAGGTTAAGTATAATTATAGTTTATAGTCTTAGAATTACAGTAACGATATTATAATTAAACCTAAGATTTTAGATGTAGAAGGTACTCCCGCTTGATTATGTTATTTTCCTTGTATTATTTTTTCCTCTCACAGAATTCTTTTTGTGTTTTAGTCAATGGAGTGAACCCGAAGGAATTTGATTAACATTGAATCCAATGGAAAAATTGGTGACTATGAGAAACGAAATTGAATAATGGCTAGAGAGAAAGATATTGTGATTATGCCGAATCAGTCAACGTGATGTATGATTAAAAAGGTGAAATTTAATTGTATTCCTGATTCATCAAATAAGAGGAAGATCGACTTTTATGCATGTTTTCATGTTGAAGAGTATAAAGAAAGGAAGATTGATATTTCTAAATAAGGGAAGAAGAACCTTGATGAATACATCAAATGGAGGGGAATATGTTATCTGTGTGGAGAGAAGGGTCATAGAGTGACCGATTGTTATAGAGTTAAATGTCTTATCTGTGGAGAACATGGTCATTACACAACTCAATGCCCCGACCTAATAAGTTACTTTTAAATCAAGGAAAGACTTATTGCATGACAATCACTGAATAGGATGGATTGAAGTGTTATTGTATTGGTATTCATGAATAATGTTGTTGAGGTACTTTTATGGTATATTGGAATATCTATGTATTGGTCCATTGTGGTTTTCCATAAGAATATGGCATCGGTAACCATGAAAAGTGATTGAAATATATTTGGAAAGTAGATGATATGCATAATAAATATAAAATGAAATGTTTGATAATATTCATGAGCTCATGACTGATATAAGGAAAAAGTGATACCATGGTTTGAGTATATCGAAATTTTGGGATTTTGGTATGTGGAAAGAGATAACTTTTGACCGCATCCATGTTTTCAGTAAGGTTCAATGGTTATTCATTTTTCCCGAGAATACTATATTAAGGTATTCACATGTTTGGAATGAGATCAAAAAGATATATCTTGTGATATATGAGGGATAAATGATGGTATTCATGTGATTTTTATATGACCTTTTTAGTAATCATTCTCGTTATACTATAAGATTAGACAAACGTATTTTCGAAAATCCTAAAGGTTGGAATAGATTAAGTTAGATATCAGATAGTATTGTATAAGGATAAAGATTTTTGATATTATGATATTATAGTTTTAGAACAAAGGACAACCTTCAGGACGGGCAAGAACCTGTCGCGTCAGACAAGGTTGCGGGAATTGAACCCACAACTGAAGTGTGACAGGCCTTCATCACCTACCACTGGCCTACAGGAAGCCCCTTGTTCGTAGAAATTAGTTTTATTTTATTACCTGGTATAATAAATTAAGTATAAGTCCATTTTTGGAACCATGTATGATTAACCTCATCATAGATGAACTTAGGTATATTTAATATCTTATACTCCCCTTTTATTGTGATAGAGACAGATGGAATGACCTATCATTCTATCGCGTGATCTTATAATACTTCAAGAATGTAAAATTCAACTTCATATCTTTAAATAAGAGATGAAGGGGAAATTTTTCATGGAATGACCAATGATGATTTTACACTGAAATCAAATTAGTATTTATCCTTATACAAAAAATCACCAACATTAGGGAAATGATCTTCAAAACCAAAAATGTTGTCCCAGTACTCTCATATCCGATGAATCTGATGGTACCTTAGATCATCACAAATCTATGGCTTTGTTATTATTGGATTTTTCTTAGCCATGTTCTCTACCACTCTCCATCAGAACATGATGGTTATATTTCTCTTCCATATCCATATTTTCACCTATGTTATCCTATGTAGAAACCCAGTGATTAGTTAATTTGGGTAACCATTATGTTTCAAACTTTAGTTTTTAAAGATAAGTTTTGGTATTCCTTTTTACGATGTGGTTTTCTATTAATGAAACTTTCGAGTAGTAAACCATTTATAACCCAGACGAATTTAGAGGGAGAAATTAATTTTAAAGGGGGTAGAATGTAAAACCCTGATATTTTATAAGTTATATTCCTTTTAATTTCTTTCATATATTCTGTTGTACACTACACCAAGATTAGCTTGTACTATACACAACACCGTATTAGTTTGCAGTATACACAACACTATTCTTGGATCGTGTTACACACAATTTAAAGTTCACAACATTGAGTGAATATATATATATGTGTATATATATATATATATTCAATGTATAAATGAAATATGGTTGTATTCTGTAATATAAAACAACAAATAAGTCTTGCACTACACGCAACCATGACTTGGCTTTCATTACACACAATCACGACCTTCTTTGATAGCGTGTGTTGTACGCAATATCAGGTTTCACTAAACAATGATATATGGTTATAATATTATTATGAACTAGCCATTATGAATATTATTAACTAAATTTTTGTATTTTATATCATTATTATTCATCTTACACATTTTCTAGAACATGGTATGAAAATAAAATAAAATTTTCAGGTAAAATAAGTATTTTTAAAAAAATGCAGTTTTGCCACCTTTTGAAGGCGCACCCACATTAAATCTAGTTTTTGACATGTTTATAAGTTCAATTTTACAAAATAAAATTATTCTTTGGAATCAGGATATAAAATTTTACCTTGGATAATTTTTTCGTATTATTCTGATAACTTTCATATTTTATTGAATAGTAAAAACACACTATATTTTAATTAAAAACAACTTTTTTCATCATAATAATTTATGTGGTTAAGTTATAATATTGAGTGGTTTTAAATTATAAATAGAATATATTTTTACCATTTAATATAATTTATGTCATTATCATTGATTTTAAATTGAATTCGTAGGTTAAATCAATTCAATCTTTTTCAATGTTTTATACAAAAACCCGTTTCTTTTGACAACGAGATTAATTTTAATTTAATTTATGAAATTTCTGTGTATTGAATTTGGAAAAATGGATTCCATATTTGGAATCAGTGGGTCCAAATTATATTAATAGACTACTTTTATTTTTGGGCATTATGAATAGTAACTACGGTAAATTTTATTTACCCTAGTAAAAGGTACATCGGGTAATTAAGTGTAAATATAATATTATAAAATTACCTTAACAATTGTATTAATACAATTGGATGATTATATTTCATCCTAAGTCATATTTGGGTCGAAATGGAATCCATTAGAACCCACTTGGAGTTGATTAATACCTTTAGTTTATTTTATTTAAAGGAAAGTGAAATATGTCTCACTCAAACTTTAATAATTAATGTATTTTTAATATAAGGTTATACAGAATATAATTTCGGTTATAAATAATCATTTGAAAGCTAAAATGTTTTTATTTATCATGGTAATTTATTTGTAATTTTTAGAAGTTATTTAATTACCTTATTAGCTTATACATTAATGATGACAAAATTATTTATTTAGTAAAAAAATCAATAATATTGTTTTTATTGAAATAGTAATACATATTAAAGGGCTCACAAACCTGACCAAAACTTATTTTTTGTGTATATATACACCATAAGCATCCAATGACCGAATATATGACAGTTTGGAGTCTTATAAAAGTGATTATGACACTTATATTATTTTATTTTATATGATGTCAAAGTTGTCACATTCTTAATTTAATACATATAACATTTTAAAATTTGGGTTTTTTAGAAGCTAAATCCGACTAAATGTATTTTTATGAAAGATATAGGATTTATCTTTATCCTAGTATTTTATTTTTAATTTTTATTCAAAAATATGTATATTTAATAATTATACAAAAATTTGGTAGTAATTATTTTATTAAGAGAAATATCAAATAAATGGTTTTACAAATAGTAAAATAAATATTATATGAACTATTTAATGTGATCCACTAATTTTATAGCTTACAATGACATGTTAGTAACCTATTAAATATTTTATTTCGAATATATCCTCTGTGTGGATTTTATTTAAATTCAAATAAATTAATAGTGTCAACATTGACACTATTGTTTTTTTATAAAAATAACATATTATTAATTTTTTTAAAAATCACAAAAATATTTAAAAATTATAAATTTAAATTTATATAGTATAAACTGTCATAAATGTTCTAATTATGGATAATTCACAGCACATAAGTAATTATTTATAACAATTTAAAATTTAGAATCCTATTACCACAAGTAAAATTTAATAGATTAAATAAGGATAAATCAAGTTGATAATGTTTAAAATAAATTTCCTACGTGTATAAATTTTATTGGTTAATGATATTACAACCCTATATCATCTAATATTAGAATATGAGTCATTTTTTAGGTTTTTAAGTGGGTTTATAATTTATTATAAATTAATATTTCTTATAATTCTAAAGGTTCCCCTCTCCTCCTTTATAAAAGGGTACCTCCTCTCTCTCATCCTCACACCATTTTGAGCCTTGAAGCTCGGCCAAACTATTCCCATTTTACTTCAAAAATTCCATAGAAACCTTATAGAGGTACTGGTCTTCTCAAAAGACCAATTTTAGTGCCCTAAGAGGAAGTTC
Organism: Viscum album; assembly: GCA_963277665.1. NCBI lineage: Eukaryota > Viridiplantae > Streptophyta > Magnoliopsida > Santalales > Viscaceae > Viscum > Viscum album. Next base: position 2,065,862,364 of record OY728119.1, read on the forward strand.
AAAGGAGGCACTTCGAGAAAGAGGTAATACCTTCTACCGATTCATTCAAGATTCTGTATTCTTATACATCCTCTTATTTAGAGGTTTCATTATGAAGAAATAACATCAGTATCCCTAATATAATTATATTTTATTATAAATATGAAACAACCCCATTTCACCTTCTATCCATCCTACAGAAAATGAAATCACCGCGCGTGCGTACGTACAGAATACCGTCTCCACGCCGTGGTGTAATCTGTTTTTCCAACACCAACTTACTTGGATGGGTATAATGGTGTAAATAATAACTATACATAGTTATTATAACATCATAATGATTCTGATATATTGTATCATCCACTCCAATTCAATTCAATAATTATGGGAATGATATCATCGCTCGTGCATACATACAGACTACCGTCTCCACGACGCGATGAGATTCATTCTCCATGTTAACCATTAAAGAATGATTATAAAGTATATATAAGAAATAATAATGAAATATATTACATTATAAAGATACTGTATTTATGTATATATATATATGTCATCTACTTACTTCCATTCAAGTCAATAAGGAAAGGAAAACAACGTTCATGCGTACGTACGGCCTACCGTCTCCATGAACGGGGTGTTTCATTTCATTTATCTATATATTATATATATATATATACTGAATATATATGATATATAAATCATGTTTTACATTTTTTAAGTAAGTAAATCATGATATAAGTAATAATAATATCAAGAACAACAAGTCCAAACATTTTTACCCAAAACGCTACTTTAACATGGAATTGACAAATGAACGGGTAATATAAATACCTAAGTTAACCATATATGATATAATAATGATTAATATTATTCTGTAATAACTCAATGAAATTATTTAAATTATTATACAGGAGGTTCAGATACATACGAAGCATATCAGACATAAGGTAAAGGATACTTTTTCAAATCTCATTTTTATCCAAGATTGCTCATTTGTAAGTATTTATTGGGGTTATTGCTATCATCCTTGTCCATGTTTTATAAAAGTGTTTTCATTTATATTTAAATTTCTTTTTACCCATTTTGACTTTTACCCCATGGTATGGAAGGAAACTTTCTTTTATTTACCCTACAAGGTACTTTTTGACTTTTCCGACAATAGTACGAGAAGAATGTTTTTTAACGTATACGACATTTAAGGATTTTTACGGTTTTATAAAGCCTTATTTTCATGAAGCTTCCTCCAAAATATTTCATGACTATTTTCAAAAAAATCCTTTTCTTTTAAAATTGCATGACATTTTGTGAAAAGAAAATGATTTTGAAGAAGAAAGGATATTTTCCTCAAGAATTCATTTCAAGTGTTTTATCGAAACCATTTTTCATCTAAGATGACATTATTTCATATGTGTATGTTTCAAGTATCATGTCTCTATGATTTACATGTTTTGAATTTTATTATTATGAAATGATATCCATTTTCTTTATATGGATTATGTGATGATGGGATGGTGTTTATGAAAACCATTTTATTCGTTGGGTTATTATGAATGATGTATGTTTATTTTGTGGCACAAGTAAGAATTATTTCATTATGAAATGGGTGGGACCTATATCTCCCTCCAATGCATTGGGAAAAGATTTATATCTCATGACATAGACATGGCTGGAATGGTAAGTTAATCCGGTTTAGTGATACAGGACTGGAACGAGGAGTGAACTCGATTCAGAAAGGGAGTTTCTCCACTAAGATGGTCTTGGAAGCAATGCCTTGGCTACTATGGAAATTATAACAAGTGATGAATGGTTTCCACAATTACATGTTTTATTCCCATGCTATTTTATCAAGATTGATGTTCCATTATGATACATGCCTTACGTACTTCCAAGATTTATGTCTTTGCTCAAGATTTTGATTTTTAAACATTATGTTCATGTTTTTAAGTTCAATGGTATATGGTTTGTTTTATTTTCTCCATGCTTACCCTTACTGAGCATTTGAGATCACCCTTTATATGTTTTCTTTTCCCCAGGATTTCAAGGAAGGTTTTAGATAAGAAATCAAAATGGGAATATCTTTATGGGAGTTTTTGAAGATCTTTCACCAATATTAGAAGATTATATTCCGAGTTTCCAAAGACACTAAACTATTATGATCCTTGAGTTTTGGTTTTTTTGTTATGTATTAATTATTCTGCAAAAGTTATGTATTTTCTATGTACGTCAAGCTTTGGGTCTCTAAAATTAATATCATTAATTTTCTAATTTATTGATGATAATACTCATAAAAATGGAAACATAACAATATATTCATTAAAATTAAAATCTCATATTCTAATAGTTTTTGATTTTATGTATAATTGAATTTTTATGTGATGTATTTTAGAGTTATATATTATTGAGTTTAGGAATATAGGACATGTATTCTAAGAATCATTGACCATAAGTTTATCATTAATGGATCGGGTGAAATGATTCTGGTGTTGATATTTAAAGCGAAGAATCATTCTAGATCAATTCAATAATGTGTAGAAGATACATGGGTGGTTACATAAAGAGGGTTATATTTTATTTCTCCATTGAAAAATTATATTTATCTCTCATTATATATAAGTTATAAAATAAATTTTCTTTTCTTGTTGGTTTGTTCATCCATGTTTGACTAGTATGAATCATGTTTTTTATAACACTTTTAGGGTCTAGGTATGAATGGAGGCTTGGATGGTTTTACTTTTCATTTCTACACTTGATTGTGTATAAAATCCCAGAGGTGGTATATTTAATTGTTTTTATATTTTAAGACAATGAGCTAGTGTTTTTTTTATGGGAAAAATGGCTTTATGGAGAGTTGATAATCACTATTTAATGTTGTTTGGTTGTGTAGAAGACATGTCAATGGAATTTTTGTTCAGATATGCAAGGCGACTCCTTGATATATCTATATATCAATGACTAGTCATTATAATATTAAGTTTTGAGTATTGAGAATTCTATTATGAATAATTTTGGAATCTCGAATATGTGTATGTCAAATGACGATTAATGAATGGTATGATTAGTAAATTAATGTTAATTTATATTAAAAGTATGGAGTTTGGAACACTAATGGGGTATTTTTTCTGAATTTTAATCATTAAAATTATTGAAGGAAATATTTGGATATTGATGATGTTTAATATTCTAATTTATATTTATCATAAAATTTAATGGAGTTGGGTATTATAAGGAAATATTAGGTTTTATTTACAGATGACTAGAGGATCTTCTAGAAAAATCTAGAGAAGGAAACCTCATGTCGCAAATTCATTCATTGCACCTTGACTATAATTGATGTATGAAAAATTTTCATCAAAATTTATTAATATTATTATTTCCTAGTCAAAATGGTTCTTATCATTTTTCAAATATGGATTCTTAAATTATTCCTTTTGATAGATATGCCTTGTTATGAATGATTTTTAGGTGATTTTAAAACTTCTTCGAATGAGTTACTCGTGACACAAGATGATAGATCAATCTCTGAAGTGTAGTTGAATAAAAATAATTAACCTTGTTAACCATGTATACTTTATAAAAAAATTATATATCATGTTTTTATGAATGATATGCGATTTCAATGTGATATTTTCTAATTAGATAGCTCTATGTAAATATTTTCATTAAATTACATTTTCTATTGATTGTAGAAAATTAGTAGTGATGTCTGGATATGTAAATCAAAAAGGCATTTGGTTTTTTTATCATTTATTTAATTAATTATTTAAAAAACATCACACTATAAATTCTTATGACATACCATGAACCATAATGTGGATAAATTAAGATAAAAGGAATATTGAAATATCATTCTATGAATAGTTATTTTTCTTCGTAATTGATGGAATCTTGATATTTAAAATATAAATTATTTTCTGGATATCTCAAGGTGAATTTAACATTATTTATAAAGGAAATAATTACCAATTTGAATTTAATGGTTGTGGTTTATTTAAAGAAAATACACAGATAGATTTAAAGGAGTATTAGTTAATGTTAGGTAAGATTTGACTTTCCAATTTGAAAATCAATATTTTCAATATATTTTTAGAATAGTTTTTGAAGATTTATAAAATTAGAGATGATATAGAGAATAAAATAATAGGTAATGTAAATAAAATCATGTTTCATTATTTTATATGGAGGACGAAAAGATAGGTCTTATTGTATATATGATTTAATGGAAGTCTATGTTGTTTTGGATTGATATTTCATGGATCATCTAGTTATTAATTGTTTGATATCTTATGAAATTCAATCATTATCAATGAAAAAAAATAATAAAAGGGTAATTTCAATACTATAATTATATCCATAATACAATTCATATCTGTTAAGGAATGGTATGTTATGATTTAAAATACAGTTATTTTTCTCCAGATTATTACCGCTGTGTAATGTTTTATTAGAGATCAATTCCTGAACTATTCCCAAAATTATTTGATCATATATTATAAAGGAAATTGACGTAGTACATTGGTTTTAATGAGTCACTACATCTATATTTTATGATGAAGAATACTTTTACTAATACTGGTGTGTCCCTTATATCAATTATCTATAAGAATTATAATATGTTTGTAAACATGAAAGACGCCATGAAACCATTTTTATTTATAAATTTATCAATATCAACTAATCACATGTTTTGGATCTTCTATAGATTTTTTTTTAAACATGGAATTTTTATTAGTGTTGAATGTTTCAATCATGGTTAGAACATATAAAGATAAATTTGTGTGAGTGGCTTCATTTTTTTTATGGTGTTGTTTTTTAGAGTCGAAGTACCATTAACTAACCAATTTAGGGAATTTTAGAAAAACAAGATACTTACAATTTTCATTAAGACTGAGTCACATGGTTAGATTATGGTAATGAGTAACCATACAATAATGAAATGTATAATCCAAAGAGTTTCCAATACAATTTTCATGTTTGGATAACAATTTAACTCATCACGTGGAATGACCATGAATACTACCTTGTTGGTTAAACATTATATATTATTCTTATCCAGTTCACTAATTTTAAAGTGTGTTTCCCCTTATTTCTGTCCCACTCATTCAATCATCCCAATGATGAATAAGGGAGATTTTACAATCCCTTTTTGCTTGATTCTAGGAAATCATATCGTCATTCTTAAGAGGATTGATTATACTAAATCCCACCCTTCCCTTATTCTCCTACTAATCCTCAACCCCTTAACATTTCTCTCTTGTTTTGTCTCACACACACAATCGCATGATTATATGGTCGTATTATGGTTCCAGGTGGCCATATTCATTGGGTTTTTATTATTAGGTATTTTTGAAGGCCTCTAAAGTTTGTGAGATTACTAACACTACCAATGAAATATTGAATGATTTTCATTGAATACATTTAGGTTATCTTTTGAGTATATTTTATTAGGCATGTAAATTGGATATTTATATCCCTAAATTCAATATTTTTTTTCGTTTCCATAAGTGATAGGGTAATAGATTTTATAATATCATTATATTTTATCTAATCTATTAGTAATTGGTGGCTTCAAATAGTTTTTGATTTCATAAATGATATGTAGTTTCCATGAGTTTGTAAAAGAAATCAATGGTTCACTGAATGATATTAGAGTTCCAACGTCCTTTGAAACCATTTTTTTCATAATTGGGGGAATGGATGTTCTTGTATTGATTAATTAATTTAAATGAAAGATGGATTTTCTTAACAACAATTAAAGGAAGTTTTAAATTATTATTCATAAATAATGTTTATTAAATGGGATTTCAAGGGAGCGGTAAAGTGGTCTAGTAACGTGATTATTTATTTGATAATTCCATTTGGCACATTGAAATGGATTATCATAGTGTGTGTATGAGACCCTATAAAGATCCTAATTTTTATTTTTATAGTGACCTTTGTGGGGATATTGTTTTCTTGTTGTGGTGTTGAATACATGGTTGGGTTTATTTGTTTTGAGGTATTATAGGTGGGTGTGATTTATGTTTATTTTCAACATATATCATATGAATTGTCATATTTCCCACGTATTGTTATTTCATTAATGGGATCACTGAGAACTGAGCAGGTTTTCTATATTTATATTACTCTTCTTCGGTCTAAAAAAACCATCTTGATTACCATATAGTGCAATTTTTCATGATGGTTCTATTCCCCCAATGAATTTAGTGTGAGTGGAATAAGGTTTATTGTGATCGATTAGAATACAGGTTCACTAGAATATAATCACATGTATTTTGTATTGTTTAGGATCATCTTATATTTGGTCCTAGTGTTATTCTAAAAATACAAGATGAAATTCCCTTGGGGACTCTGATTCCTTGTGTCCACTAGTTTTATTGACATGGATGGTACAATGAATTATTTTAAAATTTTTAATAAGTTCTCGATTTTTTTTCTATTTCCTTATTTGATTTTACTAATTATTATCATGGATTTAATTCAGAAAATAATTTCCCATGTATTTTCTAAAAACAGTTCTTTTTTATTCTTTGAATTTAAAAATGTAATTAGTGATTTATAAGATTATATTTGATTTAAAATAATATATTTAAAGTGGTTGAAATTATAAAATCATTATTCCTATGATACTTGTATTTAATGTTCTTACATATAAAAATATATTTTTAGATATTATTTCAAACCAGTATAATTCAAATGTCATTTTATTAAAACTAAAAATACTCCATAATGGGATCCTACTGGGATTTATTTTATTCACACTATGTATAAATCATTCATTAAGTACAGTTTTCATGATTCATTTATGGTTCCTTGGTTTGGTAAGAATCGAGTTTGAATGTTTGGGTTTCCTTGAGATGGTCAAATTGGGATGTGAAGAGTGGTCATGATCCCTGGGGATAATGATTCTAGTTTAGTGTTGTTTTTAACATTACATTTTTTTTCTTTGGCCTTTATTTCCAAAGTATCATTTGGTAATTCAAGGGTTTTTATTTACTATATACTTATTTATTTTTTTATCTGATTCAATTTACATAGATTTTATAATTTTAAGGGATTTTTTATTATTGGACTGTTAATAGCTCATGGGAATATAATATATTGTTGGGTAATGATAGATTTATATATGTAATTAATTTTTTAGTTATTTTGATTCGGGGTTTGAAATTATTCACAATTAAATAATTTTAATATCCTAGATCAAATTTATAGCATAAGTAAACAAGGATCATGACCATGGATTTTTAGCTGACTGATTTATGTGTTATGTTTATTGGTTACCAAGGTTGCTTCATAAAAACGTTTTATTGGAGAATTTTCATTCTATATGGGATGTTTCATGGTATAAAAGAGGTTAGGATCATCATTGGAACACATGTGGAGGGTATGCGAAAGTGTTAGGGATTCTCTTTATTTTAATGAACCAAGTTTCAGGAGGGGATGTTGGGATTTAAGTCTTAATTTTGAGTTTTTAATTATGTCTAGTCGATTTTGATATAAAATTATATTATTTTTATCCCTGAATTGAATATTAGTGACATAGGAATTTATCTCTTGTTTTGGAGGAGGAACTTGTTAATGTTCCCAAGCTATATAGTTTTTATTCATGATCTATGTAACCATGAGGAGAACATGTAGATGGTCTTAGAACAAATTCAGATCATTTTTGAATGGTTAGAGAATACTTCACCACCATGTGTTGTCAGAAAATGAAAATTGTTATTTGACCTCTAGAATTGTCTTTTTTCCAGCCTAATTAATCAAATTATCTCTAATGTTGTTATAAATTAGTCATAATTCTAATAATGTATTTTACTTTATGGGTTAGATATTTTTTATAATTAGTTAAAAATAATATCTACAATTTACATTAAACCTTGTTTTGGGAAACAAGTTTTATGTTTTGAAAAAAAAAAAGAATATAAATATATTATTTCATGTTGTAGTTTTTTTTAAGAATATTTTATTTTTTTTGTGAAATTATTTTGAAAAACATAAATTTTTATTTATTTTTTATTATTTTGAAATAAAATTGGAATGTTTTTTGACATGAGTGGAGTTTTTTAATGTTTATGGTATTATGATGAAAATTCATAATATGTTTTGGTTTATAAATTTTTTCTTTACAAAAATTTATATTTAGATATAAAATTTCAAAGTATGTTTTTTTATTGATGTAGATTTTAGAAAAATGGATTTTTCTAAAGCAATTCATTCCTCAAGTATTTTATTGAAGGAAAAATTGTATTCTCTCTTTTCTTGAATGAATTTTGTATATTTGGGTTATCCAGATTTATGATTTTTTGTTTTAATTTATATATAGAACATGAAATCATTCAGATTAATGTCATATATATTTAAAATATTCATATAGGAGTATTTTTAATGAAAAATGGGATGTCTGTTCAGTGTAATAATATCTTGGGTGGTTCTACATGTCATTTAGGTGTGGTTCCATTAGGTTTCATCACGACCCATACTAACAGATCAGTGGTTCATCCTCAATTATTCTAACACATAGAATATTTCCAAAAAATCATGAACAATAAGGGTGATCATCCTCATCCTAAAGATATGGTGGTTAAAGTAGTTCTATCATCTTATTAGGAAGTTGTTTCTAGAGATTTATTAGTAGAGGTTAGTTAGGGAGTTTTAGTTGATGTAAGTGGTGATGCACCATTAGATGGGAAATTGATGATTTTATATCCCATGATGGAATAAAAGATTTTTTAGGGTATTATAATTAGAGTAACAAGATGGAAAGGTAGAATGTGTTATTATAGTGTGGAGATCTTATGCAATCTAAATTCATTTGATTCAAAGCTATGAGGGTTTGTCATTATTGAGTCCATTTAGGCCAATTTCAGATGTATTTTATTTTTAGTTACCATAATGGAAAGTCTCTATTATAATCACATATAAGGTATTTTTATATTATGATTAATGACTAGTATGTATCAAGTAATTATAGTTTTGTTCAATGTTTATTATAATGATTTATGTATTGTGTTTGACTTATTGATTTGGTTATTATTTCATGGGATTTCTGGTTGGTTTGTGTAATTTTTTAGATTGGATTCAAATTGGGATAGGCATAAGAAAAAATTGTATAAAATATAGGTTTATTAAGAATGGTTTGACCATAGGTAATTTATGAACGTGTTAGTAAATGTTTTTTATTTGTTTAGTTCACCATGTGATAGAAATAGGGATGCAAGTCCTAGTATACCTAAAGAGTGTTTTGACCCATGGAATATATCGCATGTCATTCTATATTGATTCCTATGAAGGATTTTATTTATCAAATGTGCTAATGGATTGTGTTTAATTTTTTTTTTAAAATAAATATGTTTACCATGATGAAAAAGAATAATTTGATAAATGAGAAGCTTTACCAGTTGTTAAAAATGATCAAGAATACTTGATATTGGATTTGATTATAATGAATCGTGAAAATTTCTATATTAGACTCATTATATCCAAAAATAAAATAGATATTAGAGATTTTATGGAAGATTAATAGAATTATAAAAGATTCCTGTATGCTAAAGATAAATGTCATGGATATGTTTAAGTAATCATTAAGAAGGTTATATTTAGTTTCTAAACATGGACAGGACCACAGTGTAGTATGTGGGCATTGGAAACAAGAATAAGAAGACAATATGGACATTCCATTCTATAAGACTGTGGTATAGAAATAAATTCAAAATAAAAGAAAAATTTAAAGGACCACTCATTGGTGGTCCCCATAGTGAAGTTCTAATGCACCCATATAACATGAACAAAACCGAAACATGGTGGAAAGGAATTTCCATTGTTGTGGAATTAATTGAAGATCTAGTAGAGCAACACTACTAGTGAATGTTTACTATTGTAGGGGAAAATTCATCTTAAGAGCAGGATGGAAAAATATTTAGTTCCAAAATAATGAGGAGTTACCTTGGTTGATATTTTATACATCATTATAAATCTGATACAGTCCTCAAAAATGAGGGAAACACCCCATGTTGTAGTTCTATGTGTGTAATCAAGAGAGTATACTATTGATCCATGAGAAAAAATGTTATTATCATGGTGGTATATGTAGTGATGTAATTTTGTTATATGATTGATGTAACATTTCACATTTTATATTATAAAGAATAATAGTCAATAATCCATGAAAATGGTCATGTTTAAGGTTATATAATAATTTAAATAAAAATAAACACATCATGGTATCTAGATTCAAGACCTATTGGTGTTATTTTCAATTTAAAGACACACTAAATACATATGATTTTACTTATACAATTCTTAAAAGGATTTTTAATTTCTTATACATCAGATCTCTTAGTTTTAGTAATTGAGCCAAGATTTATTAAAAGTAGATTGAATCCTTATATACTTGAATTAAATGGCGCTCTAATTAATGAATTATAATATAGATACATGGTCCCAAAATTAGTTATTTGGAAGACTTTGGTTATGGAAATCATAGAATAAAATCATGGGATTTAGGGGTTGTTTTTAAATCCTGTAATGATGTAGAAATCTATACAATTCATATATGCAAGACCTCTATTTTTCATGTGGGGAGATAAAATGAAAGAAGATATTGGAGTGAGTGATTATAAAATATTTAACATATATATATATATGAAAGAGGAGTTACATGTGAGGGTATAATAAGAATAATAAGGTCATGAAAATCATTTAAACTAATTCTAATAAATATTATTTAATTGATATACAAAAAAATAGTGGATGAGTTCAAGAATTTTTAGTGATAGTTTAATATAAGACTTAAATGGAGCATCCACAAACCCATGAACGATAAAAACCAATCAAGTGATACTAGTAAATGGAATTAAATTCCCATAAAATATATGTAAATACATCCCTAGAGTGTTGATAAAAGGTTAAGGAGGATGAAAACGTGAATAAAATGGAAATGATCCAATGTGGGGGTAGTGATCCTTGGTTGATATTGAGTTGACACAACACATTATATGAAAATGATCATAGAAAAGGATTTATTTATCCCAAACACCACAATTTTTCACTAAGGATAATGTATTTTTTGTGTTTGACAAGTTGTCATAACATTCTACTTAGTATAACATTGTGAGTTTGAAGCATGTAAATTCAAAAGTCTGTATTTAAATTACGAATTAAAAAATGAAATAGTGTAAAAGAAATGATAAGGAACATGTGATAATAAAGGGATGGTCAAATTATTTAATAAGAAAAATATTTAAGGAATTAAGAATAACAAATAACCCTTGAAGTGATCCACACTAAAAATGAGATAAATAATAAATTAATATCATGATTTGAATAATTAATCTCATAAATAATCTCTCTCACCAAATTATGAAATTATTAGTATCTCGAATATTACCAATATAAACATCTTAATTTACACCACTGGAAAAAATATCCCCAAAATATTACTACCATATAACCTTTCCTACATATATCACTTGATATATATATCTTCATAACCTAAGGGAAGGAAACATAATATGTAAGTGATCATAGATGCTCATTTAAGGAGAAAATATAATAAAGTGATAGACCTTGAATAAGGAGTACATGATAATTACTTAAATACTTTAATAAGAGATCTTAACTCCATGGATGATAATAAAAAAATCATAAAGAAACATCAGATCATAACTAGAACATTAAATATGTGTACAAGTTTTGACATGACTCAATAGTAAAAAATCAATAACAAAAAACATGTGATAATGAAATAAAAATGAATAATTTGTTTAAAATACGAGTAGTATTGAAAATAGGGAACAACATATTAAATATCATCAAAAGAGGGAACACTCATAAATATAGGATTTCTTATCAAATTCAACCTAGAAACCTTCCAACCTATTATCTTGTAATTTTTTTAGCTAGACACCATTTCAAACACCTCTTTTAAAGCAGGATACTTCTCTGAACCATTTAAAACAACATTTCAATCTCATGAGATATAAGAATTTACCCTATTCTATGGAGGGATATATATGTACCTATTTTCTCATAATCAATAAATTTGGGCACCACTTGAAAATCCAACATTCATCATCTCCTAATAACCCATCCAAATAAGAGTGGGTTTGACTAACCATTTGAAAAAACCACATAACATTAGCTTAATAAATCATATATAATCAAAAATTTAATTTTTTAATTAAAATTATATTATAATAACATATGTAGGGTGATCAAAACATCAATTCATTGTAAATAAACTTTGGAGTGTAAATAGAAGTGAACATATCATTGTTTTCAAAAACCATCTAAACATTGTTATATAATAGGAAGTGTATATTACATCTAAAATAAATTGGGGAGGGAAATAAAACACTATTAAAATCCTTATTATAAATATTTACAAAAAAAATATTCTTTAAAATATATAAATATTTTAAAATGGATAAGTATAAATATATTGGAAAAGATAACTCTGAAAATAATACATAATCATAGAGGCTTAAAAAGAAAATAATGATATAAAAATTGGGAAGTGAAAATAATTTTAAAATGTTTACTTTTAAAAATAGTAATTAATAATAAAACCTTGGATAATTTATAAATACTATAATGATAAACAAGGGGAGTGGATGATAAAAATATTATTTTGAAATGACGGATTTTTTTAATCTTTTTGAAATATCCATGTTAAAAAGTCACATCATTAAAATTTATAATGAAATTATTGATTTAAAATAAAATAAGGTGAATAAAAGAGTCATTTGAGATAAAATAATTTTTAGTATCCACTAATAAATGGATAAACGATTTGGTTTGTAAAAATATATACATAGAATAAAAATCCATTTAAATTAATGGGAATTATTCATAACAAAAAATCATTTAATTTAGAAAAAATGAGGAATAATTCTTTACTATCAAACAATATTTCAATAAATAATAAGATGAAATGCATCCTAAAGTCTCAATAGGTTTTAATCGATCAGTAATGAAGGAAAATAAACCAATAAAAGTGATTATGATGCATGGTATACAATTGAGTCAAGAAAAACCCGTATGGAATTGGTATCTTTTGAATCAAAATACCATGAAAAGTATATAGTTAAATAGAAAATTTAATATCCTGAAGAATAAGAGGATAATTATAAGAAATAAAAATATGGTATAATTTAAACCATTTAGAATATAATATTAAGAACCATATAATCATGTCTCAATGGATTCAATGTTGAAATAAATAACCCTTACAACTTTAGTAACTATTAAATCAAAAGTTACTGGAATCATGAAATTCATATATATATTTTAAAATTAAATTAATTAAATCATATATTATTCCAAAAAAAATTATTAGGAGTTATATTCACCATATAAATATGATTTTTTGTATAACATTAAAACATGTCTCTATAAAGAGGAACAAATTAAGAGAAACTGCTATGCCAAAATAAACATTATAAAAAATCACCTTGAAAGAAAGAGATAATGAATATGAAGTTCAAATAAAATTAATAATACCAATATATGAAATTAAATTTTACATTTTTATTTTATAAACTACTTTAAATTAATTGGGTTTATAAAAGAACATTTCTCTCATAGAATCATATTTTGAGATGAAACCCTTACCTATGTTTGAAAGAATTTTACCCACTCACATAATATCCTAAATAATTAAATTAGGTTTATTAGATATATAACCCATAATCCTATTCATAAATATTTAATTTAATAAGATCTATTTATTATCTTTTGGTATTTTATTTAATATATTTCTCCTTATATTGATCACTTATGTAGTTTGATCAACTCCATTAAAATAATTTTTCTCTATTGAATATAGATACAAGTGTTTTAATTTTTTTTAAAAATATATAGAATTAATTATTGATATTTACTTAAATATTAAATTATAAGCAAATTATATAGTTAATTATGTTCTCCCTAAATATAATTAATTTACAATAAATACATCATTTTGTCATATTGTTTTGTAAAATTCACTATAATCATTTATTATAAATATTAATTTTATTATGTATAAATTTATAATTAAATAATGTTAATTGTTTTTTAAATAATCCCTTTTAAACATAAAATATATTCTTATATCGATTCATGTTAGTTGATATGGGAAATTAATAATACAAATTATCCCTTGGAGGTAGTAGTTTACATAAACATAGGGATGATTCTATTATATTCATAGAATGGAAATAAAATTGAAAATAGATTATATTGTCACTTAAGAATAATTAAAATGTGAAAAATATTAAAAATATTTTTGAAATAGGCCTAAATGTATTTTAAAGTTAACCAAAAGAATCACTTCATAGAGGTGGTAATATGTGAAAATGCACTAACGAAGATTATTGATTCTCATAGAAGAAGGAAATTAATAAATAATGGTTGTACAATTATTATTGTAATAATTAAAACACTAATTATTTTTTAATTTATTATTCTATAGTTATGGATTTTTATAATTGAATGAATAATTAAGAAATTTTATAAATAAAGCATCACCTACATTGATATTTTGAACTTCCTCCTAATGAAGTACTCATATTTTAGGTAATTTAGAAAATTTAGGTTTACTTGGGGATATAGGTAAAGTAATTTACTTCAAGGAGAGGAAATTTGGGTAGGGGTTGAATGCTATTTAAAAATAGTAATGGAAAATTGAATGGGTGGAAGTGATATCTCTATTATAAGTGAAAAAGAGGGAATTTATAGGGAAAATAATATTAACTAGGGTGAATTAATTGAATGGAATGAAATTTTTTTGAGTTATGTGAGGAAATGATTTTAGGATATTTAGTTAAGACATTAAAGCTAAAAATTTATTTTTAAAAGGTCTAATGGGATTTTTAATTTATTAAATTCCATCCACCTTTGATTTTTAATTTAGAAACTTATTACTCTTTACTAAAGTGTAATTATTTCAATTATTTTAATACTAAAAATAAATGTAGACACATATTACCAAATTTCAATATGTTGATTTTTAATTTGGTCCCATTTAACATAATTCATTTTACAAATATATGAACATATTATATTAAATTAATAACACATAATAAATAAATATTTTTTTTAAATGAAAAGAGTGTTGCTAAAATTTAAATTTATGTATAATATACATTTTTTTATTTTTAATAATACTCTTGTATATAATTGACTTATAATATATAATGAGTAGAATGAGCCCTTAAAATTAATCAAAAAAAATTATAATGGAAAAAATATTAAAATGGAAAACTTTTTCAAATTATAATAAAATATCTATTAAGTCCTATAATATAAAAAATGTAATTTATATATTAAAAATAAAAATTTAGTTTTAATACTTATACCCTTCTAATAAATATTTGTTCTATTAAATTATTTTATGATCTTTTATGCCTTTCACATGAACTGATAAACTGATAAAAGACAATTTTTTTAGAAAAAATTGTATTTATTTACTATTCATGTAACAATCATATATTTTATAAAAAATATAAAAATTTATTCTTGAGATAATATGACCATGATATATCAAAAAATAATGTTAATATTTTAAAATTTTCATCCTAAATTGAAAATTTTATAATTAAAATGAAATATTAAAATATCGTGAAAAACAGTTTTGTATAAGGAATCATTTTTATGTATATTAAATATTCATATAAAATCTGTAAATTTTAATAATATATAATTTATAGAATAATATTAATTTTAAAAAATAAATTTTAAGAATAAATATATACTTTATTCTCTTAGCTATATTAATTGAGTTCAATGTTTAACGTGAATTTAAATTTTTTGATCATATATATGCATATCAAAATTTAGTTACAAACATTTAAAACTAATAATTATAAATATACCATATGAAGGTCCATATTTTTTTTTCATGTTTCAGGTGTAAAAAAATCAAAGAAAAACATTATTTATGGAGAAAAAATCATGTTAATAAATTCACCCCACCTTAATGGAATTAAATCTGCATAATTTTAATACTATTACAATGGGACTAATTTCCATTGGGAGATCATAATTTTCCATGTAATTGAAGTTTATAATTGTTTTATTTTGGATATATATTAATATATCTTTTTAATTAATTTGATATGATCCCTTTTGAAAATAGATAATACAATCTTAGGAGAGTAATAATGATTGTTGAGGTGAAAAACCTAAAAGTATTAACTTTCCCAAAACCATGAATTAGTTTTATATAAAATGGATGTAATTATTATAACACCAAAAAAAATAATTTTATCCCAATACATAATTGGTAAAACCTTATAGGATATAAGACATAAACATGTCTAGAGAAAAAAATCACTATCTCCCTTGATATAAGTTATTCTATAGGATTTTCATTGTTCCCTTAACCTATTTGGTGGGTGTAGGACATCCACTTAAAAACAAGGATTGGTTAATTGGGTTGTATTTTGACCAAATTCCTTACATTTAAATCCATTAATAATTAGTGGATACTTATGAATAATATTATCTATCATCGTTGTATCCATTTTCCCTCAATATATAGTTGCATGATTCTTTCCCTTTAAATAAGTAAACCATCATCTAGTCACCTTGAGGTAATTTCCCAATGATTCTTCTCACTTTTTTTTGACATTTTTAAGGTTTATTATCATATAATTGATCATATTTTTTTCCTGAATTTTCATGAGTCTCTGTCCTTACCTTCTTTTGAGTGTTCATAATTTCAACTTTTTTTACATTGTTAATAATGTTTTGTTATAGTTAGTTCAAGATAATCACTATATTTATCAATATATCTCCCATTCCAAATGTTTTATTTTTGAGGTAATAATAAAATTTTCCTTGAGGAAAAATGTTATCTTAGTTATTTCTAGTTCTAGTAATCACTATTACTAAAAATAGGTTAACATGGGTAATGTAAAATTATCATTATAAGTTAAGTATCCTAAATATCCAATTGTAAATTTAATCTGAAGATCTCTCAATATATAATACTATCATGTTATCATATAATTATTTTATTTTTAGTTATATCACTCTTTTATTAACCAATATGATTAAAATCATATCCTATGTCACTCTTAGATCATCGTATATCATCCTTGGTTCAACTTATGCCATCAAATTTATTTCTAGTTGACCTTATGCTTTATTCTATTTTACTTCTCAACCAGGTCCCTTAAAATGAATAGAGAATCAATCCTTTATAGTATTTCATAATGATAATATGATTAACAAAATAATTTATCCAAGGTGTGTTAAACTATGTGTAAAGTTAGGCCTCTTATTCAAGCACTAGAAAATTGAGTTAATACACAACACATTCATTTTTTGATTATTACCCCTTATTATATTTATTCCAAACAATGGATCATCTTCTAGTATCTAGACACAAGTGTATTTATATGAAAAAAAATATACTCAAGGGCTTACTAATATTTCATGATATGATACTATACATAGACTCATCTCAATGGTTTTCAATAATTATCCATAAACTAATTCTAAAAATATCTAAACTGACCTCCAATAAATGACTAAACCCTGCTCTAATACAAACTGAAGTGAAATAAAAAATAATAAAAAATAGATTAATCTGAATATTTATATAATATATCTCATAAAAATTCTCACAACCCAATGAATAAGAGTTTTACTGTCTTATAGATTATCTATATAACAAAACTACTATAAAATACATATGATGATACCTGCATAATCATTCTTCAATATACTGCATCCAATATATTACAAATTATAGAATTATCTTTATGACTAATGGAATATAAAAATTATAAAGTGTTCTTCATAATTGATCAGTAAGGGAAAACATATTATGAAGTATTAGACCATAAAAATAAAGTATTACATGAGTAAATCAAATATATATTTATAAAAACTCTGACATTAATTAGTCACCCAATTCATGCCCCAATGAAATTTGTTAAAATCAAAAGTAAAAATACAATCACGTGGTGTAATGAGCTTACAGTAGAAAAGATTGAGGGGAATATAACTTGAGATCCAAGAAACACAATAAAAAATCAAATCTCAAAAAAAACACTGTAGGGACTTCTGAAAGACAGCAGATAACACATATTCAGATTTTCAGAATCAACAAGAAGAAGAAAAAGCATTGTTAAGAGCCATCTATAATCAAAGAGATTTCTGAGATTCTTATGTGGGTTGACAAGTAGTCTTAGGGCACTGTTAATGTCTAAATTCCACCATTGAAAGGAAGCCCATAAAGTAGACAAGATGTAGCCGAATAGGTTTAATAGAATACATGACATGAGAAGCTTATCAAATTAATTTTAAAACTATATCAAGCCAATATAAGTAGTGAAAAACCAAACAAGACAAACACTATCTCCTACAAGAAAACACCCTGACAATATCAAATAATAGCTCGAACCTACTCCATATTTCCAATCCAAATAGGATAATCACAAAGGGTATATTATCATCTAGTCCATGATCCATATATACAATTCAAGGAAGTTGTTTTCCAATAATCTAGCTAGTATCCAAAAAGAAAACTTGGCCTAAAAAATTCAAAACTAACTACATCGAACCAGTGAAGTGGAAAAAGCTCCACTCACAAAAAGAGGGAAAAAACTGAACTTCTAAACATAATATACATCGAAGAACAAAATATGTAGGAGTTATGAAGCTGAGTGAGCCTGCCTGAAGACACAACAGGTAACAATCATAACAGGTAATAAATAGAACAACTCTCAAGGTCATAAAAAGGAAAGAAACACCAAGAAGCAACAACAAACACATATAACACCAGTAAAGAAAACTTTAATCCATAAATCATTCCCAAGGGATGTATATAAACTTCAAAACATGATCCCTTTTGTATTCATAAACCATCCTAATAAACACATGCTTCCTAATATCAAGATACCACTCAGCTGAGATTTCACCATTTTTGGTTTTCTGGAAAGTAATTTCATCTTGTTCATCCATCCATGCATTAAATACATCACTCACATCATCCTCAATATTATTGGAATATCTGTACACAATATCATTATTTGGATCATTGTTATAATCTTCTTAGTTAGGGTTGCAACATTAGAAAAAATCAGTTGTTTTGGAGGCTCAGTGGTTTTATTCCTAGAGGCTTCAAGTGATCTTATAAAATTGTGGAAGAATACTTCAAATCACATTCTCAGAAATAAATAAACCATAGGTGGATGATGAAGGTTACATTTCCCCAAATCCAAAAAAACTAGGAAACATAGGTACTACTCTAATCTTCAAATCATATCATGAATGTTATGGTTTTGTAAATGTTTTTAATTATGTCAAAAATATTATTCAATAACAAAAACCATGTGAGAATTTAAAAAATAATGGAATAAAATAAAAAAATATGTGATTAGAAAATATGGGATATTTTTTTTAAAATATATTAAAATATGGAATAATCATAAATATATTATTTCATATCAATTTAAACTAGAAACCTGTAATCCCATTATTTCTAAAAACGATGATTAGATTTAAACAACAACACCATCACCTATAGTGAGCCTAACTACTTTCTAACTTGTTCACATAACATTTATATCTCATGGGATATATGCCTTCAACCAATCAATTGGAGGGAGATATAGGTCCCACACATTTCCTAATCCACACATTTTTATTCCCCTTAAAAAATCATACATTCATCTTTTAAAAAAGAACCCATAGAAAAAGAATGGGTTTCTTAGTACTTTAAAAAACATCAAACAACATGAATTTAATAAATCATGAATATAGAAATTCAAATATTCTATAATCAGTTTATAAAATCATAAAAATGGTGATCAAAACTTTACTTTATGAATGATAAATCGTTAATGGTAAATATAAATTGAAATACAAAAGTTTTCACAAAACCTTCTAAACGTTGTTATAAAATATAATGTGTAAATTAAATTTAGAAGATATATTTTTTAAGGGAAAGAAAAAAATTTAGAAAAATATATTATAATGAGTTACTGATAAATGATCTTTGAAATGAAAAAATGATTTCAATAAGTATAAGAGTAAATAATTTTGAATCATTTAGGTTTAAAAGAATCTATATTTTTGGAGATTTAATAAACTTATAAAATTATCTACAACTGGAAATCAAAATACAATAAAAACATTATATATATAAGTAATAATTTATAATAAAAACATTAAAAATATATAAATGTTTTCAAAACAAAATATAGAGTGGTAGGAAAAACACTATTATTTTGAAATGATGTAAATACAATTGAATATTTTGAAATAACTATGTTGAGAAACCACATCATAAAAAAATATATTGAATCCCTTTATGTAAAATGAATTAATGGGAATAAATGGATTATTTGAGATAAAAAATATGATTTCCCACTTGGTAATGATGTAAATTGGTGTTATATAAAAATATGGACATGGAAAAAATCCATTAAAACTAATTGGAATTATTCTTAACAAGAATACATTTTAAATAATCATTAAAATTAAGAGAAATATTTCATTGATTTGAAATATTATTTAAATAGAAAATAAGGTTTATTACATCCTAAAATCATCATAAATTACAATACATCAATTGTGAAATACAATAGATAGCATAGAGTGATTATGAACCAAGAAGGAGAATATAGTAAGGAAAACACATTACAACTATTGTAACTTTTGAATAAAAAACCCATGAAAAGTATAAGATTAAAAAAATTGAATATAATTATGTTTAATAAGATCATTATAAAAAATTAATTTTTTTAGTATTTACACTATTTAAAAGAAAGCATTATAGTCTATACAAAATGTTTCAAGGGAATCAAATTTCAGACAAAGAATTTTTACAATAATAGTAATAATTAAATCACTTTTCATTAAACTCGTGGGATTAATATTTTTATATAAATTTAATTTATTATGATATAATACTATTTTGAATTATTTGTTTTTGATTTTTTTATATCATATAAATAAAAAATTGTATTATAATATTAAAACATGTCTCATTGAAGGGAAATTGAGATGAAAAACCCCAAACTGCTTAAGAAGAATTCAAAAATTTGAAAGAATTGGAGATTTAATTTGAAGTTAAAATTTGATGAATACTAAAATTTAATGGCATTAAATTTATAATTGGATGTATATAATTAATTTAAATGAAAATTGGGTGAAAAAGTAATATGTGTCTTAAGGAGTGAAGTTTTGAGATTGAACACTTACCTGTGTATGAAATCTTAATCCACTTCTATATAAATTATCAAATTGGTAAATTATATACATTAAATATATATACAATAACCATATTCATCCATATTTAATTTTCTATGCTCCATTAATTTTGTTTTGTTTATTATTTTTAATATCGTTCCTACATGCATCAGTCACTCAGGTCCATTCAGTTCATTTTTTAGTAATGATTTCATTTTTTAAACATGGTTAAAGGTGATGAAAAATAGTTTAAAATGACCATATTTTTATATTATTATGTTATTTAATACTATATTACCACATAATTATGTATTTACATAGGTTCCCCTTGAATGTACTGAATTCTGAAAAGTTATGTTAATATGCCTTTTTACTGCAAAATTTACTATAACATTTTATTGCTAATATTATTTTTGGAATGTATAATATAATAATTAATGAATATTAATGGTTTAGTGAATAATAATTTTTAATAATTAAAAACCTTTTTATATCTATTCATATTATTTGATATGGAAAACAAAATAGAGACATTATCCCATGGAGGCACAAGTCTGTATGTAGAAACAGACAATGCTGACATTTTCATAAAATGGAATGATAGTAGAACCTACATTTCAAATCTATAAGGACTAGTATTTTCTTATGTTTTATTTTTATACATTAATTGGAAAAATTATGAGTCCATTTTCTATGACAACGTGTGATTCTGAGTCCCGGTGTGCTTGGGACAAGTTGATAAAAAATGTTCAGTTTTTAATAAAATGTGTGAGCAATTTTTCTTTAAATCTGATTAAATTATTAATAAGTTCCCATATTAGAAATAAGAGGGCTTGGTTGTGTTTAGAACATCAAATTTCTCTTTTTTGGGGCCTCACATCATCCGATGTGGGCCAGATGAAAAAGTTTGTTTTTGGACGTATTGGTAATAAAATATTTAATAAAAATATTTTATTGCGATGTAAAAAGGGTTTATTTTTATAAATGAACTTTTTCAGAGAATTTGGGGTTATCATAATAACCCTAGAATTCATCTAAAAATCGGAGAGGGATATCTATCCAATGAATGCTGGTGGATTGAGATTCGGTGACGACGGATCAGAGATTGGATCGTGGATTGAAGATTGATGGATCGACAGATAACGACGATGTAGATTAATCCTTCATCAATGGACAATCCAAACTCTAGGTATGGAATTTGATCTCTTTATGATTTACATTACCCTTCTTACATCAAACAGTTATAATGGAATAAATAGTGAATAGGTTGATGTGTGGTTCGATTGTTCTTGTGGGTTGGTAAAATTGTGGGGTTAATGGGTGATAGATATTTTGGATTATCCTCATCGTTCTTTGTTAATCCTTCTAACATGAATGGATCAAGGCCAACATGAACAAATCCAAGATCCGTTCTTTAGGTGTTTCTGTGCATTTATCTTTTCCACCCAATTTTACTATATTTCTCGTTCTTCATGAAATATGAACAAAGAATCATTGTGCCTCAATATGTGGTGAAACAATATAAGACTGAGGATCTGGAACTGTAATGACATTATGAATGTGAAATGATAAAGGCGCGACACAAATCACACGAGTTAGTGTTTTATATTGGTGAAAGGTGGTTCCCAGAGTAGTGGATCTGACCAAGTTCAGGAGGAATGTGAGGCAAACAGTGGGCCTGTGGTAGGGTGACCGGGGGCAGGGGGCTGAGCCTGGTGGGGGGTCGGGCCAGGTAGAGTTCAAGGTGAACGGGCTGCTGACAGGGTGGCTGGTAACATAGCTTGTGTTCGCTATTTAGGCATGACCATGTGGGAGCCCGCAGGTGGAAATCAGGGATAAGGTGGTGAGGGGACACATTTTCAACAACGGGCCCCTGAGACCCCACGACGGTGGGGAATCCCCAGGGCTGGAGGACGATGGTCCAACCACTTGAATGTGAAAAAACACATTGTGGATCCTGAGGGCATGCGATCGGGATAGACCACGTACGAACCACCGAGTTGACCCACACCGCAGGACATACCAGTGTTATCTAGACTGCTCCAGCGGCACTGCAGACTGGATTACGTCAGGTCGGTTCAGCCAGTGGGTCAATTCGGCTCTGGAAGGTTAGATCAGACTTGAATCAAACCTGAGTTAGATCTTTTCATAAAAATGTCATAATTTTCAAACATAGTATCAATTTAATGATTCGTTTGTGAAGTTCAGACCCTTATAATTAGATGATTCTTTTGATGTTCTCTCAGTGTGTTGTTTTGGAATTTGGCATACAACCAAACTTCTTGAGTTTTAGGTTCTCCAGGTATAAGTGCGCTATGAGAGAAATCATATGGTTGGCTGTGACTTTGTGACTATATGACTTGTTTACTACATTACCTGGGGACTACATGACTTGGTTACTACATGAACTGGGGGTTGCAAGACTTATAACCACTACGTGTGTTATCAACACTCTGTGTGTTATGGAAACTCTGTGAGTTATCGACACTCTGTGTGTTATCTACATTCCATGTGATATCGACACTATGTGTGTTACATATAATAGTTTTTATGTGGACTAAGTCTGTCAATATTTCTTTTCGTGCTTTAGACTTATACCTATGTGAAATGACTGTACTTCATTTGTTTCCTTTGTGGTATACCATATATTTATTTATGGTATACTTCATATATTTATTTGAGTTATAATTTGTGTATTTATTTGTGATTTACTTTATGTATTTATTTTTGGTATACATAATTTATTTTTAGTGGTATTCTTTTACGGTTTTGGGGTGTCCTACTGAGTATTGTTTTACTAACCCCGGTACAGGATTTTCCTGCAAGTGTTGTTTCTTATGCAGATGATCGATGCTTTGACCAAGATCTAGGAAGACCAGGACCAGGTGGTTCTTAGAGTGTTCAGAAAAATGATGTGTTCTATTATAGGTTTAGACATCTATTCTACACCTACCCTTTAGGTAGGGTTTTATGTGGATGAGTTTCAGGAACTTGTGTATTCACTTTTATAGACTCCTACTTTTGAAAAGATTGTATTTTGGCCCTATTTACATTCCAATTTCTTTCTTCCATACTCTTTGGTTGGAATATTAGTGTATGAATTCAATGTTTACATTATGTTTTTTACTTTCCCGCATTTAAGACATAGAGATATGTGCATGTGTACAAGTACATAGAAAAATGCCTCCCATTTTGGGATATGTTTACTCGGTGCTAGTCGCCAGACCCGGGCGTATCAGAGGTAGGCTTGGGGTAGTCATGACATGGTCAACTATGGGATGTGTTGTGACAAAGTTGTATTAGAGTAGGTCAGTTATACTTATGAATAGGGAGTCTGTGGGGTTGTTTTGGGGCAACAATGTTAAGTGTTTGGAGTTCGGCTTTCAGGCCAGAGAATCTAGTGTTGGTGTGGCGGCCAATGTATCCATACCCCAGGACTATGGACACCTGATTTTCAACTCGGTACATGAAAACAATGGTTTTAGGGAATAATTAATGGTAGATGCATCATATAATATTTTGGTATGTTCTCATGTCCTTCTTGAGTCAGCTCACTAGGTATACTCTATTGACCGTGGACCATCTTGATCTGTTTCAGGATGCCTCCCCATAAATCGAGTTATGATTATATTGCCTAATCATGAGGATGATCCACCTAGAGATGAGACCTCAGTATTGGGTCATGTACTAGAGATACTCCCTCTACCAGAGATATCACCTCCTAGTGGTTTACCAGTGATACCACCACCCGTCGGGCAATAGTTACTACCAGAACTACTAGTTGAGGATGCACGCAGGATAAGTGAGTAACATGAGATCCAGATGCAACGAACTCCAAAAATTAGGTGTGATCCATACCACCATATATCTGAGTATTGGCTGGTAAAAGTTACACGTGTCTTCCGCCTTATAAGGAAACCTTCAGAATAAATGACTGTCTTAACTGCGGGTATTCTTTAGTTTTCAATGGGGTCATGATGGATCTTAGTGACCCAGACACATGATGATGTGACTCTCTATTGGGAATCATTTGATTAAATCTTCAGAGAGGAGTTCTTCCAAACTACATTTCACTCAATGTGCATATAGGAGCTCCTGTATCTGCAGTAGGGAATTCAGACTATGGCATAGTACTCGGTGAGGTTTACTGATCTTTCTCACTACACCATTGATATGGTGTGAGACCCATTCCTCAGAGCTCAGGCATTAAAGAAGGGGATAAAACATAAGATTAGGGATTCCATGAAATCCCTTAGCATCCCTACATATGCCGGGAGACTAGAGAGAACTCTTCTAGTGGAGTGATTTATGGCAGAGCAGATGCCAGCAGTGGGATCTACCCACAAGAACCAAGCAGCTAAGTCTTTGGTAGTAGGTATCCAACCTCTAATTGAGAGACCCAATAAGGTCAAACACTCTATAGGATGACCCGAGGACACATGATTGGTGGTGCGGGGCTCCCATAGAAGGGTGAGTCAACTGAATGATAGGTTTTGATACTCATGTGGTGATCGAGGTCATTTGGAACTAGACTGCCCGACCCGCCATACGGTCAATCAGAAGATGGCCAAGGGACCGCCAAGGTATAGGAGGATCCATGAGAAGGGTGCTCTATAGGGTAGTGGATGTAGAATAGTTGTAGGTAGATAAATAGTTGGTGGGAAGAGGTTTGATGTATTACCACCACCATCCCCAGGTGGCCCCCACTAGGCTTAGAGAGATGGTGGATAGGGACGAGAATAGTTTAGGCGATGGAGGTCTATGGCCCCGATGATCTAGGAATTATTAGAGGTATGCTATTTTTATTTTCCACCCTAGATTTAGTTTTTATAGACATAGGTTCTAGTCATTCCTTTCTTTACACAACCCTTGTTTGAGACTCAGAGGTTTAGGTTGAACCATTGACTCGACCCTTATGTTTAGATACTACTACAGGGGGGGCTCGATGATCACACACTGGTTTAGATAGTGTGACCATACTCTTGGCAGAAATTTTTTTAGTAGGGATCTCTTGGTAGTCGCGTCGAGGCCTTACCATGTCATTCTTAGTATAGACTAGTTATCTATATTCCATGCTCAGATTGACTATTTTATGCATAGAGTGCTGTGTGTCTATAGTGATGGGACCATGTTTTCCTTTGTTGGTGAAAAGAAAATGCATGGAGTGAAGAAAGGACATACTCATAGGAGGATGGAGAAAATTACCCATTATTTGGATAGCCTCACCCTTGGTGCCGTGGATGATAGGAATCCTCAGTTTCCTATAGTGATATTTACCTCGGTACGAGACTGATATCAACACCTACATATCACATGGAACCAACAGATAATCGTGTGTTGAGGGTACAATTGTAGGGCTTGCAAAAGAAGGTCTTTCTGAAACCTAGTGTTTCACCTTGGGTGGCCCCAGTTTTGTTTTCCAAGAAGGCATATGGGAGTTTGAGGTTATATGAGGAATTTTCTCACATGAATCAAGTGATCGTTAGGAACTAGTATTCACTATCAATGATCAAAAACATATTCAATTAGCTGAGGGGAGCGAGGTGGTTCTCGAGGATTGACCGCAAGTCTGGCTTTGGTCAGCTTTGTGTATGGGATGAAGATGTACTGAAGATAACCTTCAAATGTTTTATGACCAATAATAGTACTTAGTTATTACATTTGGCATGAATAATTCCATAGTAGTTTTCATGGGACGATTGAACATGATCTTCTACCCTTTCTTATACCATTTTATGGTGTTCATCATTGATGACATCCTACTGTACTCAGTGAATGACGTGGAGAATGTGATGCACTTGAGGATGGTCTTGGACACAGTCTGAGAGAACATGATTTATGGGAAGCTCTTGAAGTGCCAGTTCTGGTTTTGGGATGTCCAATTTCTAGGAAATCTAATTTCAGAGGATGGAGTTGTTATGGATCCGGTAAATATTGAGGTAGTTATTACTTGGGAGCCACACAAGTGTGTTATTGAGGTTCCGAGTTTCTTGGGTTTGGATGGGTACTATCAGAGGTTTTTACCTTACTTTTCTAGAGTAGAATCACCCTTGATGACTTTTACATGGAAGGGGAAGCCCTTCTTGTGGACTGAGAAGTGCCAACCATTCTTTCTAGAGTCGAGGTAGAGGTTGATGAGTGATCCCATCTTGAGACTACTAGAAGAGGGCGCTGGGTATGTAGTGTTCTATGATGCATCAGGGACCTAGCTTGGTTGGGTCCAGAGGTAGGGGAAAGTAGTGATTTCCTTTGGTTTACGCCAGTTGAGACAACATGAGCAGAACTACATGACCCGTGATCTTGAACTAGTAGTGGTAGTCTTCGCATTGAAGATGTGATGACACTACCTGATGGGTGAGTAGATTACCATCTACTCAGTGTACAAGAGTCTCAAGTATATATTCTTCCTTAAGGATCTAAACATGAGACATAGTTGATGGCTGGAGTTCTTTCAGGAATATGAGTTCGAGATTGTCTATACTCATGGGAAGAAGAATGTAGTGCCAGACACTCTTAGTAGGAGATCCATATTAAAGTTACTAAGAGAGGTGTCAAAGAAGTTGGCCTCATTGTATATATCCCTTTGGATGAAGATGGAGCAGCTTACCTCAAATCGATGGTTTCCCCCCCTCCACTCTTATAGTGAGTCGGGGAGGAACAACTAGGGGATACCAGCTTTGAGATCAGATGCACTCCATTATCCATAGGGCAGGCACGTGATGGATATTTGATATATGGGGATCACATAGTTCTTTTTATAGGGAGAAAAGTTGTACCAGAGGCATTGCAGGAGGTGGTTCTAAGGGATTTCCACACATCTGCTTTGTAAGTACATTAGGGTGTGGCAAATATGTACTATAATATCTAATGTTAGTTTTAGTGACCGAGGAAGAAGAATTCAGTGGAAGAGTTTGTTTCTTGATGCCAAAATTGTTAGAATGTGAAGTATGAGCACCAGGTTCCAGTAGGCTTGACCCAACCATTAGAGGATCCATAGTGAAAGCGGGATGAAATATTGATGGACTTTGTGATGGGTATACCACACACGTATAGTGGGCATGATTCCATCTGGGTGATTGTTGATTGAATCCCCAAGTCATCCCACTTCATAATGATTTCTAAGAAGAGTTAAGTAGAGAGTTTGGGATGCCTCTATGTGAATGAGATAGCTCGTATTCATGGAGTTACATCGACGATCATTCCAGACCGCGATGCTCGTTTCATATCCCAGTTTTGGAAGTGATTGCAGGAGGCATTTGGGGCTCGTTTATACTTGAGCATGGTGTTTCATCCCTAGAGGGATGACCAAATGGAGAGAACTAATGAGATTCTAGAGGTCATTCTACGTGATTTCATCATAGACATTGTCCATAGTTGAGAGGATCACCTACAACAGGTAGAGTTTGGGTAAATAAATATCAACCACTCCACCATTAGTATGGAACCGTTCGAGGGCTTTGACAGATGACCATGTAGGTCACCAAATTGCTGGAATAACCTAAGAGTGTCAGTACTCATCGATCCAGAGTTGGGTAAGGCTACCATTGAGAAGGTACAAATTTTCCAGGAGTGGATTGGGACTACACATAGCTAGCGGAAGTTATATGATGACTGGAGACAGAGGCCCTTGGAGTTCGAGGAGGGAGACCATGTGTTCCTTCGGGTCTCACCTTGATAGGGATTGTAGTGATTTGGATAGGGCAGTAAGTTATCTCAGAGATACATCGACCCTTTTAAGATTATAAGTAGAGTTGGTGATGTAGTGTACCACCTTTCTCTATGCCAAAATTGCAATAGGTTCATGATGTATTCCATGCATTGCAAATGATGAGGTATGTGCATGATCCATCGCATGTCATTGACTGGTGAAAGTTGGACATTGATGATGGGGTGAATATTGAATATTAACCAATGAAGATCAAGGTTTGACGAGAGAGTATCCTTCATGGGTGGTTGATTCCTCTGGTGCACATTCGGCGGAAGCACAAGAATTTTCAGGAGACCACTTGTGAGTGAGAGGCTCAGATTCATGATCTATACCCTCACATTTCTCTTGAGTAACCCCTGTTCTGGATTTCAGGGATATAAATCCCTATGGTGGGGGGAATTTAATTACTTGTATTTTCAATGGTTTTACTTTTATAAATTAGTTATGAAAATTCATAGACAAGGAACTAAGACAACATGTGATTCTGAGGCTTGATGTGCCTGAGACAAGCCGATGAAAAATGTTCAGGTTTTAATAAAACGTGTGAGTGGTTTTTCTTTAAAACTAAATAACTTATAAATGGATGCTCAAATTAGAAATCCAGGGGAAATTTTTCATTTAGAAGAGATAAATTACCATAGTTAGGGCCTAACATCATCTGACATGGGCCATAAGAAAAAGTTAGTTTTTGGACGTATCAGTAATAAACTATTTAATAAAAATATTTCATTGCGACACATGAAGGGTTTATTTATTTAAATGAAATTTGTTAGAGAATTCATTGTTATCATCATAACCCTAGAATTCCTATCACAATTGACGAAGGGTATCTCTCAAATAAACACTAGCAGATTGAGATTCGGTGACGAGGATCAGTGATTAGATCTTGGATCGAATAATGACAAATCGATGAACGATGACAACCCAACTTTTCCCTTCATCAATGTCTGATCCAAGCTCCCAGTAAGGCATTTTTTATCTTTGTTATTTTCTTTCCCCTTCTTAGAACGAATGATGAACACGGACCAACCAATGAACAAGTTGATCCGTGGTTCAGTCATTATTACGGTATGGTTAAATTGTGGGGTTAATGGGTGATAGATCTTTGTGATTATCCTTATCATTCATTATTAATCCCTCTAACATGAATGGGTCAAGGATGACATAAAAAATGAAATGATATGTTCTTTGGTTCTTGTGAATTTACCTCGTCACCCCAATCTTTTTGTGTTCCTCGTTCTTCTTGAAATTTGAACAAAGGATCGGTGTGCCATAGATCCATGGTGCAATGATCCAAGA
Organism: Viscum album; assembly: GCA_963277665.1. NCBI lineage: Eukaryota > Viridiplantae > Streptophyta > Magnoliopsida > Santalales > Viscaceae > Viscum > Viscum album. The sequence goes on from OY728119.1 coordinate 2,065,892,536, forward strand.
CTGGGGATCTGGCATTGTAATGACATCATGGAGGTTTGATGGTGATGGCATGACATGAATCACTTGAGGTAGTGGTTTACGGTGGAAAAAGGTGGTGCTCACAGTAGTGGCTCTGGCTGGATTTAGGTGGAGCATGAGGCATAAAATGTGATTTAGATTGGGTGGCTGACAATGGAGGTGGCATGTGGCCAGGCTAGGGGTTGGGTTAGGTAGAACTTTAGGCGGACGGGACATCGACTAGGCGGATGACGACGTAACGTGAGGTCATGGTCCATGAGAGACTGCCTAGGATCCCACGGTGGTGGAGGACATGGGAAGTGACCGAGTATGAGAAAATGCGGGGCAACATCCCTGACAGATAGACCATGTGGACCTCATTGTGGCGGCAAAGCTGCTGGGTAGGCAGACTACAGGTGACCTCGTGAACGCGATGTTACACCACATGGAGCTGGGTGGCACATGGTCGGGGTGAAACCGATGCGGTACACCGAGCTGGATCACAGTGTGGGATGAGCCAGGTGGAGTTGGGCCACTCCAATGGCCCAGGTCGAACAGGCCCAACAAGATGGGATGGTTCGGGTTATCCAGTAGGTCGAGTCAGGTCTGGTGGGTTGGATCGGCCCAGTACCAGACCCGAGTATGACCTTTTCAGAGAAAATATATGTAACTTTAATACCATGTGTGTAACGCACTGACCCCAGTTATCCAGAGCCGGTGCATTATTTTAATACATTGGAACGATTACAAGGAATCAATTCTCGAATGACCGATTAGTTTAGATGTCTTGGAAAATAGATTACATACATTAACTTTACATTACAATTTCAAACATAAAAAAAATCATAGAATGTTATTTTAGAATTCAATTTTTCCCTACAGCTTAACCCTACATATCAATCATAATACACTTCATGGAGTCCTAGGAAAATAAAACATAAGAAAGGGGTGAGCTCAGATGCTCAGTAAGGGTAAATAATTTAGCAGAAGCTATAAAATTTTAAGGCAAGATGTCTAATAAAATAAATCCTTTTAAACATAAACTTGAGAATAATATGTTAAAAATAAATGAAACAGTACCAACTAAACATGAACATGGATATTATACTAGTCGAATAATCATATGTAATAACTAATTTCACAACGATGGAATTCCTAATACCAGACATCATTACGACATAGTCAAGGCCTCGAGCCAAGACTACAAATAAATTTTTTATCAAGGCCTCATGCCAAGTCACTAGTTTGTCTCATGAGACCTATCGATGCATCAAAGAGCTATAGTGGGCTCCACCCGTCACTTACTAAGTCCAATACATTCCTCATATGAAAATTTCTAAACATAACAAAAACATTCGCATTAAAACTAGCATATGAAATGTCAATACTTTACCCATAAACCATGAATGGTATAAAAATAACACATCCACAGTCAAACATATCACAAAACCTTCAACACAATATGGAAGATTTTTATCATGATAAATTAACTTCAAACCAAGTTTAAAATCCATTAAAGTATTTTGACATAGATGAAAATGATTTGTAAAACTCTTTGAGAGAAATACCCATTTTTCATGAAAACATTTAAAAGTCACACAATTTAGAAAATAAGTCATTTAAAGACATTTTTGAATCAAATTTTCCCATACCACTTTGAATGTTTTGAATGTAATTAATATTTTAAAAACATTCATGTCCATATAAATAAATCCTTAAAAATTATTTTGAAGATATGGACATTAATGAAAAAGATTTAGAAGAATAAATATTTAAAACATTTGAAATGATGTTTTAGTAAAAAAAGTACCTTAAAAAAATCCCTTTGAAAACTCATTCATGATACATGGAAATTGATAATAAATATGTCCCAGTAGATACTTATGTAAAAACAACCTCGGATAATAAAGAGATTGTGAAATTAACCCTTACCTTGCACTTTCCTTTGGTCGAGGGTATGTTTAACCTCCTGTATGAAGATCGTAGTATGTTATTAAATTATAATAGAACCATATTAATATTTATTATATCATACATGATTCATTTATGACTTTATACTACCCATTTAATAATAATTTCCATGTTAAATTAACATTTTGGGTAATAATCGCTTTCTTTATTATAGGTGTTTTAACTTGTTACTCTTGATTGTATCAATTACTCCAAGATTTAAATAATTCCAGAACATAAAACATGATTTAAATATCATATATATTTAGAATATAAATATGTACAATATACATATATATGAAATGAAAAACATCGTTTATGGAGACGGTAGTCCGTACGTATGCATAAACGCTGTTTCTGTTTTCATATCGTGTTGAACAGAAATAAGTGAATAAGATATATGTAAGTATATATATATATATATAAATATATATATCTATAGTATAATTATTATGTCATATATTACATACTAATTAGTAATATATATATTTTTATAATTGTTGATGAATGATGAACGTGGAAATGAATCTCATCGCGTCATGGAGATGGTAATCCGTACGTACGCATGAGTGACAAGATCATTTACTTAAAAGTGTGGAATTGTATGGTATATTAATTTTAAAGAGGCATTATCATGTTATTTTTATCATTTATATACATATTACTCATCATTATATCCATCCAAATAACATAGTGTTGAATAACAAATTACCTCACGGTGTGGAGACGGTAAGCCGTACGTACGCATGCATGGTGACATTATCATTCATAAGATGGATAGAATAATTAATAATGTTGTTCCATATTTATAATAACATCAAAATATATAGAATATAGTGGATTTATTATTTTATAATGTAAATAACAAATAAATAAGAAGTGGAAGAAGAAAAGAAGTTGAAAGAGGGTGGTGAAATTATTACCTCTTCTTCAGGTTCTTCCCCTTCATTTGATCAAAAGGGATCCTTAATTTGGATTTCTGACTAAAGGAGGGCCTCTATGATTAAGGTAGGATAGTTGAGAGAGTATTTGGGCAGATTTTGGAGAATCAAAATGGATTTTGAGGTGTTAATTTGAGAGAAGGGGAAGTTCCCTTTTATAAGAGGGGTGAGGGGAACCTTTGGGAAAAGTTAAAATATTATTTTATAATAAATTCATATTCGGTTTAAAATGGCTCCAAAATGTATTATTTAAAGTATAAGGTGGTGATGGGTCGAAAAAAACTCAATCAATAGGTTTTAGAAAAGTTTAGGTTACCATTTTAACCTTATCATTTAGATTTTACTCTAAGATAAATAATTTAACTTTTACCGTGGTTTCTTGTATTCTTACACTATATGGTTAATAGACTTACTATATACTACCAATAGAATCCCAATTTGTTCATTAATGTCATATATATTATTATATAATATTTTTTGATTAACCTTATATTTTTAAGAACATTAAATCAATTAATAATATAATATTTGTTTTAAATACTATTTTATGTCAATTTTGACACTATTTTGGTATTTGTTTTTTGTTAAACAAATAGCAGAATGATTACTTCAAAAAAAAAATACATTGAATCAATCCTAACATAACATATGCACCTATAAAATTATTTTATGTCATAAAAACTTTGAAATTATATTTATTTTAATATTTATAATATCATTTATTTTATTCTTTCATTAATAAGGTAATTACTGCATCATCATTGTGTCATTAATAAATTTATTTATTTCATCTCAAAAAATTATAAATAAAATACCATTATTTAGGAAAATTGTTTTATCTTTATAATGAATATTTAGAGTCGATTTTTTATTATGTATAACCCTATATTAAAAATGTTTTAGTCATTAAACTTTGATTTTAACTCTTTTAACTCTTCTTTAAAAAAAATAATAATAAATGTATTAATCTAATACAAGTGGACGTAAAGGGTCAGATTTTATTTCAAAGGTTGTTTTTGTTCGAATTACACCTATACAATAGAATTAAGACATGTGTTAGGGTAATAATAATATCATTTTTACCTTTAATTACCCTATTTACTTTTAACCGTAGTAAATAAAAGTAAAAAGTTACTATTCACCAAAAATTATTTTTATCTTATTGAACCAAATTTTACTCATTGATATTAACCGCGTCTCTCGAAATTTCTAAATTAAACTCACATAAGTGGTAAAATTAAGTTTTATGTAAATTTGCAAATGCCTCAAGGAGGTGGGTAAAAGACGGTAAAAGTTCTATAAAATTATTATATATCTAAAATTATTATAAATTGACTCAAATGAATTAAAATGAACATATATATGTATTATGTATCTATTTTGACCTAAAATTAATTGAAATAAAATAAATAATTATAAAAATTCTGTTTTAAATGATAAATCAGTGTTTTTTAACTATTCATAAAAAATTGAATGTTTTCAGAAAAATACCAAAACATCACCCTAGGATAATTTAGTTATTCCAAATACAAAAATGAAGTCTATTTTATCAAATTCAAAACATATAAGTTTCATTTATTAATTTAAAATTAATTCTCGTTGTCAAAAGAAATAGCGTGTTTTTAAGAAACAGTAACTATCAAAAGATTGACACTTGTTTATGTACAATTTCAAAGTGAAATTAATTCCAATGACCAAAATTGGATTGAAGGGTAAAAATATAATCTAATTATACTTCCAAAACATTAAAATGTATAATTCAAAACTATAAATTATGTTGATTAAAAAAGTTGTTTTCAGTTAAAATATAGTATTTTTCACTATTCACCCAAATATGAAAGTTATCAGAAAACACAAAAAAATTATTGAAACTAAATTCTTATGTCTTGATTCTAAATAAGAAGTTTATTTTGTCAAATTGAATATATAATAGTTTCAAATATTGGATTTAAAAAGGGTTCACCATTAAAAGGTAGTAAAATTACATTTTTTTGAAAAATAACTCTTTTATCTGAAAAAATGTATTTATTCTTACATTATGTCTAAAAAACTAATAATATGGATTCTAAAATTATAAGGATTAGATAATGTTCAAAATTCAGTTAATACTATTCATAACTGGTTTTGAACGGCTAGTTTGGTAAGTTGTGGTGCGCTTGAACTCGGTGTTGCGTGTAGTGCAAGTTATTGAATTACTTTGAATAAATAATGTACTTTGAAATATTGGGGTGTTAAAATGTGTCTGTTTGAAAAGATGTTTGTGGTGTTGGGACCCTTATGATGAGATAATCCTTTTGAGGTACACTATGTGAGTTGTTTTGGAAGTTTTCATATGACCTAATCTCTTGAAAGCAGGATCTTCTAGTAAAAGTGTGCTAAAAGAATAATCCTATGTATTAGTATGAATTGGTAACTATTTGACATGGTGACTACGTGACTTGGTGACTATATGAATTGATGACTACATGACATGGGGGATGCATGACTTATCGACACTTTTTGTGTTATCAACACTCCTTGTGTTATTGACGCTCCGTGTGTTATCGACACTCCGTGTGTTATCTACACTCCGTGTGTTATCAACACTCTGTGTGTTATCAACACTCCTTGTGTTATCAACACTCCCTGTGTTATCAACAATCCATGTTTTATCGAAACTGTGTGTGTGTCTGATACTGGGTGTTCTGTGGACTACATCTAATAATCCAACTTTTCGTGCTTTAGACTTAAACCTATGTTAGATGATTGTACATAATTTATTCCCTTTTTGGTATATCATGTATTTCATTGAGGTATACTTCATGTATTTATTTATGGTATACCTCGTGTATTTTTTTTGGTGTAATTCATGTATTTATTTGTGGTTTACTTCATGTATTTCTTAGTAGTATTCTTTTATGTTTTTGGGGTGTCCAACTGAGTGTTCTTTTACACACCCCTACACTGGATGTGTCTTTATGTGTCATGTCTTGTGCTGATGATCAATGCATTGAAAAGTTCTAGGGTGATCAGGACCAGGAGGTGCCTAGAGTGTTCAGTCATATGAGGTGAAATCCTATGACTTCAGACAACTGTCCTACACCTACCCTCAAGTTAGGGTTTTTTTAGAGATGAGTTTCATAAACTTGTGTATTCACTTTTATATAATGCTTCTTTTTGTGGGATTTTATTCTAGCCATGTTTACATTCCATTTTCCTACAGTCGTACTATGTGGTTGGTATCTTAGTGTATGCGTGTACTATTTACATTGTGTTTTTACTTTCTAGAATTTAGGGCTTGGAGATGTGTGCGTGTGTACACGTACTTAGGAAAATGCCTCCCATTTTGGGAAATTTATACTTGATGCTAGTCGCCAGCCTCTGGCCTATCAGGGAAAATCTTGGGGTAGTTACTGCATGGGCCCTTCTGGGATGGGTTGTGAAAAAATCTTTTCAGAATCATTAAATTTTTATTAATATATTATTTTGTTATTATATAATTTTTTTAACCATCCATGAAATATTTTTTTGAAACACCAAAATTTTCACTTCTAGGAAGATGTAATCTGTGCACACACACTAATGATGATTCTATTTTTTCTTAAAATATATAAGAGAATAAATACAAGTTTTCCCATTATTAATGTATCATATCAAAAAAATACTGGTTCTGATTATATTATTATACTATTGATATAGTAAATTTGTAAAGGGAATAATAATAAAAAAATTAAGAAACATGTGTTACCTATGTTGAGACCATGTTCATCACCTTGATGAATAATTTGGATTTCAGAGACATATGGTAATTTTTGTAGATTAGTATCATTATGTAATTTCGATGAAACCAAGGAGGTGAAATTTTTTTAGGGGTTCAAGGAAAGTTTAAAATAGGAGTGGTGTATTGTGTGGGTGCAATTGACCCCCTATTATAAGTGATGAATTTGGAAATTTCTAGGGAAAATAATGTCATATAAGGGGTAAGAATGGAATGGAATGAAAATTCGGTGAGGGAATAACTATTAGACATGTATGAAATAATTTAATACCTAAATTTTATTTCTATAATGTCTAATGTTCATCTTATTTTAGGCAAAATTGATCCACCTTAGTTTAGTCATTCAAACACATATAACTCTTCTTGAATTATTAATCTAGTAATATTTTAAACTAAAAATATAAGTGCACCCTTATTAAAAAAAACTTTAATCTTATGATTCATAATTTATGTCAAATTTAAGATAATTAAATTTAGTAATGTGAGGAATGTTGACTTTAAATTAAATACAAAATACACATAATTTTTTTTAAATAAATGTGTGTTTTAAACGTTAAACTGCTATATAAGACACGTATTAGATGGTTACTTATTTTCAAGATAGTAATAAATTTTTTATAAGACAAATGAAATGTATGTGCCTTTAAAATCATGCCAAAAATAAATTCTAATATTAAAATAAATAACTAAAAGATAAGACTAAAAATGTGTCTTAATTCAATAAAAAGTTTTGTAACTCATAAAATATTAAAAATAGAAGTAAAAGTAAAAAAATAATGTTTTTGATTTCATAAATATACCCTTAAAATATATATTTAATCAAATAATTTTTTTATCAACTTTTAGGCCTTTCACGTATACTGATAGTGTGATAAATATCATTGTTTGGAATAAAACCATTTTTTCAATTTTTCACAAAAAAATAATTAATTATATAAAAAATAAAGAAAACCATATTATGTAAAAATTACCATGATAATTACAATATTGATGTTAATTTTTCCAAAATTAGATCATGAAAATGAGAAATATAACCCTAATGTAATGTTGTAAAATATCATCAAAAACTAGATTTTTATAGGAAGTCATTATTTGAATATTAACTATTCCTCAAAATTTTTCCACAATCATAAATATATCATACTTGAAAAAATATAAATTAAATAAAATACATTTTAATCATGTAAATAGATTTTATCAGTCACTTAGTTTTATTAATTGAGCTTGATGTTTAAACTATTTTTTTTATTATATATAATATCATAATTCTATTAGTACTATTTATAGTATATATTTTTTACCAATATTACGATGCTCTATAAATGTTTGGTTTTTAGTTTTGTGTGTGGAGAAAAATATAAAACTTATTATATATGAAAGGGGAATAACTTAGGTCATTATAATAATCAAGCATGAGAGGTCAAGATTCGTTTAGGGAAGTGAATGTTAAATGAAACAGTTTTTTAATTTGATAAGACAATGCATACCTTAATTAATTCACCAAACCCACTCGAGGTAATATCAGTATAACAACATATTTGGGATCTATCAATTTTATCAATTTGGAAATTTAATTTTCTTGGATTTTGAATTTCTCTAACATGATCTGTAGTTTTCTAAAGAGTTATGGGATCCATAGTAAAAATCCTATATTAGATAGAAATCATTTAAAATCATGGGAAAGGAATTTTATTTTCATCATGTATAATGATCTTGGAGTTCTCTGAAAATTTTTGGGGGGTATGGAATGTTCTTCTAAGTCAAGAAAAAATGATATTTGAAAGAGCTCAATAAAAAAATGAGATTGGTGCATCAATAAGAAACTAATTAAAGGGTGATATTATAGAAGAAATATATAAAGTTTTTTCAAATGGAATATTCTATTATAATATGTGGGATACATTGGAATAACTCTATTGAAATTATTATTATTACTACTTCATCTATATATGAAATCAAAAGAATAATGATTCTAGTAGACTGTGTTTTTATATAAAGGTAAAAACAAATTAATCTAATGTTTTTTATAATACTATAACTAGTATATATAATTTATGTAGAATTTTATAATATATTCTTTGAGATGAAAATATAATGTTATGAATAATTAGAAACAACATCTATTTGGGAATCATAGAGGTGTTTATTCAAGGGATACGAGTATATCCCAATTCAATAAGAGAAGGCAGAATAATGAGAAATCATGAATATTGTTACAATAAAATATTTAAAGATCATTCATATGAAAAATAGAGACAAAGGTGGGAAGAAGTGTACCCCCAATATTAATATAAATAAAATGAGATAAAAATGAAAGAACATAGTAAAATTATTTAAGATAATTCCAATGAAATTTGGATTCCAATTTCCATTGTAGAAGAATTGTATGTAAGAATCATTACTCTAAAGAGTCATATTTAAGAAGGAATACCAAAATTGATGGGTTATAGTTCACATATAAGGTTGATTACTGAAAATTCATATTAAAAATTAAGAATATAAGTGAAATCATATGGGGTAAAAACTTTAATTTAAAAGATGAAAATATAACAAGAGGCAACCTCAAGATGATTAATATAATCACCTATGAAATCTAGATTGAATTTTTATTTCAATTATAAAATATGAAATATTGTTTTTATAAAATAATTTTTACTAATTTGATACTATTGTGGAATGTATGGGAACATTATATACACATTTATCAAAGAAAATAATACTAATGATTATAGAATAACTCAAGGTGTTCCTATGTCAAAATCAAGGAGAGGAAACTTGAGGTAGGTTTCTTATATTATATTCTTTATTTTTTTCAAACCACTTTCTCATATCAAGGAATAAAAATTTGGGGAATGCATGGAAGAAAATTTTTCTTTTGGAGAAACTCCCCTCCTAAGATATAAAATGGAAAATTTAATCCATGGAAACATCCTATGAAAGATATAAAACATCATCTATGTTCTAGAGAATAAACATGAGCATCAATTAAGTGTGTATCTTTCACCATGTTCCTAACACACACCAAATCTCTTGGGAGGAAAGAAAAAACATATGGAAGAAAAATCAAGGAGTTGTTCCAGCTATAAAAGAGGGTGAAGTAAAATGGAACCACCTAGTAATAATTAATCCATGATTGTTGTCATGGGCATTAATAAAGAGTGTTTTCTAGATTTATCTTTAGAAACAAATAAATTGAAAAATATAAACATATAATAGATAATAAAATTTGAGGTGAGATCCACTATTTGTGGTACTCAAGAGTTTTTTTATGTGTGATTGATACAAAAATTTGAAAAAACCCAACCCAATGAAGAATAAAAATGACCACATCAATAAAGAAATATTTTTGATTGGTATCAAATAAATGTGATAATTTTAAAATAGGTTGAGAATACTAGCTACAAGAGATAATGCAGTTAAATATATGATGAATATTCTTTCCAAAAATTTGGGATGAAAAAAAAGGAAAGATGAAAGAAAAAGGAATGCTCCAATATATAAGTCCCCATTACATATCTTGGGAAACATTTATGTACCCCTTTCATCGTATGATTTATTGTTTCTAACCATTTTTGAAGAGGTATAGTATTAAGGGGGATATAATTTCTATTAGGTGAGTGTGATATAAAATCACATGTTATGGTGAAAAAGGATAATTGGATAAAATTATAGCAAGTAGTTTCCTCAATTTGAACATAAATAATTGTTATGAGGGTCTAATGTCTTACAGTGTGTTGTGAAAAATATTCAAAGGCTAAATATAATTTTATTAAGATTAAAAATGTATATCAAGAATTTAAATATAATATGATACAACTGATATAAATGTGTATTTAAAAATTTATATATGTTTTATCAAATGTTATGATCCACACACAATAAAAATTATTGTTATTTGGATAATTTTTTAGTAAAAAATTATGATTGAAATCATAGGACGTGTTTATATGTGGAAAATTCTAAGGTACTATGAGTTTTTAATTTGTATTTATGAGTGACATATAAAAACATTGTGTTTTCTAAAGAAATCATATTTCTTACATTCAGATAAGTATTATTAGGCTTAGAAGAATTATTGATATCCCATGTTCCTCATTTTTAATTCACTCAATGGATATCCTAATATGGTGAACCTATCAAGGAAAGTGATATTATAGTGTTCGGAATTAAAATAATTTAAATCATCTATATTTGGTTTCATATAAATTAGCTAATCAACTAGTGGTCGATGCCAATGGATAAATATGAAAGGGGATATGAAATAAATTTTTTATTTCCATATGGTAGTTGAATCCCATGAGGAATCCCTTTTTAATGTTTATGAAAATGGGGGAGATAAGTTTAATTTGATGTTTTACCCAGACATCTAAAAGGATAAAAGATTTGGGATTAGAGGAGATGCCCATATTCAAAGGGGGAGTTTGATCATCATTGAAAAATTCCTACACTTGATTGAAAAATATGTTGAATTTCAATTTCATTAATAATAAGTGGGAGTAAGAAATCTTGAATTATATTTATTATATAATCTAAAAAAAACCAATGGGTGATATTGTTAAGAATCATAATGAATTTTTTAGATTTGTTGGAAATAAAAAAGCTGACCCTGATGAAATGGAAGAAGATAATCAAGATGATACATTGGGGAATGTGAAAAATAAATATGAATGATTTATTTTGGATTTTTTGAAAGTCATATTTATTTTTTTTATATTGGATTCATTTCCTACATAATGAAAATAGAGTATATAGAAAATTCATAAGTGAAACAAAATTCTATAAGGCCCCCACATGGTTAGGAGAAGGGATGAAGAAATATTTAAAGAATCTATGATAAGTTAGTGTTTATGTTTATCAACATGGTAGATTCCCACCCATAGTTATTGGTAATTGTGAACATGAAAATTAGGATTGAAACAACCACATAACCCTTAATGGTCATAATAGAGAATGATGTTCTAAAAGCATGAAAAATATAAAGGACCATGCTATGGTTGGAACCATAGTTATGTTATAGTTCAACTACGATATTAAATAAATACATAGACATGGTGGAAATTAATTTTATTTAATTTTTTATTTATCAAATATCTTGTGGATAAAAACTTTCAATGATGGTTGGATATTCTATCGAAAACAATCTACAGTGAATGCAATATAGGAAACTTTATTTTGATACACCAAAGTGGTGTCATCAAGGTAGGTTTTTCTTAGAAAAAATATATCTTATGTAATAAAAACCGTAAAGGGAGATATATCATACTGTAATAATGGGTGTGATTTCATGTAATTCTACCATTGAGACATAGGAAGGACCGTTATATCCTTGGTTGTGGCCATGGTGATTTGATTTTCTCAGATGAATGAATTTGTAGTCTTCCTTATACAGGAGAAGGAATCATTTCCAATAAGACATGGAGCTAATTTTATTGATGGTTTTTTATCCATGATGTTAAATGAATAAGTTTTGGTAACCAGATGCAAGAAGTTTTGTTGGGAATGTTGATAGGTGACACATCAAATGTCAATTTTTTACTCAAATGATTCTTGATCAAATCATCATTGTTTCCCTCATCATGTCTCAAATTTTTAGACCACGATCTGAGAAATATTAAATTTTGATTGTTTTTTACATAATTAAATTTAATTTTGGATAAAATCACATGGTAAATGAGTGATAAATTAGGCATGAATTGGTTATTTTTTAGAAATTGGTTGTGGAAACTATGAATGAAAATACTGGGAGTTATTGGAAATTTTTATATCCCAAAATAATTCTAAATGGTGTCCAATTGTTGGGAAAAAGACCACCCTATTTCAAGAATATAATGAATTTAAGTATATATATTATATAGAAACAATTAAATATTATATATATATATATATTTAAGATGTGCTCTGAGAGTGGGTCTTGAAGAAAGAATAAGTTCATGGAATTTATAGAAGATTCTTCCAATGGAGAGGAAGGAATTATGGTGTAATAACATAGAGAGGAGTAGTTCATAGACATTTTGTGATGGATAATTATAATAATCTAGTAGATAATATACATATAAATGATGGATATAAAAAATTCATGTGATTATTTTTACAGTAACAATATTTCCATAAATTGTTTAGAGGTCAAACCTTGTAGCTTTGAGAAAAGGGTGAGGAAGATGATAATGATCCATCAATGGTAGTGAGACACCAACATAAGGATAGTGTGTCTTTTTAAACCTTGATTAGACCAAAATGATTATATATTAGTAAGCCTTGAAAAATATTTACCTAATCTGAAGTCCACCATTTTTCCGTTTTCATAGTAGATTTTGGTGCATGACCTAGTGTCGTAGCATGATCCTTGGTGTAGGAAAGTGAATATGATCTTGGTAAATTTACATGTCCTATTTACATTATACATGTACACTAACGGAGGGTAAAAGAAATAATAAAAAATATATTATAATAGAGGGTGGTCAATTGATTGAATCAAATCAAAATTTATTGAAGGGATTATAACAATTGACTATCATGGTCGATAGGTAAAAATTAATTAATGGGAGTGAGAGTTAATGGGAAGAAGTTTATAAATGTGATAATACTTCACATACACTAATACAAGCCACACAATTAGGGTAATATCACTATATGGTCCAATTGAGAGGATAATAATTCTAATATTTCTTATTTCCTTATGGATTTTGGTTCACTATTTAGTTCTTATTTATTTTTGGTTTATAATTAGTTTAAAGAATGGTTTTTTAGTTTATTTTAGACATGAGGTTTTTCTGGGTTTTTTGTGGAAATTTTAAATCATGATTACGTTATTCACTGAACTACATGTTTCACTTTGAATATAAAATTGTAGATAAATACTAAATTGTCAAGAGGCCTTGGTACAATCTCCTTCTCCTTAAAATTTGTCCTTTATTTTTGTTTATCTTTCAATTATAGATGTATTTTGGGCCTTGTGTGTTTAGTTGTGTCTGGTGGTTTTCATTTATTAGGTAATCCTTTTTTACTATTAACTTTTAAACCCACTATTTAATATGGTTTTATTGAGGCATTTATTTTTGTAATTCCACTAATATAATAGAATTTCAACTCAAAGGATGTGGCATGAAGAGGAGATTTTAACACCGAATTATGTTATTATTAATTATATATGTATAAATATCAAATTATCATGAGTGTTTCAAGGGTTTGAGATTTAATATTTAAATATATCATGTAACTAGGTGTCTCAAGGATTTTTTTTTGAAATTAGGAGTAACCATATTACAACCACATGGTGGTATATTTTTGATAGTTTTGATTTTCATCATGGGTGTATGGTATTTCTAAACCATATAGGGAATTGTAATAATGAATATGGAAAAAAATTCCTTAAGATTGATACAAAAATTATGTGTGTGGTTTATAGAGAACATATATCCAAATTCTTTGGATTTTAGTGACTGTATTGTGAAATTCATAATGATAGAATATAATTTACCAAACCATATATCCAAATAGTGTATACACCTACCTAGTGTTTAAAAATTTGATAATATGGTTTTACCAATCAATTATTTTAATAAAAGTTTTCCCCTATTTATATCTATCTCATTTAAATATCCCTATGGTCCTCAATTAAGCTTCTTCTTCCCCTTATGATTTGATTATAATACCATCCATCCAGATTTTGAAGTGGTTTTATTGTGATAAAATTCACCATTCATTTTTTTTCACTTCACATACCCCCTTAAAAATTCTTTTATATTTAGTCTCAGAACCATAAACACTAGCGGATCAAATGGTTATATTAGTGTTAAAGGTGACCAAATTCATGGATTTTATGTATTATTAAAGCTTATGTAGGACCTTTAGTGAATTTTTTGAGAGTTTACCATCAGGGGAGATGACTAAATCCTTCATTTTTATTAAATCTATGTAGTTTCATAACTTTTATTTATTTGAAATTTCATTTAGTTATTTATATTTCTAAATGTTTAATTTATCTTATTGATACCTGTTATATTTAAATGGATTTTATAATTTCTATGGATTGGTTCTTCCCATAAAAACTAGTTAAAATGGGGGTTTGATTTGGAAAATGGTGTTTCAGTTCAATGTGTTTATAAAAATGTCCAAATTATTAATTTTTAATAAACTGGGGTTCCAAATGAATTTAAACAATTACGGGTCATGAATTGGGTGAAGGGAAAGAATATTTTATATTTATAGGTTTAAATTTAGATTGTTTTGTGTTTTAAAATGTTTTGACTATGGTTTTAAAATAGTTGTTCTTAATGAATGTTCTTGAAATTGGTTTTATTGGTAGATATAAATCATCTCAACAACCCATGTATATTTTTAATAACACTCATTTGAATCATTCATATAGTTTCATATGGTTTTTGAATGTGGACATATTTCTCCCCTTATTTTAATTTGGATGGTGACCCCTATGTGGGATAATATAGATTTTTTAGATGTGGAATACATGGTCAGTTTGGTTTTTAGTGAAGTTGTCAGATGTGAGGTGAGATAAAGGTTTATTTCATATAGATCATATGACTTGATTAATATCCCATATCATATTTTATATTTCTTTAGATCACTTTTCCCTAAGTGAGAATTTTATATTTATGAAAAACTAGGTTATTCTACACACTATCATGTGTAATATAGTGTGAATTGTATAGTTTATGGATTGTGAGTCTAAAGAAGTTATTGATAGTGAAATCAGGTGGGTTTTGAGGGTTTAGAAAAAAAATTCATTTTCAGTTAGTCACATTTTTTTGTTAAGTTTTGAGACTATATTAATTTAAGACATTTTTTTATCCATGATACTATATGTAATTACATTAGGTAAATCCAATCCTTCAATCCCATAATTCTGTTGACATTGATTCCCTGATGACTTTCTAAAATTACTTTCTTAAACATATATCATTTGTCATGTGGTGTTACTATTTGTTATTTTATTATTTTAGATCATTTTTTCCTTAATTCATTTCCAATGTATTTTTAAAAATGGGTTTTAAAAAGTTGTTTAAATGTGAATATATAATGGGGTTTTTAATTTAAATTAATGGGATTAAAATGATAATTATAAAGTGAATGAAATTATAAAAGGTGTGTTTATATGGAATTTTCTTACATGTGATTACCTATAAATATCCAGTTTCTATTTGTATTTTAAACTTGTAAAAATGAAATATTATTTGAATAGAATTTCATAAACTATAATGTGGGATATTATTGGGGTTTTCACTAACACCCTTCATAAACCATTTAGTTTATATATCTTTTGTGTTTCATTTAAGGTCCCTTGGATTATTTATCATTTCTATCATTGATATTTAGGTTGTTCAGTGATGGTATGAGAATGATTTGGATTGTGTCTTTGGGACATTAATATTATGGTAGATTTTTTTATATTTTATTCTACTATATAGGCCTTGATGACTCAAATATCATTATGACATTCTTGATTTTTTTTAATAAAATGAATTTATTTATTTTATGATGTCTCTATATATTTATTCTCTATTATTTGTATGGATATATTATTATTATTACACTATTATTGAGGCAAGGGAATAAAATATTCTGATATGAAAATGTTATTATTTTTGTTTAAATACTGTATGTGGTGATTTTTATTCTAAGGGTGAAGTCATTACCACATTATAAGAATTAAATTTTGAGGTACTGGTTTCCATCCTGGTGAGATCAATAATGCTAATTTTTTTTTCACAGACTTGATCAGGTTCTTGGATAAAGAGTGATCTTTCTTGGTTCATGGGTAATCACATATCTTTTAGTGTAGTATATAAAGGAAGAAACACTTTTTGTTGAGTGATATTTATCAAAATTTCTACATTCGGTGAGTCTTGGTGATGAGTGACTTTATATAAATATTATATCAAAAATTTGAATTATAGTTAATTTGGTACTTTAGAATAGTGTTGAGTGAATCCTCATTTAATGTATTCCTATAGAAACCAACACTTTTCACACATAGATATTACTTATTAGTATATGAATATTAATTAAATAATATAACAATAAATTTATTAATATTATAGGTATAGTAATATGGAAACATGGATACAAAAAACAACTGATTTATAAGTGAACTAAATCACTCCCACTAATTTTATCATAACTATCACCATTATTAGACATAACATATTTTATACCTTTAATCAAAACATGTGGAAATTAAATATAATATAGGTTAATATTAGATGATCTATAATGGAAAATAAAGGAGATATCAATGATTACATAAATATAACATAGGAATAAGGTTTCTAGAATATGATCCTAACATTTCAAAACCATGAACTTCATATCATTGATCATAATATTGTGTCTTGTCACAAAGAAAGGATGTTCATAAAACATGAATAATAATGGTTTTTTGGCATAAATAGAATTATATAAAATTATTTCTTATGTATACCAGGATTACATCCACCACTATCAAAATGGATTGGTTTCACTACCCAAACCGATGTAGTTATCAAGGTCCACTCCCAAGACTATCATAGTCAGCATAGTACCATACTGAACCGAGTTCAATCCCCATTCTAGTCCTATTTATCTCATGATATATCCACATTTAACCAATTAATTAAAGGGATGTATAATTAAAATACTATGCATCACATAAATAAATTCATACATATGTATTCCATAGGATCATAAAATAGTCATCAAATCATAATTTAATGACCTGAACTTTCATATATAAATTTTAAATTCTGATTTAATTAAATGAATTATTATATATTATTAATATATAAAACAAATTCTCTTATTTGGTTTTATTATATCCAATAATTTTTAAAAGATTATTAAGCCTCATTTTCATTGATAATGTAGTCCTTGAACAATGATCACAAGAGTAATATAAATATTGGGTTTTAACATATCCAATTGACACAGACAATGGAAGTAATGGAATGAACCAGTAGGATTGTACCCTATAAATCCCATTTATCGGAGATTCCAAGAGAGTTAAAATCATAGGGATTTGTCCTTGACCAATCCCAAGTAGAGTTATGACAACTTAATCATTAGAAAATTTTTTTATGGGAGAAGATCAAGCTCATCGAGATCATGACAGAAACCATGTATGCTAAACCAGCCCATAAAAATATCATAGTCGGTCACCTTACACATAGGGTATTTTCTAGTTTATTAAATGGATATGTATCAATACCATAATAATATGACAATTTATATTGTATTTTAAATAGAATAATGGTTATATTTACTTTTTATTATTACTCTATAAATGATTTTGATTTTGATATAATAAAGCACAAATTGTATTTTTTAGTAATATTCAAATTCAATTAAGGAATTTATTCGGATTAAGTAATGTATTTTTGAAATAAATAATATTTTTAATAAAATATAAATTATCATATAATATTTATGAATTCAAATGTAATTTTTATAAGGTTTCGAAAATTGTTATCATCAAAAAAACCTAGTATTTCTCAATAAATGTAGATTATTATTTTAAAATTGAAAATTCAAATATTTATAAAATTATTTAGATAAAATTAATAGTATTTTTAAAATTATAATTTCAAAATTATCTAATTGTAATTTTTTTTATAATTTTCAGAGAATTTTATTTTTTCTGTTAAAAAATTAATATAGTATAAATATAAAGAGTGTATTATTGAATAATAATTACCCAAAATGATTTAATAAATACTATAAATGGTATCCTTTACCAAATATATGTTATCCATTTAAATTAATATTATTTTTATGTTATTTTATTAATTTTATAAATCCATTATTAATCATCAAAATTCTATATTATATTTTAAGGTTTTAAGATCATTTCTCTAAAGAAATGAACCATTTCAACATAAAAAGGATAATATCTTAATAATTTAGGCTCTTATCCAAAAAAAATAATGAAATACACCCCTATTTGGTATAAACTAAGGTAGAAAATCAGGGATATGTTTGCGATTTTTCTATTTTATTATATAAATCCCAAAAACTTTGTTTGAGAAATCACAATGAATTTCCTAATTATTTCCTATATAAACCCACCCAGTCACTCTTTTATATTCACTAAAAAACATTAAGGAACGTAATTAATCTTTACTACCCTCTATAGTGTACTCCCAAGGTTTCCCCAAGCTCTCAAGAAGCTCCTCCCAATCATTTGGAATCACCCCCTCAAGGTAAGGGATCCTCTCCTCTGTATTCAAGTATCTTCTTTATTTTATGTATATTATATTCATTTTCTAATATTGGGATGTGTTATTCCATATTAACCATATAGTAAATTTTATTTCTAAATTATTATTGACCCATTTAACTCTAATTAATACTTCCCATGAACATTCATACTTCCCCATTATGTTGCAGAAATTTCACCACAATTTTCATGCCAACCAATTGCGTAGTGAATACTTATACCAATTTCCTATCAAGGGTGTTCAAATTTATGAAAATATACTTATTTTAATGGGGAATTACTTTCATGTATGCAATAATAAATTATCATGGAAATTTTTTTTTGATAAATGAATCCATGTTGTAGGATCTATGTGGCACACTTAAGCATGAGAATGAAATGAAATTGATGGGTGTGCTCAGAATTTTATAATGATCCAACGCATTGGATAATGTTTTAGTATGACAAGATTCCATTCAAGGGATTATTTTGTGAACATAATCTATCATGGTAATTTTTCATCCTTATTTCTTGGTATTTATCCTTGATCCATTTTTAGGAAGCAGGGTTTTAAGTTGTTTCCACATTTCCCATGTTGCCTTTATGATTATCAAGCTATATCATGCCTCATTGTTCATGATTTTTATTATCACACAGTTTAGTCTCACTGATGTGTCTATTTAATAATAGGTACTAATTTATTCATGTTATTTCATGTTTATACCATTACTGGGATTTATAACTAACCTATGCCATATGTATTTACATAGGTTATCCCATGTAGTATTATGTAAAATGAAATGATATTATTTTGTCATAATTCTTTGATAATTTTGTTGTATCTGATATTTTAAGTTGTTATGTAATGTATATAATTCCAAAATATATCAAATGTCTCATTATTTTTGGTTTTATTAGGTTTACTCTTAGGTAATAATTTATGACTTAATATGTAATAGAGATAAGCGTTTTCATAGCTGGTATCAATGGAAAATTATGTTATTTTGGGGATTAGGATTAAAAAACTCTAGAAAAATCCTTATGGAAAAAACTAGGTATAATAAAACCTCTATAAATTTGGGTGAAGTATAGAGTTAGTGGTATAACAAGAAATATATATCTGTATAGATACTAAAAGTGGATGTGGCTATGACATAAATGTACATATGGGTAAAACCCGAAAAAACTGCATTGAGCTAGACTTGACTGGGAAGTGGTGCACAACAATGGTCCTTTCTATACACCTGATTTGACACTCCTAGGGAATATTATTCGGTAAAATATTAGTCCCATTATGTACCATCATTTTGGTGAAAATTCACATAAGTGTCTATGTTAGAAAATAGTTCATGGATAACATATATTTAAACCTAATAATTCACAAGTTATGAAACAAATTTCATTGATAAGTTATACCATTAATGTTATTAGATTCCATTTTATGTGTTTAATATATTAAAAACATCCATCCCTAATTTTCCATTTATTTTAGTCAATGGCCAGAAATAAGATGAATCAGGTAAACAAATAATGTGAAGGGAAATGTGTTGACTACCAAAATTATATTCCCATTCTAATAGGAGTGTGAATAGAAATATTTATGACAATAATATCTTAGCTAAATTAGGTTATGAATAGAAATGTAGATCAAGTGGAGTAACCAAATCCCCCTAAGATAGAACAATATTCAATTGATACCTTTATGTGAAAAAATACTTCTACTTTCAATGGATAATATAATCCCTTAATCTCAGAACAATGGATCAACACTATTTATAATATCTTCTCCATAATTCAATGTTCTGATTAAAAGAAGGTCCTATATGATTCTTATCACATGGAGGGAGAACATGATCAGTGGTGGAGATTGATCAAGAATATAAATCCCCAGTAAGAGATAAAAGCGATGAGTTGGATTGAATTCAAAAACATGTTTTTCAATAAATATTTTACTTGCACTCAATGACTGAAAATGGAATGACATTTAATTGCTATCAAGAAAAAAGATGATGAATATATCACGATGTATGAGGAAAAACTCACAAGACTTTCATGATATTCCGCTCACTTTTTTGTTACCCCAGAATACAAGGTTTACTAATTCTTTGGTGGGATAAAAAATATTCTATGAAATTCCCTGGCTATACGAGACTTTGATAGCTATGAAGAAATTTCTTGACCTGTCCTCAAAGTTGAGATGGAGATCAGAAAATATCAAGTGTATCATAGGGATAATAAGTGTAAAGTAGAGTTTAATTATGGTGGTCCGATGGGTAAATATAATGGACTTATGAAATTTCAACATCCAACTTGTCAATGGTGCATAAAGAAGCACCCCATAAATTGCATAAAGGTAATGAGGGGATTATTTAGGTGAGGGAAGGAAGGACACCTAGCTAGAAATTGCTGATAGGATAATCCCACTAATGCGATTGAGGAATGAAATGATCTGAGCAACCCTTAGTTCGTTTTTCATTGCTAAAACTGCAAGGAACCAAGGGACTTTTCAATCTAATTCACTAAGCCAAGGGTGTTGGAGATAACTAACAACCTCCAAGACTACAAGGGAATGATTTTTCCATCACAACTACTAAACTAGATACTGATAATAAATTAGTGATAGAAATGAAACTTATTTATTCAAGAATAGCGAAAATATTTTTTTCTAATTTTATGAAATAATCATATCACACAAATTTTGAAGAATAATTCAAAAACCACCACAAATAATAAAGTTGAGATGACAGTTAAACAAAAAATGGGGTAATTATTGAATCCCAAGTATATAAATCCTCCCCGAAATGTTTTTTTGGGGTGTACTTCCTAGAGAACCTTGTGATACCCCCTTTAATCGAATTTTATGAAATTATAGGAATGGATTGGATTTACTTATATATATCTAACATAAATTTACATGATAAGTAAATCACTCATTGTATTGTAATTCATCCTTCGATTCTGTACAAATGCATAGAGATGGTTGATTCTTCATTAGAAACAACATCTACATAATGGATATTTTTTCCCTGTGAGAAATCATATCTTGATCAAATTATTGAGCCTAAGGAAATGATCATCCTTCAAGACGTTACCATTATGAGGGAATACACTAAAGTGTTTCTCAAAGAGTTTTCTGGCCTTCCTTCTAGTTGAGTGGTTTAATTTTCAATTGACCTTATACCTGGGGCATTTCCATTATCCAAGAAACTATGGATATTTAAGAACATGAGGAGATGAAAAAAAACTATAATAGAATTTGGATAAAGGTTTTTTATGCTTAATAATATCACCATGAGGTCCACCAGTCTTCTTCTACAAGAATAGGGATGGGTCAATGCACCTTTTCATTGATTATCTTGAGCTAAAAATATCACGATAAATAACAAGTATACTCTCTCATAGATTAATGGAATATTTTATCAGATATTTGGAGAAAAATATATCCCCAAGGTGTATCTATAGTCAGGGTATTACATTTTTTTGGTTAAAAAGGAGGATGTCCCAAAGATTGCTTTTCATACAAGGTATAGGCATAATTAGTTCATGATATTTCCATTTAGACTAACTAGTGATCCTCCAATCTTTATGAAATTAACGAATAGAGTATTTAGATATTACCATAATAATTTTTTTCATCCATTATAGATGATATTCTAATATAATCTAAAAGAAAGGAGGAGCATGAGGAGCATCTGAGCCCTGTGATAAAGACCTTACGAATGGAGAATCATTATGAAATGTGCATGAAATGTAAGTTCTATTTGAAGGAAATCTCATTATAATGTAATGTTATCACAAGTAATGGGATATACATAGTCCCTTGAAATATATAATCAATTTAAGGATTGATAAGTTCAATATCTATGATAGATATTCAATGTTTCCTTGGATTAGATGGGTAATATCATTAATTTTTGAGAAATTTATAGTGATTTTCAAACTCTTTAACCATGATAAATGATAAGGGAGTCAAGTTTATTTGTAATGACTAATAAGAATAGAGCTTCAATGAGTTGAAAAATAGGATTATCACTACATTCGTACTCGCACTACCCATGAGTGGAGAAATATTCATGATATTAAATGATTCTTTGAAGAAGGGATTAAACCATGTGTTAATGAAAAATGAAAAAGTGATTGTCTATGCTTCAAGGCAGTTGAAATTTCATGAATAAAACAACCCATTTCATGATCTGGACTTGGCTGCAGTGACATTTTCATTGAAAATATTGCAACATCACCTCTTTAGGGAGATGTGTGAAATATATACGGATCATATAATCCTAAATTATATATTCACACATGAAGAGTTGAATATATTCCAATGAATATGGTTATATATGATTAAGGACTATGACTTCTCAACACACTACAATCTTGGGAAAGTAAATAAAGTGGAAGATGCTCTACGTATAAAGTATCTAGAAATTTTATCATTGATGATAATTGAGAATGATCTAATATTTTAATATAAAAAAGGATGGAAATGAGAATCATAAAGGAAGGAATATCATCATCCTTTCCCAAATGATGCTCAAATATCCCTTCTAGAGAGGATAAAGGATTCTTAAAACACTGATGTAGGAATTCAGAAGAAAGTGGAGACTATAAGAAAAGGGAAATCATCTGAGTTAAATGTTAATGAATATGGATTTTTGAGATTTGGGTCAAGATGTCGTGTTCCATCAAATTCTGAGCTAAATAAGCATATGTTGGATTATTTGCTTATCTCAACCATTTATATCCATTTAGGGAGAAAAAAGATGTATCAAGATCTCTGAGATCACTATTTTTGGGTCAATATGATTAAAAATATCAATGAATATACATGAATATGTCTTTTATGATATCAAGTGAAATAGTAAATGAAATAATCCATTGGGATTATGAAACAATTACCCATACCTAAATGAAAATTGGAGCCCATCACCATAGAATTTTTCACTAGTCTTCCAAGGACATTAAAAATAAATAATTCTATATGGGTAGTGGGGTATCATCTTACAAAGACTTCTCACTTCAAGTCAAGATGATTTCTCACCCAATTAATTTTCAAGGATATACATTACTGAAGCGGTGAGGCTTCATGGAACACCACTATCTATTTCATCTTATAGAGACCCAATATTTACCTATATGTTCTAGAAGATACCCCAAAACATTATAAATATAGAGTTTAAAATTATCATGGCTCCTCACCTCTAAATGGATGACCAATCTAAGAGGAATATCCAGACACTGGAGGACATGTTAAGAGAATTCTCAATTGACTTTAAAGGAGTATGGGATAAACATCTTCCTTTAGACAAGTTCTCATAAAATAATAGTTTCCACTCAAGCATCCAAATGGATCCCTATGAAGCCTTTTTTGGGAATAGTTGCAGAACACATACATGCTGGTATGATGTTGGGGAATAAAAACAGATATGTCCGGAAAGGGTGGATGAGTTAGTTGGAAAGGTCAAGACTATTCAGTATCACATCAAGGATACTTAAATATTTTGAAAGAGATATGATTAAAATCATCGGCAAGACCTTTAGTTTATGTTTGGATAAAAGGTATTACTCTTAATATCTCTATGGAATAAATTCATGATATTTGGGAAGAAGGGAATGGTTAGTCCAAAAAACATTGGTCCCTCTGAGATCCTTGATCGTATTGGAGAAATGGCTCATCAACTAATACTCCCACCTGACCTATCTCAAGTACATGATGTATTCCAAATATAACTCTTGAGGAAGTACATACCAAACTCCCCAAATTTACATAATCTATACTTGGAATCATTGGATAATGATCTATCATATGAGGAGAAGCTGTTGAAGATCATTGATCATAGATAAAAATTTCAAGAAAATAAGATAATGCACTTGGTCAAAGTGTTGTGAATAAACCACAAGTTTAAATAAACAACTTGGGAGCTATAAGAGGTAGTGAAATAGAGTTTCCTTCATCATTTTTAGTGTTCAAAATGAAAATTTCAAGAGAAAAATATCTTATGGTGGGAAAATTTTAATGACTTGAACATTTATAAATAAATTTCTCCTAACAATTTAATTGAATTCATTATTATATATTAGTGATATATAAAACACATGAACATATTTAGTTTCATTATATCCAATAAGATTTAAAAAGTCCAAAAATTGTCATTACCATTGATAATATAGTGATTTAATAGTGATCACATGATTATTATAAATATAGGTTTTTAACAAATCCAATGGGCATAGACAAAGGAAATGATTACCTCAACCAGAAGAATTATACCCTATGAAGCCTATTTATCAGAGATTTTGAGAGAGATTAAATTAATGGTATTTGACCTTTACTAAGACCAAGCTGAGATCCAACAACATAATTATGGGTGAAACCATTTATAGGATAATTTCAAGCTTATTGAGATCACAAAACAATCCATATACCTTGAACCAGCACATGAAAATCTCACCATCGTGAATCTTACCCTTAGAGTGGTTTCTAGTGTGTTAAAGTTCTATGTGTCAAGGACATAATAATATTACAATGTATATTTTATTTTAAATATAATAATGGTTATATTTTCTTCTTATTGATACTCTATAAATGATTTGGATTTTGATATAACAAAACACTAATAGTATTTTTCAGTAATATTGAAATTTGATTAAGGAATTTATTTTGATTAATTTATGTATTTTTGAAATAGATAATATTTTAATAAAATATTATTATCAAATAATTTTTAACAAATATAAATTATCATATAATTTTTTTAATTCAAATTTAATTTTTATAAGGGTTGGAAAACTATTTTTGTCAAAAAAACCTAGAATTTCTCAATAAATGTCGATTCATATTTGAAAGGTGAAAATTAAAATATTTTTATCATTATTTATATGAAGTGATTATTATTTTTTGAATCAGAGTTTATAAATTATCCAAAAGTTAAATTTTCATAATTTTCTGAGACAGTCCAATTTTTGTGTGAACATTAAATACAATGTAAATATATAATGTGTATGATGAAATCAAAAATACCCAAAATTTTGTAATAAATAATATAAATGGTATCCATGAAAAAATATACGTTTTCACATTAAAATTATAATATTTTTATGTAATTTTATTAATTTTATAAAATCATTATGAATCTTCCAAAACCTATAATATATTTTAAGATTTTAAAATCATTTCATTAGTGACATGATTGACATCGACATGAGAAAGGGTAATATTTTAATAATTTCGTCACTTATCCTAATAAAATAATGAAAACCACCACTCTTACTTAGAAACCATGTGTATGAACCATGGGGTTTTTTGTGGTTTTTGTTATTTTGTTATGTAGAGTCAAAAAACTAGTTTTGAGAAATTATAAATTATTACACACTCAATTACTATATAAACCCACACAAGATCCCATTTATCTTCACTAAAAACATTGAACCGCATACTTAATATTCTATCCCCTATATGGAGTTCTCTCATGGTACCCTGAATCTCTCAAGAAGCTACTACTAAGAATTGGGGATCACCCTCTCATGGTAAGGGATCCTTTCCTTTTCTTTATTCATGTATCGTCTTTCTATTATGTCTTTTATCTTCATTTCCAAATCATGGTATATTATACTCCATATCACCCTTATTTTAGATTTTATGTATAAATTATGAGATACCCATTTAACTCTAATCATCCCTCCCATGAACATTCAAACACCCCACATATGCTGCAGAAATTTTACCATGATTTTCCATGCCAAATAATTGTGTAGTGAATACGGATACCCATTTCCTATCTTGGGGTTTAACCTTTATTCAATTATTATTATTTTATTTATTACATATATGTATGTATTACCCACTCCATAATTGTTAAATAAAATTTGATAACAAATGAGCCCATTTTTTATGATCCATGTTGCACACTAAATCATGATAATGAAATGAATGTGATGGGTGCACCTGAAATTATATATAACTATAATGAATCGGGTAATGTTTTTGTCTCCTAAGACATCAAATAAGGGATTTGGGAGTGAACCTAATTAACAAAGGTACTCCCACTATCATTATTTATTAAAATTTATCCTTGACCTATGTTTATGATGTATTGTTTTAATTTCTTACCAAATTTCCCATGTTTCCTTTATGATTATCATGCTATATCATGAATCATTGTTCGAGTTTATAACTCTCGCCCCTTTGATGCCTCATTTATATGACTATTTTCTAAAACATATTAATTTCATAATATTAGGTCATGTTTATTTCCTTAATCAGCATCACAGCTCACCCCTTTCCTATATTTATCCCCATGTTGTCCCGTTTAGTTTTATGTACAGTGGAATAATATAATCTTATCAAGGATGGCTTCAATAATTTGGGTGTATCCCATGTTTTAAGTTGTTTTGTAATGTACCTAATTCCCAAAGACACTATAATTATCGATATTATGGGTTGTGTTATGTCTAAACTTATGTAATTAATCATGAATTAATATGTAATTAAGAGAAGAATTTTCATAAATAACCCATTATAGGAAATGGGTTTCATAAAACATTCATCATAGCATAACCAATGGAAATAAATGATATTTATATAACTTTCATCATTTTTTCATAGAAAAACCCATTTGAAATTAATAGGTTTCATAAACATCATTTTTTCAAAATAATAAACCATACTGAGAAATGATATTGATGGTATCAATTGATCATATACCCAGTAAATCATTAATAACGTAAAAGGATGTCATATTAGATAAAAACACCTTTAAATATAACTTGGAATATTTCATCAGGAAAATAACCTTTCCAATTTAAAATAAATTCTTCCAAATATTATAATTTATAAAATATTATGTAAAAATGTTTCCTTGAAATGAACCTCTAATTAATGTAGCGAAATATTCAAATCATTTAGCGTTTATGATGGACATAAATTACCTTTAGGTAGTATAAGTTTAAATAAAACATTCCATTCATATTTTTGTAAAACAAATTCCAATGTAACTAATTTGTAAAATTAAAATAAGATTACATTACATAAATTTTGTAAAAACTAAATCATTTTTAAACATTAATTTAAATAATAACATCAAAATTATAAAAATACTCTTAAAAACATTTTTTGAAAACATGGACATGGATGAAAAAAGATTTACAAAAAAAGAGATAAATAAAGTAATTATTTTGTTAAAAAAATATCTATGTATCTTGAGTATATAAAGTAAATATGATGAAATGTAAACATGTAATTTTTATAAATATCCAAATGTGAATAAATTTAATGATTTTATTGAGTGTTATATCATAATATTTAATCCTTGGTAACTTAATCATAAACAATCCTTATAAAAAATGATATTCTAACACTAAAACCTTGCCTCAACTTCCTCATGATTTGGAAGTGCTATATACTATTTTATAATAAATTTAATTTTATTATTCATATATATAAGCATAATTTACATTCCTATAATATCATATTTGATTCCTTTAGATCATTCAAAAACAAATTTTATAATAATTACTTATTAAAATTGTGATTTCCAAGTGTTAACAGTTTCATATTTTATAATAATTTTGGTTTTTTGTTTAGTCATTGTAATTTGATCATTTTCAAATAATGTAAATAATTTTAATGGTTATATAAATATCATATATATTAGTAAAGAATATGTTTAGTTTAATATATAAACGTCATAGGTATAAAAATGAATTATACCATTTATGGGGATGATATGTCTTACGTATGCATGAATGTTATTTTCATTTTTCGATTGATGGATCAAAATAAGGGATAATAAAAATAAAATAAAAAAATTAATATTATATCATATAAAGAATATATATTTCTAAAATACATCACAATAACCATCTTTTAAATTTGTAAATGAGAAATGAACCACGTCACTACGTGGAGGTGGTAGTCCACATGTATATAGGAGCGATGTTATCATTTTACAATTAATTATAAATTATCATTATGGATATTATATTATCATCACATAATAATAATTTTTTCCTAAATATAAAATATTAAAATTGAAACAAACAAACTAACCTTTTATAATTTCTGGTGATTAAAGTTAATTTTTTAAATATGTGGAGACTGTATGTCGTATGTATGCATGAGGGATACATGCATGTATAACATGATGGAAAAGTGGGTGGATAATGTTCATTTAATAATCCTAAAAAATTATGTTTATCTATGATACTGAAGATTTTAATTTATGATAAATTCTATAGATTTAGTGTAGGTAAAATAATAAGTAAAAAAAGAAAGTGAAATGTTAAGTCAATTACCTCTTCATTGAATGAACTCCATTAGATATCCTCTTAAGGATGATAGTGTTTGTATTATTTGGATGAAGAAACCTCTAAAACATTATTATAGAATTTTATAATGGTATCTAGTTAGGTTTGGTTGACCTAAAAGTCTTAATGTGTTTTAAAGAAGACAAAGAAGAGATGTCCCTTTATAAGGGAGGGGACGAAACCTTTAGAATTTTATGAATGATTAAAATATAATTGATTAATAATCATGAAACACGATTTCAAATGGATAGAGACTTGAAGATAAGGTATTTTTTGTATCAAATAAAATCAACCAAAAATATTTGGGCAGGTTTATGTGGTGTTATAATCCTTATCTTTTTTGTTTAACCCCTTAGCAATCCTATTTAAACCATTACTCTAGTGACATATTTTTCACTCTTAATGGGTTATAATATTACTTATAAGGTGAAATTTGGCTCATAAATGGAAAATTTATGAAAACATAGACCATATATTTTTCACTTAATTCTCTTTCATAATTATTAGTTTTTAAAATATTTAATGAAATATTTTTTTCCTAACATATCACTAATTAAATTTTAGAGACCATTCATCTAATTTGACACTAAAGAAACAATAAAAAATATGGAATTCAAATATAATAATTTGAAAAATTAATAATATGAAATATTTATCTTAAAATTTTATGTAACATAAAAAATCACTCAAATTATATTACTCATAATACTTTTAAAGTCATCATTTTTTATTAAATGTTGAAATATTGTGTCATATTTGCGTAAGAATTTAAATTATTTATATAATTACTAAAAATTATAAATCAATTATCTTTACTAAAAATATCCACTATGAATCATTCATAACCTAATTTTCCTCTATGTAAATATATAATATAATTTCTTAAGTAAGAGAGTGACATTTTTTTAACTACTTTAAATATTATATAGTTCATTTTCATGGAAATTTGTTCATTAAATAATGTAATTTGGTTCCT
This sequence comes from Viscum album, assembly GCA_963277665.1. Classification (NCBI taxonomy): domain Eukaryota; kingdom Viridiplantae; phylum Streptophyta; class Magnoliopsida; order Santalales; family Viscaceae; genus Viscum; species Viscum album. The sequence goes on from OY728119.1 coordinate 2,065,922,649, forward strand.
AAGATTATATGAGAATAATTATATTAGTGGTATAATAATTAAGATAAAAATTTTGACCTTAAAATTTAGTTTTAACCAAGGTTAACCAAATTTTCCTTTTACCATTGTGGTAAATTTTACTATTGTTACTATTTAAAATGACTTGAAATAAAAGGGGCCCATTTGCAAAAAAAATCCATCTAGATTCAAAATATGGATCCAATTTTTAATATTAAATTTACACAATTGGAAAAACATCATTTCAAAATAAGTGCACAAAAGGTGATGGAAATTAATTTTCAGAAAAATAAAATTTTAATCATAAAACTCAATTTATTCATATCCTAAGAATAGAAAAAAACAATTAATTATTGTTAAATAATTTAATTGAATATATAATATATAAATTTAATTAAAAAAACTTACCAATAGTGATAATTGAATTTACTAATATAAAAATATTTTTTTTTAGAAAACATATCTTGATTTTTAAGTGAGTTTTTTTTTTATTTTCATTTCTAATTAATTGATAGCCAATGGATTAATTTTATACATATTTAAACCATAATTTTTACATAATTTAGTTATTTTTATACATACTCAGTAATCTAATAGTTGAGATATAACAGTCTCAATAAAAAACAATATTTAAATAGTATATCACAGTTCGTTTCAACTCGATGTTGTGTTTATTACAAGCTATCAAAAATAAATTATTTAAAGAGAAATATACATTAAAATATATGGGTGTCACATCCTACAACACCTAAAATTAATTTTACCCTTGAATTTCCATAAATTTTATATAATCAATTGAGGATATCCATTTTTAATGACATCCTCAGGTTTTTATATAACTTCTTCGAATTTTGGTTTCCTCTATTGAACATTAAGCACTAGAGTCGTCTTGTTACATAGAACAATATCTCTATGATCCATGATTTATACTATTTTTTAATCAAAGGAATGATTATTATTTTGTGACATAACCTATAAGTTTAGTTCATACGATGAATCATGTTTATATTTCCTCAGGAGAGACAGATGGAACTCATCATAAACTTGAGAGAGGTTCATTGGAATCCCTATGAAACAAGCTACCATCCTTACTTGATCAAGAATTTCGATGGGGAAAATATACCTTGAGATCAAATTTACATTCTTTTTAAATACAATAACATTAATCCCTAGATATATTCATAGAAATAACATCTCACCAACTTCAAACTACAGATCTCATCAATGATTATCACAATAACCTTTATGTCGACTTTGAGTTACCTTGATTTTCAAATAAATATATCTATCGTTCTCGAACCTCTTATTTTATAGTTGAGGACACAATAGTATTCTATCCCCAACTTTATCCCATAATGTTGTAATTTTATAATTCTTTCCATTTTGGAATGCATAAAGATCAATCTTAATTTTTTATTGAAATCTATTATTGTAATTAAACTCAACTAGAGGAAGTTGTTGAGCCCAACCAACATTCAAATCCATTGAAAAAGATATCAGATTATCTTATATGGCAGGAATTGTTCACTTATACTAACCAACTATCCAAGGATGGAAAACAATGCTAAAAGTAAGCATTGTATTCAGTTTTTCATGAAGTAATCACTATAACATTAAGGTAATCCTTCCTTTGTTTAGATACAATAGGATTTTAAACTCCATGAAACCTTACCAATTCATTAATGTATGTTATGGAATGGTATTCAAGATAAATATCATATCCGATATAATTGAAGTTTTTTTAATTTTTAAGGTGATCAAATAAAACCCAAATAAAAATATGTACTTTGGATGTTTTGGGGATTCTGATGACAAAATACATTGTGATCATTTCATGTTTCCATTATGGTATAGGAAATAGTTATAAAAACCCATTAAACTCTAGTCTCATGTCATTAACATTTTGAAATACCCAGTACTAATATATATATATATATATATTCTATAATATCCTTCATAATTTTATCCCACCACAAAATACTATTTCAGATCAATATATATCATTATACTTCAAGAATAAATAGATAACGATGAACTATGTTCCCTATCCAAAATTTCAATCTTTAAATCTTGTATGGATAAAACATGTACACATTTCTAACACCATGTTATTACTTCACAATCAAGGTTGAACTCAAGATTTTTTTGTACATTGTTTTGCAGTTCAATATCTCTTTTCTGTACCACATTAGTCATCATATGGATAGATTGTTGACCACATGTTTGAGGAAGACAAATGTCTCAAATATTATCAAGATATCTAGATCCATCCTGTGAAAATATAGAAATATAAGATCTTTTGTGATCCTCATCATATAAAATCTAACATTATCCTTTCCAGTTGGAGCATATACTACCTTCTATCTTTTTGAGGGTGGTAATGTATTGAGCTATCATAATATTTAATCAACACTAACCATAATCTATGTTGAATATTCAGTTTTTTGAGTGAATATATAAATTATTTTTTTTAATTTTTATATACATAACACCTTTTACCATAAAGATAATGTATCCATATCATTAATTACATAATTACTACAGTTAAAACCAAATCATGAGTTGGATAATTATTCTCATGAACCTTTAATTTTCATGAAGAATAATCTATCACCATATCAATCTACATGAGAACACATCCCAATAACTTATTTTATTCTTCAATATAGATTAAAAACATTTTTCTACTATAGGGTAATGTATGCATATGTGAACTGAATAACCTTCTCTTCAATTCCTTGAAATTTTCATCATATTTAACTTTCCAAAGGAATTTTGGGCCACTTGGGAATTAACTTAATGATTGGATTGCAAAGATGTGAGAAATTTTCCATAATGATCCAATAATATGTAGTCAAACCAATAAATATATAGATTTATGTCACTGTGGATAGTATAAGTTAAATTTTAATAACATCCATCTTTGTTTGCTCTACCAATATTGCCTCCTTTGAGATTATAGGACCCAAAATGAATCTTTTTATATCCAAAATTTAAACATTTTAAAAATTTTCATAATAATTCTCTTTCTTTAAGGTCTTCATTACAATCCTCATGTGATCTTTTAGATATTCCTTTCTCATTGAGTTTATAAAAATATCATCAATAAAGAAAACCACGAACTAAGAATTGTAATATCTAGACTCTCTATTCATAAAATTAATGAAAATATTATGGAATTAGTATGAGAAAATGGAACCTAATTATATTAATAGTGTTTAGTCTATATATAAAATTATTTCAAGGATATTTACTCCTTATTCATCAATTTATGATATCCATAAATAAGATCAATCATGGAGAAGTACTTATCTCCATGCAGTTTATCAAGCAAGTCATCAATACTTGGTTGAGGAAACATATTCTTGATAGTGATCTAGTTCAGTTCTTGATAATAAAGGTTGAGTGGGATTGATCCATCACTATTCTTAAGAAAATGAATATGTTCACCCTATAGTGAAACACATGACTAAGTGAATCATTTTTCAATATTCTCCGAGAGTTGCTTCTTCAATTCTTTAAAATCAATCGGGGCCATTCTATATCAATCCTTTAAAATAGGTGTAGAACCAGTTACGAGTTCAATTAAAAACTCAACATATTTAATTGGTGTAAGACTAAAAAAAACTCTAGAAAGATATCAATAAAAACCTACACGATATATATATCATCGATGTTTAATTTATACCCAACCATCTGAGATAAACTCCTATTTTGAATATGATTCAATAAACATTAACAAATCTAATTTCCATTGGTTGATCATATTTATTATTTAACAGATAGATGATCATAAATTGGTTCATAATATATACCATGAATTCCCTTAAACTTCAATTAGTGTGGGATATATATAAAGAAATCCAATAAATGCTAAAAATAAAAAAAAATCAAAAAGAGGGGGAATAATGTGATTTAAAGTAATCATTTTCCCATAAATTTAAATCAGAGAAGAATCATAGACTAAAGATTTTATCATCATACCATTGTGTATTTTCATTATTAATTCAAAATCTAATAATTGAGGTGGTACTATGATACCATCATAAAATTACTCATATTTAAAAGAGTTGGTATACCTAGAATCAAATAAGACATTAGTCATTCTAGAGTGTATGGTTTGTGTATCTTTCACCACTTTGTTTTCATATACAACTTTAGCAATAGTGAGAACATGATATTTCACTTTGAATCTATGATTTTAGGGTTACTACCATTGATCATCATCATTATCCTTTTGGTTTGTGTACTAGTTTTCATAATTCCTATAATCAATAAATTTGAAACACTCGAGTGACTATGGTGTATTATATTGATATTTCTTATTGTTTCTTTCATTACATGTTCTATTCACATCATTTTTGCATTCAATTTCCAAGTTACCTTACCTTCCATAAATAAAACATTTATCTATCCACTTATGAAAATTTTCTTCTTGTTTCCGTACAAACATCAATCATATTAGAAATCTAATTTTATTATCTACAAGGTATTAAGAATTTTATTTGTATTGAATAATTATTTTCATATCAGAACAATGAGAATTATTGGTAACTGTAATATCCATTTACACCTTGTTGGCCCATAGAATGATTTCTTAATAGTTTTTAAATTACCTTATAGATAACTCACATTAGATAATTTATTTTAATTTACTGAATAATTAATTGACCTTACATTCTGGTTGGATGATGATACCTTAAATTTAACACAATATTCATATAAATATTACCCCATTAGTAATAATTGTTTTATCAAACTCACAGTTTAGCTCAAAGAAAATTTTCACCATTTCCAAATGATGAATACGAGGAATATTGTAATTAAAAAATAATCTCTTGATCTCATTACACTCCATGGAGTAAACTTTATCACATTATACCATATTCTTGATAATATTTTACCATTGATCTCTATATACATTCAATTGATAGATAGGAAAAATAAATCATTCATATTCTAATTACTGGAAAAAAATTCATTGGTACTAATATTTTTCTCAGCAAATAGTGGATCATAAGACCCAATAAAAGAATCAAAATGTTTTTTTCATGAAGGACTCAAAATAACATTTTCCCTCCCTTTCTCATTTTCAATATGAGTATGATTCATGGTATGAGAATGCTTATAAGAATAGAAATTATTATTTTCAAAAATATTTCCCATAAAATTGTATAACACAGTAGTTTAATCATTGAATTACCCCTCAAATTTAGCATTAACATGATTTCTTTGGGTTCCATCCATTAGTTGAAATAAAAGAACAAACTATGAGAAATATTAATCATAGTGGTAACATACACAATCATGAAAAATAGTTTTATAGATGTCTAAATCTAGACACTTACATCCATGATAACTTATTTTAACATATTTCATCCATGATCATACAAAAACATTAGTATTTCATCCTATAATAAGACTTATCCCCAAGAGTCTTGCAAATTTTTTCTCATCCTCATTTTAGAAGGATAAAAACATTTTTATGATACCAAATACAGTGACTAATAATTTTCAAACATAAATATTACATGTTATTAGAAGAACATTCATTATATTAAATAGAAATCCACATCAGATTTGTAGTTTTCTATTATCTTTGGAAACATTGATATGTAAACAATTGGTTCATTAGTTAAATACTTCATATTCCATAATGTTCCTTATAACTAGAACAATTATTAGATAGACCATACTTAATTGATTTATTTATAACCTAGGGAACAGAAAAATAATAATGGGATAAGTTAGATCCTTAGTATTTTTTAAAAGAGGAGATATCAATGATTGGTAAAATAGCAAATGATCATAAGGGTATTTGATCAGGAACATAACATTTGAAAACCATAAACTGTATAGAATATATCACAATCCTGATTCATGGAATAAATCTACGATGGTTTTGAGACATGAATCATAAATAAATCAAAATAAATGATATATGAGAGGATTAAATTGGCACATGACCTGGATTGGGAGAATAAAAGTAAACCTAGAAATTAATTTCCTTATTATTGAAGGCTTAATTTCATTACTATAACATTCCACCTCTCCTCATTGGCTTGAGAAGCATGTTTGGATATGACTTGGCCTTAGGTGACATCCCCAGGACACCGAAGATTGGAAATAAATTCCAAGGTCGTCAATAAATTATGGGGGATTATTTTACCTTTGAAAATAAAATAACCAAACAAAGATAACCATAACCAACCCACACTATATGATTCATGATGGAAATATAATACAACTCAAAGTAATACCAACTGAAAAAAACACAACTATGACCAAGAAACATATCAGAGTATAGAGAATAAACTAAAACACACATCAAAGTATAAATATGAAGAAAAAAAAGAAAATCTCAAAGACTCCAAAGACATAACTCTATAACTCCGAACATTCTTGAATCTCTAACTCCACAATCCATTCCCAAGGTAACATGATGTATCACTAATGAAATGAGATGCCTTTATTTTACCTATGTCTTGATAAAAAGTACCTTCAACCACACCAATGTTCCCATGTAGTGGGTAAGTAATGATACTCAATAGGTTTCCCCAAATTAATTACCTAATCAAACTACTTTGATAAAAAATGTAATAAAATTTACAAAAAACGAAAATTAATATAAAACAATGTAAAATAGTTTATATCAAATCTAAACAATTTCTACAAAAAATTGTTTTCATAACACAATAGTTTTCCAAATGAAAACCATTTCAAAGGAATGTACCCAAAGTAGTCATTCCAATAATTTCATGAATTTATTTATAGTTACCTATTAATTTTTCACAACCACACACACACAAACACCTATTCTAGTTGTTACCATTGATAGTAAAACTTCACATATGTAACCTATCCATTTGATTGTGGTACTTCACAACCATTATCCATCCTATTAAACTCACTCATAACCATTTAAGAAAAAAACCAACCTAGAAAATTTTTCAAACCATTTCAATAAAATACATCCTTTTATTTAAAACACTTTCTTAACCATCACTACAATATTAAAATCGTCATTTTAAAATCATGTTATGAATTCCACTTTCTACTAAAACAACTAAATATCAATATTTATTAAACTATCAATAAAGAGGGTTTCCATCAATAATTGCACAATAATTTCACAATTAAATTTATGAAATACAATAAATTTGAAATCAAGACTTTCTGTTCTAATAATCGGAGTCAAAAGTGGAGCCACCTACCATGAAAACTTAGGTGAAAACAAATAATAGCCTGAATTATTCAACAAAACTGGGATGAAACCCCAAAAACTCACCTTAGATCATGTTCCATAACATAAAAATATCTCAATAACATCATTATTATCAAAATAAATTTTGGATATATCCTAAATGGATTACATATATGAATACAAGATTGGGAAGAAGAACTGATCTAGGGAAAACAACAAAGAATGGAGACTTACCATAGAATTAGACCTTCAACGCACAAAGATTTTTCAACTGATCACTAATATATAGAAGGAAAAGGGTATTCACAGCCTTTTAGAATAGATGAATTGGATTTAGGGTCATATTAGGGAAAAAACTATCCATTAAGGATAATAACGGGGTTATAACCACAATTTTATGATGTAACTTTTTGCTGTATATGGTTAGGGAGCACTATGAATCATGTCATGCATTAATTGTACATAAGGAATCTATCCATAGCTTTATAGTTTCCCCTGGGTGTCCACATGGTTTTGTGAAACCATGAACCTAACAGTTCTCTTACGTAGAGCCTAGTCCCTATATTTTAATGGTTTTCTATAGGAGTTACATGGATTTTATGAATTGTTCACAATCTATGAACCTCTAGAAAATCCCCAAAACATTATAAAAGTCATCCAAAACCTCCCAAACATCACCAAAACACATTAAATGCTTAAAAAATATAAATAAATTATTAATTAATTAAATTAAAGTGCTAAATTATCCCCACTATGGGTCTTTTAATCATAGGAAAGTAGAAACCCACCATTTCCCTAAAAGACTTCGGGCCATTGCTGGGCCATTTCTATTTCTCATTCCCACATTTCTTTATAAATCTAATAATACTATCATAAAACCTACACTAGACTAATGGATTTTTAGAAATGGATTTCTCTTTCTTATCCACAATCTGCACTGGCACATGAACTAAATAATCTTCTATCTCTAGGTCAACGTTATTCTATCGAATCACATGGTTATGATCAGGTTGATACTTCTTAAACTGAGATACATGAAACCCATTATGCATTGAGTTGACATATTGTAAAGAATTATTCTAATTTTCCTCCTCTCTAACCCATTAAATTATCTCAAAAGGGCCTATGTATCAACAAAATAACTTTCCTTTATTCTAAAAAATGATGATTGCCAAGACTTGGAGAGATTTTCAAGAACACATGATCTCTCACCTTGAATGATAACATAAAATGACGATGATATGCATATGATTTCTGAAAACTCTGAGTCATTTCTATTATTTTCTTGATCAACTAAATCTTATTTATTTATTTTGGAAAAGGCTTATCCCAACCAGTGAAGTCTCACATCTTTCTACCCAACAAAGTGAAGAATGATAATGATTCTCAAAGAATATTTCAAAAATATCCATATACATCATGGGACGATAAAAATTTCCATTCTAAAACTCTACTAACAACATTTTATACTCCCATGAGCTTCCAAATTCCATTACAAAAGACCAAAGCATGTATTCTAACATTTTTATCATCTGATCGGACATTCCATCCATCTGAGGATGATACACCATACTCATAATCAAATCACTCCCAAGGAATTTCTATAAGGGTCTCCAAAAAATGATACATATACCTTAGATCTCGATCTGATACTATTGAAATTAGTACACCATGAATCTTTACCACTTCTCATATATATATTTTAGGAAATTCCTCCACTATATAAGATTCATGAATAGGAATGAAATGTGCCAAATTTTTTGGTTGATCCACTATCAACAATATGTAATCATGTTTCTGAACCATCCTTGGGTGACCTATCACAAAATCCATAGCTACCTTCTCCTATTTTGAAACAGGAATATGTAAATACTATAAATTACCTACTATCCATCTATTATTTACCATAACCTGATGATAGGTGAAGAATATCATCAAAAATATAGAAACATTATTTTTCTTAATAACCCACCAAACCATTGAATTCAATGCCTTATACATATGTTGTATTATTTTATTAATATCCCATCTCAAATGGTGGAATTATTGAAGAAGTTTCTCTAAAAAATCCCTAGGTACAATCATCCAATAGCAAAACCATAAAACTAAACTCCCATCCAATTTATATCCCTCAATGGTCTCCCCAACATTGAGTTTTGACATTTTAGAAACAAATTTTTTATTGTATGTCTCTGGTCATTAACCATTTAAACCAAAACATGAACAAAATAAAATTTAAAGAAAACTAAAAATCTACCTCAATCATTACAATACATGTGTATTTCAATTATCACTGAGATCAACTACAAATATTCTAAAGCCTATTTTTCTAACTAAATGTATGAATTTTTACTTAATGAATTTACCAAAGAATTTAATTTACCAAATTTATAGATCAAATTAATTTAAAAAATTTGTATATAATACATCTATCTTCTTATTCGTAGATTCAAATATCTTTGTGACAAAATATGTTTCAAGATCTTATGATCTGTAATCGCCTTAAATTTCTCACCAAATAGGTAATGATGCCATGAATTCAAACCACAGACTATGAAAGTTAACTCCAAATAATGTTTTTGGTATTTATTATCCTGAAATTGTAACTTTCATGATCTATAAGAAAAAACATGACCTACATTCATGAGAAAAAATCCCAACCTAGATCCTGAAGCATCACAATACACCATATACACTTTTCCTGATTCTAAAAATATCCGGACTGGTGCTGATATAAGGTGAACCTTATGATCATGAAAAGACTTATGAAATTTATAGTTCCATAATAATGGAAAGACCTTCCATGTTAAAGTATTCATAGGTGAATATAATAAAAAAAATCATGAAAAAGAATCATTAATAACTAGATAAACTAAGGAAATTTCATATATCAAAGATATTCTTTGGCAGTTTCCAAAATATCACAGCCTCTATATTTTTTAGATCTGCATAAAAATCCCTTTTACGTAAAACATGGATAATTAAACGTACCACTTATATCAAAAAATCAAAATTTTGATAATTTGGTATACAACCAATGATCCCACATGATACCCAACACCATCACCATGTTTTCCTAATGCCCAACCCTTGTCCTTGAAAATGCCAATATGTCATCCAGAAACACCCCCACAAAAGAATTCATATAACCATGAAATATCTAATTCATCAATTTCATAAAGATATTTGTTTCATTCATAACACTGAAATTCATAACCATATATATTTAATGGCCATATATACTTCTAAAATTATTTTTTGGAATATCCCCTTTTTAAACCTAGAATTCGTGATATCCTAATCGCAATTCAATTTTGGAGAAGAAAATGGATCCCCTTAGTTTTGTGAACAAATAATCAATGTGTGTAAGTGGATATCTATTATTTATCAAATCATGGTTAAGATTATGGTAATCAAAAAAAATCTGAATAGTTATATCCTCGTTTTCCTAAAACAATCCTAGAACTGCCTGTGGAGCCATACTAGGCTAAATGAACCATTATTTTTATTGATCCTCCAACTAAAAATTCAGTTCCCTTAACTCTTTTAGTTTCATTCGATAATATATATGAATTTTTCCTGGTGAGAGATAAATCATATAATACACTTCTCTTTTTAGCGGGAACCCTGAGAAATATTCTTGGGAAAATATAGAAAGGGATAAAAAATTACATGAAAACCACTTTTATCGATCTCATCCATAAATACCCAAGTAAAAGAGGCCAAATGTTATGATATCGTTCTAACATATGGTACCAAAAAGACTACTAAACCTTCCTTTATATTCTGGTCTCCACTAAAGAGATTCTCAATGCCATCATTGGTCATAAAACTAACCCTTCAGGTATAATAATCGATACAAGATTTGAACATATTCAACTAATAAAAAAATGATTACATCCAAGAAATCCATCTCAAGAATAGAGAAATCCCATATCATCCTAACTCCATCAATAGGTTTAGAGTATTCTTTACACATAAAGGAAAAAAATTATCTTTAATCAAAAGGATTTTTTATGTTTCACTATAAAAGGGATGATCTTCTCATTTAAACCAAGAAGATCAAGAGCATGGGAGAGATACGTGAATGTTATTCACTAGTATTAATAAAATCATTCATAATTGTATAATTCAATAGAATCATATGTCTCCCCATGTATAGTCTTGAGTAATCATCCAAAATTACTTTCTTAACTCCATATAAATTCTTACTCACTACACTTGGTTATTTATTTCCCTATTGGGACTAACCTTATGGGGGAGTCATGTTATTATTGGAACCACCATGGATAGGTTGGCTCAACTGATGAGAGGTATTCAGTTATCCTCACTCCATCAAGTCATACATTTTCTGTTACAAATGACATGCATCCTAAACACCTGACCTTGGAGCAATATGAAAATAGAACGGATGATTTCCCATATAGCTATAATTTTATAATGCTCCAGGTTTTGTCGTACAATCTCACATCATGTGATCCAAATAAACATATTGAAAACATCCATACATTCTCATGGGGTTAGGAGAAATATATAATATTCCAACTATTTGTTTCTTAGTCATCCCACTACATTGGAAATTAGTATCCCTTTTACTCTTATTCACATCATTAGAGTTACCAAAATTTCCAATAGGGTATCATCATGCTACCTCCACCCATATATGTTGATATATCACTTTCTTACACCCTCTATATATTGAAAATTACCATATAATTCATTATAAAAACATGAAAATATTAGAGAAAATCTATGTCCTCATCTCAATTTCAAAAATGTGTTCCTTTAAGGAAGCACTCATAGAAACTTCTGGTGCAATGAATTATAAATTCATAAATTTATTTTCATACTCTATCACACAAATATTCTCCTTCTTCAAGCTAAAAATGACCATCATCCTAGAAAATTTGTTTGTGTGAAAATATAATTTTTTGTTAAAGAACTATTCAAAATCCTCTAATGATATTACTTGGTCTAATTTATCCCAAATATCCAAATCCCACAAATGGAACATAATATATTCTATAATTTATGTCACCAACTTGAATTTAATCACTGCTGGTGTGCCAAAGAAAATGAAGATTCAATTCAACCTATTCATCCAAACCAAGGATTTCTTTGTTTCTAGATAACCCTGAAAGATGGGTGGGTTAATATTTTGGAAAAAAAGGAATGATCCCACTTACATGGTTAAACTGTCCTATTTCCTCTATCCACGTCCAAAAAATCCTGTATTATACTATGAACTAACTGTTGATTCACTTGTGGGTCAGGTGAAACCAAATTCTTAGCAGATTCTTTCGGTTAGTTTCTACAATTCCTATTGGGTTAAATTTTATATAAACACATAAAATTCAATATTTCCCACTCTCTTGTAATTATACACTAAAAAAATTCAAATTACTATATTATAACTATTAAAAAAAGGAATTAAAAAACTCAACATTTTCAAATTTTCAAAATCAACCCATTTTCAAAATACTATATCATGCATTTTCAAAATCTCACATTTCAAAACTTTTTCAACAATATTCAAATTTTAACATTTTTGCACCAAATCATAAATCGTTACAAAAAAAGAAAATATGCACTCATAATAGGAAGTCATTTCTATAAATTAATATCATGCTATTCTCATTGGGTAAACCCATGAAAATGGGGAAATAATTCAAAAAGTGTCTCAAAACACTTTTGTACCCAACTCACTTATGACATTAAGTTCATAATAAATAGTTTATCCATGCCTATTTATGATATATATTTCAAGTCCCAATGATCCTACTCCATTTTAGTATCCCAACTTAGGGACCAATAAAGAATTATATTCCAACTCAAATATTTAAAAACAATTACACTTGTCTCAAAATATACTTTGACCAAACAATAATGGTACCATTTGTAATATCACTACCCTCCGCATTATCTTGATAAGGGTGGCGGGGTATTACTTGGCCTTTGGTGAAATACCTATGACACCAAAGATTGGAAATAAATGCCACAATATTACTTAACAAATGGGGGATGATTTTACCTTTGGAAACAAAGAAAACAATCCAGGATAACCATATAAAAAACCACTATATGATTCATGATAACAAAATAATAAAAATCAAAGTAATACCAACATAAAAAAACCAAAAAATTACCAAGAATCATATCAGAGTACATATGAGAAACAAAAATCAACATTATAGTGTAAAGAGGGAGAGAAAACCAACAAAGCTCAATGACTCCAAAGACATAACTCCACATTTCCCAACATTCTACATTATTCGACTCCAAAATACATTACCAATGTATCATGATAAATTACTAAATAAATTATATACATTCCCTTTACATGTGTTTTGAAAAAAATATCTACGAATATAGCAAACTGTCAAGAAGTGGGCGAGTAATGAAACTCATTAGGTTTTCCCCAAATGAATTCCCTACTCATTCCATTAGGAGAGAAAATGTTAGAAAATTAATTTAAAATAATTTATGTAATACACTTTAATATTTTTATATAAAATACAAACCATTTCTAAAAAAATTGTTTTTATACCACAACAATTTTTGAAAGCAAAACCATTTCTCAGGAAAGAAACCAAACAAGTCATTTGTTAAATTTCATGAGTTTATTTAGAATTACCCATTCATTTCACACAACAAACTCACACACACAAGTTTGGTGTTACCATTTATGGAATAGAATCACATATATAACTCATCCCTTTGATGGTGGTATTTCATGACCATTATCCATCCCATTCGACTCACTCTTAACCATTTAAGCCAATAACCATGCCAACCAAATTATGATAATATATTTCAATAAAACCATAATTTTATTGATTTTTTTCAAAAATTAAAACACAAAAACCATTTTAAAATAATCGGTTTCAAATCATGTTACAAATTTCAACTTCCACCAAAATAACCTATTATCACAATTCAATAAACCGTCACTAAAGTGGTTTTCCATCAGGAATTGAACAATAATTTCAAAATAAAATTCAATAAAAATAATAGTTTTGAAATAAATACTTAATGTTATAATAATAGGATTCTAGATTTAATCTACTCACATTACAAATTTAGGTGAAAACACTGAATGACATGATTTCTTCAACAAAACTAGTTTGAAACACCAAAAAAATACATGAGATCTTGTTACCTAAAATTAACATAGCCAAATCCCATTATGATTGGAATCAAACACCATAGTGAAATCCCAAAAATATTAGATCTATGAATCCAGCACAGGGAATAATAATATATCCAGTGAAAAAAATGAATGGAGACTTACCACAAAATTCTACATTCAACACACCATGATCTGCCAACAAATTTCTACCGTATATAATGGATAACTATTTGTAGCCTTTGAAAAGTGTGGAATTCAGGTTAGGGTTATATTAGTAAAAATGATCCATTAACTAGTGAAAATGACTTATATACACAATTTTTGAATATAAGTTTTAGTCATGTACGCTCAAGGTGCACGATTAGGTAAATTGTGCACTAAGCATGTACATGCCCTTTATCCCCAAATGCTTAGTTCCTCCCATGTGCCCTCATGGGTTTTCCCAACCATGAACCTAAATATGTGTCTACCCAAGGCCCACTACCTCTCTTTTCATGGTTTTCTATAGGTGTTTCATGGTTTCTACTAACCACGCTCAAACCATTCACCTTCATAAAAGATCAACAAACATTCCAAAATTCATCTAAACCCTACCAAAATACACCCAAAAACATTATATACAAAACATAAATAATTAAATGGGTAATACCTGAAAATAGGGTGCTAAATTCTCCCCACAATTGGCCTTTACGTCCATGGAAATTATAAACCCACCATTGCCTTGAAAGAGTTTGGGCCATTTATCAACCATTTCCATTTCACATTCCCATGTTTATTATTGAATTTAACCATGCTTCCATATAACCATCATTAGATTGATGTTTTTCTAATGAAGAAATTATCTTTCTTGTCCAAAATCTCCATTACCATATGACCTAATGAAGAATCTACCTCTTGGTCAATGTGATCCCATCAAATCACATGGTTAGGACCGGGCTAATACATCATTAAATGAGATACAAGAAACCCATTGTGCATGGAACTGAACAATGGTAGAAATGAAAACGGATATGACACAATAAAAACTAATTAAATTATCTCAAAACGACCTATGTATATACAATATAATATTCCATTATTCCCAAAACAATGACGCATATGCCTTAGAGAGATTATCAAGAAAAATTTGTCACTCACCTTGAATTAAAATCACCATTGATAATGATACACATAGGATTTATGATGACTCCCATATGTCTCCCTCATTTTCATATCAATTTAATCTTATACTTTATCTCCTAAAAAAGTCTAAACCCAACTAGATAAGTCTCAAATTTTTTCACCTAATAAAGTAGAGAATGATTTGAACACCAATACAATGCTTTAAATAGATCCATATGTATCGAGTACTGATAACTATTGTTATAAAAGAAATACAATAATAGAATGTGATAATCCCATCTGCTACCTAAATCCATTAAATAATCCCAACACATGTATTTTAATGTTTTTACCCTCCATTCAGATTGTCCATATATCTAAGGATAATACGTCATAATCATAGTCAACTAAGTACCACGGTCTTGCTGTAAGGATTTCTAGAAATGGGATATAGACATGAGATCTCGATATGATACAATCGAAACTGGTATTCCATGCCTCTTTAACATGTCTCAGACATAGAATTTAGACAATTCATACACTGTAATAGATTCAAAAATAAGAATTAAATAAGACAAATTTGTGAGCTAATCCACTATCACCCATTTGGAATCTTGTTTTAGAAATATCCCTCGGAGACCTATCACAAAGTCCATAGCTATCTGCTCCCATTTTCAAGAAAGAATAGGTAATGAATGCGACATACCTATTGGATGTTGATTCTCTACCTTAACCTACAGATAGGTGATGTATCTCATCACAGACTCATTCCCTTTACTTTTCTTTATAACCCAGCAAAACATTTCTTTCCACACCATATACATATTCTATATTAATGGACGAATAACCCATCTTGAATGGTAGTATTAATGATGGAGTTTCTCCTTACAAGCCATATGTATGACCATTTGATATCAAAACCATAAAAATGAACTCCCATACACTTTCCATCCCTCAATGGTCTCCCTCCCATTGAAATTTGACCACATAGAAACAAATCTTGAATCATATTTCTATGGCTCTTCATCCATTTCAAAAAAATAGGAACAAACAAATCTTGAATGAAAACTACAACACTAACTCTATTTTCACAATCTAAGTGCATGTCAGATATGACCACATCAAGTACCACTATTTTGAAGCCTCTTCTTCCAAATTATCATATTACTTTCGGCTTAATGCATATTCAACCGAGTTTCCTTTTCTTGATGTATACGTCAAATCATAATCAAACTTTTGGTTACAATCTATCTATATTCTTTATTGTAGATTAAAATCTCTTTGTGATAAAATGTGTTTCAAGATCTTATTATCTGTAAACACCATAAATTTCTCACCAAATTGGTAATGATTCTATATATTCAAAGCATGGACTAGTGAAGCTAAATCAATATCATGTGTTGGGTAGTTCCTTTCATTAAACTTCAACTACCCGGATCCATAAGCAACAACACGATTTCCTTGCAAGATAACACATCCCAAGACTAATACCAAATAATCACAATACACCACATACCCTTGTCCATATTCTTGAAATATCAAGATCTATACTAATGTAAGGTGAATATTAAGCTCTTTAAAATACTTCTAACATTCATTGTTCAATTGGAAGGGAAAAAATTTCCTTGTTAAATATATCATTTGTGAAGATAGTACAAAAAAATAATGAAAAAACATTTCTCTAATAACTTGATAAATAATGGAAATTGTGTAACACCCCACTATTTTATAGTATGTTATCTCTTCCAAGTATTTCAATAACTTGCACTACATGCAACACCAAGTTCGAGCGCACCACGACTTACCAAACAATCCGTTCAAAAAAGAGGTTATGAATAGTATTAACCACATTTTAAAATTTAAATATACTATATAATTATAAAATTCATCTTTTGTTTTTCTTAGACATAATATGAGAAAAATAAAAAATTTATGATAAAAGTGGTATTTAAAAAAAAAAACTGATGTTCTTCAGTCTTTTAATGGAGAACCCTTTTTAAATCCAATATTTGACACTTTTATATATTCAATTTAGTGAAATTAAATTATTATTTAGATTAGGGACATAAAAATTTAGTTTGGATAAATTTTTGGTACTTTTATGATAACTTTCATATTTTTATGAATAGTGAAAAAATACTTAATTTTAATTAAAAAAACATTATAATTGAAATAATTTATATTGTTAAATTAAAAATTTTATTTTTTTAAAGTATAATTAGACTATATTTTAATCATTTAATATAATTTAGGTCATTTTATGTAATATTACATTTAAACTGGACATAAACAATTGTCAATCTTTTGATAGTTATTATTTCTTAAAAACACGTTTTTTGTTTTAACAACGAGAATTAATTTTAAATTAATTTTATCCAATTATATGTTTTGAATTTTGAAAAAAGGATTCCATATTTAGAATAATTAGGTCCAAATTGAGTAAATCAGTTTCTTTTATTTTTATACATTTTGAATATTGACTTCAGTAAATATTTTATTTACCATGGTTAAAGGGTAAATCTGGTAAATTAGGGTAAACAATTAATATTATAATAATATTAAATTACCCTAACATGTGTCATATTCCTATTGGTTGATACATTTCGGACCATTATAATCTTTGGTTCGGTTTTGGGACCCCATGGAGCCACTTGAGAGTGATAATGACACTTTATATTAATTAATTTAAAGTAAAGACAAAAATGACATAAACATATAACTTTTAGTAAAACAATTTTTACAAAGTGTTATATAATTTTTATTTTAGACTATAAATAAAAATTAGAAAGATAAATATATTTAATAAATAAATATATTTTATTTATAATTTTTTGACATTAAATAATTAAATTTATTTATGACACAATGATAATACAGTAATTACCTTATTAATGAAAGAATCAAATAAATGGTATTGTAAATATTAAAATAAATATAATTTGAAAATTTTTATGCCATCCAAGAATTTTCTAGGAGAATATTAAATGTTAGTATTGATTAAATTTATTTTTTTAACGTAATCAAGTTGTGATGGCTTTCTCAAAAACCAAATACTAAATAGTGTCAAAATTGACATAAATGGTTTTTTTAAAAACAATATTATATTATTAAATTATATAATATTCCACAAAATATAAGGTTCTTCCAAAAAACCTATAAATGATAGGTATATTAATAATCAACCACATTGGGTTATATTGGCTTGTTATAGTAATTTTATTAACCATATAATATAAAAATATAGAGACATGGTAAATGTCAAACTATTTAACTAAGAGTTAAATCTAAAAGATAAGGTTAATATGGTAATATAAACCTATTTAAAACCTATTTTTTGAGATTATTTCAACCCATAACCACCTTTCCTTGAAATTAATAATTTTTGAGCCATTAGAAACCGAAAATGATTTTATTATAAAATATTATTTCAAGGTTTTCCTAAAGTGACCCTCACCTCTCTTATAAAATGGGTACTTCCCCTTCTCTTAATTTTACACATAAAAATCCATTTGGTTCGTCCAAAACATTCCCAAATATTGTATAAACTATCCTAAATTAAACCTAGAGGCCTTACATTGATCAGAAAACCAACCTATGAAGCCCTTTTGATCAACTAAAAAGGAAACACCCGAAGAAGAGGTAATAATTCCACCGGCCTTTTTCAAGTTCTTTTCTTCTTCCACTTACAATTTATTTGTAGTTTCCATACCAAAATAATAAATCCAGTACCTTCTATATACTTTTTGGTAATTATAAATATGTTTGAACCATATTTTTTATTCTATCCATCCTATAATTGACAAAGCCACCATACATGCGTACGTACGGCTTACCGTCTCCACATCGTGGTGTAGTTTGTTATTGAAACACTTCATTATTTGGATTGGTATAATATTGAGTATAACTAATATAAATAATAAATAGAACATGTTAATGATTCTGTATATATGATATAATATCCAATTACATATGATTTCATCATCAATATAATGATATTGTCACTCTTGCGTACGTACGGATTACCATCTCCACGACGCGATGAGATTCATTTCCACGTTCATCATTCAACGATGATTATAAAAATATATATTATTAATAATTATATAATATATGAAATAATAATGCTACTAGATATATATATATATAAACTCACATATATCTTATTTACTTACATCAGTTCAATACGCTATGAAAACGGAACTAACATTTTTGTGTACGTACGGCGTACCATCTCCATAAATGGTGCCTTCCATTTGATATATATATCTATTGTAAATATTTATATTCTAAATATATATGATATATTAATCAAGTTTTATATTCTATAAGTATTTAAATCCTGATCTAAATGACACGATCAAGAATAACAAATTAAAATACGTATGACAAAGAAAGCGATTATTAGCCGAAATGTTAATTTAACATGGATATAATTTTTAAATGGATAGTATAAAGTAATAAATGAATCATGTATGATATAATAAATATGAATATGGTTCTGTTATAATTTAATAACACACTATGGTCATTATACAGTAGGTTAAACGTACCCTCGACTAAAGGAAAGTGCAAGGTATGGGTTAATTCCTCAATCTCATTATTATCCGAGATTGTTTATGTTTAAGTTTTTAATGGGACATATTTATTATCCATGTCCATGTTTCATAAAAGAGTTTTCTAAAGGATTATTTTTAATGGACCCTTTAACTAAAAATAATTTTGAATGTTTTAATGATTTATTCTTCTAAACCTTTCTCATTAATGTCCATGTTTTCAAAATAATTTTAAGGATTTATTTAAATGGACATGAATGTTGTAAAATGTTAATTCCTTTCAAAAGTTTCAAAGTGGAATGGAATTATTTGATTCAAAAATATATTTTAAATGACTTCCTTTATAAATTGTGTGACTTTTAATATGATTTCATAAAAAGAGATATTTCTCTCAAAGTGTTTTAATGATCATTTTCAAATATGTCAACATCCTTTACTGGATATTATTCTTGAATGAGGTTTATTTATTATGATAAAATATTCCATATTGTATTGAAGGTTTTGTGATATGTCTGACTGTGGATGTGTTATTTTTATACCATTCATGGTATATGGATAAAGTACTGAAATTTTTTATTCTAGTTTTAATACGAATGTTTACGTTATGTTAAAAATTATCATATGAGGAATGCATTGGACTTAGTAAGTGATGGGTGGAGACCACTATAGCACCTAGATGTATCGGTAGGTCTCATGAGACAAAAGGGTGTCTTGGCACAAGGCCTTGAAAAATTATATTTGTAGTTTTGGAAGAAGGCCTTGACTATGTGGTTATGAAGTCTAGCATTATCCATTCCTTCTTTATGAAATTGGATATTAATATTTCATGTGATTATTTGACTAGTAAAATATCCATGTGAATAACTAAATGGAATTATTTAATTTATATTAGACATATTATACTGAATTTTAAGATCAAAAATATGTTTTTTAGTTTTATACATTACCTTAAATGTTTATGCTTATTTCTGAAGATTTATGTTATATTGTTTTCTTTACTGAGTATCTCAGCTCACTGCTTTCTAGTTTTTCTTATTTTTCCCAGGAGGCGAAGAAGTATATTATGACTGACCTGCAGGGACAATCTTAGGGATATGATTGTGGTCAATAGAGAAAATGTCGTTGTTGTTCTATTTTTATAATGTAATGTAACGTTCATTTATGTAATCTATTTTCCAAGACTGCTGAACTGATCAGTCCTTTGGGACATGATTCCTTGTAATCATGCCAATTTATTAAAATAGTGCACTGAATTTGGGTCACTGGGGTCCGGGCGTTACAGTTGGTATCAGAGTAAGTTTAGTACAAACCATGGAAACTAGATTTAGATAAACTCAGATTAGAGAATGTTACCCTAAGATAGATATTTAGGATTAGTACAGAAGAACTTCCTAGAATTTTGGTAATGTAGAGATTTTGTGTATTTTCCAAGAAATGCATCCTTGTCTAGATACGATCTGGTAGAGGTGGATCTAGAAAAAATGTACATAAGGGTGAGAACTCTAAAAAGGAGTTTTAGGCTTATCCCGGGGTATCCTGGTACATGACAACGGGCCTTGCTACACTCTTGGTTACGACACTCCCATGGGATATACTTAGGATAATACACATTTTGTTTTCAAGCCATTATGAAGTATTTAAGAGTAAATACATCCTCAAAGAGAAAATTTTATGATTATAGATTATATGAATAATATCTTCAATTTACATTAGGTATTTTACAAGTTTCGAATTATGCATTATAATTCATAAAATAACATGGTGTATCCCATTGTTTAGAAATGGAGCCTAGTAGAAGAAATGATAAATCCATAAATATGAAAGATTAAAAGACTAAGAAGGATCATATCTTTCTTTATATAAAACCACAATTTAAAATGGAAATAGTCTCCCATGTATTCTCATCATATGAATAAATAGTGTTATGTGTTAATAAGATAAGTAAAGAATTCTCGGAGTCCTATGGCTTTAAAGGGAAGCAATAGAAGAAAATGATGGTAGAGAAAAATATGGATAAAGGGAAGGGGGAAGAATGATTTTCCCATATGTGATAAATGTGGAAAGAATCACCTTGGTAAATACTTGAATGGAATGAGAGTTTGTTAAAAGTGTGGAGAAAAAGGACACCAAGTACGTGATTTCAAGGGTAAGAAAGAGGATTCAAATGTACAATGCTTCATCTGTAAGGAGTTGGGACAATATGTGAATCAATGTCCAAATCATCAGAGTATTCCCCAAATGATGCTATTGGATAATAATCGACTTACGATACTACCACAGATGAAGAGGAATGACTAGTGTTATTATGTTATTATTAAATAATTATTTCATTTGAGTGTTGTATCAATGATGTACTTGTTATATGAATTATGGAAATAAATAAGGATTGTACTATAGTAATATTTCATTAAGGATTTGAGATTGTATGGTACTAAGTAAAGTGACGCAGTTTCAGGTTAATCTTTTTGGAAAATACATGGTTGAAGGAAAGGTAAAGCATAATATGGTCCAAATACTGAGGTAGTGATTTTGGAATAAAATATGATTGATTTGGATAAATAATATTAGATATTATTGACTACCTTGAAACTGATTAATGATTTGTATATTCCTTCATTGTTGGAGTTTACAATATTTTTGGATAGAAGGAGTATATCCAGTATTCTATAAGGAATAAGGTAGCATGAATGAAATCAACAAGGTTTTATGGTAGTTCAAGGTGTTACAGTGTTTTAAAAGAATACATGATGAAGGTATTCACATGTTATTATGTGGAAGAAAAGATCGTCATTGTGTTACCTTCCATATAAATTTTGGACTATGAATTTGGACAGAAGTATTTTAGATAATTCTAAAGGTTGGAATCAATTAAGTTTAACATTGGATACTATTGTTAAGGTTAAATAATTAATTGAGATTATTTTTGGATTGTTATAAAAATGACAACTTGGAAGTATGGTGATAACCAGTCATGTATGGCAAGGCCGTGCGACATGAACCCACATCTGAAGGGCGACAAGGGAGGATCACCTACCACTGGCATACGTGGGGTCCTGGTTTGTATTATGTAGTTTTTTAATAGTCAGACAAATGAATTATAAATTCATTATTTTTGTAACCCTATACGATTATGATAAATAGAATATTTTTCAATTATATTATCTTTAGGAGTGAAAGATGAGTTTGTGGTAGGAATTAGTTTAAGGATGAAACTATACTTGTCAAGTATATATATATATATATTTTCTCTTATTCTATGAATAAATTAATTCTTAAAATTTTGGGAAGGTATCTTAAAACCAAAAATGTGTTATCCTAATACCATAAGTTTTGTTGAACCAATGATATTTTACATCATCTTAGATTGATGAATTTGAGGCCCTCAATTTTACACCTGTTTGTGATTAATGACCTCAATCAATCCCTATAAATATTTACATTTTCCTCCAATTATTTTTCTCTAATTTTCACCAAAGTTCTCCAAATCGAGATCATAATTTGGTGGTGACTTTTTCTTTTTTTTCCATTCCCTCTTATTAAGAATAAATTTTATTAACCCAATTTCCGATGTTGGTTTTCCACAAAGGTATTTTTCTATTTTTAACCTCTAACTTTCAAAGAAATATTTCAAATTGTGAGGATGAAATTTATTAAAGGAGGGGACAATGTAACACCCCACGATTTTATAGTATTTTGTCTCTTCAAAGAATTTCAATAACTTTCACTACACGCTACACCGAGTTCGAGCACACCACGACATACCAAACTAGCCGTTCAAAAAAAAGGTTATGAATAGTATTAACCACATTTTAAATTTTATATATACTATATAATTTTAACATTAATATTTTGTGTTTCATAGAAATAATATAAGAAAAATTCAATTTTTAAGATAAAAGAGGTATTTTTCAAAAGTTGTAGTTTTTCACCATTTTAATGGCGAACCCTTTTTAAATCAAATATTTTACACTTTTATATATTCAATTTAGTGGAATTAAATTATTCTTTATAATTGGGATGTAAAAATTTAGTTTGGATAAATTTTCGTCTTTTCTCTGAAAACTTTCATATTTTGATGAATAGTGAAAAAATACTAAATTTTAATTACAAATAACTTTTCTAATATAAATAATTTATATTGTTAAATTATAAATTTTAGTGCTTTTAAAGTATCATTAGACTATATTATTATAATTTAATATAATTTAAGTCATTTTATGTAATATTACATTTAAATCCGGGCAGGGGTGAATTTCTGGGGTACTGTAGCAGCGGCAGCACTATAGCGGCGGAGGACTGTAACAGGTACTGTAGCGGTGGTTGTACTGTAGCAGGGACTGTATATGCGGGTTCTGTAGTAGTACTGTTCACCGTGGGGTCATTCGGGACAATTAATGGGTTTCATGCCTTGTATTCAGGGCACTTGGACTTGGGCCTTCGGGCTGTGTAATGGGTCTCCCTATACCCAGTCTAAAGAGGTCTTTGCTTTAAATAATAAATTGAAGCTTCAGCCCCAACCTTTAAAAAAACCACAGTTAAAGGGTAAATCTTGTAAATTAGGGTAAAATAATAATATTATAATAATATTAAATTACCCTAGAATGTGTCCTATTCCTATTGGTTGATACATGTCTGACCATTAGCATCTTTGTGTCAATTTTGGTACCCCATGGAGCCATTTTAGGGTGATAATGACACTTTATATTAATTAATTTAAAGTAAAGACAAAAATGACATAAACATATATCTTTTAGTAAAACAATTTTTACACGAGGTTATATAAGTTATCTTTTCAACTAAAACTACTCATTAGAAAGATAAAAATATTTTTACACAATTATGTTTCATTTATAATTTTTAGACATTAAATAATTAAATTTATTTTTGACAAAATGATGATGCAGTAATTACCTTATTAATGAAAGAATCAAATAAATGGTATTGTAAATATTAAAATAAATATAATTTTAACGTTTTGATGCCATACATGAATTTCAAGGGGAATATGACATGTTAGTATTCATTCAATGTATTTGGTTCTAAGTAATCAAGTTGTGAAAAATTTCACAAAAACCAAATACTAAATAGTATCAAAATTGACATAAATGAGTTTTTAAAACAAATATTATATTATTAAGTTATATAATAGTCGTATAAATCAAAGGTACTTCCAAATAACTTATATAATGATAGGTATATTAATAATGAACCACATGGTGTTCTTTTGGCTAGTTATAGTAAGTTTATTAACAATATAATATAAAAATACAATGAGACATGGTAAATTTCAAACTATTTAACTATGAGTTAAATCTAAAAGATACGGTTAATATGGTGACCTAAACCTGTCTAAAACCTATTGGTTGAGAGTTTTTCTACCCATACCCACCTTCTCCTCGTAGTAAATCATTTTGTATCCATTAGGAACTGAAAATGATTTTATAATAAAATTATATTTCAAGATTTTCCTAAAGTGACCCTCACCACTCTTTTAAAACGGTTACTTCCCCTTCTCTTAATTTCACACCTCCAAAGAAATTTGGTTCGGCCAAAATCTGCCTAAATGTCCTCTAAAATATCCTACCTTCAACCTATGTTACTTACATTGATCAGAAAGAAAACCTATGGATCCATTTTTATCAACTCAAAAGGAAACACCCGAAGAAGATGTTATAATTTCACCACCCTCTTTTAAGTTCTTTTCTTCATCCAATTCCTCTTTCTTGGTTGTTTCCATACCAAAATAATAACTCCAGTACCTTCTAAATACTATTATGTTATTATAAATATGGTACAACCATATTCATTATTCTATCCATCCTATAAATGACAAAGTCACCATACGTGCGTATGTACTGCTTACAGTCTCCACGTCGTGGTGTAGTTTGTTATTCAAACTATTTATTATTTGGATTGGTATTGTAATGAGTATAACTGAAGTAAATAATAAATATACCATGTTAATGATTTTGTATATATGATATACCATCCAATTAGAAATGACTTCACCATCAATATAATGATATTGTCGCTCGTGCGTACACATGAATTACCGTCTCCATGACGCGATGGGATACATTTACACGTTAATAATTCAACGATGATTATAAAAATATATAATATTAATAAGTATGTAATATATGAAATAATAATTCTACTGGAAATATATATATATATATGTATGTATATATATACTTACATATACCTTATTCACTTACTTCTGTTCAATACGATATGAAAACAGAAACAACGTTTATGCATATGTACAACCTACCATATCCATAAATGGTGCCTTCCATTTCATATATCTATCTATTATAAATATTTATATTCAAAAATATTTATGATATATAAATCATGTTTTATATTCTGGAAGTATTTATATGATGATCTAAATGACAAGATCAAGAATAATAAGGTATAACACATACGATAAGGAAAGCGATTATTACCCGAAATGATAATTTAACATGGATATCATTATTAAATCTGTAGTATAAAGTCATAAATGAATCATGTATGATATAATAAATATGAATATGGTTCTGGTATAATTTAGTAACATACTATGGTCATTATACAGGGGGTTAAACATACCCTCGGCCAAAGGAAAGTTCAAGGAAAGGGTTAATTCCTCAATATCATTATTATCTGAGATTGTTTATGTGTAAGTTTTTTACAGGGGAATATTTATTATCCATGTCCATGTTTTATAAAAAATATTTCAAAGGGATTATTTTTAAGGGAATCTTTAACTAAAAATAATTTTAAATGTTTTAAAGATTTATTCTTCTAATCCTTTCTCATTAATGTCCATATTTTCAAAATAATTTTAAAAATTTATTTATATGGACATGAATGTTTTAAAATTCTAATTACTTTCAAAAGTTTAAAATTGGTATGGGAAAATTTGATTAAAAAATATCTTTTAAATGAATTACTTTATAAATTTTGTGACTTTTAATATGATTTCATGAAAATGGGATATTTATCTCAAAGTGTTTTATTGATCATTTTCAACTATATCAATATCCTTTACTGGATATTATTATTGATCGATGTTAATTTATTAAGATAAAAATATTCCATATTTTATTGAATGTTTTGTGATATGTTTGACTGTGGATGTGTTATTTTTATACCATTCATGGTTTATGGATAATGTATTGACATTTCATATGCTAGTTTTAATACAAATATTTATGTTATGTTTAAACCTTTTCATATAAGGAATGCATTAGACTTAGTAAGTGACAAGTGGATCACGCTATAAATCCTCTATGCATTTGTATGTCTCATGAGACAAATTAGTGTCTTGGAAGAAGGCCTTGGAAAAATCTTATTAGTAGTCTTGGAACAAGGCCTTGACTATGTGGTTATGAAGTATGGCAATATGCATTTCGTCATTATGAAGTTGGATATTAATATTGCATGTGATTATTAGACAAGTATAATATCCATGTTAATAAGTAAATGGAAATATTTTATTTATATTGGCCATATTATACTGAAGTTTATGTTTAAAAGGATTTTTTTTAGTTTAATAAATTGTCTTAAATATTTAGGCTTATTTATGAACGTCTCTGCTATATTGTTATCCTTATTGAACATCTATGCTCACCCCTTTCTATTTTTTTTATTTTTTCTAGGATGTGAATAGGTATATTGTGACTGACATGTAGGGATAATCTAAGGGATATGATTGTGGTCAATGGAGACAATGTTGTTGTTGTTTTTCAGTTTATAATGTAATGTAATGTTCATGCATGTAATCTATTTTCCAAGACTTCTGAACTGATCGGTCCTAAGGGACTTGATTCCTTGTAATCATACCAATGTATTAAAATAATGCACTGACTCTGGGTAACTGGGGTCGGGGCATTACAAATTTCTTATCTCAAACATATTATTTAAAGGTTTCCAAGAGATCATAGCCTCTATATTTTAAAATTCCACAGAAACACATTTTTCTTGTATAAAATGGCCAAGGAAACAGACCTCTTATATCCAATAATAACACTTTAAAAAACTGGCATATAATAAATGATCCCTCATGATATGAACATTATCGCCATATTTTTCTCATTCTCATCCCTTATCCAAGAATACACTAATATTGAAACTACGAAAAAAACCACAAAAGAATATAAACACCTCTAAAATATTTGATTTATCACTTCCAAAAGGATACCCAGTTCATTTATAAGACCTAAATTCATAACCACATACTTGTAATGTCTATATCTACTTATGGATGCTATTTTTCGAATATCCTCCTTCCAAACCCATAATTGGAATTATCCTAATTGAAAGTCAAATTTAGAGAGCCACTGGAATCCCATAAATTGATGTAATATGTAATCAATGTGTGGAAGTAGATACTGAATCTTTATAATAACTTAGTTAAGCTTTATATAATCCACACAAAATAAAAGAGTCCCATCATCCTTTTTCAAAAACAAGACTGGAACTTCCCACAAAGACATACCAGGTTGAATAAACCCTTTTTTTCCCATCTCTTCCAACTAAATTTTTTATTCCCTTAACTATATTGGTTTTATGTTATAATATGAAATAATAAAAAGGACTAGTCCCTTATAAGAGATTAATAATAAAATCCACATCTCTTTTGGGTGGAAACCTAAGAAATGTTTTGGGGAAACCACTAGAAACTGATCAATAATTTCTAGAAAACCACTCAGGTAAATCCCATCCATCGATGTCAAATCATTGCTACAACATAGTATGATATGATTCAAACTTTTGGTTCCAAAAAACCTATTGCACCTAAATTTACATTCTAGTCTCATCTAAAGAGATGCTCGATGAAATCATTAATCATAAAACTAACCCTTAAAGTATAATAATTGATGAAAAATTTGAACATAGATGACCAATCCATTCCAATTATTGTGTCATAGAAATCCATATCAAGCATAGAGAAATCTCATATCAACTCAACTCCATCAATATTTATAGAACATGTTTTTCACATAAATCCTCAACCTTATATTTGACCAAGAGGTGATTCATGTTAAAAAAAGAGGCCATCATCTAAATATTAAAACCCAAAATGTCAATAACATGAGAAAAAATAATTGAATGGGATTCACTGGTTTCAAAAAATATTTCATAAGGGTATAATTTAAAATAATCACACCTCATGCGGTCTGTAGTCCAGATTGATTATCCAAAATAACTTGTTGAGATTCATATAACTACTTTATCCCAAAACTTTGTTCTTTATTACATTGTTGAGACTACCCTTGCAGAGGAGTCATGGTACTCCTGGAATCACCATAGATACCTTGCCTCTACTAACAAGATATATTCTTTTATCCTCACCCTGGAAAAGCATACGACATCTGTGACACATGAGATTTGTCCCAAACACCTGGTCTTAGACCACTGTGAAAATATAATTGAAGATATCCCATCTGGATGAAATTATTGAATGTTCTAGGATTCTCCATACAATCTCACTTCAGGTGATCCAAAGAACCCCATTGAAAATTTCCCATCGTTTTATCAGGTTTATGTAGAAGATTTAGTGATCCATTCCTCTGATTTTGATTCATCCCACTACCTTTGAAATAGGTCTCCCTATTCATCTTATTACCATAATTTATGTTCCCACCATTTTCTATAGGTATCATCATGTCCCATCCACCTGTATATCCTAAGAAGTAATTTTCTTCAATTATTTATCTATTAAATATCTCTATATAACATATTATACAAATAAAAATAATCTTTGAGAGAATCTCCATCCTCAGACCCGATACAAAAATGTGTTCCCTAAACGATGTAGTCAACTCATATTTTGGTGAAAAGTGGAAAATATTCATACATTTAGCTATATAATCTATCACTAAGAGATTATCCTACATTATTATAAAAAAGTATATCATTATATAAATCCTAAATGTGTGAGGATAAAATTATTTTTTGAAAAATTCTTCAAACTCCCCCCATGCAATGCCTTGATCTAACTTAGCCTAAACAACTAAATCCCACCACTGGCGTGCAAGATCATCTAACATATACATCACAATATTGAAATTAATCTCTTATGGTGTTCCTAGGAAATAC
Source organism: Viscum album (assembly GCA_963277665.1). Lineage (NCBI taxonomy): Eukaryota > Viridiplantae > Streptophyta > Magnoliopsida > Santalales > Viscaceae > Viscum > Viscum album. Next base: position 2,065,952,725 of record OY728119.1, read on the forward strand.
AATATTTTATTTTTCCTATTTAACCACACCTCTTATTTTTATGGATTTGAATCACCTTGAAAAATGGATGGGTTATATTTTTGGAACAAAACGAAATAATCCACTTTCCTTGGTCCATCCCTTATATTTCCTCTATCCACAACCAGAAAATTTTGGACTATACTCAGATCCAGTTGTTGGTTCACCAATGGATCAGGTGAAGCCATATTCTCAACATCTTCTTCTAGTTTTTTTCTATATTGCGTATTGGGTTCTATTTTCTATAAACACACAAAATCGATAAGTATCACTCTCTAGAAGTGAAAAGATTTACGATTCAAATTACCATATGAAAAATATAAAAAAAATCATTACAAAAAAAATCATTTTCTAATTTTCGAAATCAACCCATTTTCAAAATACTATACCATGCCTTTTAAAAATATCACATTTGAAAACTTTTTCTACAATTTTCAAAAGTTAACATTTTTTTTCAAAATCATAAATCATCACTCAAAATTAAATATGAAATTCTAGTGGGAAGTCATTTATATCAACACATTTCATGCTCTTCTCATTAGATAAACCCATAAAAATGAGGTAACACTCCTATAAGTGTCTCAAAACACTTATGTACCCAACTCTGTAGTAACTTGATATTTCACTTAAATAGGTTAGTTATGCCTCTTTTTGTTTAAAATTTCACATACTGATGATCCTAATCCTTTATAGCATCCTAACTCAAGGATTACTCACGGATGATTTTCCAACACTAAGCCTAAAAAATGATACTAATTGTTCTAAAGGGTACTTTTAGTAACCATGAATGGTACCATTTGTAACATACCTTCCCTCTATATTGGATTAATAAAGTAAGTGGGTTTTTACTATGCTTAGTTGACATCCTCAAGACATCAAAATCTAGAAATAAATTCAATAGTATTTATTATAAAATGTGGGATGATTTTCCGTTTGAAAATAAAACTACTAAACCTTGATAACCATAACAAAACACCACTATATGATTCATGATAACAACATAATACAACTCAATGTAGTACAAACTAAAAATAAAACCAAACTAAGACCAAGAACCATATGAAACTATAAAGTAGAAACAAAAAGAAACATCAAAGTATAAAGGGAAATAAAAAACCAGAATATTTCAATGACACCAAAGACCTAACTCAACATCTCCCAAAATGCTCCAAGGTCAAAATCAGCAATCCAAGCCTAAGGTATCATGATGAATCACTAAATAAATAAGATACCTGGAATTTGATATATGTCTCAATAAAAAATTTCTACAAATGCACCAATGTTCCCAAGTAGGGGGTGAGTAATGAAACACAGTAGGTTTTCCATAAGAGACTTAATAAATCATGACACTAGGATAGAACAAGTTAGGACATTTATATAAAACAATTTATATAAAACACTTCAAAAAAGTAAATATCAAATCCAAATCATTTATAAGATTTTTTTTTCATACCATAATGTTTTCCAAACCAAAACCACTTCCATGGATTGAAACCAAAAAATTAATTCCAACTATTTCATGTATTTATTTGGAATTACCTATTCATTTCATGAAACCAAACAAACACACTCAATCTTGGTGTTACCATTGATGATATAACTTCACATTCATTACTCATATATTTTACGGTGGTACTTCACGACCATTATCCATCCCATTCAACTCACTGTAAACCATTTAATAAAATATCCATGTATACCCAATTATGTTAAACAATTTTAATAAAACCATAATTTTATTGAGAACACTTTTCCAACCGTCACAACTAAACAACTATTTTAAAATCATTATTTTAAAATCTTGTTACCAATTCGACTTTCCATCAAAACAACCAATTATCACAATTTCATAAACCCTTGCTAAAGAGTGTTTCTATCATGAATTACATAGTAATTTCAAAATCAATTTTAATAAAAACTATAAAATTTTAATCAAACCTTCGTGTTCTGATAATAGGATTTGAGAGTGAATCCACCTACATTGTAAAAATAGGGGAAAATAAAGGAAGACACAAATTAGTGTACAAAACTGGGCTGAAAAACTAAAATCCTACCTTATATCTTTTTCCATAACATCAATATAGAAAAAACCCATTATTATAGGAATAATAAAACATGGGTCTCTACCTAATGGATTAGATCAAAGAATCTAGGATAGAGAATAAGAAGAGATCAAGGGGAAACAACAAAAAATAGAAACTTACCATGAAATTCAGCCATCAACACACTAAGATTTTCCAATAGATCGAAGATAAAGGGTCTTCATTGTGATTGAAAATAGAGGAATTTGAGTCAGGGTTTTATTAAGGGAAAACATTCCATTGGAGAGAAAAACATAGTTAGCTCCACAATTTTAGAATGTAACATTTTGTCATGAATGGTTAGGGAACACAATTAGGAAAACCATGTGATAACAATGAACAAGCCCTCTATCCCCAATTAAACATGTTCTTATGGGTGGATGCATTGTTTGGGAAAACCATAAAACTAACTATGTGCCTACATGAAGACCACTACCACTATTTTTGGGTGTTTTGTAGTAGTTTCACAGTTTCTACTAATTTTTCTCAACTCGTGCACCATAATAAAATCCCCCCAAACATTAAAAAATTCATCTAAACCCTCCCAAACTTCCCCAATACACTTTAAGTAAAGAAAAAAATAAATAAAGGGTTAATACCTGAAACCTGGATTCTACAAAGACTATCATAGTTTATTGGGTTCTCTCTAAAAACCAACCTAGTCATCAAGGTTTACTACCTAGACTATCATCGTGGATAAACTCTCATACCAAACTACATTCACTCTCTATTCACATCATATTTATATCATGAGATATGCATATTCATCCAATGCATTGGAGGATTATATAATTCCTATTACACAAATAACATAATGAACATCATACAAATTAGTTCCATATGATCTTAAAAAATTCATCACGTCCTAAAACCTAAAAATAAAACATGTTTCAAAAACATATCAACATATAATAACTTATTGGAAGGACACTGGTTTCATAATCATTTCATTAATTCATTATAGAATAACCTATGGAAAAGAAATGGAATCCATAAACATATTCTCATCATAATCATAAAAAAATAATAAGGATGTAAAAATTGGATCATACCTTTAGTAAATAATTAGTAACATCAAAAGATGTCATTATATATGAAAATGACTTTAAAGATCACTTGGAAATTTACATGAGGAAAATATCCATTTAAATGTGAAATTACTTATTTAAAACATTAAAATATATAAAATATTATGGAAAATAGTTTACTAGAAATGAACCTATTATAATTGAAACATAATAATGAATTCATTTATTTTTCATGATAGTTTAAAATTCGTTCAATGTTGTATAAGCTGAAATAAAACAATCATTTTATATAGTTGTATAAAAAGTGAAATGTACATCACTCAAAAAAATAAAAGAAGACTCTATTTTAAAAAAAATTATACATTAAATCCTGGTAAAATTGAATTCATAAAATCATAGGATAGTTTTAAAAAACTCTTCAAAAAAATTTTAGATAACATGTACATTTAAGAGATGATTTTTGACCAAAGTAAGAAATAAGGTCACTTTTTCCTCAAAAATATTATTTTACTCTCTATATTAGTTAAATAGAGTAAGGTGATAGGAAAAATGAAATTTCTATAAATATACATAGAATAAGATAATTCAACAGTTTCAGGATGGGTAGATCATATGATTTCAGAATCGTAAACTTAATAAAAAATAATCCGTATAAACAATGAGATTCTAATATAAATCTATAACCATGAGTTACACTATCTTTGAAAATTATATATCATCCTACATAATATATTTAAATATATTATCTTCCTAAAAATAAAATGTTTACATACATATAATATAATATATGGTTGCATTATAAAATTTCAACACATATTTATTAAACAAACTTTATTAATTAAGACAACTCAGGGTGTTAAATGTTATATTTTTTCATAAGAATTTTGGTTTCGTATTTATCTTCCTTTTACAATGATCATGGTTCCATCATGCCCAAAATTATAATATTGAAATAAATATCATATATATTTATTATATGTATATATATATAGATCCATAAAAGAAAGAGATAGAGAAACTAATTACTCTATCTATGGATACTATGGGACTTACATACTCATGAATGTTTTCTTTTAATTTTTTGAAGGATTTAAATAACAAAATGCAAATGAAAATTTATCAATTAATAATCATTAAATTAACAAATTCATAATATATATTCATATAATAAATCCAAATTATCATATATATAATCATAAATAAATTATGTATCACAACGCATCGTGCAAGTGGTAGTCCACACATACTCAAGTGCAATATCATCATTTTATAGAAGAATTAAAGTTATGAAGGTGAATGTGATAAAAATAAAACCATAAAAATAATACCAATAATCATAATTATGTCATAAAAATAATATATAACCATTAATCCAATCATAATACTGATTTATAAATTATGTCTATAAAAAATTAGTTATATCATTACGTGGAGATGGAAATCCATTTATACACACTGGTGATACTTTCGACTCCCATTTTTTGGTAATGTGGGTGTATATTAGTGGATTAATAATAATAATAACATATATATATATTTTTGATACATAATTTAATATTTTCTATAAATTCCCATATTTTTATAGGTGGTAATGTATGATGTATATAGAAAGTGATCAGTTTAGGTGATTATCATTTTTTAATATCTCCTATGGATTGAATTTTAAGTATACTATGGTTGGACCTTTTGGGATAATAGAACCAATAAAATAATAATAGTGCAGTTGTAAAGGTAATTAAGATAGTTTTGGTAAATTTATAGGGCTCAATGTGTTGTAATGAAGACAAATAATGGGTGTCCTTTTATAAGGGACGTAGAGGACACATTTGTAAATTAATATAATATTCATATTTAATAAATTAATTATACAAAAATATTAATAAAAATGGATGGATAACAAAATATTGGTCTTATTTAGATGAAATATGACAAACAAATAAAATTTGGACAGGTTTATGTGGTGTTTTAAAGTTTACTATTTGGTTTAACCCTTCTTTTGAAATCTTTATTTTTAAAAGGTAATTCTCCAGGGGTAGACTTTTCGAACCCTACACACTAGGAAACCCCATCCCCATGAAGGGATCACTCAAGAGAGGACCTAGCTAAGAAGGAGCCGATCCCATCTGAGGTGATAGAGCATCCCCAAGGGTTATATTTTAACCTTAAAAGACGTAATCTATTTGACAAATATTAACTTTAAAAGATGTAAACTATTCTTCACCCATAAAGGGTTATAATTTAACATAGTAGGAGAAAATTTTCTCATAAATGTCTGAGGGATGATGTTTTAGAAAATATCTTATTCACCAAATCATATTTCAATATATTTATGTTTTTTAAATAGTTTAATTTTTTTATTTTCATAAAATATCATTAAAGTAATATTTGATACTATTCATCCAATTTGACACAAATTTCACCAATAAAAATATATAATTAAAATATAATAATTTTTAAACACCACAATTATATTTATTTTATTTAAATAGTTTAAAAATATATTATTTCCACAAAATTCCATTAATGTCATTTTTGAAACTATTTATCTAACTCAACACTAAAATCACTAAGAAAAAGATATAATTCAAACATAATCATTTTAAACATCAATAATATGATTTTTTTTATATTCGTGGAAAAAATTAAATCAATGATATAATATTACTTTCAATATTTTTAAAATAATTTCATTTATTTTTCTATTAATTGAAGAAATATTGTGTCGTCGTTGTGTTACAATTAAAGGTATTTATATAATTAATAAAAATTATAAATAAATTACCGACATTAATATAATTTTATTATAGTCAAAAACATTATTATTAATTATCATCTTTATTTGGACCCTATGAACACATAAGATATATTTAAAATAGAGTGAGATTTTGTTTTTTTCATCCCATAAAATAGTATATAGTCATACCCATGGAAACATTTTATATAAACAATTAAATTTAAAGAATATATCAATAATAGTTAAATTCGATTCATCAAATTAAATTTAAGAGGATAAATAATGAGCATAACATTTAATTTTAACCTAGATTAACCAGATATACCATTTACCAAGGAGATAAATTTTATCATCATTACTATACATACAGCCTAAAAAAGGGACCAATTTACCCAATACAAACATCCTAATTAAAAATATGGGATCCATATTTTCAATTGAATTTTTATAACTGAATTATTCATTTTATAATATGTGTGAAAAATTCAACGAAAATATTATTTTCATAAAAATACATTTTTAAGCCAAAATGGTATTTATTCATATCACACGAAAAAAATAATTATATGAATTCTATAAAATTTTATTTAATATATAATATATTAATTATGTTAAAATAATTAAAAAATCGTGATTTATATAATTTATTAGGAAAAAATCATATTTTTCCATAATAACATCTCCTTTATTGGGAAATTAATTTTTTTATCATTATTTATAATTAAGGTAACCAATTAATTCATTTTATACATCTGTAAAAAATAGGATTTTGTTGATTATTTAGTCATATTCACAGAATCCAATATAATAAATAATTGATAACTGAATAATTATTTAATAACATTTTAACAGTATTGGTGGGTTTTTTATACTCAATGTTGCATGTTTCACTGATAATAAAAAATAAATGATTTGAAGAGAAGTATACTTTAAAATCATAACTTTTTAAAATCATTGGGTTTTTTACTTTGTAAAATATTTATGTCACTATTTACATTACATTGCTTATATATATATATGATATTTCATGTGGATTCATTTTATTAAATTGTGTAATGAAATGTTTTCAATCAAATTATGAAACAAGATCCCAATGAAAAAGTATAAGCACAAAGAGAAACAATTTTAATTAAACTATCACCCAGATTCACTTGCACCCTCCCCCTATTGGAGTCCTGTGTTAATATACATTGTATTAGATCTAAGGAAATCTATTTAATATTCAAACAGACATATATTATTTTTCTATAATTTTATATTATATTTGACATTAATTTTATAGAGAAAATAATTGTATTTAGAGGAAATATTTTTTTTCATTTTTTCATGTGGTGTTTAAATCATATTTGGATTTAAATTTTTGAAAAAATCATAATATTTTAGAAATAATATTTTTTTGATATGTATAATTAAAAAATATATGTTATTAATTTACGGAATGTTAAAATTTCTCATATACTGTTAAATAATTAAATTATAGAAGAGAATGTATCTTAGATGATATACCAATGTAAGAATTCTAATAATTCATGATGTTTTTTATTAAAAGGTTGGATACATATAGAATTGGTGTCATTTAATATATTAAAAAAAAAGAATATATGTGAAGTAAAGGGAAAAGAAGTTTGAAATTGAATAAATTCATGAAGAATAATGCATTAGTCATACCATTGAATGAAATAAAACTAAAACAATAAATAATGATTAAGAAATACACAGGTTCAAGAATACCCACAAAATTCTTCTACATGAAGATATTTGATAGAACTTCTCTCATCAAGGTGTTTATATTATTTATTGATACTTTATTTAGGCTTGATATGATCCATGAGGAATATGAACTATGTGTTAACTGAATGAAAATTATTATTAGATGTTAAAATTGAAAAATGTCTGTATAATTTGTATCATAAGTAGTAAAAGAATAAATGGTTTATTCTTAAAATAAGATGATATCTTGAAAGAAAAACATTTAAAAATCCATATATTCATGTAGTGGGGATGAAATTCATGTTCATTTAATGGAAACAGTAATTATAAGTGGTATTAATAGTTATGTGAATAAGTAAGCATGATGTATTAATGCTTAGTCTAGTTATATATTATGGTGCTCAAAAGTTTAATAGCTACAAAGCCTCATTTGTAGTTAAACATGTATCAAATTCATGTTGTTTTTTTAAATGATATCAAGAAAACCATTGGAATTATAAACATTTTATCCATATATTACCAAGTTGTGGATGTCCATGTAAAATAATATGAAAAACTTATTGATGTAGTGGCTAAAATTAAAAAGGAACAAATGTTTTTCATTATTCTATAATTTTGTTTAAATTTATATAATTGAAAACATGCAGTTCAGTTAATAATTTTTTTTTGATCATCTATGAATGGATAATTATTATGATGAAACGATGTTCATATATTCTTGGAGGTCTCCATAATCTCCCACTTACAAATCAAATCAATTAATTCGACCTATTTTATGTCGAATAATCTTTAACTAAACTATAACCGACTATATGTTGAAAACCCAAATTTTTATTAATATAATATAAATGATTGAGTTATATTACAATTATAGGATCATTTAGGTTTATAGTTTTAAATAATAAGAGACAAAATTACATTATAAAGTGGACACTTCCTTATAATGAGTAGTTTTACAGTAGAAGTGGTTATTATATATACAATCATACGTCATTTAATACACATTCACTTTTTTATATTGAGTCCACAATATATTAAAGATAAAACATTTTATTGTTTTGAATCAACCTTAATCCTATCAAAAAACATTTTAATATTTTGGATGAGAATAAAAATCTCCATAAGTGTGATAAAAAATAATGAAACTCGTTAGTCTATTTTAATAACCTGAAACCAGGATAGAAATTATACCATTTTTTGGTAATAATATTTGTGTAAAATTAATCATTTAGTTATATATCAAAACAACATAATTACAAATTGTTTTTCATAACGAAACTCCGAATTATTGAAAATGTAAAATTCAATTTGATGATGGTTTCTTGAAAAACAGAAAAACCATTCCATAAATGCATACCTCTTCTTTTTAAAATATCATGAACCTTTATTAAAATTATAAATACATATTCATACATTTTGAAATAAACTTATATACCAAAAAATAAGTTTCATTTATTAAAAAACATACAATTTCAAAATTTCTTCATATCACTCTTACAATCACACATATAATCAATCTTAAATGGGAATAACTAACTAGGTTAATTATAATATCTTAATAAGAGTATAATATAAATATTTGACTCCATAAAAATCATAGGAGTATCATATAAACAAATTAATTATACCACCTCATTAGAGTGACAAATAATTAGTTTATTTTACCCATTTTATAGGTGTTATTTATAATAACATTACTATTTACACTTCATAAGAGTAATTAATAATCAATTAACCCCATACACATTATCCAAATCCTTATAGGAAAATATCAGACCAATCCATTATAATAAATAATACAAAAAACCATAACATTAATTAAATACATAAAATAACTCTTTTACATAATAATATTAATATGAATTTGAATTTTATCCCAGAATAAAATGAACTTTCACTTATCTAACAATAATGATAATATATATCATTTTTTAGTTGAAAACATTTTATGAACTAAAAACTCCAATAAAAGGAGAATAATATTATCATTTAAATTCTATATAAATAGATAGAGGAATCTATATAATGAATAATTTCTAATAATGTGAGAAAATTAAATAATTCTAAAAAACATGGAACATTATGTTTTCAATTTCTAAAATAACATTAAATTTAACTTGTAATTTAAATTTTGAAAACATTTAATTTTTAATCATTAATAATAATATAAAAGGTAGTTGTAGATGACCATTAGCAGTAATTTATGTCTAAATAAGAACATTCTAGAAATATTTTTTAGAATAATTGTGTAGATGGAAAATATTTTGAAACATTTATTATAATGCTTTAAAATACATTCTATCATGGATTTAGTATCATTTTAGTTAATGGAATATAGAAGAAGAAGACATGAAATGGATTTCAAACAACTTTAATTTTGGAAAACGGATGATAAAATAAATCTATAAGATATTTTCTATCCAACAAAAATGAATATTTTTGGTGAAAATGAATTAGGTATCAATAAAAAGAAACCTAAATTATAAATACTTCTCGTTGAGAATAAAAACACAATATACATATTCTTCTATTTGATATAATAAATTTCTAACAATTTTCTACTTCCTTCAGAAACATTTTAATGATAAAAGTTTCAATATTATTACTTTTATTTCATTTATTACAATGTTTTATTTATATTCTATACCAGTTGTGTTTATTTAGGATTCATTAAGGTCATTCTATTCATAATTTCAAAAATGACTTTCATTCATTCACCATGGTCAAATGTTTCTTGGTTTTGTCACCTTCAAAATCAAAAAATTATTTTAATTATCATATATATACATTTTTATGACCAAAAATTATAGACCATGTAAAACTGATGTTATATTCGATATCATGGACTACACATTACACCAAATGTAATCGAACCACAACATATTAGGATAACACTATTGATAAAGATATAATAAACAAAAAATATAAAACCATTATAAATTAATATCTTTAGATTATAAATATATAATATTATTTAATACTAAAAATGGTGATGTTCTATACAATCAGTTTTATTTATATTAGTTATTTTGTAATAAATGAAATAAATTTACAAATTTTTTATGTTAAATTTGTGAAATAAAATTCATTTTATAATTCCAAAACATAAAAAAATTAGTTAGTTTGATTTCTATTGTCTTTTCTAAATATACTATTTTTTATGAAAATATTGTTTCTTAAAATATTATAAATTTTATGATATTATAGTTATGTACATGATTCATTTTTGTAGGAAAAACTTTTATATTAGGTAGGTTATTGAAGGTACAATTCAAATAAACACACACAAACCCTCAATCTATAAGTATGGGCCATATAACATAATAGGGATAACCAGTCCCATCATAATTTTTTTACAAAGTGTATCCTGAATTCTAATTGGGAATGAAACCCATTACTTGACTAAAAGGTCCAATGGAACGTCTTGCATAGATCATTATTCTTTCATCACCCAAAGGTTATTTTTCATATGTCACTTACTTCATTCATTAAAGGAAATTCAAGTATCATCATTTGCATCACCACTCCATAATAAAAGAATATTTTGTGTTTTAATGTATTCATTGAGATTATAAATCATATACTGAACATTTTTAGAACTAAATTGATAAACCAATTTAATAAGACTGTTTCTGTTAATTTATACTAATTTGGTGTATTTTTGGTGAAATAAAAAACTATATTTCATTTTAATCCACCTTGTTTTGATTTATTAGAAACTAATTTATTTCATAAAAAATAGTATCTATTATAATCATATGCCCTATAAAAAATTTAAAATTAAAAATGAACTTTTTCTCAAAACATTATTTAAAAATTATGAGTATTTATTTTAAAATTAATATTTTAAAATTATAAGAATATTATTTGGTAAACAATTTAAAATTTTAAAATTAAACTTTTCAAATTATTGAAATGGACTAATCTAATTTTTGTCCTTAAAATTATTTATTACATATAGAAATTAATTACAAAGGTAAATATAAATAGGGTAAAAGATAATATGTCAAATAAAGGTTTTAGAATGGTCTCATGTGTTTGATTTCAACTCTAAATCCTCTATTTCACCTATATGTTTTAATTTCTCAAACACGTTGTTACATTTATTCAAGAAAATATCCCTCTTCTCTTTTTTAAATATAATTGGGAATCAAATCAAATTGGATTCTACTTTTCCAATTTAACAAGGTCATTGATTACATGTGTCTGTGATGAGTTTTATATTTCTCAATACTTTCCTTTAGTTATCTACATCCAGAAAGGTGATGATGGTTTTTTCTAAGAAGTGGTCTATGAATATTTACCAAGGTACACATTTAATTACTTGCACCTGGGACACTCTCTCGAAGAATGTGTATCTGAAAAATACCCCATGAGAAACTGTAACTTTGGAAAATTAAATTTCCCTTCACATAAAGGTAAATAAATCCAGTTAGAGAAATATAAATAGTTTCATAATGAGAAATTTTAACCCTATTCTAATAAAGACAATTACTTTCTCTCTCATCCTAGGCTCCTAGACTAGATCATCATCAGGATACTCAAATGTATGTTTTCTCTAGGTTTTTGGATATAGTCAATAATGATCACCCATTGTGTAACTTTAGAAGAAATTCAATTCAATATGGAAGTGGAAGAGGATACTCACTCTATTTTTGGTCAATACAATCAATATAATTATGAATAAGTGAACAAAATTGAAAAAGGAAAGTGTTTACATTCTGAAGATAATTATTCATTCTTGATAATTTTGAGCAAGGTTATCAAACTGAATAGGCTTATTTTAAATCTAGCTTCAAGAAAGCTAAAAGACTAGTTATTTACTAAGATTCAGTCATCACCCTGAATCCATGAAAGATTAAAAAATGTAGATATTATTCTAATCTCGAAATAATAACTTTCACTAGTTCCTTTGAGGAGACTAGGACTCAAAAAGCATACCTCCCCCCATAAACTAATGATTTCGAACCTTCTTTCTCACCTGCTAAAGAGGATGCATCCAAATATTCATATTTGATGACGAGATTGAGCCCAATTTTAAAGAATCATATTGGATCTAGGAGGATGTGGAGGATGAAATATAACCATGTTTAGAGGAGGAAGATGAATTTTTCTTCAAAAATAAAAAGATGGTGAAATTCAGTGGAAACTAACCTTAAAATTTGAGAGAGAATTATTTATAAAATTGTTGAAACTTTTAAATGAAATACTTACTTTAATATAGAGGTATTCCATGGAAATGGCTCTTATATTTCCTCCCTCGGTTATTTTACTCTTTTGGTATTCTTTTCTTTTAAATTATCTTTTGGACTAATGAATATGAATGTGGATATTGTGTTGATTGGCTCTTCTCACATCTAAGCATTATAGACTACAATTTATTGACATATAATTTTTGATAGATATATAATTTGGGAATTTGTGTCACTTTATTTTTCTGGTTGGTGTGTTGTTTTTACACAATGTTTTTTGCTTTCAATCTTGTAAGTTGTATGACTTTGCTACAAGAATATATCTTCTTAAGATAATTTTTTTTCTCTTTTTAAGTATATGATTATGTGTTTTGGAGTTTGATTTTATCCTCTACATTTTTGGAATTCATTTTCAATTTGTATGTTATTGATTCATTAACCTAGACTCAATGGTTTTCCATTGGAATTTTGCTGGTCAATAAGTGTATGAATCCTAATTTTATGAAGTATGGTCTATTTTGAATGTGTACGGATTATGAAGGATGAAATTCTATTCTTTTCTCTTTTCATGATGGTTTGAGAGATCTGTGAAGACCATTGTTGAGCTGGTCTCATGTAAATAAAGAAAACAAATATCCAATTATTGTGGGCATGTAATGCTTTACATCTGATGATATTTTTATGGAGAATTAGATTTCAGGTTTTGTGTAACTATAGTTGTTGTATTATTAGAATGTAATGTTATTTGGTGTTATTGGATCATTTTTAAGTGTACTATAGAAAAGTTAGATTGAACATTTTAGGAATATGGAAATGATTTTATAGACTTTCACTGAAGTTGGGCTAGAGTAGTTCTAATGGCTAAATAGGTCTAATGTTTCAAAATTTCTAAGATTTAGATTTTTGACTTGAAATGTTTATCTATGAAGCTTGAGCATCTTTTCTCTTTTTAGTGAACTTATTGATGGTGGAATATTATTATAGTGATGATTCTTTCTAATCAGAAGATCCTTGATCTTGTGATTCTTAATGTGTCCCATAAGAACAATTGATCTAATTCTGGAAGGAACTCTTAAGAAATCCATCTGGTATGTTCCAATTTTATATTTTTTATATTCTCTAAAGTTTATATTGGTGAAAACTCATTTCAAATCCTATTTAAAAATTGTTACCCATTATTTTAATAATTTATTTGAAGTGTAAGTTGGGTTTCAAAATTAGACATCGACCTATTTTAATAAAAACTCTATTTATGTTAATATAATGAAATCCGTACCATTTTTATTCCAAAATGAAATTATGTTATTTCTAAAAGTAAAATTTAATCCTTTTATTCTATGAAAAAAATAAAATAAAATCAATTTTGTTTATATGTTTAAAACTACTTCTACAAAGAGAAGTTGTTCATATTTAATGAACACCTATCATGGATGGTAATAAGGATGGATTTAATGAATTAAAATTTCACGTATGTCGCATTTATAAATATGAAATTATAATTCACCATGTATTATATATTTATTTATTCATTCTAAAATGGGATCACAATCATTGAGATGATATGTGAGTATGATATACAGTATAATAGCAAATGTAGGATTGAATATGTAAACATGAGATGATCAAATACAAGAGAGGGGGTGAATTGTACCTTTTTTTAAAAAAAATGGAACTTTTAAAGATGTTTATGTTTAACAAGGTTACACAAGATAATTCACAAGACCTTTAAGTTATAATAACTTTCCTGATTCCAGAAAAGTGATTCCAAAAGTGAAACTTAACAAAAGTTTAAAACACCTAAGATTCTACCCTAAAGCGTAGAGAATCTTACAAGATCATAGTACAGGTATGAGGAAGTATAAGAAAGTTATACTTTCTTCAACAATAAAAATTCAACAGAAAACTTGTTAGAAAACAAGTAACAAGTAATAAATATTTTTACCCAAAGAGAAGGGTATCCAATAACCTTGGATAAAAGTCCCTTGATTTATACTTTCAAGAAAGTATGTGTTACCCTCACCAGGGTAAGACCTTGATACGAAGATCAATATCTGTCTTTCTATCTTCGAAATCCCTCAACTATCAGGTAGTTGACACCTCTGTCTTCCTATCCCCGGAAGCCCTCGATTGTACACAACAACAATCAGAGTCATAGGAAGCAAGTCTGCACGAAGAAAAGTTTAAACAAGCCATTCAAAGTTTCTGCATGAAGCTTGAGAGTTTATGTGAGCTTATCTCTCTAGAAATCACTTCAACAGCATGTAAGCACATATGTCAAAAGTCAGGTTCAAGTCTTTAGATCTCTTCTCAAATGAGCTCCTATTTAAAGGCATAGCTCCAAAGGTCTCCTCCATCCTCCAATGATCATATTATTCCCTGAATTTCAGAGGGACCTGTACACGTGTAACTCAAACAACGATTAGTTGTTAACTGAAAGCACAACATCATTTTATAATAGAACAAGTGAAATCATAACCAAAATCTGATATTCAGAATGTAATTAAATGAAATTTAGGATTCAACCAAAAATGAATTCGGAGTCTATAATACAAGGATTTTGGGATTCTATTTTCTTAGGAATTCAAAAACCAAGTTCTATAGAATTCCAGAGTCTGAATTTCAAGGAAATTCAGAATCTGGATTCACCAGAATTCAGAACCAGAAGTCACAAAGTTCGAAGTCAGAGTTCATGAGAATTCAGAGTCTAAACTAATAAGAGGTCAGAGTCTATTATTCAGATAAATAAGATTCAGAACTAACAGAAGTTCGTATCCAGAATTTGTAATCAAAATTCGGATTCAGAACCCAGAGAAGTTCGTATCTAGAATTCGTATTCAGAATTTGGAGTCAGAACTCAGAGGAGTTCGTAACCAGAATTCTGATTCAGAATTCAGAGTCAGAACTTAGATAAGTTCGTAACCAGAATTATGACTCAGAATTCGGAGTCAAAACTCACAAGAGTTCGTAACCAGAATTCTGATTCAGAATTCAGAGTCAGAACTCAGAAGAGTTCGTAACCAGAATTCTAAGAATTTAGATCCTAAAACAGAATGATTCATATCTAGGTAATTATATTATTCTGAGGTTTTGGTTTCAATCTATGTTTTACACTTAGGAAATTTATGATATGAACAATGAAATCTAGGTAAGGGTAAATTTCCTTGGGTAAGGAAATTTTCCTTATAGAAGTAAAATAAGGGGTAAAATAAGAATTTCCTTAAGATAATGTGTTTGTGATTTTCAAAACAAGAAGAAATGGTAAAGTCATAAGGAACCCTTAATGAAATAACAATCTCCCCCTAGAAAGAAGGAATGGAAAAGTCATAAGGAAAACCTTATTGACTCAACAATCTCCCCATTTTTGGAAAGCACAAACATCCTTATGAAAAAGAATATAAGGACTTAGAAAAACTTTTCTTGACTTAGAAAATAAAACTTATCTCCCTTTTCACATTGGCAAATAGTAATACGACTAACTCCCCCTTAGGCTTTGGAACTCTAAGGATCGTATTCTAGATTTACGGAATGGGATTTTCATTATCTTGGGTATGGAAATCTTCGTAATGGGAAAACTCACACTTAGATAACCTCCCCCTTACATAGGGATATTTCTTTTATACTTAGAAATCTTTTTCCTTCCCCTTTTTAGATTTCATTTTCCTTCTCCCCCTTTGTGATTTTCAAAAAGAGTTTGAGGGAATGGAAAAAAATATGGTACCTGAAATATTAGTATAGACATAAAAAAAAAACAAGAAACCAGAATTTTATTATGATTGGATGAATTAGTACAAGGAAAAAAACAACACAAAATATCGGATTTGAGAATATTTTGTTTCTTTTTTCCTTGGGCATTAGCTTCTTCAAAATTGTATTCAGCCTTTTCATATCTTTCTGATCCTCCTCTGCTTGCTTTTATAGGGCTGTGATTCTATCCTCTTGAGCCTTCAGGGCCTCTGCCTGAGCCTTCAGAAATTCCTCTTGCTTCACAAGCCTTTCTTTCATCTCGGTCCAGAGATCCTTCTCTATTTTCCAACGTGGGACAAAATAAGTCAGCTTTCCATTCAGATCTTTGATATCTTGAATCCGAGAATTTTGTTCAAGAGTTAGCTTTCCTGAAAGCTGTTTGTAGGATCCTTGATCTTGGAATCTTCAATATCAAAAGCTTCTTTGACATCTTTTTGAAACTGATCAAGCTCACTCAAATATTCATTTATTTTCTTCGACCAGAGAGTCATTTTACTACAAGATTTTTTGTGGGCCTCATAATTGATAAAGAAATTTTTGTGTTCTGCCTCAATATTCACACATCTGTCCATCACCATAGATACAGAGTCTGATTTCTAGTTCATGCTATGATGAAGCATCTGGCATCTAGAATCAATTTCTGGAAAGATCAGAATTGTATCCACTAGCTTCTTTAGAGACTGAACAACAAAATCATGCCCTGAAGCTGATGAATCTGAATCAGACATTTTTCTTGGTGAAGGTTCTTCCTCTAACTCTATCAGCTTCCTCTTAGAGGATCCTCCAGCTTTATTCTGCCTCAAAATATCTTTGTTTGGGGTGTCAACAACCACTTGTTTCCCTTTGTTGATTTTCAGATTAGCCTCTTAATCATGAGATTCATGCTCACTCCTAGACAACTGTATAATTTTATCTTCATCAACTTTTTCTTTCTTGGCTCCAGCCTCAATGTCTTCTGGATGTATTAGGTGATTATTGTGACTCTCTTCCCCAGAAAAATTGTTGACTTCCACTTCACCCTTCTCATCATCTCTATGAGTAACAATATTAGAAGATCAGGCTTGAGAAGTCCAGAGTGAAAATTTCTCGGAAGAACTTTCTTTTTCCTGATACTCTTCAACATACTTTAACAAATAAATTGTCTTTTAAGAGAATTAAGATTCTTGAACTTCTTCCATGGTTTCCTTCTCAACTTCCTTCTCTTTGAGTTTTTCTGGAGACATGAATTTTTTTCCCAGAGTCTCAGATAATTTTTCTACAAGGAATTATTTTGGTACAAGGATTTGATCAGATGCAACTTCAGTGGCCTTCAAAAGAGATTGGACAATATCTGCCTCAAACATCTTCTTCTTGGGCTTCTTTTCCTTGTCTTGCTTATCATGTTCTTCAACAACCTTTTCTTTCAAGGCCTTAGCCTCAGAAGGATCCAAACCGAACTGTGGCTCCCCTACTTTTCTATTTTTCTTATCCTACCTCCATTTTTCTATGAATTCATATGGGTATGCTTTTTCCTTTTTGGGTTTAGGAGGTGCGGATTGGACTTCTTTGGCTTTAGGGGTTTCAACTTCAGCTACTAATTCCTTTAAATTTCTTTTCTTCCCATCCTTCTTTGATGGTTTAGCTTTTTGAACATTTTCCCGAACAGATTCTGCCTCATCCTCAGGCAGATCATAAAATTCTCTTGTCTCCTTGGAGAAACCAACCTTCATTATTTTGAGGGTGTCATCACTAATAAGCATCACCTTGCAGTTCCTCGGCTTGGAACTACAGGGGATCTTGAAAGATTCGAGGCATCGAACTATCATTTTGGAAAGTAAGGCAGGATGCATAATAATTCGAGCTCCCAGATTGCCATTCTTGATGTTCTGAATCGTAATGAGGATGTGCTTCATGAGGTTCATCTTCCTTAGGTTTACCAAAAAATCCAAAATGTACATGTCACTTTTATTAAGGGTGTCTTTATCACCCTTCCTCGGTACGATAATTCCCTGAACCCATAGTTGTAGGATCCAATTTTTGTAGATAGATGGGTAATATTTTCTTTCTTTACATCATGAAGCCCCAGGTATTCCATAGCATTCACCTTGATGAAACTTCTTTCCACATCCGGCATCTTGTAGGAGAAAAATTCGGCTTCTCCTTCATATGAGAGCCCCACCAAGCTCACAGCCTTGGTGTAAGAGAGTTTATATTTCTTGTCATAACTCTTGAAGGAGAATTTTTCTATACCTTCTTCCTTAAAGAAGCAAACTGATTCATAAAATTCTGTCAGAAAATCCAGATAGGCAACATCCTGAGCTCCTTTCATAGAAATAACAACACTTTCCCATCCATTGAGCTTGATGTTTGTTGGAAATAATAAAGTCATATTTGATGAAGAAGTTTGGGTGTACCAACCTCTCCCTATATATTTCCACTCCAAGATCGTCTTGACAGAATACATATCTTGAGAGGGAACTGCTGCAGACATTCGGAATTGAGCACTTATGAAAAGTTTGGAACAAGCTTTTGTAGAGGAGTAGAGCTTCGACACACACAAGCTTGATAACCGATGTGGGACCACTACCGGGGGTCCCCTTTATATAGGCATTGATGCGATGATTGAACTTACCATTTGAATCCAATGGTTGAGAATTTTTCAGATCTGATCTGACGGTTGAAATAATAGCCGCAAGGAAAATTTTGGTTGAGTCTGATCTTTTGAGGTTTTAAAAGGAAAACATTCATATTTAAGGAAACTATAATCTGAGAAATTTTAAAAACAAAAGAAACTAACAACAAGTAAAAGGTAATTATGAAAAAATCAAGAAAGAACCATTCCTTTCGTATTTCTAGGAATATTATTCGTAATAGGTGATATTCTTCATGAAGAACTTTGGATTCCAAAAAAACATGAATACAAAAAAACATCACTACGAAAATCTCAAATCTGAATATTTATATTTCGAAAATGTAATGTCCAAAGATTTTCATTATGAAAATTTTAGGTACAAAAAATGTCATTTTGAAAAATATGAAAGTCTTCATTATGAATAAAAAACGTACTATAAAAAATTTCAATTACAAAATTTTTTGAAAACCAACTACGAAAATTTTCAGTATGAAATTTTCTAAAATAGAGTATGAAAATTTTTATTAGGAAAATTTTGCAAACAAACTACAAAAAATTTTCATTACAAACATTTTGAAAACCAACTAAGAAAATTTTCATTACGAAAATTTTTGAAAACCAACTACGAAAAATTTTCATTACAAAAATTTTGAAAACCAATTACGGAAAATTTTCATTCCGAAAAAATTTGAAAACCAACAACGAAAAATTTTCATTACGAAAAGTTTTGAAAACCAAATAGGAAAACAGATGTACTCCCTATAACGACCCATACATTATATACATTGTTAATACTTCAAAATTTAAGCATACTTATTACAATATATAACAAAACCATGAAAGGACCGTATAGGTATAATGTCTTTAGAAACTGGGAAACATAAACTACTGGTTCATAAAGCATCTACTTTGCCTCCCATTTATTTCATCATATCTAGCATCCCTTTTTGGCATATTCTACTTAACAACCTTCTTCCTGACCTGAGGAAATAAAACATACAAAAGGGTGAGCTCAAATGCTCAGTAAGGGTAAACAAAATAAATATCAATCACATCATATACATAAGCACATAACTTTTGGAAATATTAACCTGCAAAAGAGATCATAATTTCATAACATGGGATAAATCGTAGTAGTTAAATTTAATCCCAATAATCAAAACTTAAAACATGAAACTTTGTGGCATACACACATAATCATAGATAATCATTTCTTATTAGTCAAGACTCATTTCTAAGACTATCTTAGTGGAAAAAGTCCCTTTCTGAACCGAGTTCACTCCTCGTTTCAGCCCTGTTTCACTGAACCGGTATAACCTACCGTTCCAGCCATGTCTATCTCATGAGATATAAAATCTTTACCCAATGCATTGGAGGGAGATATAGGTCCCACCCATCTTATAATGACACCATTCTTATGTGTGCCACAAAATCATAAATCATACATCATTGCATAACCCATGTAGTAAAAATGGGATTCTTAAACAACATGACATCATAAAACAATTCATATAAGATAAAGGAATTCATAAAAATAATTCCATCACAACATAATCAAATCAATGTAATAATAGGGATAGAAACAGAACCCTATATTATCTTATATGGAAAATAATTTTGATAAAACACTTGAACTCCATTTTTGAGGAAAATATCCTTTCTACTTCAAAAACATTTTCCTTTCTTAACATGTCATACAATTTTAAACTAAAAGAAGTTGATTAAAAATAAACTTTATATCTTTTAAAGGAAGATTCTTGGAAATATTTTTTTAAAAATCCATTCATGCCGTATAAGTTAAAAAAACATTCTTCTCGTACTTTTGTCGGAAAAGTCAAAAAGTACCTCATACGAAAAACGACAAAAGATTCCTTTCATATCTTTTACTAAAAACTCACCGAAGGGTAAAATTGGATATAAACTATTGTAGAAGTATATAAATATTACATATTAAGGAAACATGGATGTGGATGATAAAATACACCCCAGTAAATTCCAAAGTATAAACAATATCGGATAAAAATGAGATTGTGATATTTCCCTTACCTTAGGTCCGATATGCTTCGTAAGTGTCCGAACATCCTGTATAGTGATTTAAATAATGTTATTGACTTATTAAATAATCATAATTATTTTATGATGTCATATGCGGTCATCTTGTTAGCTTATTATAAGTAATATTTCATTACTACTTGTTCTTCGGGTGTTTATTACTTTTTGTTCTTATGCGTGTTTTGTCGAATAAATTATTATTCTTCTCTTTAGGTTATTGATACCTCATTTCCAGAATGGTATTAGTGTAATATATATCATATTCATTCATTCAATTCATTTATATAATCATTATGCAATGAAGATCATGTAGAAAGAGTCGCATCACATCGTAGAGACGGTATTTCGTACGTACGCACGAGTGATGATATCGTTCCTATGACCGTGGAATTGTATTGGAGTGTATGTATACTATTTCAGAATTAATATCACTTTATAATAGTCATATATAGTCATTATTTACACCATTATACTCATCCATGTAAGGTGGTGGTGGAAAATAGATTACACCACGGCGTGGAGACGGTATTCCGTACGTACGCACGCGCGGTGATTTCTTTTTCCGTAGGATGGATAGATGGTGAAAGAGGGTTGTTTCATACTTATAATAACATATAAGTATGTGAGTGATACTGATGTTATTACTTCATAATGAAACAACTAAAGAAGAAGAAGTGGAGGAAGAAATAAAGATGAAAGAATCGGTAACGGACATTACCTCTTCTTTGAAGTTCTTCTTTGAGACCTCCTTTTAGGGCACTAAAATAGGTCTTTAAAGAAGACCATAACCTATAAGATGTTTCAAGGGAAGTGGAGAGTTTAAATTGGCAGGGTTTGGCCGAGCTTGAAGGCTCAAAGTGGTGTGAGGAAGAGGGGGAGGAGGTTCCCTTTTATAAGGGAGGAGAGGGGCTCCTTTGGGAAAACTAAAAATATTATTTTATTATAAAGTCACGTTTGGTTTTAAATAGCTCAAAATTGATATATTTATAAGCTAAGGTGGGGATGGGTCGAAATAGTCTCATCCAATAGTATTTAGACAAGTTTATGTTCCTATTTTAACCTTATCATTTAGATTTAACATTATGTTAAATAATTTTACATTTACCATGTCTTCTTGTGTTCTTATACTATAAGGTTAATAAACTTACTATAAGCAGCCAAACGAAACCCAAGTTATTTATTATTAATATATATAACCTTATCTAAGTCATTTGACCGAACCTTAGATTTTTAGGAATAAAATAACAATTACTAATATAATATTTGTTTTAAAAACTATTTTATGTCAATTTTGACACTCTTTAGTAATTGATTTTTGTGAAAATCATAACAGAATGATTAGTTCGAACCAAGTTAATTAAATCAATTCTAACATGTCATATTAACCTATAAAATTAGTTTAATTCATAAAAAGTCTCAAATTACATTTATTTGGGTATTTATAACATCAATTATGTCAATATTTCACTAATAAGATAATTACTACATCATCGTTGTGTTATAATTAAATTATTTAATGTCTAAAAATTACAAATAAAATACCATTATATAGGAAATCGTTTTAGATATCTAATGAATATTTATAGTTGATTTTATCTTATGTATAACTCCATATTAAAAATGATTTACTTACTAAACTTTGATTTTAACTATTTTAACCCTTCTTTAAATAAATTAATAATAAATGTCCTAATCTAATCCAAGTGGGCCTAAATTGTCATATTTTATTCCTAAGGTTGTTTTTGGTCGAATTACACTTGTCCAATAGAATTAGGACATGTGTTATGGTAATAATAATATCATTTTTACCCTTAATTACCCTGTTTGCTTTTAACCGTGGTAAAAAAAAGTAAAAAGTTACTATTCACCAAAAAATTATTTTCATCTCATTGAACCACATTTTACTTACTGATATCAACCGTGTCTCTTGGATTTTCGAAATTCCCCTCACAGAAGCGGTAAAATTATGTTTTATGAAAAATTCAGTTTTTTAACTACCACTTAGTGGTTTCACTATTCATCAAAATTTGAATGTTTTCAGAAAAATACCAAAATTTCACCCTAGGCTAATTTCGATATTACGAATCCAAAAATGCAGTCCATTTTGAAAAATAAAATTTATAAAATTTCAAAAAGTGGTTATTAGTATTCATAACGGCTAGTTTTAATAATATTTTAATAGCATATCATTGTTTAGTTAAACTCGGTATTGCGTACGATGCAAGCTATCGAGGAAGGTCATGATTTCATGTAAAGAAAGCCAAGCAAGTGTTGTGTGTAGAAAAAGATTCCTTTGATGATTTATATAACATAAAACTCTCAAGTGTTACATTCTACCCCCCTTAAAATGAATTTCTCCCTCGAAATTCGTCGCTTTGTGACAAACAGATGAGGATACCTCTCCCTCATCATATCCTCAAGCTCCCATGTAGCTTCTTCTAATTGGTGGTTCCTCCATAAAACTTTCATCAATCGAGTGGTCTTGTTTTGTAGGACTTTTTCGCTACGATCCAGAATCTCTATCAGCTGTTCTTAATAAGAAAGATCCTTCTCCAGCGGTACAACTTCTGAGCTGAGTACATGTGAAGGATCAGGTATGTACTTTCTCAGGAGAGATACATGGAACACATCGTGAACTTGAGAGAGATTCGGTGGAAGCGCCAATCGGTAAGCTACCTTCCCAACACGATCCAGTATTTCGAAAGGACCTATATATCTAGGGCTCAACATCCCCTTCTTTCCAAATCTCATGACCCTCTTCCAGGGAGATATTCGTAAGAACACTTTATCACCCACTTCAAACTCTAGGTCATTTCTTCGGTTGTCAGCATAACTTTTCTGTCGACTCTGAGCTGCTCTTATGTGTTGTTGAATAGATCTGACCTTTTCTGACATTTCATCAATGAGATCGGGTCCTAATAGCTTTCTTTCCCCAACTTCATCCCAGCAAGTTAGAGTCCTGCATTTCATTCCATAGAGAGCTTCATAAGGATCCATCTGAATACTCGAGTGAAAGCTATTATTATAAGAAAATTACACCAAAGGTAGTTGTTGATCCCAACCACCTTTGAAATCCATAGAGGAATCTCTCAACATATCTTCTAGAGTTTGAATTGTTCTCTCAGACTGACCGTCTGTATGAGGATGATAAGCAGTTCTGAAACTCAACTCTGTATCCAGAGTATGATGAAGACTTCACCAGAACTTCGAGGTAAATCTCGGATCCCGGTCAGATATAATAGAAAGTGGTACTCTATGCAATCTTACCACTTCCTTTACATATATCCTTGAAAGCTGATCCAGAGAGAAATCCTCTCTAATAGCAATGAAGTGTGCAGACTTTGTAAGACGATCAACTATGACCCAGATAGCATTATTGCCTTTGGATGTTTTAGGAAGTCATGTGACAAAGTCCATAGTGATGTTTTCCCATTTCCATTCAGGTATGGGTAATGGTTGTAACATCCCCTTATACTTCTATCTCTCAGTTTTAACTTGCTGACAAACCAAGCATCGAGAGACATATTCAGCAACATCTCTTTTCATGCCATCCCACCAGAAGTACTATTTCAGGTCCCTATACATCTTCATGCTTCCAGGATGAATAGAGAATGAAGAACTATGAGCCTCATCCAGCAGCTCCTTTTTTAATTCGGGGATGAGAGGAACACAAACCCGGTTCCTGAACTTTATTATCCCATCACAATCAAGGTTGAATTCATGAACATTTCTCACCTTATTTTTTAACTCGACATCTTGTTTTTGTGCCTCTTTAATCATCACATGTATAGATGGTTGAACATTAATTTTAGAAAGATACTATTTTCCCCTTCCATTATAATTCCAAGACCCATCCTTTTTAAATCCATAAATATTGGATCTTTTGTGATCCTCATCATGGACAAAATGGCATGGTCTTGTCGACTTAATGCATCTTCCACCTTGTTTGCTTTCCCAGGGTGGTAATGGATTGAGCAGTCAAAATATTTAATCAGCTCCAACCATCTTCTTTGACGCATATTCAGCTCCTTTTGTCTGAAAATATACTTTAAACTTTTATGATCAGTATAAATATCATACCTTTCACCATGAAGGTAATGCCTCCAAATCTTTAATGAAAAGATTACCGCAGCTAACTCCAAATCATGTGTTGGGTAATTTTGCTCATGGATTTTCAACTGTCGTGAGGCATAAGCTATCACCATATCATTTTGCATAAGAACACACCCCAATCCCTTCTTGGATGCATCAATGTAGATCACAAACCTTTCTCCACTACAAGGCAGTGTGAGCACAGGTGCACTGGATAACCTTCTTTTCAACTCCTTGAAATTCTCTTCACATTCTTCCGTACAAACAAACTTAACTCCTTTCAAAGTCAACTTGGTGGGTGGATTAGATAATCGTGAAAAATATTTCACAAAACGTTGATAATATCCAGCCAAACCAAGAAAACTTCGGATCTCAGTTACTGTTGTTGGTCTCGACCATCTTTTGATAACCTCTGTTTTTGCTGGATCCACAGATATCCCCTCTTTTGAGATTATGTGACCCAAACATGAAACTTTTTGAAGCCAAAATTCACACTTGGTAAATTTTTCATAATGATTCTCCTTTCTCAGGGTCTTCAATATAATTATCAAGTGATCTTCATGTTCTTCCTTTCTATTTTAATAGACAAGAATATTGTCTATAAAGACTACCACAAACTGATCAAGATAGTCTCTGAAGACTCTATTCATTAGATCCATGAAGATAACAGGGGCATTAGTAAGTCCAAATGGCCTCACTATAAATTCATAGTGTCCATACCTTGTACGAAAAGTCGTCTTTGGTATATCCTCCCTTTTGACCCTTAATTGATGATACCCTGAACGGAGATCAATCTTGGAAAAGTATTGAGGTACGTGTAGTTGGTCAAATAAGTCATCAATACGCAGGAGAGGATATTGGTTCTTGATAGTGATCTTGTTAAGTTCTTGATAATCAATGAAGTGTCTCATTGATCCATCTTTCTTCTTAACAAACAGAACAGGTGCTCCCCAAGGTGACGCACTAGGGCGTATGAACCTCTTATCAAGATTCTCTTGGAGTTGCTTCTTCAATTCCTGCAACTCAATTGGGGCCATTCTATAAGGTGTCTTTGAAATAGGCAAAGCACCCAGTACGAGTTCTATTGAAAACTCAACTTCACGATTTTGTGGAAGACCCGGTAATTCCTCCGGAAAGACATCATCAAACTTCCGTACAATGGCCATATTTTTAATCGTGAGTTTCTCACCAACCATTTGAGATAAATAACCTTCATTTAGTGGAATCAATACCCATAAAATGGAAGAAATTTCCACTGGAAGGTTATGTTCATCTTTGCATCGATAGACGATCATAGATTGATCTGGAATATGAAATGTGACTTCCCTTATTTGGAAATTGATATGAGCTCCATGTAGAGAAAGCCAATCCATGCCAATAATCACATCAAATTCCACTATAAGAAGGATCACAAGATTTTTCGGAAGCACTTTCCCACAAACTCCAATCGGAAAATAATTATAAACTTTTGATGCGACTGTTGTGCCATTAGGTGTTGTCACAGCTAACTCAATATCTAATTGTTGAGGTAATACGGTGATACCCTTAGAAACTTCTTCAGAAATAAAGGAGTGGGTGGATCTAGAATCAAATAAAACATTTACTACTTTAGAGTGGATGGTAAGTGTACCTTTCACCACATCGTTATCGTACTCCACATCGCTGATAGAAATTGCATGTGACTTTCCTTTGTCATTCACCTTAAGAGTTTGTTGACGTCGACCATCATCATCAACCCTTGGATTAGGGCATTTATTGGCATAATGCCCCATCTCCTTGCACTTGAAACATTGAAGTGTAGTAGGTTCATTCTGTGTATCCCTTCCTTTGTTTGCATCATTATACATCTTCTTCCCATCATCGCGGCATTCAAATGCCCGATGACCTTCCTTTCCACATTTGAAACATTTACTTGTCCCTTTAAGACAACTCCCTCCATGTTTCTTTCCACACTTTTAGCATAAGGGAAAGCTCATCTTCTTTTCAGTGTACTCTTTAGATTTTCCATTGAATTCCATTTTCCTCTTCTTATCAAACCCATATGACTGATGGGTTACTCCAATCTCCATCTCAACTTTGAGACCACATCGAACGATTTCCTCGTAGCTATTGAAGTCTCTTATGGCTAAGGCCCTTCGAAGACTTGGTTTTAAGCCACTAAAGAATCGATCGATCTTACTCTCAGGTTAGATAATAATACCAGAAGCATAACTTGCAAGTCTTGTAAAATTTTCTTCATAGGTACCAACAGATTCATCATCCTTTTGCTTCAGTTCAAGAAACTCTTTCTCCATCTTTTTTCGGAGAACACGAGGGAAGTACTTATTGAAAAATATGTTCTTGAACTCGTCCCATTCCATGGACTCAATTTCATCCCTTTGCCTCATATTCTTAATAAGATTCCACCATTGATTAGAATCACCTTCCAAATGATACACTGCTAAGATGACATTATCATGCTTAGAACATTGAAGAACTGAAAATATCTTTTCAGTAGTACTAATCCATTGTTCAGCAACTAATGGGTCAGTAGACCCGCTGAATGAAGGTGGACGCTGTCTCATGAAGGATTCAACAGAATTTTTCTCCTTCCTTTGCTCATTTGGAAGTCCTGCATGATTCATAGCTTGAGAAAGTTGTGTGATCATGGCTACAAGATTTTTCATTCCAGCTCCCATAACGTTTGGTTTCTCATGAGGACAATCATTGCATTGCCCGTCGCATTCCTCATTAACACGATTCCTTCGGGTTCCAGCCATTGACTAAAACCAAGAAGAATAGTGTGAGAAACACTAATTATAATAGGAAAACCACATAATCAAGAATAATATTTCACACTTAAGGTATTATCCTAGGTTATTCATGGGCATTTCTAAGACACTAAGATTGTGTTCTATGATTAGACTTATCCTTAGGGTTCTTACTAAGGCTTTCACATCATAGTTTCCAAAGGTTGACTATACCTTTCCTCTGATACCAACTATAACGACCCATACATTACATACATTGTTAATACTTCAAAATTTAAGCATACTTATTACGACATATAATAAAACCACGAAAGGACCATATAGGTATAGTGTCTTTAGAAACTGGGAAACATAAACAACTGGTTTATAAAGCATCTATGTTGCCTCCCATTTATTTCATCATATCTAGAGTCCCTTTTTTGAATATTCTACTTACAACATTCTTCCTAACCTGAGGAAATAAAACAAACAAAAGGGTGAGCTCAAATGCTCAGTAAGGGTAAAAAAAAGAAATATCAATCACATCATATACATAAGCACATAACTTTTGGAAATCTTAACCTGCAAAAGAGATCATAATTTCATAACATGGTATAAATCATAGTAGTGAAATGTAATCCCAATAATCATAACTTAAAACATGAAACTTTGTGGCATACACACATAATCATAGAGAATCATTTCTTATTAGTCAAGACTCATTGCCAAGACTATCTTAGTGGACAAAGTCCCTTTCTGAACCGAGTTCACTCCTCATTTCAGTCCTATTTCACTGAACCGGTATAACCTACCGTTCCAGCCATGTCTATCTCATGAGATATAAAATCTTTACCCAATGAATTGGAGGGAGATATAGGTCCCACCCATCTCATAATGATACCATTCTTATGTGTTCCAAAAAATCATAAATCATACATCATTGCATAACCCATGTAGTAAAAATGGGATTCTTAAACAACATGACATCATAAAACAATTCATATAAGATAAAGGAATTCATAAAAATAATTCCCTCACAACATAATCAAATCAATGTAATAATAGGGATAGAAACAGAACCCTATATTATCTTAGATGGAAAATAATTTTGATAAAACACTTGAACTCCATTCTTGAGGAAAATATCCTTTCTACTTCAAAAACATTTTCCTTTCTTAACATGTCATACAATTTTAAACTAAAATTTGTTTATTAAAAATAAACTTGAAAACATGTAAAGGAAGATTCTTGGAAATATTTTTTTAAAAATCCATTCATTCCATATAAGTTAAAAAAACATTCTTCTCGTACTTTTGTCAGAAAAGTCAAAAAGTACCTCATACGAAAAACGACAAAAGATTCCTTTCATATCTTTTACTAAAAACTCATAGAAGGGTAAAATTGGATATAAACTATTGTATATGTATATAAATATTACATATTTAGGAAACATGGATGTGGATGATAAAATACACCCCAGTAAATTCCAAAGTATAAACTATCTCGGATAAAAATGAGATTGTGATATTTCCCTTACCTTAGGTCTGATATGCTTCGTTAGTGTCCGAACCTCCTGTATAATGATTTAAATAATGTTATTGATTTATTCCAGAATCATACTTATTGTTATGATATCATATATGGTCATTTTCTTAGCTTCTTATTAGTAATATTTCATTACTACTTGTTATTTGGGTGTTTATTACTTTTTGTTCTTATGTGTGTTTTGTCGAATAAATTCTTATTCTTCTCTTTAGGTTATTGATACCTAATTTACAGAATGGTATTAGTGTAATATATATCATATTCATTCATTCAATTCATTTATATAATCATTATGAAATTAAGATCATGTAGAACGAGTCGCATCACATCGTGGAGACGGTATTCCGTACGTACACACGAGTGATGATATCGTTCCTTTGATCGTGGAATTGTATTGGAGTGTATGTATACTATTTCAGAATTAATATCACTTTATAATAGTCATATATAGTCATTATTTATACCATTATACTCATCCAAGTAAGGTGGTGGTGGAAAATAGATTACACCACGGCGTGGAGACGGTATTCCGAACGTACGCACGCGCAGTGATTTCTTTTTCCGTAGGATGGATAGATGGTGAAATAGGGTTGTTTCATACTTATAATAAAATATCAGTATGTGAGTGATACTGATGTTATTACTTCATAATGAAAAAACTAAAGAAGAAGAAGTGGAAGAAGAAATAAAGATGAAAGAATCGGTAACAGACATTACCTCTTCTTTGAAGTGCTTCTTTGAGACCTCCTTTTCATCTCATTGAACCACATTTTACTTACTGACATAAACTGTGTCTCTCGGATTTTCTAAATTCCCCTCACAGAAGCGGTAAAATTAATTTTTATGAAAAATTCATTTTTTTAACTATCACTTAGTGGTTTCACTATTCATCAAAAATTGAAAGTTTTCAGAAAAATACCAAAATTTCACCCCAGGCTAATTTCGATATTCCGAATCCAAAAATGAAGTCCATTTTGAAAAATAAAATTTATA
Organism: Viscum album; assembly: GCA_963277665.1. Lineage (NCBI taxonomy): Eukaryota > Viridiplantae > Streptophyta > Magnoliopsida > Santalales > Viscaceae > Viscum > Viscum album. The sequence continues at coordinate 2,065,983,254 of OY728119.1, forward strand.
AAATTTCAAAAAGTGGTTATTACTATTCATAACGGCTAGTTTTAATAATATTTTAATAGCATATCATTGTTTAGTGAAACTCGGTATTGCGTACGACGCAAGCTATCCAGGAAGGTCGCGATTTCGTGTAAAGAAATACAAGAAAGTATTGTGTGTAGAAAAAGATTCCTTTGATGATTTATATAACATAAAAGTCTCGGGTGTTACACTCCCCCTATGAAAAGGAGTTTATTACTATAAGGAGATTGGTTCAACAGAAAGTTAATTAAGGAAGATTACCTTACAGTTATCATTCCTAACTTCTATTTAATGTATTCAAATCTATCAGAGGGTAAAGATTTTGTGAAAATATCTGCAAGTTGATTTTGCGTTCCGATAAATTGAAGAATGATATATCCTTTTTGTGTGTGATCCCTAAGAAAGTGATGCCTAATATCTATGTGTTTTTAACGAGAGTGATGTGCAAGGTTTTTAATAAGGGCAATGACACTTGTATTATCACACAAAATTTGAGTCTTTGTAAAAATCAAGCCATAGTCTGTGAGTGTGTGTTGCATCCACAACACTTGAGCACAATAACTTCCAGCTACTATATATTCAGCTTCAGCAGTGGAAAATGCTACAGAGTGTTGCTTCCTGAAATACCAAGAAACTAATGAATCTCCTAATAAATTAAAAGTTCAGGATGTACTCTTTCTATCCATTCTATATCCACCAAAGTCAGCATCTGAAATTTTTTTTAACACAAAATCATTTCCAGTAGTATAAAATTGTACTAAATCCATATTTCCCTTTAAGTAGCAAAAAATTCTCTTCACTAAATTTAAATGAGATTCTTCAGGATTGGATTGATATCTTGCACACAAGCATACTAAAAACATTACGTCTGGATGAATATCTATCAATTAAAGTATACTTGTTATCATATCTCTAAAGGATGTTTGATCTACTAGTTTCCTAGCTTCATCAAGATCAAGTGTGTTTGAGGTACTAATGGGCGTACTTATACTTTTAGTGTTGTCATATCAATAGTTTTTAAGAAGATATTTAATATAATTATGTTGGGATATATAGATTCCTTCTGGTTTTTGAGAAATTGGAAAACCAAGGGAAAATGTTAACTCACCCATCATACTCATTTCAAACTCAGACTAAATTAGTTCTACAAAGGAATCAGTTAAAGATTGCTGAGTTGAACCAAATATAATTTTATCAACATAAATTTGATCAATCAAAAAAAAATTCTTATCTTTATTTATAAAAAGGGTTGGATCTGCATTTCCCTTAACATATTTATTTTGAAGCAAAAATCATGTAAGTTTACCATACCAAGATCTAGGAGCTTGTTTAAGTCCATACAGAGCTTTGATAAGTCTAAAAAAATGATTAGGATGTTTTGTCTCTTCAAATCCAGGAGGTTGTTCAACAAAAACATCCTCTTGAACATAACCATTAAGGAAATCACATTTCACATCCATTTGAAAAAGTTTGAAATTGAAGAATAATGCAAAGGAAAGTAGAATATGAAAATATTCAAGTCTATCTACTGGAGTATAGATTTCTTCATAGTCTATTCCTTCTTGCTGATTATAGACATTAGAAAATAATCTTGCTTTACTCCTAAAAATGATTCCATTTTCATGAAAATTATTTCTGTAGACCCATTTTACTCCAATAATAGAAGTTTCCTTAGGTCTTTCAACCAATGTACAGACGTTATTCCTTTGTAATTCATTTATTTCATCTTGCATGGCTTTAATCCAATCATCATCACCTAAAGCTTCATCAGTGCTTTTTGGTTCTAATTAGGAAAGGAATGCTAGATGTTCGACTTCATTTCTTATGTAACTTCTAGTCCTTACAGGTTTATTGACATCAACAATGTTACTATCACTGGGATGATTCTTTATAAAAAATGGTTTGGGTTTTGTAAAACCTGTTCATCAACATAGGGTAGGAAATCTTTGGGGGTAAATGTTTCAGTAGTATCTTCTTGAACATTTTCCTTTTCAGAAGTATTTTCTATCAAAGGTTGATAATCAGTTTTTGAAAACACATCTGAGGATGTAGGTTGGGGTTGTTTAGAAACAAAAGGATCAGTTTCATCAAATTTAACATGTACTGTCACTTCAACAGTACAAGTGTTTTTATTGAAAACCCTCTATACCTTAGAAGTTGTGGAGTAGCCTAAGAAAATTCCTTCATCAGATTTTGGTGCGAATTTAGGTAGATTATCTTTAGTATTCAGAATGAATACTTTGAAACCAAAAACATTAAAGTAGGAATGTCTAGGTTTTATACCATTCCATAACTCATAATGAGTTTTATTAAGAAAAGGTCTAATCAGAACTCGATTTATAGTATAACAAGAAGTACTTACAACTTCAGCCCAAAAATTATTGGCTATAGAATACCCACTCTACATGGTTCTAGTTATCTCTTGAAGAATTCTATTTCTTCTTTCAACAAAACCATTTTGTTACGGTGTTCTGGGTGCTGAGAAGTTGTTAATAATTCCTTTTCTACTACAAAAAGGTTCAAAATATGAATTTTGAAGTTCTCCACCATGATCACTATGAATCGTTTTCAATGGAAGGCTTTTCTCATTTTTAACTTGGGCTCTAAAACTTTTGAAATAAGAGAAGGATTCATATTTCTTTGCTAAAGAATAGACCCACGTCAATATAGTTTAATCATCAACCAAGAAAAATAGATAATACTTTCCCTCAATGCTTCCAGTTTGTGTTGGACCAAAAAGATCCATATGAACTAGCTGTAATGCATCAGTAGTTGATACTTCACCGACTGATTTAAAACATGATTTGTATTTCATTCCATATTGTCAAGGGTCACAAACTTTTGAAGAATCAAATCTAAGCTTCGGTAGATCCTTAAGTAATACTTTCTTAGAAAGTTTGCATAAGTTCCTAAGGATACAATGTCCTAACCCTCTATGCCATAACCAAGAGTGATCTTCCATTTCACTAAAGTAAGGTAAGTCTTGGCTCCTAAGATCTTATACATTTAGTGTGTAAACATTATCTTGCCTATGGGTAGAAATAATTAACTCCTCCTTGTAATTGTGTACTAAGCACTTGTCATTCCTAAAATTCACAAGGTAGCCTTCATCACATAATTGGATTAGGATAATGAGGTTGTGCTTAAGACCCTTAACAAATAAAACATTTTAAATCAATATTTTTCCAAGAAGAACGATGTTACCTATACTAAAAATTTCCCCTAAGTATTATCTTGGAAAGTTACTTTTTCACCTTTCATCATGATAATCTTCTCAAAATAGTTTCTTTTACTAGTCATATGATGAGAACATTCACTATCCATGTATCACGTATTTCTATTAGTATTTTCTCTATTTTCCTGAAAATAAGAAAAAAAAATTAGACTTTCGAAATCCAAAATTTCTTGGATCCATAATTGTTAGGCAAAAAAATTTTGGGTATCAACATTTTTTTAGAAAAATAAGCTTTATGATACCCAAGAGGTTGAAATTTATTCAAGGAGCAATTTTTCTTCCAATGCCCACCACTTAACAATTTTCTGAAAATAGGGGCTCTAGAAGGAACAAAATAGTTGTTTATGAAAACCAGTTTTTGGTGAGTATAACCTACTCTAGTAGTGTTTCCTTGAGGTTTAATTTGAGAATACATATTGTCAAAATTTTCCTTCCCAGTGGTGAATTTTTCAAGAAGCTTCTTAAGAGAAAATATTTTGGATTTCAATCTGATGACTAAATTCCAATCCTCAAGAATCATTTCCTTAGAATTAGATTTTTCCTCAAAAACTCTTATCTTTAAAATAGAATTCTTATGATCTTTAGAAAGTTATTCTTTAACAGAATTTTCTTTCTCAAGGTCTTTAGAAATTTTTTTCTAAAATCTCTTCTTTATCCATAAGATCTCTAGAAAGATCTAAAATCTATTTTGTAAGAATTTATTCCCTAGTATTTTCCTCGTATAATTTCATAGAAATTTTTTAATTTATTGCTTCAAGTAACATGGAAAATCTAGAAAATTATTCATATGAAGTTATTTCTTCATTTTCTGAGGATGAAGTATCTTAATTAGAAGTACTATTTTCGGAATAGTAATTCTTATCATGAGATAAATTTGTTAAAGCCTCGGCAGAGCGTACCTTGGCCATAAGACATGAATTGGGGAAAGAAGTAGTAGCAATGAAAAGCATATTCTTCTGTGCTGATGAATCATATTTAGAAGATTCACTTTCTGAAGAATCTCCACAGTGAGAACTCCAAGTATCATTAGCTTTAAGGCTTTTCTTGTTCTTTGATCGATAAAATTTCTTCTTATTCCATTCTGGATTCCTTTCCTTCTTTTCCTTCTCTTTCATTAAGGGACAATCAGGTCTAATATGACCTACTCTTTTACATTCATAACACGTAACTTCTCAATCTTTCTTATATCTTTAGTCTTTCTTCTTGTACTTATTCTGATGGTTCTTTTGAGCTACAATCTTGTTCATTCTCCGAGCAAGATTAGCTAATTCATTATCAAAATTTTCTGTGTCACTAGATTCTGACTGAATAATGACTTTTTTGGTCTTTGATCTAGTTACAATTTCTGGGGTCTTTGATTTCATATGTTTAGAAGTGGTTTTAAAAGAAACTCCTCCATTCCCATGCTTCTTCTTAACATTTTCAGCATCTATTTTCATTCTGGTTTCATGCTGAAGAAGAGTTCCAAACAACTCATCTAAGGAAATCTGAGTGACTTTCCTGTTCTCATCAATAACTGTCCTCTTGGAATACCATTCATTTGGCATGATATCTATGATCTTATCTACAAGACCCTCATCATCCAAAACTTTTTCTCCTATAGATTGTAAGCTATTAACGATAGTCATAAACCTTTGTTGTACTTTGCTTATAGGTTCCCCATAAGAAAAGTTAATGATATGGTATTCAGCTCTCAACATAGCTCTTCTTGTCTTTATGAATTTATA